>CM062605.1:10539215-11196005 GCA_031470985.1 Agastache rugosa | reverse complement strand
CATGAATCTTTTCTTAGATTTCTGTATTAAATATATATGTACAAAACTATAGTAATAATAATAATAATAATCTGCAAATAACAAAGCCGTTAATTAAAAGCATTCTTTTTTGTAATCACTTTGTTCTCCTTGTAGAATTAGACCTCTTCATTTTCCTACACTTGTCGTCCGAACTACTCCAACCGTACGCACTCGGAATCACAAACGGATCCTCTGTCGCGGCCTGGCCGCCACCACTACCACCCTTCTGGCGGTGGCGGCTGCCGCGCTCCGATTCGCCACCAGTTCTACTCTCGTCTTCACTGCCTAGAGCAGTTGCAAATTGCCTGGGACTAGACAAAGGAGTGTAGAAACATTGAGTTGGTTGTAGCTCCATGAATTTTGTGAATGTTATCACCACTTTAACCGTAGGAATCACGGGTATCGCAACCTGATTCATTCATCCATTTTTAAAAAGTTAGATAATTCATTCAAATGTAAAAATTTAATATGTAAACTTTCGGGCTGATCGGCACCATGATTCATACTATCGACGTGACCACATTTAATATTTGCCATTTCAAATGGAAACATATAATGTGGGCCCACACAAGGCATATTAGAATGCTTCTAGTCAAATCGAAAAGCCTTTAATTGGTCTTAGCTAGAATGTCATGCATGTTAGAATCTAAAGGAAGTAAGGAACAGTGCTTCAAATGTCATGTTGGAATAAAACCAAAACCCAAAAAAAACAAAAAACAAAAAACAAAAAACAAAAAAACAAAAAAAATCAGTTTGAGCTAGTTTATCTTCGTCAGCTAAACAGAAAAACATTTAGCATAAGAATACGACAACTAATTAAGCGGTGCAGAATTTGTCCATTATACTCTCTGTATTATATTTCGTGTATTCAATATAAATGATATACGTACAAAACATCATATTATTATACTCCCTCCGTCCCATTATTCTTGTCTTGTATTTCTTTTTGGTATGTCCCATTATTCTTGTCCTGTTTCCATAAAAGAAAATATGTTTATCTCACAAAAAGTTATAGGCTCCACTATTTTCTATCTTTTTACCCTTTAAACACCCTTCTCCTTAATACCCGTGCCCAAAAGAAATGAGACAATAATAATGGGACGGAGGTAGTATTGAAAAGCCAATGATATTGAAATATAATTAAGATCATGCTTATATAACGTAAACCTCCCATTATATATCAAATTAATTTACACAAACGAGTTGAATAAAGGAAATGGCAATAAGTACTTGACGAATTTCTGTTTTGGACAAGTTAGAAATTAAAGAAAAAAGCTTTCACTAGATTACGAGACAAGGAATACTTTTATTAACGATATATATATTGATAATTAATTACCTTTACGGGAAATGTCCCAGGCGGAAACGTCGTCGTTAGCAGCTCCCTCATTCTTCGAACGGTCTTAATCTTATTCGACAAAATATCGAGTAACGGCAGCAACTCCTCCGTCTTCAACGGGAACTGTTCCGTCAGCCATACCGTCGGCCGCAAGCTCTTCGAGAACTCCTTCTCCTTCGTCCTTGGCGGCGCCACCAGCCTGTCAGCCGGCGGCCGCCGCAGCGGCATCGGCATCGCTCTTCTCCTTATACCAGCAGGGATTATATCCACACTTTTCCGAGACACCGACACGAATTCCCTATCCTCACCGATAAAACTACTGTGCCGCCGCTCATAATCTGCGGACACGCTGAATCTCGGATTCTCCGCCACGATAAAACCTTCGTCGGACTCCTCGTCGATCTCCAGGGGCAAAATACAAGTCGGCGAGAGCGGATCGTCTCTGTTTCCGGCGGCAGCGGCGGCGACTTTGCGCGAACGGAAGGTGAAGTGCACGTTGTGCATTTCGTAAACCCTTGATTTCCATTCTCCGACGTTTTCGGTTTTCTCCTGCCGCCGCCAATTCGTGCGGCCGATCAATTCGGCTTTCGTAACGTCCATCCCAGGGCGATAAACGCTGGTTTGATTGCAGAAATTCGAGATGTCGGCGTCGGAGAGTGGATTTCCGGCATTTTCGAATGCGTTGGAGATTTTCTTCTTATCGTGGTTGAGGATGAGGAGGGAGCCCTGGGGCACAACGACGTCGTTAGCGTCGTTGCAATTGATGTCGTCGTTGAGGAAGAGGAAGCTCTGGTTGGCGCGTTGGATTTTGAGACCGTCGTAGCCGGCGAGTGAGGTGTCGGCGCGTAGGTTCCCATCGCGCTTCCAGATCTTGTAGGTGTCGGAGGGGGCGATTTTGCCGACGAACGGCACGACGGAGCTCTCAAAGTGGAAGGATATCTCCATGTAGAAATCGCGCATGCGGCGGAGCGCCGCGACGAGGCGGGGGAGGCGCCGCCGCCATTTCGACCAGGCGGCGAGGTGGTGGTGCTGGACGAGGGCGGGGACGATCGCGGGGCAGCGGCGGAGGAGCGCCTCCTGGAGTGGGTTCCATCCGGCAGCGTTCTGAAGGGATACGTCGGCTCCGGCGGCGGCGAGTGCGAGAGCGGCGGGAACATCGTTCAGGCGGACGGCGAGGTGGAGGGGGGTTTCTCTGAGGCGGTTGTCCCGGCGGTCAAGGGCGGCGGAAATTCGTTCCGACAGGCGTTCCTCGGCTAGGGATTGGGATTCATTGTGAATTTGGTTGGGGTCGGGTAGTTTGGGCAAGGAGGATATGAGTTTGGTGAGGGCGGCGTGATCGCCCGTCGCCACCGCGTAGTGGGCGGGGCTGTCGGCGTAGTCTTGTGGACGGACGACGGTGGCCGTCGCCGAAGATTTGGACATTTCTTGAAACTGAGCCGCTAATTTGGTGAGTTATGCTGCTGTGCTGCACCAATTGTTCATGCAGATGCAGTTGAGGAGGAAAATATTGAGTGGGGTAGCTGTTACGTTTCAGTGAAAACGGAAGTATTTATGAACTTTTACTTTTTGAAAAGGAAGTGTAAAATTGTAATTTCAAAAAAAAGAAAAAGGAAGCGTAAATATTGAGTCATAGATCTATCCGGCGCGTCTTTTGGTGAATCTATACAGTTCAGATGCTCGATATTTGACTGCTATACTATGCTAATTTGCAAATAAATTTAAAATCGCAATATATAGGTGGTGTTCTTATGATATGATCGGTTGGGTGAATTTTGTTCGATACTTGGTTTGAAACAATTTTATGTAGAATTAATCTTGTCTAATCTTGGTATGTATTTATAATTTCAAATTATTTTGAAGCAATTTAATCTCAAATTCAATTGTTTTAGTTAGTGCCCAGCTATGATGCACAAATTCTTCTAAAAATAACATATTAGTGTATCCTTTTAAATAAAGAATAAAAAGTAATCGAATTCACAGATCATGTGTGTAAAATTCGCGAATTCTGTGGGTAAAGCGAGTGTATGAGGTTGACTTTGATAATTTTATTTGAATTATGGCTTCTCTATTGGATTAATGATATTTGAATTGATATTTTGTTACTTAATTAAATTACATAATTGAAAATGTTTGAGTTTTGGGTTAAAGAAAATGAATTACATACATATGATTTATGAAAATTTAAATTTCTATTTATTTTATAAGTGTTACGTACATATAATAAAATATTAATATTAGATGTATCTTTGTCGAATCGCACCCTATAATTTTCAAAATTCCATCTACACGTATCCGTATTTTATCACTCCCACACCCGCCCCACGCACCCATGCAACATAGGTGCCCAGGTTGGCAACTCTGAAACGCCAAAGAGTTTAAAGATCAAAAGATTATAAATCCACTCAAACTATCAAGAAAGTAAGTTTTTGTTTTTATTTTTATTTTTCAAGGGACTAATTTCAGTTAACTTGGGGTTAATGTACCATATTATAGTATTTGTATCTAGGTACTAAATTATAATTTGTATCACAGCAGAATACTTATTTTCTTCTTACTCTTAAATGTTTCAATTTTAACACGAAGTTCAAATGGGATAGTCAATTTCAATAATAATATGGAGTAATATTTTTTAGATTAATTTACTTCAAAAGTTCAAATGAATAGTTATGGAAAATCAGTCTTAATAATCAAATTTTAACTAAAAATAAATAAATGCTACAAAATAATTATATACCTATTTGGGTATAATCAACTATAATTCATATTTCTAAAATTAAAGTAAAATAGAAGAAATTGAAATTGAGAAAGGAAAATGAAAAAAAAAAAAGTATTAAAAAGTGAAAGTGGTACACGAAAAGTGGGTTCGAGGATTCAAGCACAAAACAATGAGATTACAAATCTAAATATGTACAAGCTAGATGATAAGATCATTCTATAAATGACATATTTTACGAGCTATTCTTGTGTCAAATGCACTAGTACAAAATATAAAGTAAATTGTACTATTTCTGTTACACAACAAAGATATGAAACAAACAAACTAAACACTCGAAATATATCTATTAATCAAATTGGTAATAGAGTATATTTCATGGTGCATGACATCTGATGTAATGCATGGACAAAACTATTCAACCATTGATAGTTTTTATAAATATGATTAAATTTTATTTTCTTATCATGACCAATTTCTTTTTCCTTTGATGGTCAATCTTAAACTAATTATTTCAATATCGGATATAAAATTAAACACTACAATATTATTTAAAAGAAATGAAATCAATAACAAATCATAATTTATTTTTTTTACTAAATTTAATCGATTTATGAAATCAAAATATTTTATTTACTAAATTTTTACATATAGTTGAATCTAGATCGTTTGTATATTACTACATGTCATGCACGTTGAAACTTATCTTAAAAATATCGATGGAGCTCTCAAATATATACAAGTCTAAGAATTAGGAACTCCATATCAAGGCCTCTTGAATGAGCCCGTAACCATTGGTTCGATTAATCATATTTTTAAATCGATTTCGGTTCGATTTTTCGGATTTCTTTGCTCACCTGTAATTGCGATGTGACGCAGGCTAGTTGGACCCGACATGTAAATGAGTAGACCTCCCTCCTCCCCATTTCACACGCATTCGAGAATACGTCAACATTTCTGTACTGAATCCAAACCACCATACAAATTCTACAAAATTCATTCGCACGTTATATCCTTGTTTCCTTCCATGAATCCCAAGCATTTGATTTGAGTGCATGACCTACACACACTGGGACAGAGCGGCAGAAACGTTTATGGCTCTCAATGCTGGACCAGCCTTGGTTTACTGCGCTAACGCCGCCAAAATCTCTTCGAATTCTCAACCGCGCATCCCTGTTCTTCCTGGTCGGCGACCTATTTTCTCGAATTTCAGGATCCGTAGGGATTTAGAGTGTTTGTGTCAGAGGGCAGTGGCGCCAATTGATGATGAGATTTCCTCATCTAGCGATTTTGCTCAACAGCCTTCTCTGATTGCTCACAAGGACTTGAATTCTCTCCCAAGTGAGTTGCTCAATTCAGTTCATTTATTGATCATTGGTCAATTGCTAGTGATTTTAGTTGATTATCGTAGAAGATGATCCTTGATACTTGAAAATTCCTGACTTTGTATGATATTTAATGCCTTGGACTAGTAGCTCTGGTACCTGAGATAAAAATTCAAGATGTTCTGCATTAGTTTTTAGAATCTGTGTAGTTTTTCTTTAATTTAGTTAAAATTTGTTTTTCTTCTTACAATTTCAAGCAATAAGTATTTTCTCGAATGATATCCAAAATTATAAATAGTAGTCAAATATATTTTCTGGTTGTAAGTTAAGAAAGTGCATTTTTTACTGAATTGGAGTGGCTTATAGTTTGGTGATGTATCAGTGTTTAACAAAATATGATCACTCTGCAGCCTGGCCTATATGAGGACTAGTTGATAATCATGATACAGTTTTGGTTAATTGGGTAGGCTATATTTCTGGTTTCCATTGAAACATGTTGATGAACTAGTGTCAGGTTCGGGTTAGTTGTGTTGAGGTTCGGGTTGGTGTGTTACTTTCTTTGGTTTAAGCTGCTGAGATCTCTTGTTGGGTCAAGGTTTTGTCGTCCTAATGGGTTACTCCACATACATTAATGTAACAATAGTCGGGCTTATTCAGTTATCTTCACGATAATGATATTTTAAATGCAGAGCCATTGACCGCAACATATTTTTCTTCTTCTTCTAGTGATGGTAAAAAGGTCCGTGTTGCATATCAGGTATGTGATCTTGATTCTGTCTAGTAAGATATTAAAATGGCTGGGCTTTTAGCCTATTTCTCTTAAAGACTTATTTTATTGCCTCCTTTAGGGGGTTCCGGGAGCTTATAGTGAGACTGCTGCTCTAAAAGCATATCCAAAATGTGAGACTGTCCCATGTGACCACTTTGAGTCTGCATTCAAGGTTATGACGTTCTCAAAGCAGGATTTATCTTTTGTCGATAATTTTATTCTTAAACCTTTGGTTGATTTCTATTTCTCAGGCAGTTGAGTTGTGGTTGGCAGACAAAGCAGTACTTCCCATCGAGAATTCAGTTGGTGGGAGTATCCATCGTAACTACGACTTGCTTCTTCGTCATAGACTTCACATTGTTGGGGAAGTTCAGTTAATTGTCAATCACTGCCTTCTAGGATTGCCTGGAGTTAGGAAGGAGGAGCTAAAGCGTGTATTGAGCCATCCACAGGTGATCATCTGTTGAATATCTCTTCCACACGTGTGCACATCAGACTCAAGTCTACTTTATTCACTGAGTTTGTTTACTAAGATTTACAGTAGTGATGGTACACTGGCCTGCTATTTCTTCTAATTGCTCAAATATGGCAATGAGAGTCTATACAAAAAGCTAGAAATATAGGAAGCTCCAAAGAATATTTGTGTTTTGCAGAACAATTTTTGAGACAGTTTTTTTGTGGTGGTTCCAATGATAGTGATTGTCTCCAAATTAGGGATATATTTGGAAATAAATATTGGTGGTATTATCTCTAAAATATGTGCGCGAATACCAAATTTAATCAAATGAAGTTGATTAGTAATCACATGTAGTTAACAAAATATTCAGATTTATGTTGATACTATTTATACTCCTTCCCTGACCCTATGCAGTTGTTGGATTCAGACAAAAAACAAAATGTTTAGTATCCTCCAATAACATTTCGTTTTCCTAGAAAATTTCATGAACATTGTAATTATCAGTTCATGACATAAATTTCTCTCTATGTATTTCAGTATCCTATCATATTCAAATGTATTTATCATTTTCGGATTATTATATTTATAAGAATTGTATATTACAACTTAAGTTGTCTCATTGTGATAAACTATATACCATCACAAGTACTTCCTGCGGTGATCTTAAGTTCTTAACACCATCAGGATAATATCTAATTCTCATAATACTTTAAAAATGCGTAATAATACTAATGACACAACACTCTGGCCAGGAAATTCTCCAAATATGATATCTACGATTCTACGTTGGAATATATTATCTACAGCCTTTAAAATAATGTTCCAAGTTAGCCATTTATAAAATAAAGTCAAGCAAGCAATGTTTTCCCCAACATTATTCTGCAAAAAGCATTACATCCAAACACTCGAAAACAAGACTATCTCTTACGGTGGAAATTTGTTAGTGCAATAGTATATCGGCGGCTAAAATGATGATACCCTCCAGGAATAGCTATTTATACTAATGATAGGTAGAAGGAGACATAGGTGGCGTGTGGTAGGTGCAAGGGTCAGTTGGTTTGCTTGATAAGACATGATAAGGCTTGATTGATAAAATAATCCAACCTAATCACATGTTTGGTTTGAATGATTTGGCCCGTGATGGAAAACATGGCTCGTGCTCCTATCCACCGATTGAGTGATAATTTATTATTCCAAATTTAGGTGGATTATTAATCACTCATATAATCCTATCAATCCAATCTAACATATCCTACAAACTAAATGCCACCTAAGTGTATAAGATTTATTAGAACCACAATTGCTTCTTGACTACCTTGTCTTGTGGTTCTCACAACAAATTACATATTTCTGGAAAGGGGAATGACAGTCCACGTGGATATAGAATGTTAGCTAGAAACAGAAACTCCTTATATAGAGTCAACCACAAATCTTATATTGTAAAGAAGGCAAGTCTGGTGATTGTGCCATGCAGCGAACTCCTTGTTTCTGTATTTCGTGGTTACAATATGCTCCATCTTTCATCTGTTATACTAATGCCTGAAAAAATTTAATTGGTGGTGGTTTCAGGCACTTGATCAGTGCGAGGTTTTCCTGAATGAGTTGGGTGTAGCCAGAGTCACTGCAGATGACCCTGCTCATGCCGCTCAGGTATCAGTTTGAACTTTGATATCCTTTTGCATCTTTTTTTTGTTTTACCTTGACACCGGGGCAGATTGTAGCTTGTGAAGGTGAGAGAGAAACTGGAGCAGTTGCAAGCATTCGAGCTGCAGAAATATACGGACTTGGTGTTCTTGCTGAAAGAATACAGGTGAGTTTGCTTCATTTTTCCTCAATTTTCGTTCATCCTCTGACATTTTCTTTCCCGTCTTTCTGGATTGCTTTTCAAAGGCTGCAGGTAGGAGTCTTGTCTTTAGATTTTTTTTGGTACATGTCAAGAGGATTTTTAGCTTACTCTCAAAAAAAATAAAGAAAGAAAAGAGGACTCCTAGCTTATTAGCTTAATATTTTTTCATGGAAAGGGTATTCTAAGTGCAATATTCCTATTCCTAGGTGATCTATTTTACTTGTTAATCAATATCTCTAGAGAACATTAACTGTAATTTTGCATTCTTTGTAGAACGTAAATTGTTATGAAATTCCTGACATTATTCTTCATTTATCCTAGTTATGCCTTTGTATTTCTTTAAAAGTATCATCAACAGAAGATCTTATACCCATATTCCTCTGATACGAAGTCTCTTTTTTTTATCTGCACTGACTGAACACTATCAAGTATCAATGAACTTTATAGTACAAGTTATTCTGCAAGATGAGAATGGACTCAAGCATAGCCTTATCTTGTCATGTGCCCACATGCATATACATTTCTCAACACTTTTCTCGATTTGTTGCTAAAATAAAACTAGAATGACTATTGTACGTCAAGTTTTTTCTCCATTAATTTTGTTTAATTTCAACCCAACAGGATGATCCTGGCAACATTACCCGTTTTCTGATACTTGCAAGGGAACCTATAATCCCAGGAACAGCTAGACCCTATAAGGTATTTCCCTTTTAAGGCTCATTTATCTCTATGTGTTACAATGACTCCATCCTTTCTTTCTAGACTAGCATCGTCTTCAGTCTGGATGAGGGCCCTGGAATTTTATTCAAGGCATTGGCAGTGTTTGCTCTTAGGGACATTAATTTGTCAAAGGTAATTTTATATGACTGATTGGGGTCATTTTTCCTTTTTAATGATTATTAACGTTTTGTAACTGAAATTTGACTATGGAATTATACTCTAGATTGAGAGCCGGCCACAGAGAAGGCGGCCTTTGAGGGTTGTTGATGATTCTAACAAGGGAAAAGCCACGTGAGTATATTTATTTTCCCACTAATATATAATTTTCTTTGCAAAGTGAGATCCCCTATGCTTAAGTTGATTGAATTGAAACCTAATTAACCGTGAAGCATATAAGTTTTGGCTATAAATAAATAAAAAATTGCAAGTCTGGGTCATGACAGGCTTTTAATTTTGTTCAAAACTTGACCAGAATATATCATCTTTGAGGACCATTCCCTGGTCTATGAGTATGTTATGACATATAAGAACTGGCATATAATCGAAATCTTATAGGACTTTTCACTTACTGCTTGAAGACACAGTTGATCAATTTTGCTGGGTAGCATGTTAATAAATTTCGCTTGTAGATAGCTTTCTCCTCTACAATGGTTGATTTCAGATAGGCCGGTTGGCATTTGATTTTCTACATCTCATTCTTGTCATTGCTATTATAATTGTGGGATGCTGGAATCTACTCTTGTTTGTGATATTGTGATATTCCCTTTTCTTTCTTCTTTTTCCTGCTCCGAAATGTAAACATGTAGAAGAAAATCATAAGCTTGCACAAATTTTGTGAATTTCCACATTGTTAATCTATATTAACCAAGTATGGTGGAGCAGGTGAATTACTTCAACTGCAGCATTTTCATTATAAACCTTGAATCAGATAATATTATATGCTTTCAACTGTTAGTTCTTCCATAATTTTGAAAATCAGTGGCAAATATAAGATTAAAACGACAATTTGTAGATTGTAATATTCTGTTTCTTCTGTGAAATCTTTTGGTAAAAATGTTTGGAAGATGACAACAAATGCTGATAAAAAGGTTTCAATCTGTTCAGTATCTTTTACTTCGAATTCCCTAGTATGCTTTTGCTATGAACCTCAATGCTCATGTTGTTTAGTACATAGAAATAACAAAATACCACCTGCAGATACTTCGACTACCTCTTTTACATAGATTTTGAAGCTTCTATGGCGGAGCCCCGTGCCCAATTTGCTCTGGGACACCTCCAAGTGAGCATTTCCTTTTCCTTTACTAACTGTAATATAGGTACATTAAATTTTGCGAACTCTTAGCACAATCTCCACTGTAACAAATGCAACTCCACTTTTCTCTGTACGGCAAATTTCCTTGTCTACATTGTGTTTGCATGAACGTGCATCAGCTGGAGTCCTTGGCTATGTAATTTTTGTATGCAATGTTGTAAGGGCTATAAAACATTTGCCTTTTTGTCTCTTCACAGGAGTTTGCAAGGTTCCTTCGAGTCCTTGGTTGTTATCCGATGGATATTCTTCCATGAAGAAATATGTCCATGACTCCATATCTTTCCGTCCTGAATTAGCTGAACTTCTTAACTTGGATGGACGGAATAGTTACTGTCACAGTCCTATGGATGCAGCAACCGGGACAACATTCCCTCAATCCTGTAAATGTTTGTATCTTCGCAAGTGTAGTACCTGACAGGTATCTAGTCCCATTTTTCGATTCTTTAGCCCTACCGACTGAGCCTTCGGGGCATATGCTATATTCAATCTCATTAGACTGAAATATGACATTTTTTTTCGTTTCGGAAAACTTGTGCTCTTCCTTATGTCCAGTGAGGCAGTTAGTATGGTAAAAATTTGGGCAAGAAAGTCCTCTGAACTGTGACATTTTCAATATATATATATATTTTTTTTTTGTTATAAATTTTTCTGAAACATGTTGGCTTATTTCATGGCTAAAGAATGTAGTGGCCTTGTAAATGTTACACCAATTGTAGTCCTAAAGAGTGTAGTAACATCGATTTACATGTATTTTGAGTGTGTTTATGTAAATGAATTATGGATATTATATTTAGTATATATTTCATGAGGATCCTTTTTGTTTAGGTATTCATATTTACTTGATCTTTTACTTCTGGGAATGGCGCCTATATTTCAGTTTCTTAATTTGACCTTTTCCTTTTCATTTGTTTTCCATAGTCGCCATTATAGAAGTTTGAGACATCCTCCCAATAATAAATGATAATGACCAACTCATAAAAATTTAATGATAAAGACTCAGGCAACCGCACAGTGCGTGCAGCGATGGCTAATATGATTAATTAGTGTTAATTAAAGTTAATTAATCCATAATTAGAATATAGCCAATTCACAATTAGGATTTAGTAATTCAATTAGGGTTTTTTAATTCATAATTAGAATTTATTAATTTCTAATTAGATTAGAGCTTATTAATTCACAGTTAGAATATATTAATCCTTAATTAATATTTAAATAAACATTAATCGAATTAATTAATTATTTAAAGAAAACTTAAAAGGAGTGCGACCCATAATAAATTGGCGTATTTGGCTGAATAATGTTTCTTCCACAATAGCAAGTAAAAATTACATTTAGAGTTTCATTTCTTTTCATCAAACATCCAATTATGTGGGGTTTGGGGGGGGGGGGGGGGGTCCTGCTATTGGTACTATAAGAAAATATATACCAATAAATTATGTTTGGTAGTGTTTTGGAAAATATCAATTTTGTCCTATAAAAGGAATTAAAAGTATTGGTGCGAGTTTCATATGTGATAAATAATTGTATCATAAGGTGTTAGACTTAGATGTCGGATCATAAATGAGTCAAGCTACTCATAACCTACTTAGATTTAAATTTTATATTATTATTGGAGCTTGTTTGGTGATGCTCTTTAATTAAATGAGTCAAATTTGAGCATGCCAGTATATAGCTCGTAGGCAAGTTCGTTAAGTGAGTTAGTTTCAAAATAATAAAATTATTTACTTGGTACAATTTACATTTTTATACAGTAATAAGTATATTAGGTCTCTAATTGACTTTATTTGTAATAAGAAAATTATGGATTTTACTAAATACATTATATCTTTTTATGAATAAACTAATTTATTTTCAAAAGAAAATAATAAATTATCTAAATTTATGTACTTAATAGAAATTAACAATGTTTGGGATTGATTAAGCTTATCAGCTTGCAAGTGTTGGGTAAATAAAACTCGAGTTATACTCAATAATAAAGGAGTCAGACTTGAGCTAAGGAAAAAAGAAAATTGTTAATCTTGAATTGTCTAATGCAGTAATGCCCAAAATATGAAAAAGGGGCACGCAGTCACCATTTGGGCTTGACAATAAAAAGAGTTTGGTCCGGCCTGTGATGCTCACCTTTTTTGGAATTTCTTGAAAATTGTATTCTTTCGTCTCATATAAGGTGATTACTTTCTTTTGAGCATGGATATTACAGGAAAATGTTACTAATTAGTTAAAGTGATAGGGTCTGCAAATTTTTAAAAGAGTAATTATTTTCATTTTTAGAATTGGCCGCCTTATATAGGACAATTCTAAAAGGAAATGTGATCGCCTTATATAGGACGGAGGAGTACAAAACTGCAATTAATTGCACTGCACATTATGCCGAAAGATTCAATTTTGAAGCCATTAAATTAAGAGAAATTCTGAAATTAATTTGTCATATGTTTTTGTTGCAGACGCTAGATCAAACTCAAAATCAATTTAGGGTAAATTTATCGTTCTAATATAATCTTTGATGACCTTTGAAAATATCTGTTTAATACCTGACATTTCATACATGTTTAATCTAATATCGTATTAAAATTTAGCTACCAAAAAATGATGTGAGCCGCGGAATTCTATGTGTATTATTTCATCAAATAAAATTATGTTAGATATAATACATGTACAATTTCGGAAGTCAGCACTATTTTTCAGGTTATCAGATTATGATTCGATTTGATTTTAAACAATAGTAAAAGGTCAGATACTAAAATACTAAGTATTTTTCAATAGTTGGAATATTTTTGAAAAAATCACTAAATATCCGGTTAGATTCAGAAGATGAATCTACCATTAAAACTAAATCATTGGAGTGACCTATGGTGCCAAGATCTGTAGAAAGGTCTGCGTCAAAACACACGAAATATGACTAAATTTATTAGTAGAGTTTGGTCAATGATTGTCTTTATTTATAATACTACTTAATTATGCCTAAGCAACATAAAATAAACATCACATTGACCCTTCGCGTTCTAACGAGCTACACTTTTCCCACATGAATAAATATATACTAAAATTATATAAATGAATATTGTTTATAAATTATAATTGGCCACTCCAACTTTAGGTACTTGTTTTCTGTAAACCACTTTTCTACTTTCTTTCCCCCTAAAGGTTCCTTTATTTATTTTATTTTATTTTAATTTCAAAGTGTATAAAAAAAAAAATCTAACTTAATCTTAATTGGACAATTTTAACAATTAGTACATCAGAAATGCCTTTTCTTTTCATATAAAATGTCATATGTTGCATAATCAATGAATTAGTGCCGTATGTATACATATAACGTTTTTTTTTAACATACAGTATATAATGTTTAATAGTCCAAAAGAAGTTCAAGTAAATAATGTTTAATAGTCCAAAAGAAGTTCAAGTAAATAATGTTTTTGAGTAAGTATATATATGTATAAACAACAATAATTAGTCTAACTTAGGATAATATGATTCATGGTCTACAAATAATAAAAAAATAACGAAAAATTTGACATGTAATGAGAGTAACGATCAAAACAATTCAGCAACCAACACTATGCTCAAACAATTTTTGAAAGCATTAATAACTCCGTGTCATTTTATTTTTATTTCCTATTTGTGAATGAATTTACATTCATTTTGTCTATTTATATAGTTGTAATATTGTTCTCAAATTTAAGTAAAAATAATAATTTAATTTCAAATCAAATTAAAATCAATACATCCTAGGATGAAATAATGACGTGTATATATATATATTATGTATATATAATTAAAGTAATTATGTATATAAAATCAATAATTGTTGCTTGACGCATTGTGGCTTAAAATCATTTAAACCCACTTGAATACGTGTGGCAATGACGCAACGTCATCCTCATTTACTTTTGTCTGGCTTAAATTTCCTCATAGTTTCGTGTTGCACAAAATTAAAGGGATTTAGTGGAAAAAATTTCTCCAATCACAATAATGGTAGTGTGGAGGTCACAATTTACTACAGATATATAAGTGGGAATATTCTTTGTCTGCCTTATATTTTAATCACATTTAAAATTAAATGGGTCCACGGATTTTGTCTTATTTATGAACCATTTTGGAGAGCTAAGACCAAATGATGGTCCGTGCAACAATTGAATTTTTAAAATAGATGTATGAAGGGAATTTAGTATTTTCTATATAGCCGTTCGTCAATAGTCATGTTGTGGTTATTTACCTTCAGTCACTTATCAATTAATTAAAAATATATATTCAAACAATTAAATTATCTCTATGTATCGGTACATTTAGTCACTAAGTTTTAATTTTTGGTCGTGTTAATTAATCATACCAAATAAACGCAATTAAGTAACCTTCTTCGCTAATATATAGGGTAAAGACGAATTCAAGCCTTAATTAATATATCTCAACTATAAACAAACTAATAGTTACTCCCTCCTTCCACGATAAGTATGATGAGGAGGGATGACTTATGACACGGGTTTTAAGAATGAGAAAATATGTTAGATATATGTATTGTGAGTGGAGAGACTAATGTTTATTGTGAGTGAAGTCAATTCTATTTAAAGAAAGACCACTTATTGTGGACGGACAAAAAAGAAAAGAAAACCACATTTATTTTAGACGGAGGGAGTATGTCCCAAAAATTGACGTGACTTGCTGGATGCTGAAGTGTTTTTTTCACTCCAAACTTTATAAAATGACATGAAAATAAAAACAAAGTGGAACAAAAATAAAGATATCATTTTACCAAAAATTAAACTTTCGTGTTGCAGTGCCTCAAATTTATCATTGAGCTAAACTCCATTGACTATAAGAGCCAAGTTAATTGTACAAATTGTGAACCTAACTTTTGCCCAAAGTTGAGAAAATGTGCTTTATGCTAGATATATTTAAATTTTATGACGAAAGATTTTAGATATAATTTCATAAATAAAAGGAAAATCAAAATTTGCTATACAATGAACTTGAACAACCTCAATAGGTTTTAAAATTTTGAAATTAATCTTTCACATCGTTCTCAATTCAAAAGCAAGACTAACAGCGTTTTCGAATAATACGTGTTTGCTTTATTTCAGCAGAAAGATTGTTTCATTTCAGCAGAAAGAAAACTGTGCGATTTTTTATTTTTTATTTTCTATTTCTTCACTCTTTAAAAAAAAAAGGAAGGTGGGAGTAGTCGCTTTTTATTCAGAATTTATTTACTACCATCTTTAATTGTATGTATATATATATATAAGTAAGATTGTTTTATACTCTGATAGATACTCCCTCCGTCCCGCCATAAGTGTCTACATTTTCTTATTGGGCTGTCCCATCATAAGTGTCTACTTTCCTAATATGGAAACACCCTCTCTCACATAAAAGATGTGGGCTCCACCACTTTTTATCTTTTTACCCTTTAAACACTTCTCTCCTAAATACCCGTGCCCAAAAGAAAGTAGACACTTATCATGGGACGGAGAGAGTACTACAATAGCATTTTTTTCTGACGTATATAATGCTAAATTTATTTAGCTAAATACGCAAACAATATGACATGACATGATAAAGCTAAAGTTTTTTAGCCAAATAAATAATCAATATTGAGTTGGGAAAGAGCCTCTGCTTCTCGTGAAGAAATTGGTCGAATGACCAGTGCGTGTGTGACTAAATCAAGGATTATGGATGGTGCATGCAAATATAATATACTTTGTAATAAATAATTTGGATGGAAAAATTACCTTTATTTTTATTTTTTTTATTCTTGCCACTATTTCTTACTATTTCTCATATATATAATTAACTTATCATAATATAAGATGAAAATATATAAATCTATATTATACTCCCTTCGTCTCAATATCAAGTTTTTTCACTTGCTTTAGATATAATTATTAAAAAAATAAGAGTAAAAAGATAAAAAATGATAGGTTCCACAACTTTTGAAAATTACATATTTTCATTTTTTAAATGAATCATGCTAATCAGGGGCGGAGCCAGACTTTGAACCCAGGGGGGGTCCAACTCGGGCTTAGACCTGGTTTATAAGATGACCTAAAAAAAAAACTTTCAGTAGTGTAATGAATTTAAACTTTAATTTTGTTTTAGAGCACCAAAGTTAGATAACTATTTGAATATTTTTATTAAACAAATTGAACAATAAGAATTATATTCTAAAACAAATCCAATCGCTATCCTACTTATCAATATTGCCATTGAACATAAACTTCTTCATGCCAATTGAGCCCACATTTTTTTACTTTCCCATAAAATATGACCTTTGAATGTCATATTGTATATATAATTATATATAACATTCACTAACCATAAACAATAACTTATCATGTTTCTTCCTATATGTTGGACCGACTTAATTAAAGCTTCTAATCATACTAACTTAAGGTTTAGTTTAATTGAAAACTATTTTTTATCACGCCATAATTGGATCCAAATTATACAATCCACAAATCTTGACACAAATTACTAACTAAAATGGAAAACTAGATAAAAATGTCCAAAACATATCAAGATTAATAGCTTTTACAACAATGGAAACAAATCCCCCAAACATAAAAAATAAAATAAAAAAAAATCAATGGAAATAATTATAGCAAAATTTAGTATGCAACGAAACAGTGGTATATAATTAATAAAACTAAAATTTTCATATTTAAGGTTAATCCATCCCACGTGCCCACGTGAGGATTGGTTAAGATAAATTTTTTCTTTCCAAACTCACAAATACTACAAGTTTCTTTTTTCATTCGATATACATTTTGTTAAGCAATGTGGTTTTGGATTAATAAACATATTAATGAAAAACAAGTTATAAAAGAAAATTTGATATAACATGAATAAATTTAACTTAAAAAGTTCTCTATTTTCTATCAAAATTTAAAATTAAAATATAAAAACTAGTATGCATTCTTTTATGAGAAATATCTCTATATTCTGAACAAATAAATATAAAACCTATCTCTATATAAAGATCTAATCTAAGTTTCATAATTAGTATTTCAGAAAATTTGATAATATAAATTATACATATGCATTTAAAGAATAAAAAAAATATTGAAAGTTTTGCATAAATTATATTAAAATAAAATAAGTAGTGGAAACCCCCAAGAAAATAAAAGAAAAGATGAAAAGGTAAAATACAACCTTCATATAACGATAATAAATACTTCATATAAAAATACTAGCTTATAACTTTTAATGGTGATTGGATTTTGTTATGGCCAAACTTATTTTGCCCAAAACTTCAGTCCAAGTTGCATTTTCAAGCTATTATTATCTATATAACTTATTTCAAATTATAAACACATGAAGCTCGGCTCCATCCGTAAAATCTACTTCTCACATCTGCTCCCTTCTTCTTCTCCAAATGACATAATGCCTATTATATATATATATATAGCTAATTTTTTTGTAAAAGCCAGGGGGTACCGTGACCGATTGCCCCTGACTCCGCCAGTGATGCTAATGAACATACAAAAAAGAAAAAACAGACATTGTTATTGGTACGAAGGTGGTAATGTGTATTCCGAGAAAAGATTTAGCAACAAGAGAAGAATCCAATTCCAGAACCTTGACTGGTGATGAATTCGCGCTCTCTCACCACCACCGCTCTCTCTGACTCTCGCTCTCTCTCCCCCTAGACTTCAGCTTGCCACGTCTTGGACCACATTGACTCATAGCCAATCATTTAACGCCACGTCAACATACTCCCCATCGCCTAAAAGGCGTCCAGGTTCAATGAACCTGGCACGGCCGCCCCCCGCCCTTCATTTCCCCGCTTTTATATATTTTTCCAATTCTTCGTCTCCCACAAACACACTACAAACAGATTTTCTTTCACAACAGTTTCCAAAACCCAGAAGCTGAAATTCGGGTTTTGTGATCTCATTTTACAGCAAAAAATTCTCTCATCAATGGCGTTCTCCGTCACCTCTTCGCCTGCACCCGTTCATAGCTCTTCTCTATCTTCCTCTTTTGAGCAGCCCAGAGGTAAAATACAATTTCAGATTTTTTAAATGTATTTTGGTAAAATTCTGTTTTGTTTCTTATCGATTAAATCGCGTATAACCGTTTCAGCTGCGCAATTCGGTGCATTTCAGCCGTTGGATAGGTCTCACCTTCCATCACCGTCGGTGAACTTTTCACGGCGGCGTTGCGCCGCCGTGAAACCGTTGAACGCGGAGCCTAAGAGGAATGATTCGATCGTTCCGTCGGCTGCAACCGTGGTTGCTCCTGGTACGTAGAAAAAAAATTCAATTAAATTTGTGCATGCTGATTATTAGTTTCCTATTATTTGTTTCCTCTAATTTGTTTATTGACGCGTTTGCCCTTGATTGTATTTAAAAATTCTGCAGTGTTGGTTGAAAAAGTGGAGGCAGAGGAGGACTTCGATAAATTGGCGGAGGAGCTTCAAAATGCTTCTCCTCTTGAGATTATGGATAAGGCGCTCGAGAAATTTGGAAACGATATTGCTATCGCCTTTAGGTATTTCTCTCACTTCCTAATTCGTTTAATTTTTTGTTCTCGGATGTTCAGTTTTTAATCCAAAATTCATGATTGTACCAAATCCATTTCTATATTTATTTATTTATTTATCTTTCAAATTTTGGCCTGAAGATTTTCTGTGCACTCAATTTTTACCTCGAGTTTTTGTGTGTGCTTTCCAAATAGATCTCACAAAGAGAGTACAATTCAGGTATAATTGGTGTGATGTTCATGTACAGTATGAGTTGAAAAATCTACGAACATTTCTTTTGTATATTTCTGCAATCAAACATGTTGTTTGTAGGCAGAGGAAGAAAAGGGTATACACATTGATTCTGTGTTTTGCCTGTAACTTCATATCTAGATTGTGCCCCCACAAGTAGCATCAATTTTACATCTAATTTATGGAGTAGTTATCCACTATTTAGAAATACATCCTTATTGTATTTATGGAATATATTGCCTACAAGGCCACAGGGGACTGTTGATTATATATTGTTTCAATACAGACTGTTATGGTTCCCTTTCAGTGGGAATAGATACAAACAGTAACAGAATATTACAAAATAGCATCAGTCATTGCTTTTATTTTATTTCACCAGTGACTCCTAAGTGGACCGAAGCACATGCTCAGGAGTCCAATATATTTTCAAATAGTTGCTGGATTTAAATAATACTTATTTTACCTTGATGCGATCAAAATTTCATCTACCAGAAAAAAAGGGACGACTTCACACATCTTGAAGTTTTTTACGTCCTTTTGCTTAGATGTTGATTGTACTGTAGATTAATATGTTTTGAGTTGCTGTGCCTAATCATTTAGCTAATTGTTGCAATGTTAAATTTTGCAGTGGGGCGGAAGATGTGGCTTTGATTGAATATGCACATTTAACTGGACGGCCGTACAGGGTTTTCAGTCTAGACACGGGGAGATTGAACCCGGAGACGTATAAATTCTTCGATGAAGTTGAGAAGCACTATGGGATTCGTATTGAGTACATGTTTCCAGATGCTCTTGAAGTTCAGTCTTTGGTTAGAAGCAAGGGCCTTTTCTCTTTCTACGAAGATGGCCACCAAGAGTGCTGCCGTGTGAGGAAGGTGAGGCCGTTGAGGCGGGCCCTCAAGGGGCTTCGGGCATGGATAACAGGCCAACGGAAGGATCAGTCTCCTGGAACTCGATCAGAAGTTCCTACTGTCCAAGTTGATCCAGTTTTTGAGGGTTTGGATGGTGGAGTTGGGAGCTTGGTGAAGTGGAATCCGGTGGCGAATGTGAAGGGGAACGATGTTTGGAATTTCCTCCGAGCAATGAATGTGCCTGTGAACTCGTTGCATGCTCAAGGTTACATATCTATTGGATGTGAGCCATGCACGAGGGCGGTCCTACCAGGGCAGCACGAACGTGAAGGAAGGTGGTGGTGGGAAGATGCCAAGGCCAAGGAGTGTGGCCTGCACAAGGGCAACATCAAGGAGGACAACTCGAATGATGCTGGCGCTGTCCACGCCAACGGGACCACCACGGATGTCGATCTTTTCACCACCCTGAATGTAGTAACCTTGAGCCGGCAGGGGATTGACAACTTGTTGAAGCTGGATAACAGGGAGGAGCCGTGGCTAGTTGTGCTGTATGCCCCTTGGTGCCAGTTTTGCCAGGCGATGGAGGCCTCGTATGTGGAGTTGGCTGAGAAGCTGGCCGGTTCAGGTGTTAAGGTGGCGAAGTTCAGAGCAGACGGGGAGGATAAGGCCTTCGCGCAGCAGCAGCTGCAGCTGGGAAGCTTCCCTACTATAATCTTCTTCCCCAAGCGTTCTCTGCGCCCCATTAAGTATCCATCGGAGAATAGAGACGTCGCCTCGTTGACTGCTTTCGTGAATGCCCTTCAATAGTAGCATATTGCATCTGCTTGGGAAAAGTATATAGATGGTTGTTGTTATGCTTCTTACTGGGATAGAGGAGTTGGATTAGAATGGTGGTGTATAATTTTGTAGCTTTCGGTTTCTTCGCCTCTTTTTTGGTCATTTCTTTATGCTGTCCAATTTCTCTCAATTTTGTAAGTTTGATGTCGCCCATGTTAAATGATCGTTGACGTGGAATGAAAGATTTGGTGTTTTCTTGATTGGTTTGGTATTGGATGTTTGGAGGGAAGTGGCATTACTGCAATAGTGTGTGACAGAGATAATCCTACTGTGTAAAAAAAATAATTGATTATTGTCAAGGTTGGAACGAAATGCTTGAAATGTTGGTTGCATATTAAAAAAATTAATGTTGGAATACATGCTATGTTTTTGGAATTTTCTAAGGTGTTTGTTGTTTGTTGGAAAAAAGTGGAATACAAATATTTTCATACTTTTTCCATTATTTTTATATATTTATTATAGTTAATTTTTTCTCGGCAGGATGGATAATTTTCCCAGACAACTCATTTTCCTTCATTTTCACTCCAATTGTGGATAATATTAACATGAGAATAGGTGTGATAATATTTTTTTATGGGGTAAAAGTCGTAATTTAAAAATAAGGTGGGATGGGGGACCATGTGATATAATTTTCTTTTCCACCCTAGTAAACTTGTGATAAAAAATGGTGAACATATATTTTCTTATTTTTTCTTATCCCTCATTTTCCAATGATAAATTTACAATCAAAGTAAACACACGTATATGTATGAAGTTTATTTAGTACTCCCTTCGTCCCATTTATGTAGGCGGATTGAAATTTATTGGAAAAGTAAATTATATAGTAAATTTCTTAATATACCCCTATTTATTATTTGACTATGTATTTTTTATGAGTTAATCAAAGAATTAAATAATGATATATTAGTAAATGAGCTAAAATATTACTCCATTTTTTATGGAAACAAGCCTAAATATTTGGAATATCCAAAAAAGGAAAACAAGCCTATGTA
The DNA here is from genome assembly GCA_031470985.1 of Agastache rugosa. NCBI lineage: Eukaryota > Viridiplantae > Streptophyta > Magnoliopsida > Lamiales > Lamiaceae > Agastache > Agastache rugosa. The sequence goes on along the minus strand of CM062605.1, from coordinate 11,174,116 downwards.
AATGGGACGGAGGGAGTATGATTTTCAATAAAATTGTCTAAATTGAGATTCTTGTTGATGTAGTACCTTAAGAACTAAGAAGCCTCGCTACGACATTGATGACAAGTACCTGAAACAATTTGACGAAGAAAAATTTAAATGTGGTAAGAGTCACAAATTGAGGAAGTTAAAAATAAGAAACAGTTGGAAGGGGGAAAAAGTTGAATTTGATTAGCCAAATTGTGGTAGTGGAAGAATGTAATATTTTAAACATTTTTCTTTAATATTATTATTACGAGGATAATCGATGGCCGCTATTCGAGATGCAATTAGATTCATCTCATAAAAAAATTTAATGCGATAAACTCGATTTATGAAGTGGTGTAAATTGGATTTTAACTTGAGACTTTTAGTCGTAAAAATACAGATTCCACCACCTATGATGCACGGATTCTTCTAAAAATACCATATTGCCGTATCGGATTCTCGTTAGGGTGCGATTCTCGTCGGATTCCCATGGGATTCGCACCCGATTCGCCACGTGGCGTATCCTTCCAAATAAAGAATAAAAACTAATCGGATTCGCGAATCCTTCGTGTAAAATTCGCGAATCCCGTGGATGAAGTGAGTGTATGAGGTTGACTTTGATAACTTTATTTGAATTATGAATTCTCTATTGGACTAATGATATTTGAATTGATATTTTGTTACTTAATTAAATTATATAATTGAAAATGCTTAAATTTTAGGTTAAAGAAAATGAATTACATACATATAATTTATGAAAATTTAAATTTAAATTATTTTATAAGTGTTACTTATATATAATAAAATATTAATACTAGACGTATCCTTACCGAATCGCACCCTATAATTTTTAAAATTCCGTATCCACGCACCCGTATCGTATCGCCCCGCACCCTCCCACACGCACCCATGCAACATAGTCCACCACTTATCTAGCGGGATATGTTTATTTAACTATTTTGACAAATTTATCACTTCCTTCCGTTTTTAAACTAGGGACACCCTGTACTTTTCTTTGTGCACTTTTTTCTCTCTTCATTTTCAAGTGCTTTGTTTCTATCATAGATTCAACATTAGAAAAGAAAACAATTTTGATGAATTGAATAATATTCATATTTTAATTTATTATTATGGTGAGGTCCATCATTCTTATTATTTTTTAATTAATTAATATTTAATATATTTTATGGATTAGTAAATTCTAACTTAAGACTTAATAAACTTTAATCAAAATTAATAAATCTTAATTGATATTAATAAACCCTAATTAAATAGTCTTGATTTATTAAATTTGAAAAAATAAAAGGGTGGACAGCACCAAACGTGTATCTTAGTTTTTGCCTTGTATATATTGCAGCTGATAACATTGATCGACCAATTCTGATTGGAGTTTATTTACACATAATTAGTGAATAAGTTCAGTTCGTTCCTGTACATCAATTAATTTGGTGGAGCTTCTAATCTTATATAATCGTAAAGAATTCCACAAAGTGAATCACCAGTCCTTGCTTGTGTGAGGAAGATGCAGTTGTCACCATTGATGAACAATCCAGATGAAATATCAACGCTAAAAAGCTGGTAAAGTCCATGGATTCCATGTCGACAAACTGCGTTATCCGCCCCCAAATTTGCCACTTGGAACACTAGCTGCTCACCACCATTCATGTCATTCACATGAACCTGCACCATTATAATCCGAGTGATGGGTCAGTGTCCAGCCTTATCGTGTCCGTGTACTTATTGTGTCGGCGCAATAATTTCGTGTCGTTTTCATTACACAATAATATTTATATAATATATTTTTTTTTTTTTTAGTTAGGATTTGAATTTATCGTGTCCTAGTTAGGGTTCGACTGCACCTGTAAGTCGGAGCGGGTAGCCGAGGCAATAGCCAATCTCAACTTGTAAATTCCTGCTGCAACTGATTTCATGTTGAATCTGATCTGCCACGTCGTTGGAACATACTTATTGTCTCCATTCCTCCTGCAATAGTTAGTCGTGGGATTGTGAATTTCATTGATTTTATGCTAATTAATTGATGAGAAAAGTAGAGTAAAGAATATTTACCTACACACATGAGCAAAGAACCAGTCTTTCTTTGGATCACTCACGCCTATAGTAAAGACTTGATCAGATTGAGGATTTAAGTCTGTGTATCTATCCCATAGTCCATATTGTCTGTATCTGAAAGCACGAGCAACACACAATTAGATTACACGTACAGTACACATGATCGAGAATTTGAAGGATTAGACGATCAGTCAAGCTCAAATTGTTCAATGCATCAAAGTATGTATCGTATTAGCCTATATTACTTTTATCTATCTAAACTATCACTCCAAGTAAACGCCCTCAGTTTACTCGACAAAAACACATAAGATTGATGCGGTAGTCTTAATAATTAATGTGAAACATAAGACATGCTTACTTTTCTGGGCTGTTGATGAACAACTTGTTTACATACATGGGATTCACATCAGGAACATAATATTTAGCAGCAGTGCGATCTGGGAAACCTATCTCCCACACGGTCGGGCCATCTCGTGGTGGCTCGTAGGTTACATTTCCTAGCTGTGTTTCTGATCCTGAACCACCGATACAGATTCAAAAGATCGGAATAAAATTGATTAGTTTTAAATGTTCAAATAGAATTGAGAAAAGCGTCAAAGGTTTGTGATATACATACTATATATAATTAACACTATAATTTATACAACTATATATTGTTGTGACTGAATCAGTATTGATTAGCACACACGAAAAATGTTTGTTTCATTTATGTAGATTAATTTACCTGTAGAAATTGTAACGAGTTCTTGATAAAGGTAATCACCAATTACACCTGGAACATATCCGTGAAGACCATAAATTCCTGGCACAACATCTTTTATGGTAAAGTTTCCATCTAAGTCTGTCTGCACCCAGAATTGGTAATCCTGCAAGAGGCAACTACGCCTTAAATTAGTCTATAAGTAGTAATTAATTTTCAATATTACGAAATTAAGAAGTTTCTATAAGTATAACCTTGCTTTCAAGTTGCCAAGAGCCCGCCGTTCTTGCAGCTGATAGGCCAACAAATGCAGACTTAGCAGGAATCACAGAATCCAAGACATATCTGGTTTCATTCAGACAGAAACATTGGAATAAAGTGCTAACTATTATTGCAAGAAAACATGCATTCTTACACTCAAAGTTTGTCCCAATTTTCAGAAATAGAGCACACTCTCGACTTTGACATATTAGTACCCAATATATGTATTTTGTTTTCAAATCTAGATGCAATCAACTTTTTCAATTGGCAGTCAGAAATCATGGTCACTAGCTTTGAAAATTTTGTTAATCAACAAGGTACCAAAAACTTCGACCCTGATCTAAATTTGAAAATGAAATACATTTATTAGATACTAATATGTCATATTCAAAAGCATCTTCTATTTATGAAAATTACGTCAAACTTTGGATGTAAAAGTGTAATTAAGTCAAAATAATATGTAAGCATTGTATGTTAATTAACCTATCCTGGACAAAAAGTCGTCCTGTAGCAGATCCTCGCTCATTGTGTGTAAGATAATATGGTGAAGAGATGAAGTCGTAGGGCCATAACGACTCTTCCATTAGCCTCTAGGATAACAAAAAAGGAGTAACAAACTCAAAATGTTATATTATGATGACTATTTGGTTTGAGTTTGAGTTTTGTATGAAGTAATCTAGCATTTTATTACATGATCATGACAAGATGAGATGTTTCACTAAAGTGCAGAATACCTGCTTCTTTGCATCTATCCATATGTTGTGAGCTTGGGAGACGTCTGTAGTCGTGTTGAGGTAGACGAAGAAGGGGCCGAAGACCTTTCTCCATGCTTCCCTTTCTTCGAAGTGAGCAACCATACTGTTCCCAATGTAGTGACCTCCATGAAACATCTATTGCACCATCAATCAGATTCAAATATAACGAAAATCAAGCAAATTACAAATATGCCACTGGATGTGAGTTTGGATTCAGAAAAATGTACTTTCTAACATATTGGATTTTGATCTATGGGACGATCTGACACAAGTATTGAGAAGGAAAATCTTACAGCGAGGCAGGTTGGACCGGTGTGAGCCGTTAGATTTTGCTTAGTGGGCCCACCATTGCGGAACTCATGGCTGGGGAAGATGATCCAGAATCCAACCACCGGGTTGGAGCTTATCCATCCATGGACTCCGCCATCCTTGTTGTCCATGGAATATTGGTATTTATCATCAACCTGTTATCATACAAATTAACATATAATAGGAATTTCTCATACTTGATAATTTGAATAAGTGTTTAGCATTACCTCCCCCTTAAGGTCTGCATTTATGGGATTAACGAGCAAAACAGACTCAGGTACAATCAACTGTTTGCCTCTACCTGGCAGCAGATCCTCTGGCATTGGCATTATCCGTTGTTTCTCATCCGTGATCGCCATGTAATGAAACCTGCTCTAGTTTCATACTAAATGTCAAAATATTCAACAAAGACTCGTGCCAGAATTTCTCACGGGATCAAGATTCGTAAGGCAGTACTTATATCGGACTCCAAACCACGCTCAATAACATAATTAATTTATAGTTTTTTTTAGTCTGAATGAGAGTAATAGTACTGTCTTACGGATCTTAACCTGTGACATCAACAGTTTCACCTGTCGCGTTGTAGCTTAAACACCATTCGTGTCTGAGCAAGATCGAATGCAGGGGATCCTTGAGGGCGCTCGTAGATGGCGTAGCAGTAGAAACCCGAAACTCCACTCCTTACAATGTATCTAGAGACGGAAATGTATGAGAAAGTGTGTAATTTTATGAAAGCAAATTGTTTGTTTGTGTGAGTATGGACCTTTGGTCTACAGAGAGGGGAAGTCTGGTCCCATGAATCGAAGGGTCGTAGGTTGTCTTAAACGAGACCTCCAAATTATCATTGCTCAAATTGATCACGTTGTATTCGGATCCTCTTAGTCTGTGCAGGAAAAAATTACAACACATTTCTTGAATTCATCAAAATTTAAACAAAAAAATAAAATAAATAAATAGTAAGACAAGAAAAGGACAAGTTCAATTGAGAGTACGTACAATTGGTATCTGTCCTGTCCTCCTGGCAAGTTCCAGTTGATGTCCCAGTAACTGCAAATTTTATGACTGATTATTTTTTTTTAGAATATTATGATGGGTTAATTAGCTAGCAAGAGATTCTTGATTTTCTTCACCGCTATATATGTTTGTGAAAGTCTACATTACGCAGAAAATTTCGTATTTTTCGAATTTCTACTATGGTTTCGATTTTCCCGACGGACAATATATAAGTGGTCGTTAATGAGTACAATTGTATAAGTTGAGAAGTGGAACTTACTTACCCTCTGTTAAGTTGATTAGATTTGAGGTCTAGTAAATTGTCTATTCCTGCATACTTTATGGCGATCAGCAGTCCTTGTGGTTTCATTATTGTAAGCCTTACCAATCCATTGTCCATTATAATCTGAGAACATCAATCAATCACATGGGATGTATGTATATTTATATGTATACACGAGAGAGAGAGAGAGAGAGAGAGAGAGAGAGATGATGAGCTTACATTGGAGCCATTGGCAGACAGAGTGACATTTCTGATCTTTGACATGGCTAAAGTGTGATATCTCTAATTCCTGCAACACTTCGAAGAGCTTTAGAAAAATTGATGTATCAATAAAATAGATATGGTCTCGTCGAGAAACGAGAGAAAGGCTCCTTGTTCCAAACGAAATCTAAACATCTTATGCCTTCATTTGTCTTGGTTTTACCAACTAAAAAACATTGTTTAATTTCTATAAATAATATAATTAGAGTCTTTTCAAAGCGAAGACATCCCAAGTTCTAGATTGTGTTTGGTAATAATACAACTTATTTGGAAAGCTCGATGCAGACCAAGCGGGTAGCGTTGGATTTCACAAGATACAGAAAGTATACAAGAAAACGAGTACATGGGATTGTTTATTATCGCCCGAATGCAGAAATCACAGAAACCACTGCTCAGAAGTCAGAAACATCATCGATTCCAACAATGAGACGACAATCTAGAATATTAATCTACGTAAAGAGGAGACTCGATTATGCAGCAAGACTAACTCTCCATGACTCAAATGTATGATTGCGCAAGCCTTCAGAATTCAGAAGCTTCTGCTAGCACCAACTTGTCTCAACTTCTAGGCGAGATTGTTCGTTTTGAAGTCTTTGCCAGCTAAGATCAATGGGTGTATTTGCATCCTGCAGGGAGATATATATCAATTCTGGAGTCGAGAACACCAAATAATAGAATTTAGCAACACTCCGGAGGAAATTAGCCATTGCATTGCCTTAATGAGATCATGAAATTTTTTTCGATATTACCTAAGCGAGCGAAAATACTCAAAACTAGTGAGAACCCCAACATTACCTTATTTCTCCTGTTTATGTCACCACCGTTCACTAACAAGATCTTCATTATATATTTGTTTCTTGTTTGCATAGCCACGTGCTATGGTGTCCATCCTTCCTAAAGGAAAAAAAGAATTGAAATTTCTTATCAACATATATGATCTCGACATCCTATTGAACAATTACATATATCATATATCAATCAAAAGGTAAAGCAGGGCCTCACGTTATCAGCAACGTTCACATTAATCCCGTATTTCATTGAAAATTTGATGGTTTGCATGGCCCATACTTGAACAGCGTAATGAAGAGAGTAGAGAATCATCCGTAGTCCTTGAAATCAACCATGAACATAAGTTTATACTTGATAGTGTGCTTCAGGATTCGCAGCCAACCCATTCTGTCCAACCAAGTTCATTCATAAAAATGCTCCATGGCACAAACCAAGCAAGAACATCAACTCTGTGGAAATACTTGTACCTTATCAACTAGCTCGATATTATATCCCTTCTTATTAAGACCATCAATAAATTTTATCTGTCCAGCTAGTGCAGTGGAAAGGCTTCCGTTCTTCCTGTACCAGAGAAGTTAAACATAACATAATCAAAACCATTTTGGAGACAACAACAGAAAATACATCGGCTCTATCATTCTCTCATGAATTTTATTATCATTGACAGTTACATGAATGCAAAGAAATCATCACTATGCAGTTGATGATAACTCTAGGTGTCGCCATTACTAACAACAAGCTTATCTAACAGGCTCCGGCATGTTAAGGAATTTTCGGGATCAAGCTCGACTTGAGATTTTCTTTTGGGCTCGAGCTCGGCTCGTCAAAAATTTGACAACACAGTGCTACTCGAGTTCGAATTGGCACGTTGAAAGCTCGAATACAATTCGAGTACATAAAAAACTCAACAACGCATCACTTGAGATCGAGCTATATACTTGTAACTTGTAAGGTGATATCATTCATATGCATTTCACTAACTTGGCCTAAGAGATAACAATTGGAGCACTAAACAAGAAAGGAGCATTAAACAAGAAAGGGGATCTAGTTTGCAATTCACATGTAGTATAGCGCCTATAACTGTGTGATGTATATTTCAAAAAGAATAATTGCATGATTGAGGGGTAAGTATAAATGACATGTAATTATACATCTTGCTATGTTGCTTTAAGATAAATCTAATATGTTCATATGAATTGAAACATCTAATATATATATATATACATACTCATATGCACACCCTATTAAGAATCATGTTTCATTTTCTCTCGTTCATCCACCCTCAACAAAGAATAATGAGAACGAGTTCCCAAAAGAATGGATACTAAATAGATCAGAGCTGATCTATGCATGAATATAGGTATCCATGGATGTGATAAGCAATCAGTCTAGTACTTAGCTCCAAACCATTCCTCTCATCTATCCTCTACTCTCTACTCCACCAATGGATCATACAAGGAAAAGATTCATTACATCTACTCCGGTAATTGTAAACCCCGACCTAAGTGTAAGTTTACTTGTGCATAAAAGCACTCACTGATAGTTTAAGAGGGTGTTTGGCTGAGCTTATAAGCTCCTTAAAACAGCTTATAAGCTCTTGCAAAGTGTTTGGCAAAAAAAGCTCTTTAAGAGCTTATAAGCTCCTAAAAAAAAAGTACCTCTACCGAGGGGTGTGCACGAGCCGAACCAAAGCGAACAAACCGATCGAACCAAAGGGTTTTGGTCGGTTCGGTTCGGTTTTTATATCCTTCGGTTGTTGGTTCGGTTCGTCATTTCTTGAAAAATCGGTTTTCGGTTTCGGTTCCGCAAAATTTCATCGATCGGGCACCGAACCGACCGAACTATTACTATTTAATAATATAATATATTATATAATAATATAAATATATATAGTAAAAACCCTAATCCTATTCTATTCTCTTTCAAGTCTCAGCCGACACTTACCTCTCTTTCTCATCTCCAGATCTCCTCTCCACCGACTCCACACCGTCCAGGCGTCCACCACTTCACCTCGTCGTCGTCGGCGCCCTTCTCCCACCGCCGCCGGCGTCATTCTCCTACCTTCGGCTCACACACAGTCACACCTCTCTCATCTCCTCTCCACCGTCCAACGTCTAGCAGTCTACCTCGACCTTGTCGCCGCCCTTCTCCCACCGCCGGCGGCGTCCCTCTCGGCTCTCCCATCATTGAGCATCTCTCTCATCTCCTCTCCACCGTCCGACGTCCAGCAGTCCACCTCGACCTCGTCGACGCCCTTCTCCCACCGCCGCGGCATCCTTCTCGGCTCTTCATTATGAGAAGTGGTCGAAAATTTAGTCCAGCGAGATTTAGTTTCTTGGTAGGAGAGTTGATCCACTCATCCACCTCTTGTATTAATTGATTCAGAATGTATTAGCTTTCATTCTGAGAAGAATTTGTCAGAATATTTTTCCAAATGCTTTTATTAATTGATTCAAAATCCTGATTATTAAATTTGATTAAAATCCATACTACTCCAGATTTACACCTGTCTCAGGAAAAAAAAATGCAATTTGCTATGGAATTTCGTTTTTTATTGTTGATTTTTATGTTTTGGAATTTCGTTTTTTTATGACTGTCGGTTTTTAATATAACCGACCGAACCGACCGGATTTTTCGGTTCGGTTTTGATTCGATCCGAATGGTGAAGTCGGTCAATTTCGGTTATGAATTTTTTGGCCGGTTCGATTTTCGGTTTATGAGATTTTGGCTGGTCGGTTGGACCGACCGACCGATGCACACCCCTACCTCTACCCCAACTTTTTTTTTGTAAAGATGTTATGAACAACACTCAATTTCCTTATTTTCACCATTTTTCATTTTATTTTATTTTTTTAATTTATAATATAAAATAAATAAATAAAATCACTTTTTTTTTTCTAAATTATACCTATAATTTTTTTTCCTCTACCCTCTCTCTTATCCAAACACTTTAATAGCTTATAAGCTCTTAAGGCAAAACATCTTATAAGCTCCTTGAAGAGCTCTTTAAAATAAGCTTAGCCAAACACCCTCTAAGTCGCACGTTTCAATATAACTCAAGCAAAGTTCCTTATCTCTTATCTTACTCCAGGCCACTTACAAATCCAATCCAATAACTCAAACACAGATTAAACATATAGGATAGTTCAAAAAGGAAAAGAAAAAAAAAAATCCTTAAATTCACATGTTCTTCAACACTTGAAATATCTGATACAGGGAACATTCCACTAAATCTAAAGACAAACAATGTTAATAAAATAATCAAAGTTTTCAACAGCTATTATTTTCATTTTCCCAGCAAACTTATAGTTTCAACCTTCAATGCATGAGTGTGAATATCTTTCTAGCGAAGCCTCAAATTCAGAATTTGTCAAATGCATGAAAATCTCAACATGCGAAAAAGCAAACATGTAGTGATATTATCACATTGTGTAAATCAACACGGGATTATAAAAAAAATAAAAAATAAAAAGAGAGAGAGAGAGACCTGAAGAGAGAGAAAAAGGGGGGTAACCGGTAATAAGCTTACATTTCAGAATAAATTTCCTTGATATCTTAATAGAAGAAATCTATTAATGGTGTATGCTTCTTTGTGTGTTCGAAGACTAACCGTAACGGAGGAGCGGCGGAGCAGCCGCTGAGAGGGGAAGACGAGCGGGGATGGAGAACGAGCGGCGAAATTGGTGTTGAAGCCGAGCCGAGCAGCAGCGGTGCAGTACGGGGGAGCAAAAAGGATGGTGAGCTATGGCCGCGGCTGGGTGTGGCGGCAGTGAGAGGGGTCGCGTTTGGGAAGAAGTGTTCTTTGGGAATATTTTTCTAACCGCTTTTATTTAATTTCTAAAATTGCTTACATTTTAAAATATGTCCTTTTTAAAAAAAAAATACAAGTTACAGCATTATATCATAATTTTAATGACGTACAAATAAATCTTCAATCACAATATTATCATAATATAAACTAAATAAATAAATCTTTAATAAATGAAGAGACAACCCACACTTTATAATGGGATTTGAATCAAAGACCTCTTGATTAAATAATGTCTCAGTTTAATCACTTAAGCTATCGTCGACCATTTTAAAATATGTCTCAAAATTTATAAAATATTATTACTATACCGAATATTTAAATCATGTTTTCAAAATATGTCGAGTTTAATATTTCAGCATTGAAAAATCGATGTGGAGTCAACAAGAATTTCTCCATTTACTTGATCGTCCTCATTATTATTGATTTTTGGCTTTCCATGACAATTTTTGACATTTCAATATTATCAAAACATTGGGTACAAAAATAATAATTTTAAACATTACGACATTTTTGAAACTTTTTGGTAAATATTAGGACAGTTTAAAATATTTTAATTTTTTTTACATTAATTTAGTATTATTCTATTTAGATATATAATTTGATTCTATTGATGAAAAGTTAAATAATTTTAGTAGAACATATTTATAATATTTGGTGAAATATGTAATATGTATTAGTTATTACAAATTATACAGTAGATTTTAGTGAAATATAAAATAAAAATACACATATAGTTAATTAATTAGTTATCGAAATTTGCAGAAAAGTACGAGGATGAAAATTCAGTTGAATATATATAAGAAATAACTCAAGACATGAGTTATCATGAATCTAATTCTTTTCATAATTAGTGAATTAATCTTCCGATCGATCGATATTAAAACCAAATGCTAGATGCTAGAGTAAATTGCATAAATAATGCGACTAATTAATTAAAATCACAAAAATTATTGACTCATGCAATTATGACCAAGAGTTAGTTCAAGAGAGATGTCATTTGCAGATTCTTCCATAGCTTTCGACTCGAGCCTCAAACGCTCTTGTTTCTCCATGCACACCTGCAAATTAATAAATATAAATATATAATTTTGTAACTATTGTACAACATCATCAACAAGAATTCAAATCACTAACATTATTTATAGGATGTTTACAGCTGCTGAGGAAGTCCTTGAACACGAGAGTAGGCACCTCACTTTGCATCTGTTTCAATTTCACTTCCTGCCTGCATTTGAATAATTAAATAAACTCAATGATTGTTGGGCAATAATTAGGAAAAATATAATGTTACATACCATTTTGGAGGATATATATATACCTTTTCGTCTCTTGATGATTAAGTAGATCTTTGCTTAGAAATCCACAGTTGCAGGTGTGATGGTTTTCCCTGATGGAATTATGTAAATTAGGGTTTTGTTGTGAAGTAGCTTGCACTTTCTTCTTCTTTCCAAATATAGCCTCTGCACGTACATATAATATGTTATTGATGGTATTTTTTTATTTGGCTTGGGGAAAAAGATAACAGTAAAGATTGAACCCGAGCCCTCTGCTGTTCACAGACAAAATTTATTAAGGCTTGGATGTCTCATTCTTATTCCACTATCAAATTCATTATTTTAATAATATTTATTATAAAAGTAAAAATTACTATATAATGAATCCTTGTAACATTTATTATTAAAAATCGAAGTTTAATTAAAAAAATCATATACCTTAATTATGAAATAATTAACCCTAATTAATAATTAATTGTTAACTAAAATTTGTAAATATAATGCTAAAATAATTATAAACCCTAATTGGATATAATAAACTCTAATTAATAATTATAAAATTAAACAATAAAGCTATTCGGTCACATTGTGGCCGGCCACACGCGTAAGAAAACGATAGTTAACTGTAAAATGAAAATAATCACATTTTCCCTTAGGTTTATGATTCTCTAATTAGGGTATATTTTCTTTTTCAAAACTTATATTAGCTTTTTTAGCTTGTGTGGTTGGCCACACTCTGTTGCACTACCCAAAATTAAATTAGTACACAAGAAATTTAATTAATAAATGCTTTATACATAAATATCAATAACAACATATGCTCCAAGATATATTCAAATATATAACCCATTAATGGTCTTATCAAACTGACATAAAGTAGCGTATAATATGTTGAGCATTTATGATGGGTGTATGATCTCTTGGTCGGTTGACGTTTTGCTATATCAAATTAATTAAGAAGAAATAGCTGAAATACAATGTGCCTTGTTTTTCCTATATTTACTTCAATCCACATTTTATTTGTACTTAGCTTAAACAAATGTATCAAGATAATCAATATATGTTCACTAATATTATTCAGGTTATCCGCAAATTTCTTGATGAAAACATATATGAGTATTTGTAGCTTTAATCATGCATTTGGGAGAAACTTATAATCTTAATTTTTACGTTATGTCAGCTCTGAAACAATCTATTTTTTTTTTTTTGTTTAGAGCATATAGAACTTACAACAACAATATTATAAGGGGGCGTTTGGTTTGCTTGATAAGGGATGATTGATAAAATAATCTCACATAATCACATGGTTGGTTTGAATGATAAGGTCCGTGATAGATAAGTGGCCCGTGCTCCAATTACTCAAATGAGTGATAATTTATCACCCCAAGCTTGGGTGGATTATTAATCACGTACTCTTATAATCTATCATATGCTATCAATCTTATCTATCTCATCCACCAAGCCAAACGCCCCTTAGATAAAAAAATATAATTATTTGTGAGAAAATTAAATGATATAGGAATTATAAGTAGGTGAGGCCTTTAATATATACATGTGGAAGTATTAGCATTTGCATACCTTGTATGATTTGCTCCTGCTTCACGCTCCTGTACATCTGTCCATGACAGAAAGAATGAGATAAACTATTAAATGAAACATACCTTGAAATTAAAAATAGGTATATATTTATTCTAGAGAATTTAAAAGATTACGTCATTTCTCAAAAAATATTTATATAGCCCTAGATTAGAAGAAGGGTTTTGTCTTCAACCTGAAGATGGCTCTTCACATGTGTTATAGTCAGCCCCTTCACATTCATCAACTCCAGCACCATTTTCGGAGTTGCCCCTATCATAAATCAAATTAAATCAATTATATATGCTTTTCCAATCAAAATTTAAGTAAATGGTAATTATACATCAAAGTTAAGAAAATGATATGATGAACACGTACCGTTGTGATCGTCATGCACATGCAATTAATTTGATTAAAGAAAAAAAAAGATAAACATTTATGTGTGCAAGATCTTACTGTCTCCTCCTCCTAGGCGATCGACGGCGTTGATGAAGCATTGGTGAAGATCATGCGTCCATCTTAACCGGGGCATCTTAGACCTAATGTAAGGTCTAACGCCGGCTTTCACGGTGGCAGGCGGCGGAGAGTGTCTGCTCTCCGCCTCTTGCCGCCTCTGAGACCTACCGGAGAACTTGGTGTCGACAGTGGGCGGAGAATCCATGGCTAGTTTGCTTCAGAATTGACAGCAATTAAGGGCAAGATGTGGGTGACTTTGGTCACTATAAATATATATATGTGGAAACAAAAGAGAATAAATATTTGGATGACTGTTGTTGGATTTGTCAATTTGTGCTGCTTTTTGGGGCATGAGAGGTCAATTTGGTCTTTTCATTCAATTGCGAATTCGAAAAAAGAATTCCTCACCGAATTCCATAACGGCGGGATAAGTTCAAAAAATGGTACATCATACTAGTTCGATTGAAAGTTCATAAGCTAAAAGGATTTATCAGGGAAAGTGGAATTGAATATATTTTATTTTTTTGGCCGTTCCTTCTTTAGGTCTTTATGGAAACATTCCTTTCTAGATTATTCGAGGCACCAAAAAGAAGATTTGGAAAAAAGAAATAATAATATATGTTAGTATGGAGATTTTCTATGTGTGAACTTGTTTTATCTAGAAATTTGTAGTGCATGTGACAAAAGATATGTAGATAAAATAGCTAGTATCAATGATTTAATATATATAGAGCATGATGTGGTACACATAATTACTTCCGTGGAGCATAACATAATATCAATGTGATTTTTTTTTCCAACAGTATTAATAACCATATGGTGCAAAAAAACTTTTTATATCGATCATATGTTGCAAAATAATAGTCTAACTCTTTTATATTAATAGTACATGTACACGTGAAGATAACAAGGTCGTTACATTAAGAAATAAAATATTATGTTATAACAGACTTATATAGTTCTAACTCTTTTGTGACAAGAGTAGCACTCTGATATGAATGGTAATATAGCTAGAAATATAAATTAATCATGAATATATATATATCTCCATATAATTGCGGATGCAGAAAAAAAAAATATTGAATCGTTACTTAAAAATTTGTATGTAATTTATTTCATCTCCACCCTTGATAGGATGATCTCTACCTGCACCCGTCACAAATTATAAATATATGAGTGTGTGTGTGTGTATAATTATTTAATACAGTTTGCAGTTTTAAGAAATGAAGTACGGTCCAAATTACAATAAATTATGTTGGTTTGTAAGTTGTGCGACTCTTATCTTGATAAAACAAAATAATAAAGAGATACGAATTGTTATTTTTCATCAGAATAATTATTTTTTCTTAATATATAATAGTTAATCAATATTATAATTATTTAGAGGGTAAAAATATAAAATTATCATTTTTATTCAGAATAGTTATCACTTCTTTTTTTTCCGAATAATTGTCATTTTTTTATCCAACCGTACCCAAACATTAATTTGTGAATAATAAATTTACTACAAAATACACAAAATATGGAATCCATAGTTCTCAGCTTATATTTAATTCAAGCACGTCCAAATCCTTACCTAATAATTTAAATTGGCAGCAATGAGAATTAAAAAAATACACACGCAAGAAAGAAAGAAAGAAAGAAAATTGCCGCTGCATCACTTCAACTCCATATTGAGTTAGGATAAATATAACAAATAAAGAAGAGAGATGAGAAACGTTAATATATGAAAATAAAATATGCTTACATGAGAAATATATTCGGTGTGCATAATTAGTTTATTACTTTAATCCTTATATTGTATTGCTATAAATAATGACGCTTCGTTAAAAAATAAATCTGATTCGTTGATATACGCCGGTGGATGAATGAGAGAGAAAGTAATATTAAATTAAAATCCGTTGATTTATGAATACTACTGTTTTAGTTATAATAAAATTACTCATTTAACCTTTTAGATTAAAAAGTAAAAATAAAATACAAAAACAAATCATAAGCAAATAATAGCCTTGGATCTAAATACATAAATGACTCAGAATTATATTAATAATTTTTGATAGATTTGTGACCACCCAAAACATTAAAATGTGGAGATCTTCTGTATTTATTTTAAAGTGTGTGATGTGAATCATATGATCTTTCGTATTTACCGTTTTTTTTTTTTTTTGTTGAAAACATTTGCTTCATTCCCTACCGAGTTTTTTTCCCTCTTCGGTCAAATTAGTCTTGTAAGAGCACTTACAACAGTTCACTTATAATCAATTTTAACTCTAAATTTATACTAAAAAAAAAAGTGAGATAAAAAATTCATCCAATAGATCTTCTAAAATGAGTGGACCCCACAAAAATATTTACACCTCCTTAAATTTTTCCTCAAATTTAAACCTTTCTAAATTTATTTTTATCTTACAAATTGAGTTGGGCCCACCATTTTTATAAAATAGTTAATTGAAATAGGAGAACTGTCGTATGCATTTGTAAAATATGAGAAATATATAGTATAAGGGAAGCTTTAGAAGTAAATTTAGGAACAAAATTTTGAGAATTCTGTTGGGAATGCTCTAAGTACTAGCTATTAAATTTTTGGCTGAATATATCATCAAGTCCTTGTACATTTAATATTTATCGTATCACACAAAAAAATTTGTGTGACCGGTTACACGGGATGAGATGCATGCGCCAAAAAAACATGTTAATACACGCGCCTTTTTATTTATTTTTATTTTTTTGTTTTGATTTTTTTGTTTTTTTCAATTTTTTCCTTTTTTCTATTTTTATTTTCTTTAATTCTTCCCAATTATGATTTATTAATCCTCAATTAAAATTTATTAATCTCTAATTAGGATTCATTATCCCCATTAGGATTTACTAATACTCAATTAGAATTTAATAATCTCAATTAGAATTTATTAATCATCATTAGAATTTATTATTCTCAATTAGCGTTTACATTAATTTAACGGGCAAGAGGGGGCACAAGCCACCTCCAAGTAATTTTTTTTTTTTTGTTTATATAGATTTATCAAATTCTTGATATTTTGTGTGAATTATTGTGCCATCACCAAATCGAACTAGAAAGTTAGAAATCATAGTCTCCTCCTCGAATTTTTTCTGCGGCCGCCGTGTACTTCTAATGATCTCAAAAGGTCCATATGTATTATTTGTTGTTTCTTTAAATCCTTATTTTTAATATTTGATGTCAAAAGATCCCTATCCTACAGTATTCAGACTTATCGCAGGTGGTCATCTTGCAAGAAAACTAGAAGAAAACGAGGACAACATTCGGTAACTATAAAGCTGCTTCAAATGCAAGACAATGACACGTGTTGAGTAATAGACTGGATTAACCTTTGAAAACATTAATGCTAATTACGATGATGCATTTTTATTCACTTCATTCTCATTTTGGTGAGAGTTCATACTTGAGCTTAATTTTTAACAGTGCATAAATTAATTAAAACGAAATACTGTATGAAATCAAAATGTGATGACATATCTACTCCATCTGGTCTAAAAACATTCGGAAGAAATCATCTTCAAACTTTGTAAATTTATGATAAGACTTGTATATATATGACTTAATTTGTTTTTGTATAAGTTTATATATTTAACATTTATTTTAATAAACTTTGTACTTTAAATATTTTTAATAGGTACTTACTAGAAGTAATTTGCACATACATAACAGGTACATAATCGGTTTCTAATAAAAAAACACATGTATATGCAAATTTCTAGTAGTCATATTCGATCTTAATTAGAGGTCCTTGTACAACTATATTTTATTTATCTAAGTCCTAGTACTTTTTTCAATCTCAAGAAGTCCTCGTAATTTTCCAATGGGTAAATTGCCTGTAAATTTCTGAACTTTTCACAAATTCTGGTTTTGCTCCTCCACAAAAAAATTCTTAATGACAATTCCCAAACTTTATATTTTGTCTGATTTTGCATTCAAGGTCAGTTTTTCCCAAATTGCGTGCTGACTTGGCAGCTGAAAATCTTACGTGTCCTAGTCGGCCAACGAGTAAATAATTATCCAAACAACAAATTGTCTATAAATTCCTGAATTTTTGTGAAATTCTGTTTTTGCTCTCCAAAAAAAATTAATTTGTGCAACAAATTCCCAAACTTTTTAATTTGTCTGATTTTGCATCCAAGATCGGTTTCCCACAAATTGTTTGAAGGATGACACACATGAACCGAAGTCCTATGTTGCATGCCATTTTTGCTTTTGGCTTAGTAATGTGAACAAAAACTATTTGCTTGTATGAACCTTGCAACATAGTCCCTCCGTCCCAATAGCAAATGTCTCATTTCTTTTGGGTATGGTTATTAAGAAACAAGAGTAAAAAGATAAAAAGTGGTAGGTCCCAAGTCTTTTGAAGAGTTAATTATTTCTATTTTTGAAATGAGACTTTGCTATTGGAACGGACGAAAAAAGAAAGATGGACCTTGCTATTGGGACATAGGGAGTATTTTGTAATGAATGAAAGTGATGGAAGTTTGTTTTTATACTTTTTACAGTCTTTTGCATCTTGTACTCATCTTCTTTTGCAATTATTTGCAGCCTCTAATTTATGTAATCAATTTGGGAAAACCGATCTTGAATGTAAAATCAGACAAATTAAAAAGTTTGGGTATTTGTTGCACAAATTAATTTTTTTTAGAGCAAAAACAGAATTTCATAAAAGTTCAGAAATTTATAGGCAATTCGTTGTTTGGATAATTATTTAGTCGTTGGCCAACTAGGACACGTAGAATTTTCTGCTGCTAAGTTAGCACACAATTTGGGGAAAACCGACCTTGGATGCAAAATCAGACAAAATATAAAGTTTGGGAATTGTCAAAAAGAATTGGCAATTTATCATTTTCCAATCTATGCAATTTTTAGACACAACTTTTCAATTTTTCCTAAAATTTTAACGTTCCAAATTTTCAAGTCAACAAAAGCTGACATGGCAGACATAAGTTTCCTACGTTGGATATGATTTAATTTCGACCAGCAAAACGGCATTGAAACAATTTTTTTTTATATAAAAAAATCACAATATTTGAAAGTAGTTGTAAATTTAACTCAACGTTTGTGATACAAATGCTACGTGATCTTTAATAATTTAATTCGAATCAAGACAAAAAAAAAATGTTCAACATCCCACATTTACGAATTTACGATTATGACAGATTTTGGTTGATTTATTTCATAACCCCCAATTTTTAAAACCTTATAATATACTCCCTCGTTCCGCTCATATTGTGTTCCTTCAAAAGTGATGGGATCAACCCAATTTCTATCTTTTTACCCTTATTCTTAATTTCCGTGCCGAACAGTAATAGGACAATATGAGTGGGACGGAAGGAGTAGTATTTGGCTAAATTGAATTGGTGTTCACAAAAAAAGTAACTATTTATTTGATAAACTTAATTGTTGACCAAATTAATAATAGTCAAATTAAATTTTTCAATAAAAAAATATAACTATTTTTTTTACCAACTAATTAAATTGGTGGTGTAAAAGGATCAAAAGTGGTAATATCATATTCTGGCTGGAATTTTGTACGTTTATATACCAATTACATAAATTTGAGTCTTAATTCCAACTCTTTCCACTTTACAAAAGTAATTTTATCAAAATTTAAAGGCGAAAATTAATGTGTGGCCAACCATACCATGAGGCCGACCAGATTTGGAGGATTAAGGGTAAATAGACTAAGGTTTATTAATTAATATTCAATTAATGTTTATATATAGATTTCAATAAGAATTTATGATTCTCAATTAGAGTTTATTAATTCTTAATTAAATAATGATTAAATAAATTAATTAAAAATTAAAATAAAAAATAAATTAATTAAGGGGTGGGTCAACAACACCGGAGTGAGTTCATCCGAAATCTTATTGGTACACACCTGCCTTTAGTCAGTACATGCAATTAGAGAAGAAATTAAAAGAAACGAAGTCCTCTCTGTTGCATCATTGTATACATGATTGAAGACCTCACTGTCGGCGTTGCTCCCAGAAAGAAGTTTCAAATCTCCCCTGTTGAAAGCTAGATCCACATAGCTAAAAAATGCCACTCACTATCTGAATGGAACTCTTTCCACTGCTTCTTCAAAGCTATCAATTCATGCTTTCCCCATATACTAGACTAAAATCTACCAAATTTTGGGTATAATTTTTTAAATTATTTTATATACATGTCAAGTTTGCAAATTACAATATTAGTTAATTTTAATAACTAAAATTTAGAAATAACTAATTTTTTTTAATAAGTGATAATCATATGAGATGGTATATAATGATAATACATGCATGATCGGACTTGCAATAAGATGTTCCAATTAAAATAAGAATTAAAACATAAAATATGGATTTTTAGTGTTTGGCAGCGAAAAAGGGCCGAAATTTCAAATTATAGAATGTGATGGCTTATTTTCCATTTTTCTGGAAACAGATCATAGTATGCGATGGCTTGCCATTACCATGCATGGACAAGTGTTGTTGCTAACGTCGGCATGGTTTAAGAAACATACATTATTAAAAAAAAAAAAAAATTATCTAATTTTTATATTGGGATTTATATATATTATATATATAGTCCTTATCTTATATTCCATATTTTATCTTGTATTCTCAGACATCATATATGTAGTTTTTTATCGAGATCGATATATATTGACAAAGACTTGCATGAGACCGTTTTACAATCTATTTATTTAAAAAAGCTCGCTTGTTTTTGTCTTTCACCTATCATACACATATATCTAATATTTTTCTTAAGATTTTTAGATCTATCAAGAAGTTTGAGAAACAATAATTGAGTGCAAGTACAATGTTATATATCGTTTAAATTGTCAATATGCAAACAATATATGTTATCTACTGTTTAAATTATCAATATAGATTGCTTATATTTCAGTTTTGGAACGCTTATTTAATTACATATGCACAACATGTACAATGCTTTGGAATAGAGGTCTCAAACGAAATAATAAACTTTAATTGTCAATGAAAAAATGTTATTTATTGCTTAAATTATTAATATACATTGCTTTCATATGCACAAACGAAACATCTCTACACGACACGACAAGTAATCTTTTACGGAAACATTCTTTTGCATTTATTATTATTATTATTATTATTATTATTATTATTATTATTATTATTATTTAGAATGGCATTTTTAAATCTTGATTAAGAAGGATTCTACATACCAAGAAAAGCGAGAGAATTACATGAGCTCGTCTCACTTGAGAGGGTAGGAAATTGGGCCTCTAAGGTGGGGTCTTAAGGATAATTGAAATTGTATATAAGTTGGGCCAAATATTCAATGAATTAAATATACTTGTGACCTTCCTGGCCTTAGTTTGAAAGATGCTTAAACAAACATTTGGAAGCCCAATTTTTCTTACTTGAGTTTGGTGTTTTTTATTTATAATTTTTTGTGCTTAATTTAAGATGTCTCCAGCTTATGAATAAATTCTATTTTTTTAATTCAAGTATAACTTTCTTTCCAAGTAAGTTCCACGAGTTTCATTATATATTTTTTAGAGGTGGAAGAAAAGGATAAATTAAGATATAGAGAATACGTCACTGGAGGAGAACAAATCTTTGGAGTTGACTTTTCTTACTCTTAATATCTATTATTACTTGTAATTTCAGCATAATATTTGATTTATATGATTGTACATTCATCTCAATTATTTCATCGGCAGTGAATCAATTTTATATATTACAAAGATTTTAAAGTGTTCCATGTACAGCCTAAAGTCGTAAAAACTTTAAGAAACAATTCTCTAAACTACATGTTATACGCTTTAGGCTGTACATGTAGTTTAAGTGACAAAATATGATACTATTTTATTAAAAAAAAAAAATTATGGAAATCATTTATTTTTATCATATTATGCTGACAATTAAATATTTTAACTAATATTTATTTTCTACACTCACCAACACTCTATAAAATTTCATTCTACAACTAATTAAAAAACAAAAGAAAAACAAGGAATATCACAATAAAGGAAAATGTGATTACTAGAAGCAGGGGCGGAGCCAGACTTTGAACCCAGGGGTCCAACTCGGGCTTACACCTGGCTTATAAGATGACCTAAAAAAAACTTTCAGTAGTGTAATGAATTTAAACTTTAATTTTGTTTTAGAGCACCAAAGTTAGATAACTATTTGAATATTTTTATTAAATAAATTGAACAATAAGAATTATATTCTAGAACAAGTCCAATCGCTATCCTACTTATCAATATTGCCATTGAACATGAACTTCTTCATGCCAATTGAGCCCACATTTTTTTACTTTTCCATAAAATATGACCGTTGAATGTATTATTGTATATATAATTATATATAACATTCACTAATTAATCATAAACAACTTATCATGTTTCTTCCTATATGTTGGACCAACTTAATTAAAGCTTCTAATCATACTAACTTAAGGTTTAGTTTAATTGAAAACTATTTTTTATCACGCCATCATTGGATCCAAATTATACAATCCACAAATCTTGACACAAATTACTAACTAAAATGGAAAACTAGATAAAAATGTCCAAAACATATCAAGATTAATAGCTTTTACAACAATGGAAACAAGTCCCCCAAACATAAAAATAAAAAAAAAATAAAAAAATCAATGGAAACAATTATAGCAAAATTTAGTATGCAACGAAACAGTGGTATATAATTAATAAAACTAAAATTTTCATATTTAAGGTTAATCCATCCCACGTGCTCACGTGAGGATTGGTTAAGATAAGTTTTTTCTTTCCAAACTCACAAATACTACAAGTTTTTTTTATTCATTCGGTATACATTTAGTTAAGTAATGTGGTTTTGGATTAATAAAAATATTAATGAAAAACAAGTTATAAAAGAAAATTTGATATAACATGAATAAATTTAACTTAAAAAATTCTCTATTTTCTATCAAAATTTAAAATTAAAATATAAAAACTAGTATGCATTCTTTTATGAGAAATGTCTCAATATTCTGAACAAATAAATATAAAACCTATCTTTATATAAAGATCTAGTATTTCAGAAAATTTGATAATATAAATTATACATATGCATTTAAAGAATAAAAAAAAATATTGAAAGTCTTACATAAATTATATTAAAATAAAATAAGTAGTGGAAACCCCCCAAGAAAAGAAAAGAAAAGATGAAAAGGTAAAATACAACCTTCATATAACGATAATAAATACTCCATATAAAAATACTAGCTCATAACTTTTAATGGTGATTGGATTTTTTTATGACCAAACTTATTTTGCCCAAAACTTCAGTCAAAGTTGCATTTTCAAGCTATTATTGTCTATACAACTTATTTCAAATTATAAACACATGAAGCTAGGCTCTATCCGTAAAATCTACTTCTCACATCTGCTCCCTTCTTCTCCAAATGACATAATGCCTATTATATATATTGCAAAAGCCAGGGAGTCCAGTGACCCCACTGCCCCTGGCTCCGCCAGTGACTAGAAGTTATTCCTTTTACATGCAAATGTACGATAAATTTTGCTAGTACAGCAAAATATTATATATATATATATATATATATATATATATATATATATATTATCAACACGGAAATTGGTATGAGATGTTTTCATAATGAAATGACTTAAATATCTGAATCTGATCCAATATTACAAATATATCATTTAATATGAATTATTATTTTTTAATTAAAAATGTACATGTAGTACATCACCTCTCAGATGATATAAGATAGAATTTCTTCTCACATGGCCATAAATTCTTATTATACTGATTAATTAGAGCCGAGTTGTAGATTCTAAAAATAAATTTATACCAAGTGGTACACAGCTACTATACTCGCCCCTGCCAAATTGCCAATGCCCCCACCTACACTTTTCACTATTTTAGTGAGACCAATTTCTCAAGTAAAATGCCAACATATCTAATTAGTCCACATGTTATAGTCAATAACAAAAATTTAGATTTTGTTGAAAGGGATTATACCATCAAATTAAAACGTGGTTGTTGCAGAAATAAAGATTTTGAAAGCGAGATTAATTTGTTTCTCTCCCCCTCCCTCTCCCTCTCTCTCTAATCAGAAAGTCAAACAAGAAAGAGAGAGCAGAAAGAAGCAGCGATGGCCTCCGTAGCAAAGAATGGCTTCCAACAGTATCTCATACAGCTCCAACAACATCCTTTGAGAACCAAAGTCTCATCTTTCTCTCACTTCTTTCATTTTGCCTTTATTTTTTCATGTTCCACTTAGTTTATCACAAATTTTTAAAAAGGTTTTAGATTTTTCTTGACTGATTAATGGGATTCGTACGCCTTCTTTATTTTTTTGTCCCTTCAGTTTTTAGTTTTAATATTTAATTTTATTATGTTTATTTTTTAATACAGATGATAACGGCGGGAGTGATTTCGGCAATTAGCGATATAGCGTCGCAGAAGCTCACTGGCATTCAGAAACTTCAATTCAGACGCCTTCTTTTCAAAGTGGTACATTTTTTTAATTAGTTTGTAATTGTGAATAATGATAGATATAATGTTAATCGTTGACTCAATGATCAACTAAAAAAAAACGTTGACTCAATGATTCTCGATGAATAAAATGATTCGTATTTGAATTGTGAGAAAAATATTTGATTAGCTCGTTTAGTTTAGAATTCTTGTTAAAGATCGGAGTTTTTTCAATCTTTGAATTAGGCAAAGATTTGTGTATGTGTATACATATATATTGATTTAAATGAACTCTAAAATGTATAATCTAATTAGTTTTCGCAATGAGCAAAAATGGTTGTTGAAGTCTGTGGATTTAAAATGATTGTCAGTATTAGATTCCCTGCTTTAAGTTGTTAGGTGAATAAATTTAACAAAGGCTGTTCATGTCTTTTAAGGTAGGTAGAGCTTCTTTTTTCTTTTTCTTTTTTTTTTCCTTTTTGTTGAGTTGGGTTGGGAAGAGGAATTAAGGGGGATCGAACCTCGGTCTCTCAGTATGATTGGTGAATACTACTAGTGTACGAGCCTAGGTTGTGATCTTATATAGTCTCAATTGTGACTCGTTCATTATAGAGTGAACCTCAAGTTTGATTTACCAATTATATTCATGGGTCACAAGCTTATTCAGTTTAATGAAAGCTCCTCGAGCTTTCTAAATTTTTTTAAAAAAATATATATTTAAATTCTAATTTTTGTTGTTCTTCTTTGAAACGAATTATTTTATTTTTAGAAACTCCATTATTTTATTATAGGAAATTAGGGTAATTGGAAATTTAATATACTCATAATTAATTTATGTAACAAGATAAGTTAAATACCAAATTAATAATTTTATATATTTACTGCACTGGTTTCCAAGCTTGCTCACGGGCTAACGAGTGGACGAGCTGAGTAGTATTAAGCTCAAGCTAGACTCGTTTGTAATGAGTCTCACTAAATATGCTCAAATGAGTTTTTATTGAACTGAGATCCGAACAACTTACAAATGACTGGTCATATTTATCAAGAGTTGACTAAACTAAAGATACTCTTATGTTGATAATGTACTCGGTCAATGCCTATGAAATCATCTGCTACAAATGAATTGCACTTTATTACATGACATCTTATACCTATGTTTACATGCATGGCCAATAACCTCTATCACATAAAGGCTCTAAAATATGTAATGGCAGAAGAGACTGTTATGCTTCCCAACTTGGTGCACTGCCTCTACAACTTTCACTAGATAGTACTTATGAACGTTGGTTACTACTTTCGTGTACAATATTTTTCTAGCCAAGAACAAAATAACGATGTCAATAATAATTCGTATGACAATCATCATTCTAGTTTAGTACTCCAATGTGAGCTTTCACTGATCCCATTTTGATGTTATTTAGCTTAAAAATTCTATCTTAGTTTCCGATTTAAGGTAGTGTTAGGTGTGTACTGCATTGGACATATAATTGTTTGGTTGTGCTAAACTGTATGATCATTAGGAGATCATGATAAAATCAAAAGCTTGATGTTTCATCAGAAATAACAAGTAATCTGAGGTTAATCTGATTGCAGCTTTTTGGCTCTGCCTATGTTGGACCATTTGGGCATTACTTTTACATACTGTTGGATAAAATTTTCAAGGGGAAGAAGGATAAAAAAACTGTTGCCAAGAAGGTATGTCTCGCACGTACTTGTTCTTCGTTATCTTAGACTATATATATTGATCTTCAAAGTAGAAAAAAGAACAAAGATTTCTTCTGAAATGATGCAAGAATAGCCATATGAAAAATATTGTTAATAAGAAGATAAATACCAAGTGAAATAATTTCAGGTTTTGTTCGAGCAAGTGACGTCTTCCCCTTGGAACAACTTCGTTTTCCTGCTGTACTATGGATTAGTCATTGAGGGTGAGTCTGTTTTCACTGCTTCTTGATTGATCGATATCTGCTTGTCATGCATGTGCAAGAACGAGAAACGGAATTTGGCTCCTCGTATCTGAAAAAATAATTAGAATTTCAAGTCAAGAGTTATAAAACATTGCCTGGAGCATCTGTAGCTTTGATGCTTGTTAATGCCTCGATTTTCTAATTGGTAATGGACTGTTGATGAGGTCCAAATTTGGTTTAATTGATGAGATAGGAGATTTTCGTACATTTAAGTTCTTTAACATTCACAGCAAGGCCATGGCTTCAAGTGAAATCCAAGATCAAGAAGGAATTCCTAGCTGTGCAGTATACAGCATGGACAGTCAGTAAAACTAGTTTCATTCGTTCCGTTCATATATTTTTTCATTCTCAAACGAATGAGGCATAGCGTGGAGTACATAACTAATCCGCTGGCCTAGGTTATGCAGATCTCACCGGTTGCCGGATGGATAATCCACCAGTATATTCCGCTGCAGTTTCGTGTTGTTTTTGGAAATCTTATTGGCCTCTTTTGGTACAATTTCTTTTCTTTTTCCAATTTTCAATTGCTATAGTTCAAATATACCTCGAGTGAGAAAATCTCCAAACAGTTCCTATATCCGGATCCTAGGCCATAATTGGTCCAAACATCCATACACTTGTATGTGAAATGCAAACCGGATCCGGATACGGGTAACTTTTTGTGCTCTTGAGTTACTGTTTGCGCCCGGTTCTCGTTTCTTACTAGTTCCCGTTTAATAGGTCTATATTCATGAATCTGAGAGCAAAGTCCAAGACAATAACCAAAGATTGAGCTGGTTTCAAGCTTGTGCAACACCAGAAATTGATGTCTTTGTATCTTTTGAATTCTCCGACAACTAATATTGTTGTATGATGTGATTTGACTATGAAAATTTCAAGAACTCAAAGTTCAATCTTGTGATATATGACTGCCCTTTCTTTTGGTCTATTGCCTTCTTATATAGTTGACTTTTTTTGTATTTTTTGTAATTAATTTGTTAGTAATGTTTGTGATTTTGAATATATCTTCCGTAAAGCGAATTCACGTGTCTACTCATTCAAACTAAATGCAATCAAATATTAATTCATTCATAGTTGGAGATTCAGGTCTACTATTTCCTGCTGACAACCAAATTAAGGCAGGAAATTAAAATTATGAAAAGCCTATAGTCACTAACTCAAAAAGAATCTAAAAACTGTACGTAGATCAAATATGCATGTCCAGCAATTAATTAACCATATAATTCAGGACTGCAATAGACTCCCTCGACCCAACACTATATACCTGCTAGAGCTGGCCCGATGGGCCGGCCCGGGGTACCCGAAACCAAGGCTGGTTTGGGCATCGAAAATAAAGGCCCGAAAAATTTCGGGCCCAAAAGCCCGCCCATACGGCCCGCCGGGCCGACCGGGCTTCGGGCCCAAAAAGCCCTGTGGTTTCGGGCCAAAAAGCCCGCCCGAAATTTTAATAAAATTAATATATTTTTTTATTGACAGTACACTACACACTTACCTAGCAGACTGCAGACCTAACCTAAATAGAATTTTTAAACGCCGTTCATTCTCTTCTTTCTAGTTTTCTAGTTTCATTCTCTTCTTCCTTCCTCGCATACTCTGTATATCTCTCCCCGAACGCCTCCACCATCGCCGCCTCCGCCGCCTCCGCCTTCCGCCCATAGTACAGCAGGCACACCGCCACAACAAATACCGCACTCAGCGCCGCAAAGTAACTCACAAACAGCAGCATCGTCGACGCATAAATCGGGTGGTGGTGAAGGGAGAAATAGAGAAGCCGCCGATTCACAGTCGATAAATGAACTCTCTGAGCTCTCGCACATATCCGCGGACTATACGTGATGTCGGAAAATCTAGAAAAAGGTAATTTTCGCTCGATTTCTACGAATTGATTTGCTTCATTCTAAACTGCCAAATGTTAGGCATTCTTTGCAGTTTACATATTCCAGGTTTAGTTAAGGATTATGGAACTAGGAGTTTTAGTTTTTGGAATGTTGGTTAATAGTAAGAATTAGTGGTTGTTTTAGAAGCAGGGAAAAGAACTAATACTGCAGATGTCAAGTTGTATCTGATAAAGTTATCAAAACAAGATTCAAATGTGGTTGATGTGGAAGATTCAAATGTAGTTGATGATTGAAGTTTGATGATGTGGAGGAGATTTAAGAAGTTTATTGTTTTATTTTCTATTATGTTGCGACTCTTTATTATGAATTTTAAGATGTTTATTGTTCAATTTTATTTTCATATTGAAGGTTGTTTTTAGATTTTTATCAAACTTTGATCTTTCTGGCAAGTAAGTTTGAGCATATTTCTTTGATTTATTTGTTCATATCACTAGCGGTAGCGGGTGTTGTAAATGACAAGTCTTGTGTTTATTGATTTTTCTAGCAATATATTTGTTATAGTGTGGACAAAATTAAAGAATTAATGATCACAAATACACTTTAATAATTTGTTGAAAATGGGCCGGGCTCGCCCGCCCGCCCGACTTTTAGCCTGGGGCTAGGTTGGGTTTCAAATATAACGGCCCGAATGATTTTTGGGCCGGCCCGGCCCGATTTTTCAAAAAAGCCCGATGGGCTCGGACCGGCCCGGCCCGGCCCGCTATTTTGCCAGCTCTAATACCTGCACAAGCACAACAACAAAACAAATTAAGGGAGAAGAATTATATATATATATATATATATACATATATATAGGATTTGGTTCATATAAAAACAAGTCCCCATGTAAAAACTATAAACTAATTTCAACCGTTGATCATGGTATGATCTATGGTTGTTAATAATCAAAGCATGAAAATAGTATGTAAAAAGCATGATTTTATATAAGCATCATTTTTTATACAAAAAGCATGAATCGAGAATAGTAGTATTAAACATCATTGTATATATTAAAAAGCATGATTATATATTGAAAAAAATATGGTTTGTAGTTTGTACGGGAGGACCGATTTTTATACTAAACCATCCCTATATATATATATATATATATATATATATATATATATATGGTTGAGTTCATGTGAAAACCCACCCTAGTGTAGAAACTAAAAACTTCTCTAGTCCATAGATTAAATAGTAACAGATGGTCAAGATGTTTACATGTGGATAAGGAATGGATTGACTAAATTTATATGTAATTATTTCTCAATAATAATAAGGGTAACAACGTACACATATAAACCTGCAGGAATCATATTCCTAAATTAACACCACAAAATCGCATCCATCACTTTCGAATTTAACCAAAAAATTGTATTATGCATTCATTATTACTTTCACCCTTCCAGATCATATGAAAATTAAATCGTGATGGTTTATAGATGTGAATAGTTGGCTTAAAAAAATGTATAAACGGTGAATTGTTTTTTTAGGGGATATAAACGGTAAATTGTTAGTTTAATACTAAAATATGTAATGTGATCTTAATACATATATCAGTAAAACTCCACATTGTAATGCATACTTTGTTAATTCATTATGCATTTTTTATTATAGGTTTATGCATATTTTGTTAATCCATTTTTTTGTTATACGTTTATGCATATTTTGTTAATCCATTATGCATTTTTGATTATATGTTTATGCATAAACTTGAAGATAAATCAAAAGTTTGGAATTCACTGAAATATCGACGAACAATGATATGATGTCTCCACCTATAATATATGTATATTAACATATGATTATGTTAAGAATGTATATAAATGTAATTTTAAAATGCATATATCTTATTCATACTTCACATGCATGTTCATACAATAAAAATACATCCCGTTTACATCAGTAATGCAGTTTGCCAACACCATTAATGCATTTTATGATGTTAAGATAGAAGACGGATATCAATAACTGAAATCATAAGTTTACATCACTTAATCGTAGATGAAACATGAAAGAATGGTAATTAAAACAAGAAAACCTTTAAATGATGATATGTCAACAATTAATTATACCATAAACACACGGTTTGGTATCCCCTTAATTAAGCTTAGAGTCAGTTACAATTTTAGAACAAATTACATAATCGCCCTCCTTAAATATCAGAAACATAAATAAATACCAAATAAATCTAAATTGATTGTGACCATTGATCTACTAAGATCATTGGTAGAAAAAAGTTTCTAGTTTCTACTTGGAATAAAGTTTTTATTTGATCTATCCCCTATATCTATATATATATATATATATATATATATATATATATATATATATATGGGAGAGATCATATAAGAATAGATCTTAACCTAAGAAATAAGAATGAATCTCAGCTACTCATCTAGTCAACAAGTTAAACAAGAATTTTGTAACGTAATGCACCAAATAGTGTAATGAGATGCACCACACAGTATAAGTGTATCGATGGTGGAGGAGAAGAGTAGAAGGCGGTGTCCGATGGTGGTAGAGGTGACGGTAGTGTCTGACATCGATGAGGCGACGGCGATGATGGTGTTTCCATTTGTAGTTTGTATTTAAAATCTTAATTTTAATCAACTAAGTCCTTAAATCACAAGATATAAAGCATTAAACGATTTTTTTTCCCTTCAAATTAATAACTTGCCTTCAATAACTGATACATTAGAATATAAATGCTCTAAATCAAATTATTGAATGCTGTTGATGGAGGGGATAGGTAAAGATAGATCGAATGTGAGGTTAGATGCATCAGACAAGTACTAGATGCACCATACAGTGTAATCAAATGCATCAGACTGTGTTACGAGATGTATCACATTGTGTAATGAGATGCATTAGTGGTTATGTCCCGCGCAATGGTGATTGAGGAAAATAATAAAATACAGTAGTGATGACGGATTAATCCGGTGAAGATGATGACGACGAAGATGTCCGACGATGGCGATTGTGAGTGGTGGTGATTGTAAAGAGATAGAGAGAGAGAGGAAGGAGAAAAAAACAAAAAGAAGCAGCACCAACGATTGGTGGTGGTGGTGGCGGTGGTGATTCTCCGACGGCGGCTGTAATGGTGGCGGTGATGGTGGATAGTGGTGGTAGTGATTGTAGAGAGAGAGATATCAAAGAGAGAAGAAGAAGAAGAAGAAGAAGAAGAAGAAGAAGAAGAAGAAGAAGAAGAAGAAGCAACAGCTGCGGTTACACTACAAAAAAAACGCTATTTACCGACGGAAATTTCCGTCAGTAAAAGCTCATATTCCGTCGGTAAAAGCTCATATTCCGTCGCTAAATCAGTTATCGACGGAATTACCGACGGAACAATACTGTGGCAATCTGGATCGATGCTAAATATTTACCGATGGAAATCGTCCGTCGGCAAACTATACCGACGAAATACCGACGGAATCAACCGTCGGGAATGCTTTCGACGTCGATTTTGTTGCCGAAGACTGGCAACGGATTACCGATGGAATTTCCGTCGGTAATACCGACGGAATGTTTTCCGTCAGAAATTCCGTTGCACATAATTTTTGTTGGCGATTTCGTTCCCAAACTTCGTTGACGGATTAACGACGGAATTTCCGTCAGTAATACCGACGGAATATTTCCGTCGATAATGTCCTTTGTCGTACCTTCGAATTACCGACGGAATAATTCCGTCGGGAAAATGTTGACGTGTAATTATGCTTTCCATCCTTATTCCGTCGGTATTCCGTCGGTATTGAGCTGAAATTTTTCAATTTTTATTTATTTTTGGTTTTACCCATTTACCTGCTCAATTAACCAACCACAATAAGATTATAGCATGAAATTGAATTGAAATTAAACACGATATTGAATTCTAAATGTTCTTAATCCATAAAAGAGTATGACAATAACAACTAGCCATTCAACTTGATAGTAACAAAATAGCAACACTAAAGTATTCAGTTTCAATATCTAAAAACAAACATAAAAAAGATTAAAAGTTTAACTTGAGGGTGAATCTGAATGATCATCTGGGTGACGACTCAGTTGTGTAGCCATAAATTCCTTCATCATTTGTTGTGTAGCCAACATTTGAGCCTGAAGTTCTTCTCTTTGCCGCCGATCCTCCTCCATCTGAGCCTCATACCGAAGGATCCTCTAGCGGTTCTCCCTTCCTTGCTCCTCCAAAGACATGATGCGGCTATCACATTGTTCATGTGACTGGAATTGAGATGAAGTCGAGCCACTACCACTCGAAGCTTCATTTAGGAGGCTCCCTCCCATGCTGCCCATGCTGTACACCCTCGGTCTCTTGACCTTCTGCATACTTTTCTGAAGTTGCACAAAGATCTTGTTTTTATCTGCTCCCTCGCCTTCTTGCACAACTAGCTCATTCACCATAGACTGAGAAGACAAACATTGCAAATGATACATGTAAATACATATAAGAATTAGAAAATAAACATTTCAAGACATATTTATTTATAATGTTTGAACAAAACTTACATCAATTTTTGCATCCTTCGGAGTGAGGTATGTTCCATCCTTATTCATGTGGATTGTACGAAATGTTTCATAAACAACCTGAGTGTGTGGGACCCCCTGCTCTGTGGCCTATTTAGACAAGATAAGAATGCAATGTGATTAACAATTAACAATATCCATAACTAGAGAATAAATATGTACAAGTAATTAACAATTTATCAATTAAAAATTACTTACCATCTCATGAACGAGTCGACGAACGGACTTTGATCCGTACCTGTGCTTGCTTATCCCACTCTCCGGTCCATCTGGCTCCGACAATCTATTTTGCCTAGCCTTTTCTGACCTTGCAACCACCTCAGGGGTATCCCAATAGTTGCACAAGCCCTCCCACATCTCCGAACTTAGCCACACTGGTTTGCCCCTGTTTCTCTTTTTCTTCATATCGTTCAACCAGCCGGAGTACCTAATACGTGCCCTAGCCTCCCACGCAGTGTACACTTCAGTCTTCATCATATGAGGCCAAGTAAAATATTTCTGTCAAACATAATCATATTCAAATTAATCAACAATTATGCATAGTCAATGATATTAAAAATGTAAGTAATTAAAAACTATTTACCCGAAATTCATCAAAGTACTTGGTCTTGATGTGATCTGGTGTCAACTTCCAATTAAACCCCGTCGGATTTGCAATTCTCTTGAAAATTACAGTACATGTACTAGCAATCTTTTCATGATCTAATTTTCTATTTATTTGAGTAAAAAGAAAGGTTAAAAATGCTTTGTATTTAATAATTATAAATTAAACTACTAACAGTAAATACATACCCATCAACGTATCGGTAAAAAGAAAGCCTTCCATCAGGATTTGTACCTGATGCTGCATCAGATCCGGTCACCTCCATTTCTACGATCGGCACCTCTTCCTCCTCATGTGAACTCTCAGTAGGTGGCGTCTCAGGAACACTACTAGACTCAGCACGCGCATGGTGGCTGGTCGTGCTCCTGACACGGCCACCTCTGACTGAACTAGATATAGCTACATTAGGAATAATGTAGTTAATACATTAATAAAATAAGGATAACTAAGATAAATAGATTATTTATTCATTAAAAATAATATTACCTCTGTTGTTCTCTGACATATCTGCATTATAAATAACATAAGAAATATTGTATGGTCAGTCAATAAACATTATGAAGAAAGATTATCAATTCATAATATTAAATATAAAGTAAATTTAGACAAAAAGATTAATCGAAACCCATTAAATACTAATATCCTTGTTACACAATCATCTTCAGAAAATAATATTACAAATAAACCTCACTACTCATCATCGTCATAACCATCATCCTCATCACTATTTTCATCATCTGACGAGAGTACTTCATCATCATCAGTTTCATCCTCATCGATTACTACCATCCCATCTCGGACATGATCAACTGGATTTAGGTCATCATCTTCAGTTATCGTAATAACCACATCATCCTCTTGAAATGATTGATCCATTGTTGAGATATAACAAATGCATTAATTATATAAATCGAACATCATTCGGACATTATAACCCCTCTATCTTAACTACCAAGTGCTAGACTCTACCAGCTATGGTAACAATATTGGTTCTAAACGTCTACATCTACCCCCAATGTGAAAGTCCTTAATTAAGATGTAATTAATTTCTATCTCAAATGGAGTAGATCCTTAAGAAATTAATTACTCTTTCCACAAATAAATTCTAAGTACATCCCAACATATATTTAACAACATTTCAAATAAATTTGGAGCCAAAACATAGCAACCTTTGAACCCTCATTTTGCACAATAAATTAACCACATTTGCATACAAAATTAGCAACAATTCAATCCACATTTGCATACAAAATTAGCAACAATTCATCCCCATTTTCAGCCTCATTTAGCAACGATTAAACACCCATTTTGCACACCAAAATATACAATATTTGGCCATAAGTTTGCAAAAAATAACACAAATATTAGAAATGTTCAGCTGCCAATTCGTACCAATTCACTCTAACATCTTCTAATATCTACTCATATTCGAACCAATACCATATCCACAATAATTCAACTATCATGCTTTTCAAACTACCACAATCATTCCCTCATATTTTGAGATTGGATAAACATATAACACAAACATCATGGTTTTCACAAATCTACCATACAAAACGGCAAAGATCGATGCTAAATACCTCAACTAATTGAACACCGACTGTGATGGTCCCTGAGCTGGGTCTTTGGTGTAGAGGGGGGTGAATACACCAAAGATAGATTTCTAAAAACTTTTTCAAGTTTAAAACAGAGCTTGTGAGCTCAGTTATGAATCCAGCTGAGGAAGGTCAGCTGGACTAATAACTCAGCTGGCGGTACGGAAAGTGGTGGTTTGAAAACTTAGCTCGATTGCTTAGAAAAACTCAGCTTGAAAATATTCTTTACGTTTTCGACTTAGTCAAGTTATGCAAGTTTATAGACAAAACACAGCTGTCTTTGGGGAGCAGCTGAGTATGCAGATTTGATAATAATGCAGCTGGCTGGGTCACACAGCCAGAGAACTTTTAAGCTTGAAAACTTGTGATGTGTTAATGCAGTTAGTTCTTTAAATATAAAATGCAGAGAATAAATAAAGCAATAAAGAACTCGGAATTTTAACGTGGTTCGGAGTAACACCTCCTACGTCCACGACCAGATTCACTGGTAATTCACTACCACTTGGTTTCCAAGTACCAAGCAACTTCACAACTCTAACCCGAGCTGTGTTCCAACAGTTTACGGGCACTGTCAAGCCTAACCTTTCAGTTTACGGGTACTGAAAAAACTTTACAACCACTTGAATTTCGCGCTTCAAGCAAGCGTAACCTTGACCTAACCTTTCTGGGTAAAGAGGGGTTTGGTTTGGGGTTCCAACTATGAACGAGTTCTTACAATGAAGAACTTAGAGTTAGATGAACTCGTTCGAAATCTAGGATTAAGATATACAATGATTTCTGCCTAGGAATCAGACGAAAAACTGGGCAGTTTCTGGACTAGAAACACTTTAAGATAAAGTGTTCTTATAACTATTTAGAACTGCTTGTGAGCTTTTGAAGGCTTGAAAATTTAAGAGAATGAAAGCTTGTAGAGAGTTTTTCGTATTTGATCCTGAGGTTGAAGACGGGTTTATATAGATAGAGATTCAAGACTAGCCGTTGGAGGAGCCGTTTGAATCTTACCTACTCTTCTTAAATTCAAAATCTGCCGTTGGGCGTTTCTACACCTGTCTTCATTAGTGTCACATCCTAGGTTCTGAAGTCTAGGATGCTGTTTTGGCAATCCCTCATTGGTCGAGGTATATTGACTTCCTCTGACACCGGGATCTCTGTCTTTGGAGCTGGTTTTTTAATTTAGAGCTGGATTGGGTAAACTGACTTGAAGTGACGTCTTCAGAGTTAGTTCCATTTGTTCTGTACAGCTGGACCAGCTGTGTCTTGAACTCAGCTCGATTTATCTTCAGCTTGATCCTGCTCTATTTTGAACTCAGCTCAGGTGGAAAACTCAGCTGATAGTTGACTCTTGCTGTAAACACAGCTGGATCTTCTGCTGTCTTGAGCTCCTGCTGTCTTCCGCTTCCTGAACCTGTAAACTTAGAAAATCTAGAGCTCAAACAGGCGAGCTGGAAAACACTACTTAGGTTGATGCGATCATCTACTCGGTTGAAGAACAGTTGGGTTTTGGTATTAAATCAAAACTTTATAATTTTCCCAACAATTTCTCCCTTTTTGATGATGCCAAAACCTAACTGAGACAACTTATGAAGCAGTAAAGAAAAAATTGAGTTTTATTAATGTAAGCAATTACAGCATAAAAAGAGAAAAAGAAATAAAAGAAAAAAAAATTCTTCAATTCTTCAATCTTCAATCCCAGCTGGCTGGGTCTTCTCTTCTGCATCCGCTGCTTCTTTCTTTTGACTCGTTTCTCCTTCAGCTGATTCAGCTGGTTCCTCTAGCTCAGCAGTTTGCCTCTTCTTTGTCTCATTATCTTCCCCCTTTTTGGCATGATCAACACGGCGGGAGAGACACACCATCGTCTTATTGAGCTGTGCAATTTCCTGAATTACGTCAGCGATCTTCACTGTACTATCAGCTGTTGCGATGTTTAGTTTGGCTATGCTGCGGTTGATAGCTCTGAGCAGCGAGGTCTGGAGTCTTGGTGGCTCAGCTGTTGCATTGGCTGGCTCTTCTTCAATAGCATTAGCCTCAGCTGTGATTGCAGACACAACTTCCTTGGCCCGTTTCAGCTGGGGCTGTCCAGCTGAGTGCTTGGAGGTATGAGTTGGCACTGGAGATGACATCTTCTGAGTAGGGCACAACTTTATTCCTTGCAATTTGGCTTCTTCAGACTTTATTAGATTGAATGAGAAAGTCTGATTCAGCACTTCAGTTGCGCTTGTGACTCCTTTAAGCATGAGGTCTTCAAACCTTAAGATGGAGGCGTCACGTGCAACTCTTGAGGGACTTAAGTATTCCCCTTTCACTTCTGAAGTGGTGGGTATGGGGTTCAGCTCATGTTATCATCATCCAGATGCACGTGATCATCGGCTGGATGATGCTTTCCACTTGAGCTTGGTGCAGGAGCTTGAGCTCCAACTTCTATAAGTTGATCTTGAAGCTGGTGTCCCTGTTGAGGTGAAGGAAATTGAGGAGAAGGCGGTTGAAGTATTCCATCTGCTGTGAGGTTTAAGCTTAGTTGATTGGGGTCTAAGCTTAGTTGATCAGCAGGAATACGTCGTTGTGGTGTTGATAATGACGATGTCCACGCTGGCACATGAACTTCTTCTCCATCGTAAGAAACCACCGCTTGTGGACCTTCTGCTCCTCGGAGAGTAGTTACGAATTCTCTCTCAATGTCAGCTGGCTTCTTGGCTGACTGACTGAGCACCTTTAACTTGAGTCTTCTCTTTGAAGACGGTGCTTCAGCTTGTTTTGTCTCCTAAAGTTGTTTCCTCTTCCCAGCTGGGAAGGAAGTAGATGCATGCTTCTTTGTCTCCTGCATCTTTTTCTGTACCTCCTGTGGTGGAGCAAGAGCTTTGACATGATTGCTCTTAAAGACTCCGGCTTTATCAACATCTCGTCCAGTTCTAACTGGGCTTCCTCTCAGGTTGAATTCCCTTAACAGGATTTTACTAACGTTGATTTCCGCATCCCAGGGAGTTGTGTGTCCCGTTCTCTCTTTTATTTTGAGAGAAACATTAGGACGAAGGAGGTCTTTTTCCTTTGACATTCCTAGGAAGAATTCTGCAACTTCCTGGTGAATGATGTTCTTGAGCTTTGCAGTCACCCACTGCGTTAGACCGGATCTGTCGATGAGCTTTATTTTCTCCTGGAACTCCATCTTCTTGTGGTTCCTGAGAGTTGAGCAACTCTCATAGTAAAGCTTTGACAGATTCTTCATGTTGATCGGCTTCTGGAGATATCTTTCTAGATTCCATGTTCTTCTTCTGCAACTTTTGTTAGTAGAACAAATAATACAAAGGGGAGGAAGAAGAAAGAGTGCCGAAAAACTTTTTAGGGTTAATGCAAATGTTTGCTTATCTCTTCTAGCATATTTATATCAACTTTCTTGATGAATGGACGATCAAGATTTATAGTTTGATAAGAAGATCTATGACTGGGAGTGATTCTCGCGTCATGTCAGTTTTTTGTTTAGAAACTGCGAGTTAAAACGCGTGAGAGGACGGTTGAGGCGTTTTGACTTTTGCCTCGAAACTCCCATAATTTAGTTCTTTGCAGACTTTTAATTAAATTTGATTAGATATGATTTGACTGATGTCCGTCTAAAACAGAATGAGTAGGTGTATTTAATGATGTTGCAAACCTCTCAGCTGATCATCGTAGTCAGCTGATACCTCGGTTATGAATAGTTGTGTTGAGTGATCGTTTTTCCAGTTGGTTCCCCCTCAGCTGAATAATCCTTCAACTTAGGCGTCTGGCTAAGCTTGAGTCTTTCTCAGCTAGATTCTTTGATGTTGGTTCTGAATTCCAGCTGGGTCCGCTTCCATTCAGCTGGATGTAGCTTCGTTTGGGTTGAGTAATCCAAGTAATCCGCACAGCATCTTGAATCTTGCTTCTATCAGCGGCTTTGTGAGTATATCAGCCCGCTGTATGTCTGTGTGAATTTTCTCAACAATCACATCCTTCTTTTCCACGTGATCTCTGATGAAGTGATGGCGCACGTCCACATGTTTGCATCTTGTGTGATGTACTGGATTTTCTGATATAGCAATCGCACTTGAACTATCACAAAAAATTGGAACTTGTCCATTTTTCACTTCATAGTCATCCAGCTGATGTTTCAGCCAGAGAATTTGTGAGCAGCAGCTTCCAGCTGCCATATATTCTGCTTCTGTTGTGGAGGTTACGACGCACGTTTGCTTCTTTGAAAACCACGAGATCAACTTGCTTCCTAGGAACTGTCATGTTCTTGAAGTTGATTTTCTGTCCAACCGATCTCCAGCGAAGTCTGAGTCTGAATATCCAGTCAGCTGTAGATTGTCTTCAGCTGGATACTACATCCCAACATTCTGAGTTCCTTTGAGATATTTGAGAATGTTATTGACTGCTTGCATGTGTACTTCCTTTGGATCAACTTGAAATCTGGCACACACTCCGACTGCGAAAGAGATGTCTGGATGACTAGCTGTTAGATACAGCAGGGAACCTATTATCCCTCTGTATTTGCTGGAATCAACTGACTTCCCTTCAGTTCCATGTTCAATCTTCCAGTTGGTGTTCATCAGAATCTTTACTGTTCTGCTGGATTGAACTCCATACTTGGCGATCAAGTCTTTCACGTACTTGGATTGATTTATAAAAATCCCTTCTGTTGATTGCTTGACTTGAAGTCCTAGGAAGAAGCTCATTTCTCCCATCATAGACATTTGGAACTGTTCTGACATCATCTCTCCAAATCTTTGGCATAAGAATGTTGATCTTGATCCGAAGATGATGTCGTCTACATAGATTTGAACAACCAGGATGTCTTCTCCCAACTTGATGGTGAAGAGTGTTCTGTCTACTGAGCCCTTCTTGAATCCTTTGGATACAAGGAAATTTGATAGAGTATCATACCAAGCTCGAGGTGCTTGTTTCAATCCATAAAGTGCATTATTTAGCTTGTAGACTTTATTTCCTTCTACTTCAAATCCTAGAGGTTGTTCAACATAGACATCTTCTTTGATTTCTCCATTTAAGAATGCACACTTTACATCTATTTGATAAACCTTGAATTTGTGATGTGCTGCATAAGCGAGAAAAAGTCTGATTGCTTCCAATCGTGCTACTGGAGCAAATGATTCTTCGAAGTCAATTCCTTCTTGCTGTGTGTAGCCCTTGGCAACTAGTCGAGTTTTATTTCTGATGATGACTCCAAGGGTATCCAATTTGTTCTTGAAGATCCATTTGAGTCCTATGACTTTGACTCTTTCAGGTCTGTCGACCAATTCCCAGACACAATTTCTGAGGAATTCATTTAGCTATTTCTGCATGGCGTTTGTCCAGGGTACACTTTTTAATGCTTCTAGAATTGTTTGAGGCTCTGGAACTTGAGATACATAACACGTCATTAGAGTTGTGTCTTCATTATAGATAGTCAGTTCTAGCTCTATTGAGAGTTGAGCTGTGTCAGCTGCTTCTTGATGATCCGATGTAGCTTGAGCAGCTGAGCTTCTGGTTTTGACTTGGTCAGATGGTTCATCAATGATTGCTGATGAAGGATGATCTTCAATCCATCTTCTCCTTTTACGAATTTCTTCTTCCAGCTGATTGATGCTAGAAGTGGCTAGATTTCGTCTGACTTGGAGTTGCTCTGGAGTTAAGTCTTGAGAAAGAGATTCTCCTTGGATTGAGTTTTGAGGTGACTTCTGTAGAAGCTCTGCTGGAGATAGTGCTGGGGATTCAGCTGTGTCTGGAGGTTCCTCTTGATTTTCAGCTGATGACATTCCCCCTTGATTTGGCGTTGGAGGTTCCTCTTGATTTCCAGCTGGTGGAGCTTCCCGATTGATTTGAGGTTTCTCCTCTAGCTCATCATCCCATATTAATGGTTCGGCCAGATTCCTGATTCGATTCTCTTGAGCTCTTGTCTAAATCTGCCGTGAAGATTTTCCTTCATTTCTTCGCTTGATAGAATCTCTATATTCGAATAATGATTCGTCAAAGGTAATATGTGGAGTTACTTCGACCGTTTGAGTTCTTCTGTTGAAGACTCTGTATGCTTTACTCACAGCAGAGTAACCAAGGAATACTCCTCGGTCAGTCTTCGCATCGAACGTCTTGAGCTGAGTTTTTCCATTGTTTAGGATATGGCATTTGGATCCGAAGACCTTGAAATATCCAATGTATGGTATTCTGTTATTCCATAGCTCATATGGCGTCTTTCCTTGCCTTGTTGTGAGTAGAGAGCGATTCTAAGTAAAGCAAGATGTGTTGATTGCCTCGGCCCAGAACTTCTTTGGAATGGCAGAGCTGGCTAGCATTGAGGTAGCTGCTTCTTTGAGTGTTCTGTTTTTTCTCTCTGCTACACCATTCTACTGAGGTGTGCGTGCTGCTGAGGTTTGATGTTAAACTCCGTTCTTCTCGCAGTATTTATAAATAGTTTTATTCAGAAACTCCGTTCCTCGATCTGATCTGATTGGCATTATCTTGCACTCCTTCTGAGTTGACAATCTTTCTAGCAGGATTGGCAGCTTAGTCCTTGTTTCGCTCTTCTGGTACAGGAATGACACTCATGTGAATCTGGAGAAGTCATCCACTACGACCAGAGTATATTTTCTGCCATTTGAGCTTGCTGGAGTAACTGGACCAAAAAGATCCATGTGTAGGAGTTGAAGAACTCGATCAGTTGACTGAACTGGCTTGAGAGAGAATGAAATTCTTGTCTATTTTCCTTGTTGACATGCGCTGCACATATGACTTTTGTCATATACTTGATCTGGAATTCCATTAGCGAGCTGGTTTCTAGCCAGTTTGTTGATTGTCTTGAAGTTGAGATGATTCAACCGTCTGTGCCACAGCTAGCTGACTTCATTGCTGCTTTTCGATACAAGACAAGTCTAAGGAGGGCTGCTGTTCCAGTCAGCGAAATACATATTTCCTTCTCTTTTCCCTCTTAATAGTATCTGCTTGGTTTCCCTATGCTTTACTGTGCATCCATGTGCATCAAACTTGACAGAAAACCCGTTGTCGCAGAATTGGCTAATGGAAAACAAGTTATGTTGCAGTCCTTGTACATAAGAAACATTGGGGATTATAACATTTTTAGTTTTAAATGTACCGTAACCTTTGGTTAGACCTTTGGAGTTGTCACCAAATATTACTTGTGGGCCTGGACGCTCGATATACTTCTGGAGTAGATGCTTTAAGTGTGTCATGTGCTTGGAACATCCACTGTCCAAGTACCATAGCGTTCTCATCGACTCCTCAATGATGCGTCGTTCCCTTGCAACCTATAAAAAAGATCAAAATTTAGGTACCCAGTTTTAATTGGGTCCTTGTGGGTTAGACATAGATCCTTTTACGACCCAGATCTGCTTGATGACTCGAATTGGGTCATTTGATCTGATGATCCTTCCAGCTGAGTCAATATACACATTCTTTGTGTTCTTCGGTTGTTGCTGGTAGGGTGTTGATCTCAGTATCTTTCCAGCTTGATATCTTTGTTGATGTCCTGGTCTTTTTTGGTATCCAGCTGAGTACCCTGCTGAGACGTTCCTTTGTCTCTGCTGTCTCTTGTGATATCTCGG
This sequence comes from Agastache rugosa, assembly GCA_031470985.1. Lineage (NCBI taxonomy): Eukaryota > Viridiplantae > Streptophyta > Magnoliopsida > Lamiales > Lamiaceae > Agastache > Agastache rugosa. Next base: position 11,131,977 of record CM062605.1, on the reverse strand, counting down.
CTGGAACTGGTGCTCCAGCTGGTGATCATATGAGTGATATCCAGCTGGGTATCTCATTTGATATCTCGGTTGATATCTTTCGACGTGTTGTTGATGTTGCTGGTATCTCAACTGTCCAGCCTGCTGTCTTTGTTGAGTTTGAGCACATTGCTGTCTGATATGTGCTTGAGGTTGTCTCACAGCTGGCCTTTTTGATGCCTGCTGTGTCCTCAACGGTCGTTGCTAAGTTGCTGGAATTGGGTTTTCTTTTGCTCTTACAAACATTACCTTTGTTCCACTAGTGGAAGCAATGTTTGTGGCATTCTTCGATTCATTGTAACCCAGTGTTGTGCACTTATGATTTCGTCCATTGTTGTTGTAGCTTTGATGAGAGCTACCATCTTCTTAAATAGTACCTCTTCGGAACTTTTCAGCTCTATAATCTCAGCTGACTTCTTTTCTGATTCAGCTGTGGCCTTTTCCAATTCTTCCATCAGCTGTTTCTTTTCGTAGTAGAAGTCTTTCATCAGCTGATCTTGTTTCACTATTTTGTCTTTTAGTGAAATCACTTCCTCTTGGAGCTGTGTTGTATCAACTGCTTCTGATACCTTTTTCTTTTCCAGTTCCACCTTCAGCTCGGCATTCTCACACATTATGACGTCAAGGATCTCTTGAAGCTCCTTGAAATCGTTCATAACCTTCTCTACTAAACTCCAATCAGGTGGTCCTAATTCTGAAACCTGTGTAGAGTGTTCGTGTGATGGTGAGAGGTTAGATAGATTTTGAGTTTTTGACATTACCTCATCTTCATCAATTCCGTCTGTCTGTCCTATGAAGCATGTATCGAAAACAAATCAGTGGGGCCATGCCGGTACGACTTCCCATTCAGGTTCATCATGAGCCATCAGTGCTTCTTCTTCTGAGTCTGAAAATGGCATGTTATCCTCCATTTTGTTTCACTCCGACTCCTCGTCGGCGATGTAGGCTCTCCTTCTGTCAGCTGCCTTAGCTTTCAGTTGGTCTTTATCTTTCTTGGATAGCTTAGGACAGTCTAGCCTGTAGTGTCCCGGTTCCTTGAAGTTGAAGCATCCTTCGTCTGTTCGTTTGTCAGCTGACTTCTCATCAGCTCCTGCGTACTTGTCTCTGTAAGTTCTTGCGAACTTCTTGTACTTGCCCTTGCGGTGTTGAGTCTGTTGTAGTTTTTGACCAGCATGGCTATCTCTTCAAGTAGCTCTTCCTTGCTGATGTCCTTCTTGTCCTTCTTTGATGACTCAGTTGACTACATGTATGTGGATTTTTCAGAGTTAGCTCTGAACGCAATCTCCTTTGGCACAGGTGTCAGCTCTTCATCATTCTGATTGCTTGAAGATTCTTTCATGGTAATCTTCAAGTTGTATTCATTGGCTTTGAGCAGGGAGAATAATCTTTCAGTTGAAAGATCACCCAAGTCACTTCGACTTTGGTGTACCACCTTGTATGTGTTCCATTCAGCCATGAGCGCTGAAAGGACTTTTAGGTTCTTTTCTCGCTGGGTGTATTTCCCAGTTCTGATGGTTTCAATTTCTACCACGATATTTGAGAATCTAAGTACCATCCCTTCGATGGACTCGTTGACAAGCTGCTTGAAGTTATCAAACTTCTGGCAAGCGATTGTGAATTTATTTTCTTTTATTTCCTCCGACCATTCGCATAGCTTGGCTAGGGTTTTCCACATCTCCTTTGCAGTGTTGCAGTTGATGATTTTGCTGAGGTAGGCGTTGGAGACTGTTGACGAGATGGTGTTCCTCGCGAAGCTGTCTAATCCAGCTTGCTTCCTTTCTTCTGAGGTATGTTCATTCTTTGGCTTGGGAATGAGCTGATACGTTGGTTGTTCATCATCTTGAGCTGGAACAAGCTAGTTTTCTTGTTTGTAAATGATGATGGGTCCATCTGTGATGACGTCCCACATCATGTCATGATGCGCACAAAGAAAGCTTTTTAATCTGAACTTCCATATTGCATAATCGTCGACCGAGAAGGTGGGAAGATTTCTGTTAAGAAAAGAATCCATGGAGATATGCACAGTATGAAATAAAATGAGTTTTTCCAAAAGAGGATCTGTTCAGTTGACCATTGACAGATTATCAAGACAAATCTCTTGATTCAGAAACAGCGGTCTTTTGAACCACTACTCTGATACCAATTGATGGTCCTTGAGCTGGGTCTTTGGTGTAGAGGGGGTGAATACACCAAAAATAGATTTCTAAAAACTTTTTCAAGTTTAAAACAGAGTTTGTAAGCTCAGTTATGAATCCAGCTGAGGAAGGTCAGCTGGACTAATAACTCAGCTGGCGGTGTGGAAAGTGGTGGTTTGAAAACTTAGCTCGATTGCTTAGAAAAACTCAGCTTGAAAATATTCTTTACGTTTTCGACTTAGTCAAGTTATGCAAGTTTCTAGACAAAACACAGTTGTCTTTGGAGAGCAGCTGAGTATGCAGATTTGATAATAATGCAGCTGGCTGGGTCACACAGCCAGAGAACTTTTAAGCTTGAAAACTTGTGCTGTGTGAATGCGATTAGTTCTTTAAATATAAAATGCAGAGAATAAATAAAACAATAAAGAACTCGGAATTTTAACGTGGTTCGGAGTAACACCTCCTACGTCCACGACCAGATTCACTGGTAATTCACTACCACTTGGTTTCCAAGTACCAAGCAACTTCACAACTCTAACCCGAGCTGTGTTCCAACAGTTTACGGGCACTGTCAAGCATAACCTTTCGCTTACGATGCGAAAAAACCTTACAACCACTTGAATTTCGCGCTTCAAGCAAGCGTAACCTTGACCTAACCTTTCTGGATAAAGAGGGGTTTGGTTTGGGGTTCCAACTATGAACGAGTTCTTACAATGAAGAACTTAGAATTAGATGAACTCGTTCGAAATCTAGGCTTAAGATATACAATGATTTCTGCCTAGGAATCAGACGAAAAACTGGGCAATTTCTGGACTAGAAACACTTTAAGATAAAGTGTTCTTTTAACTATTTAGAACTGCTTGTGAGCTTTTGAAGGCTTGAAAATTTCAGAGAATGAAAGCTTGTACAGAGTTTTTCGTATTTGATCCTGAGGTTGAAGACGGGTTTATATAGGTAGAGATTCAAGACTAGCCGTTGAAGGAGCCGTCTGAATCTTACCTACTCTTCTTAAATTCGAAATCTGCCGTTGGGCGTTTCTGCATCTGTCTTCATTAGTGTCACATCCTAGGTTCTGAAGTCTAGGATGCTGTTTTGGCAATCCCTCATTGGTCGAGGTATATTGACTTCCTATGACACCGGGATCTCTGCCTCTGGAGCTGTTTTTGAATTTAGAGCTGGATTGGGTAAACTGACTTGAAGTGACGTCTTCAGAGTTAGTTCACTTTGTTTTGTACAGCTGGACCAGCTGTGTCTTGAACTCAGCTCGATTTATCTTCAGCTTGATCCTGCTCTGTTTTGAACTCAGCTCAGCTGGAAAACTCAGCTGATAGTTGACTTCTGCTGTAAACACAGCTGGATCTTCTGCTGTCTTGAGCTCCTGCTGTCTTCCGCTTCTTGAACCTGTAAACTTAGAAAATCTAGAGCTCAAACAGGCAAGCTGTAAAATACTACTTAGGTTGATGCGATCATCTACTCGGTTGGAGAACAGTTGGGTTTTGGTATTAAATCAAAACTTTATAATTTTCCCAAGAGGCTGAAATTTGTATCTGTTGTTTCCCATTTTTCTTCTAAGTAAATTTGGAAGACCCACCACCAATTGTTTGCTGGAAATTGAAATTAAGATCGAGAAGAGTAAGAGAGGGCCGAGGGGGTTGAGAGATAATGGCTGAGAAGAGTAATAGAGAAAGATGGAGAGGCATAGATATACTGACCGGCGGCGGGAAAAAGTAGCGGTGACGGCGACGGTGGGGGCGGCTGCTGCTGCAGTTGAGAATACCATCCAAAGGGGGTGAGACATTCAGAGGACAGAGAGAAATGAGAAAGAAAGAGAGGTAGAGAGAGGGAGAGAGAGTGAGAGAGATACTGACCTGAGACGGTACGATAGCTGGACGGGGTGGAGGTGACGGCGACGGCACAAAGACTGAAATAAGGAGGTCACGGTGAATGAGAGAAATTAAGAGGGGAAGAAATATGGAGAGAGAGAGAGAGCCATACCAGTGAGCATTGCAACAATGACGGTCGGGGATGGAGCAGCGGCGGGGTGCAGTGGACCGGTGGGAAAAATTGGGGAAAATTAGGGCACCGAAAGTGAATTGAGATAGCGAGAAATGGATGGAGAGATAAAGAGAGATGGTTGGCAGGGCGGAGGAAGCGTCACATATGAGAGAGCAGGGCAGAAAGCGAAATGAGGAAGAAAGGGATCTGGCGCGACTATAGTTCAATATTACCGACGGAATATTCCGTTGGTATTCCGTCGGCACATAATTATTTTTTTTAATTTTTATGCCTTTATAAATAATATATAGTATTAATTAAAAGATATTTCCGTCTGTATTCCGTCGACAATTGATTCATTTTTTTTATTTTCACTATAAATAATAATATATACATATTTTTTATTAATTTAAAGATATTTAAATCAAATTACTGTTAATTTCACTATTATATGGTCTCTTTGTGATTCATCAGACGAATTGATTTAATTTGACTATGCTATAGTTTAATCAGTTTTTCTGTACTATATTCATTTTGTGATTAATTAAATTAAATTTGATTGAATCTAACTATACAATAATGTAATTGGTACACATTAAATTGAATTAGTGTCAATTTCACTGTACTATAATGTAACTGGTACTACTATAGTGTCAATTAAACTATTATAGTGTAACTGGTACTATATATACGATAAATTTATACAGATCCTTCTATAATATAACGGGTATTACACTATAGTGTCAATTGATCATCATAACTATATATACTATAGTGAAACTTGTACTATATTATGTACATCATAGTGTCAATTGCACTATACTATAGTGTAAATGATATTGTGCTATATATATATTATACTGTATACTAGCTATATATATCTATCTATTATGGTATTATGCTATATATATATATATATATATATATATATATATACTATAGTGTATACTAGATATAGTAAGTTCATGATAATTAAATCAAATTAGTTTAAATTTCACTATAAATCATATAATAAACATAAAAAATGTTATATGTAATTACCGACGGAACGATTCCGTTGGTAAATTGAACATTACCGACGGAATACCGACGGAACGATTTCAATTACTTTAATTAATTTAAATTTTTATTCAGTCTAAATATTGCCGACTAAATTTTTATTCAGTCTAAATAATGTAACTGGAATGATTCCGTCGGTAACGAAAATTAAATTAAATTTAATATTTTTTTAATATTTACCGACGGAATATTTCCGTTGGTAATTACCGACGGAATATTCCGTCGGTAAATTCTGATATTCCGTCGGCGAAATCAATTATCGTATTAAATTTTTATTTTTATTCAGTAAAACAATACCGACAGTATTTTTCCGTCAGTAAATTAATTTTATTTTATTAAATTTTTTAATTAAACAATTACCGACGGAACAATTTCGTCGGTAAACATTGCGTCAGTATTCCGTCGCTCATTCTAGTGCGAATAGTGCCGCCAAATTTCCGTTGTTATTCCGTCGGAAACTTGTCCGTTGAAGCGGATAGCAATTTCTCGACGGAGATCCGTTGGTAACAGTGACGGAATTTGTTCCGTTGGTAAAGCGCATTTTTTTTGTAGTATTAGTGGTAGTGGCGGTGTTCGCCTTTTAATTATGCAAATATTAACCGCAAGTGTACGGTGTATATGTAGAAAATGGCAAGTAAGGTCGTATTCACGGAGACTAATTTTCAACACTTATGATTACTATTACTACGTCGTTTTAACCTATTTAGACTAATCGGAGTTTTAGGGATAATTACTAAATTAAACGAACAAGAGAAATTAAATAAATTAAGGAACTCAATTAAATTAAACAAAGATGAAGACAATGACTTAAAACTTAAGAGATGTGAATTTCTAAGGACTAAGCATCGACAACTTGCAACGGATTAAAATTCCAACACTCAAGTCTCGTTTTGTTATCTCTTTACCTAAGGCGATCTCTCGTTCACTCAAGTCTCCTCTCGGACGACTAAAGTAGTTGATTACAAGCTAGGATTGTTGTCTCCAATCAAACACTGCGCAAGGACTCAAACTCTCCCTCACGTGCCCCTTGGCTAGCAAGTTGCCAATCTGCCTCTCCAATTCCTTTGTCTCCTCCGGATTGGTTCGGTAAGCTGGTCGGTTTGGCAAAACAGCTCCAGGCACAAAATCAATTTGATGCTCGATCCCTCGAATTGGTGGTAAACCAGGGGGTGTATTCTTAGGAAAGACATCATCAAATTCCTGCAAAATAGAACGAATAGAAGGGGGTAGAGAAGAGAGGTCAGTATCAATAATCAATTTCTCCTTGTACATCAACACTATCATCGGTCTCTCCTCATTCACAGCCTCCTTCAAATCACTAGCCCTCGCAAGAAAGGACTTCTGAATCAACCCATTCGACTTTTTATCGATGATCAGCTCCTTCGGCTGCTCTTTGGACTTCACCTTCTCCGCCTCTTTTTGCATTTGCACTTGATCCTCATAAACTTGTTTAGGAGTAAGAGGAACAAGTGATACCTTCTTTTGCTTATACTCAAAAGAATACTTGTTGGTGAAACCATTATGGGTAACGCGTCGATCAAACTGCCACGGACGACCTAACAAAATGTTGCTCGCCTGCATAGGAATCACATCACACAACACCTCATCTTCATACTTCCCAATGCGAAAAGGAACCTTCACTTGTTTCGTCACTTTGATGACGCCAGTCTCATTCAGCCACTGCAAACGGTATGGCTTGGGATGCTTCACCACGGGCAGCCCTAATCTTTGAACCATGGATGCACTCGCCACATTCGTGCAACTCCCTCCATCAATGATCACACTGCAAACCTTATCTTGAACATGACACCTCGTGTGAAAGAGATTCTCCCACTGCTCTCTCTCATCAGGCTGAATCTGAGCACTCAAAACTCGCCTAGCTACAAACAGCTGCCCGTCCAGTGCTAAAATCTCCTTAGCTTCTTCTTCTTCGTCGGGATCCACTAAGGCTGGCATCTCCGGATCAGTTTCCTCTTCATCAGTCACTACTTCACCATCATCTCTCATGATCATGATTCTTCTGTTCGGACACTCACTCATAATATGCCCGAATCCCTGACACTTGAAACACTTCTTATCTCGATTCCGACCATCAGGAACTGTTGGACTGCCTTGATTCGCTGAACTCGAATTCTCTGCTCGGCCCCTAAAGAACGGCTTCTTCTCGTCTCTCGGTGGCGCCTCTTTCTTCCATTGGTTCCCTTTTGATGAGGAACCACTAGCAACTGACTGGGACTGCCTCCAAGTGGTCTGATTCTGTCTCTGGTTGCCGCTGTTGTTGCCCCTCCTCTTGAGTTGATTCTCTATCTTTACAGCCATGTGAACCATATCCTCCAACTCAACATAATGCTGCAACTCCACCTTATCTCGGATGTCCCACTGCAAACCAGCTAGAAATCGCGCCATAGTAGCCTCTCGATCCTCAACAACATTAGCTCGAATCGTAGCTATCTCCATCTTCTTAAAATATTCATCCACACTCTTACTTCTTTGTTTCAAATTCTGCAACTTGTTATATAGCTCTCGGTAGTAATGATTAGGCACAAAGCGCTTCCTCATCACTGCCTTCATCTCACGCCACGTCTGAATAGATGGCTCATCATTTCTTCTCCGGCTGGTCACAAACTGATCCCACCAAACAAGTGCGTAATCTGAAAACTCCACTGCCGCCAACTTCACTTTCTAGAGCTCTGAATAGTTCTGACAATCGAACACTAGCTCCACCTTTCTATCCCATTCAAGATACAATTCTGGATCATTTTTCCCGTGAAAGGAGGGAATGTTCATCTTGATGTTGCCCAGATTGTTATCTTGTCTGTCTCCACCTCTATGCCAACTTCCCACATCTTCTTCTTCATAATCTGTCTCATCTGCATACTCATCATGGTAAGCTCGACCACCTCTACCACCTCGGCCTCTATCACCTCGGCCTCTATCTCCACGGCCTCTATCTCTACGTCCTCCTCTACCGCCTCGGCCCCTATTGGTATTGGTATCTCTGGTCTGAGATTGCTCAATCTGGTCTAACCTATCATGCACCACCTCCATCTCTGATTTCATCATCTTTCCCAATTCTGATCGAAGTGCCTCCATCAGGAACTTCGTCTTTGGATCCACAGTAGGATGATCCTCTGTATCAGAAACTTGTTCATCTCTTTTTGACATAGTGACACTTAAAAAAAAAGGTTAGTAACAACAAAACAAAACAGAACCTCACCACCTCACAAACACTCTTGTATCACTCAAAGAGGATTCACTCAACACTCGTGTATCACTCAATTATGGCTCTTTTCACTCTAATAATCTCACCCACTCTTGCCTTTTTTCCACTCAGAATTCTATCTCAAGGAATCGGATTCTCTCAATCTACCACTTGAATTCAGCACCAACTAACGATGAAACAACCAAAACGACGTCCGTACGAACACTGCCCCAAGAAGACTAATCAACACACATAACAATGGAACGGAACTGGACTCTAGACACGAAGAAAACAGGAACTAGAAACACAAAAATATGCTTCACAGAAACTGACTCAACACGCTCTAAACTACCCCAGAAACCCAGAAAACACTACGAGACTTAACTGAAAATCAGAGAAAGTGCGTACTGGAAATGCCCCAAAAGACTCTACACGATCCAAGGAAATAAACGAACAAACTTGCACAAAATGAATTCTAAAAATTTCGCGGGTGAACAGTACGTGAACAGTAACTTCATGGTAAATAGTGATTTTTTGGGGGAGGCTATACGAACTACCAGGACCCCGAATATCAAATCAAAACGTAACGAAACGGCAAAATTTTTCCCGCATTTTTACTTATTTTTTTTTATTTTTTTACGATCTGAACTGTGGGACGTGTAAGAGAGGTAATATGATCTCTTTAGGGGTGTATGTTATGGCACTTGGAAGTCTGATGAAAATCTCGTAGGAAAATATGGATATTTCGAATAGTATGAAAACAATATGGATTACTATGAGCAGTATGGTAAGTTAAGATTAAATGATATAGAAACTATGGAATATATATGGTAGGAACGGATCTGTACGCGGATTAGGATACGAAATTTGGATCTGACAATTTTGTTTTTTTTACACTGAAAGAACGAAACGAAAAAGAAAAAAAAAATTCGAAACGAAAAACAGGAACGGAATGAAAACAGAAAACACAAAGACGATGCAAAGCGAGAATAGAAAAGCACGAAGAAAGACGAAACCCTAGAACTGCAGATACGAACTCAACAGAAACGATCACAGAAGCAAGATCGAAAACACAGATAACATGAACCTTAAAACGGCAGAAAACAAATCCTAAACCCTACCCTTGACACGAAGAAAGAAAGACGAAACCTGGATTCGAAACTCGGCTCTGGTACCAAATGATACGATCCTTGTTGGTCGTGATCTCGAACACGCAAGCGGAAGACTCGATCAATGGATACGAATGATGGAAGATCCCAAAACCTCTTAATCTAACCACGAAATGATCTAGGAGAACGGATCCCTAAACCCCAACGTGAAGTTGATGCAGCAACTCGGGGACGATGAATGACACACGAACGAGGGATGGTTGTCTCGCCGATTCGTCGATAAATGAACTCGACTTGGAATAACCAAGAAGAAATTCGAAACTCTCAAGAGAGAAGTGAAAACTCACGATTTAATTATGAATAAAGTCTGCTCAAAATCGTCCATACAAAAGGCCTTATATAGGCAAAACCTAATCCTAATCTAGATAGGAAACAACTTAAATAAAAGCTCAACTTAAACTAATAAGCTAACTAAGCCCAAAACTCGAAAATAATAAAGCTTATAACTAATGGGCTTAAAACAACGAAAATAAATAATAAAGTCTTCAAACAAAATAAAAGACTTCAAACATGGGCAGCCCACTCGCACGAAATAAGAGTAATGAAACACGGGCTGTCCAATTCGCCAATTCCACCAACTTCAATGGGCTTCTTCAATAATTCTTGATCCCACACGTCTTGAACTAAGCCCATCAAGCATTCCTTAAACTTCTTGGCTCGTGCTCTTGTAATTGGCCCAACAGGAACACGCACCGGATCTTGCACCAACGAACCTTGGGCAACATCATCCCTAGAAAGACGAATTTAGCCAACCATGTTCATAATCAACACAAATTCCAAATCAAGAAATAAAAACATCTAAAATGCAAGAGAATAGAGGTGAAGTGACAAATCCAACTCTTGATCTTCAATATTTCTTCCTAGACTTCTTCTTCTCTAAGCTCCAAGCTCCAACAATGGTGGATGATGGTAGTGTGTGTAAAAGTGTGGAAATGTGTGTGGGTGGTGGGAGGAGTGAAAACTTAACCTAGAAGAGAGAACCCAAATGCCCTATTTATAGGTTTTTGAGGTGGGAGAAAAGTGTTATGGAGTAAAAATCCGAAATGAGGTGGAAAAAATGAAGCAAAAACGTGTTTTGGAGAAATTCTGTCGCGCCCGAGGTCGCGTGGCCAAGAAGAAAATTCCTTCTTCCGCGCGCGACATGAGCCCCGGCGGATTGTCCCGCGCGTTCATCCCGCGCCCGTAGGCGATTTTCATGCACGTTCCGCGCGCCCGCTCGCCCAACCCGCTTTCGGCTGCGCACCTTTTTTGTTTCGGCCCGTTCTCCCTCGTCCGGACTCCAAATTGACCTTCGTTTTTTTTTCATGTTCTCGTATCGAGCTCCTCTTTCTCATTACAAGCTCCTTTCACTCTAATTCCAGATCCATTTTCCTGCAATTATTTCTTAACAAGAAAACAAGCATAAAAACCGACAAAACATGGTTTAACTTGAGAAAAAGGGTAAACGACATGGTTTTTCACTAACAAATGGCATCGAGTGCGCCCAAAACATCGTGAAAAATCCATGTTTGTCAACCCCCCAAACTTAAACCGTTGTTTGTCCCTAAACAACAAAAAGAAAAGAAATACAAACATGGAAGGGCGAATCGATGACATTAGAAGGGCCTCAGAAATTATTCTTTTCAACAACAAAATTGCAAATGCATTTCTCAATCAAAATTGAACATGTTACAACAAAGTCAAATATTTAACCTCTTAGGAATTTCGGATTCTCACACAAAGACTTAAAATAAAGCACTCAACGCTCAAGTGTATAAATGGGACGTGTTTTCACTCAATTTGATGACATGCATAAGTTCTACCATAGGCTTGTCATTCGTCTAGCCTATCTTTTGCTCAATGTACTTCAAGATAAAGATCAAAAAGGGCTTTCACAAGGTTGTAATGAGGCTCTTTGGTGAGTGAGTGAGTTTTAGGCAAAGTGACTTCCCATGTGATTCAACAACTTCAACAATCGACAATCACAATTGCCATATTTTGCAAAACACTCCACTAATCACACTCACTCTTTTACTTTTCTTTTTCTTGCTGTTTCTACCCTTTAATGCTCTTTTCATCTTCATCAATTCTCAAGAATTTGAAAATTTTCTTTCTTCTCATTTTTCAACAATTCTCACGAGCTCATAAGGGCTAGCCATCTTCAATACAATTCAAGCAAGATGACCTCAATTATTTACCAACTCCTTATTTCTTAAATTCACAAATTATCACTAGTTCTACCCCTCCTCAATTCGGCTAGATCAAAGAAAAGATAACGGCTCAAAGGGGCAACTATGATCAGACTTTTAGCATTTTGGTCCAGAATGAGAGAAATTTTGGCTAACAAAGAGGGCCTTTAATCATATCAACATCTAGAGCACATTTACTCATTTTCAAGGAAGAACCATGGCAAGTTCTAAAGAAACAAATACATGCTCAAACAATCACACATAAGAAGCGAGAAAGACTATAATCAACGGATAGTCAAAGGCTCAAATCTCACATAGGTTCATTTAATCCACAACCTAAGAGGTCAAAACTTGCTTCATCAAAACATATCCAACAAATCAATCAAAATACATAAGCAATAATTTCAATCAAAACCAAAATTTTCCTTTCTTATCAATAGCCATGTCACAATTCACCCAACACATGCTTTAAAATTGACTCAACTAGACACTACAAACTCAAAGTTCAACAATTAAAAAGAAATACTAGAAAGATAAATAACAAAATAAACGATAAAAGATAAGCAAACCACACTTCTCCTACCCCCCAAACTTATTTTTCACAAAGGTGACAAATAAGTTTGAAAAGAGAAGAGGTGGTTTACTTATCTACCTGACACAAATCAAGGAGGCGGGTAGTCTTGAGCATTCCTTTGTTGTAGCAGCTGAAACATTTGGGACAATTGCTCTTGCATCACTCGGCCATTCTCTCTCAAGATTACGAACTCATCATGACTTTGTTGTCGATGCTCTCTCATGGTGGCCTCCATTGCAACGTGCCTCGCCTCACTTGTCCGCTGCATTTCATGCATCATGTGGGTCAAAGATGCAATTTCGTCTTCATGAACATCTTCCCTAGTACGCCGTCGATCGGTGTTGCCGGTTGGGGGACGAGGAGCGGGGCGAGGAAGTGGAGTCTGTGGATCAATCACATGCAATGCCGCGTGTGCAGGAGTTGCCATCTTCCAATTTTCTCTTGATGTAGGATCACTAACGGTGGTGAGACCGGGATGTGGTAATGGAAAGTAGGTGCCATCCCGTTGTATGAGAAAGATATGATCCATATCATTAGTGACCATTTGCATCTTGTTGATCACCGAATAACTGAGGTCCATGTTTCCTTTCACGTATGCATAGTTGTGATCGAATTCAAAATACTCGGTAATAGGAGTGATGAAACCACCAATGCCGATAAACGAGACTGGCCGGAGTAGATGCTCAAAAACTTCCCTCAAATAAGCTCCAACATTAAAAAATTTGTGCTCGTAGCCATGCAGTGAAGGGCAAATAGCTCCTTCTGGAGCACTCCTCCATTGTTATCCCGATTGAAGAGTCCCGAGGCCATTACTCGTTGTATGTAGCGAAAAACCGGATTACGGATGGCGGTGGCCTTGGAGGCGTTGGAGACGTATGGAGTGCCATCAGTGGTTAGCTCAAGCCACATATCATTATGTGTCATATCACCCGGTGGTTGCATGACACCCCCAAGAGAAACCCTTAATATTTCATTGAGTTCATCCGACCTAAGTGTCCTTTGCTCATTCCCCATTTGAAAGGTCATCTTGACAATTTGTTGCTTTCTCTTGTGGATGACCATGGTGCTCAAAACCTCGAGGACAAGGGGCTCATATGTAGGCCATCGAGCTTGCATGAAATACGTCCATCCAACCCTCTCAAAGAGACGCCACACGTCGATATTTATCCTCAAAGCTCGCATGCAATCTTCATCGGGGTAGAGTGTGGGCTTCATCTTGGCCGCAAACAAAGTTTGCCAATGTTCAAGAGCATCCCGAGTGGGGAGATGGATACCATAGCTCTCGGGATCGGTCGGTCTCCATTGACGCTCGGCTTGAGAGGAGCTACTTGCTTTATTTTTGCCCTTTCATTTTTTCTTGGGTGCCATTTCCTAGAAAATAAAATAAAACAAAAGCAAACAATTAAAAAGAGATTTATTACAAAATAAAAGCACCATTATAATTTCCATTAAACAAGCAAAACTCAATCCCCATGTTAATGTCATGCTATGCATATGCTTGGTTCATGGATTTACATTGAAACTCAAAAGTGCCCAAAGATCAAGAAAATAGGATAATTGGTGCATAAGAACATGCTACAGCATAGAGAGATTTTAGACATTACATCCCAATTATAATAAACATCTAAGCTCAAAAATTCACCCTCTAAGTTATAACAAATTGGTAAAAGATTATCCAATTTCCTAAGTTCTTAAGAACAACCAAACAAGAAAATAAAGTATAGCAATTTTTCCTACTTTACTTTCCTCTCCCAACTTCAAGTTAAAATTTAGAAACACACACCAAGCAAAACAAACCTTCCCAACTCCATTCTCATCAAATGAACACATTCCAATCTCTAATTTATATGATTAAGCACAAAAACTCAAAATCCCCAATTCACAAGCTCAAAATTCAAAATTCAAGAAAAATTCCAATTTCTTCTCATTAAGCTTAAGGGATTCGTCAATTAAGCACAAGCCCAACTTAGTTAGCATACAATTAACGTATGAGAAGCATCAATTTGGCAAAGTAAAGCTTAAATTCGAACTACCCCAATTTGAGCCCTTACTTGAAAATTAAGCTCTAAACCAAAATTCTTCCAAATTCACCCATAAAACTCATGAAATAAGTTTGAACCCATGCTTCTAGACATCTACATTCATCATAGGAAGCATGAATTCAAAAAAATGTTCATGTCAAAAATTTCAAAATTCTATGCCCTAGATTCAAACCCTCAAATTTTGACAATGTAATCGGTCAAAGAAAGCATAAATCATGTAGAGAACAAGAATTAGGGGAGAAAAATTACATACCTTGATGATTTGTGGAGCTTGAATTGAAGAGGAAAAAGGAAGAAGGAACAAAAATGCAGCTGTGCGTGTTTAAGAATTGAAGAGTGAGAGAGAAAATGTTTGAAAATTAAAAAAAAAGGGCTGCTGCTGAATCATCGCGCGCGGCGCGCCCGGAACCCGCGCGCTGGAGTGGTGAAGTTGTGAAGGCGGGCGCGGGGTAGTGGCCAGCGGTTTGTCCCGCGCCCATGGTCGCGCCCCACCCCGCGCGCGATGCTGAATTTCACTTGGAGCCGGCGCGGCCGCGCCCCAAAACTCGCGCCCAGATTTTTTTTTTAACTTTACAAAAATTATATATATAAGAGAAAGTTATAAAAATCTTATATATATTTATAGACAAATACTTATATATATAGATATGTAAAATGAAAATAAAATAAAATAAAGATCAAAATAGAAACAAAGCTAAAAATTAAACTAGTGCAAAAATTAAATATAACCTTGTTGGGGTGCCTCCCAACTAGCGCTAAGTTTAACGTCGTTAGCTCGACGTCTTTTCGGTTGGCTCTATACTTAGTCATGGTAGATGACGAACACCTCCTCCTTTTTCTCTTGTTTGAAATAGGCCTTGACACGTTGCCCGTTGACCATGAAAGTGCTACCATCACGCCCCATCAATTCAACGGCTCCATTCTCGAACAACTTTTTGATAGTGAACGGCCCCGACCATTTCGATCTCAACTTGCCCGGAAAGAGAGATAGACGAGAATTGAAAAGGAAAACTTCATCACCGGGTACAAACTGTCGTTTCTTGATCAACTTGTCATGGAATCTCTTGGTTCTCTCCTTGTAGAGGCTTGAATTCTCAAATGCCTCACACCTAAATTCGTCCAACTCATTGAGTTGGAGAATTCTTGCTTGGCCCGCCTTCTTGAAATCAAAGTTGATCTTTTTTATCGCCCAATACGCCTTATGCTCCAATTCAACGGGCAAATGGCACGACTTTCCAAATACCAATTGATACGGAAACATCCCAAGTGGAGTCTTATAAGCCGTCCTATAAGCCCAAAGAGCTTCGTCAAGCAACATCGCCCAATCCTTCCGGCTCTCATTCACCGTTTTCTCCAAAATTTGTTTTATCTCCCGGTTTGCAAGCTCGGTTTTCCCGTTAGCTTGTGGGTGGTAGGCGGTGGTGACTCTATGCTTCACTCCAAACTTGGTCAAGAGACCATTCACCCATCTATTGCAAAAGTGGTTCCCCCCATCACTTATTATGGCCCGGGGTGCTCCATACCTCGACAAAATATTCTTTTGTACAAATTTCAATACAACCTTGGCATCATTTGTTTGAGTAGGAATTGCCTCCACCCATCTAGAAACATATTCAACCGCCAATAATATGTATTGAAATCCACAAGAAACGGGAAAAGGTCCCATAAAATCAATGCCCCAAACATCGAACAATTCAACCTCCACAATACTCGTCAAGGGCATCTCATGCCTTTTAGAAATTCCCCCCGTCCTTTGGCATTTATCGCAACAACTCACAAAAACATAGCAATCTTTATAAATTGTAGGCCAATAAAAACCACATTGAAGTACCTTCATTGCCGTTCGGTGAGCTCCAAACTGTCCACCACTTAGTGAAGAGTGACATTGCTTCATGATCGGCTCTCATTCCTCTTGAGGCACGCACCGTCGGATAACCATGTCGGCGTATCTTCTATATAAGTAGGGCTCCTCCCAAGAATAGAATTTCACGTCGTGGTAGAACTTTTTCCTTTGATACAAGGGCAAGTCGGATGGCGGGGGAACATTGGCAACAAGATAATTTACAAAATCCGCATACCAAGAAACATTTGCTTGCACTTGAAAGAGTTGTTCATCCGGAAAGCTCTCATTAATTGGGACTCCAAGCTCCTCCCCTTCAACCGGATTTTCAATTCTTGAAAGGTGGTCGGCTACCACATTTTCACATTCCTTTCGATCCCGGATTTCAATATCAAATTCTTGAAGGAGTAGAATCCACCGGATTAGTCTTGGCTTTGCATCTTTCTTGTCAAAGAGATAACGGATGGCGGCATGATCGGTGTGAACTATTGATTTGGTTCCAATCAAATAAGACCGGAACTTATCAAAGGCATACACCACCGCTAGCATTTCCTTCTCGGTGGTGGTATAGTTGGCTTGGGCTTTGTCTAGGCTTCTACTAGCATAGTAGATCACCCGGAAGATTTTATCTCGCTTTTGACCCAAGACGGCCCCAACGGCTATATCACTTGCATCGCACATGAGCTCAAATGGTTGAGACCAATCCGGAGATATCAAAACGGGAGCAATCACAAGTGCCTTCTTCAAATGTTCAAAAGCCTTCAAACATTCTTCATTAAAATCAAAGATGACATCCTTTTCAAGCAAATGGCACAAGGGCTTAGAAATCTTGGAGAAGTCCTTGATGAATCGTCTATAGAAACCGGCATGACCAAGGAAACTTCTAACGGCCTTCTCATTGGACGGATGTGGCAACTTCTCAATGGGTACAACCTTGGCTCTATCCACTTCCAATCCGGCACTAGAAACCTTGTGCCCGAGCACCACACCTTCTCTCACCATGAAATGGCATTTCTCCCAATTCAACACTAGGTTGGTTTTTTCACACCTTTTCAAGACCAAGGAGAGATTATGTAGGCAATGATCAAAAGAATTCCCAAATACGGAGAAGTCATCCATAAAAATCTCCATAACCTTTTCAATCAACCCGTCGAAGATAGCCATCATACATTTTTGGAAGGTGGCGGGAGCATTGCACAAGCTAAATGACATGAACCGAAATGCAAAGATTCCATACGGGCATGTGAAAGCGGTTTTTTCTTGATCTTTGGGTGCAATCATGATTTGGTTATACCCCGAGTTGCCATCAAGGAAGCAATAAAATTCGAACTCGGCAAGCCTATTCAAAATTTGATCAATAAACGGGAGGGGGAAATGATCCTTGCGGGTGGCGGCATTCAACATCCTATAATCAATGCAAACCCTCCAGCCACTCACTATCCTTGTAGCAATTAACTCATTCGTCTCATCTTTTGTAACCGTCATGCCCTCCTTTTTGCTCACCACTTGAGTAGGGCTTACCCACTTGCTATCCGAGATAGGATAAACTATTCCAACATCCAACCATTTGAGAACTTCCTTCCTAACGACTTCTTGCATCACCAGATTCAATCGCCTTTGATTTTGCCTCTTAGGCGTATAGTCATCTTCCATGAGAATCCTATGCATGCAAATGGACGGGCTAATTCCTTTCAAATCCGAGATTGACCACCCTATTACCGATTTATGCTTCCTCAATACCTCTAGCAATTTCTCAAGCTCAATAAAAGAGAGATATGAAGATACTATAACCAGATAAGTGTCGTTCTTACCAAGAAAAGCATACTTCAAATGCTCGGGAAGGGGTTTCAATTCCAAAACGGGAGCTTCCTTCTTCTCTTTCCTTCGCTTTACCTCCTCTTTTTCTTCTTCACTTCGTAGTTCTAGAAATCTTTCTTTAAACCTAGGAATTTCCTTTGCAACATTCAAAGCATTAACACAATCAAGCAAACTTGAGTCATCACAATCATCATTTAAAGCATAAGAGTAAAGAGAGTTGAGTAAGCAAGCCTCAAAGGGTTCTTTGGGTGAGCAATAAGACTCCAAATCCATGCAAGAATCCACGATGCTCAACATCTTGCATTCATCCATCCTTTGCACATCTTCATCATCATGGAGTTTGAGAGCTCGGTGGGTAGAGAATGTGAAACTCTCCTCGTTGAATCGAAGTGTGAGCTCTCCTTTGGAAACATCGATAAGAGCTCTTCCCGTGGCTAGGAATGGGTGCCCTAGGATTAATGTGACATCCTTGTCTTCCTCCATGTCCAAGACAACAAAGTCCACCGGAAAGATAAAATCATTCACCTTGACAAGCACATCTTCCACAATACCCTTCGGATAGGAAATAGATCGGTCCGTCATTTGAAGAGCAATAGTGGTTGGCTTAATGACTCCAATTTGTAGCTTGTTGAAGATGGAAAGGGGCATCAAATTGATGCTTGCCCCCAAATCACATAGTGCCTTCTCAAAGCTATCATTTTCAATGCCGCGCGGTATGGTGAAACTTCCGAGATCCTTGATCATGGTAGGCAATTTTCTTTGAATGACGGCGCTACACTCCTCCGTGAGATTAACCGTTTCACAATCCCCCAATCTCCTCTTCCTTGATATGACATCCTTCAAAAATTTAGCATAGTTGGGCATTTGTTGCAATGCCTCAACTAAAGGGATGTTGATGTGCACTTTCCTAAAGATGTCAAGGAATTTAGTGAATTGCTCCTCCGTTTTCTTCTTTTGTAACCTTTGTGGAAATGGAATGGGAGGGCAATAAGGAGGTGGAATCTTGGTTCCCTCATTTTGCTTCTTGCCATCTTCTCCTTTAGAAGCTTGAGGAGCCGGATTAGGTGAGCTAGTTGAAGAAGGAGTAATATCACTTGATGTAGCTCTTCTACTTTCTTCATCTTTGTCACTCACCTACTCATTTTCCTTTGAGTGCTCATCTTCAACATTTTTCGACTCATGCTCAACATTTTCATCTTCTTCATTGGGCATCTTGGGTCCCTCATAAGAAGCACCACTCCGAAGCTTGATGGCCTTACAATGCTCTTTGGGATTGACAATAGTGTTGCTCGGAAATTGGCCTTGTTGGTGTTGATTGCTCATTGAAGTAGCTATTTGGCTCAATTGTTTCTCAATTATCTTAAGTTGAGCCCCTTGAGCTTCCACAATAGCTTCGGTTTTCTCCATTCTAACTTTGGTAGTCTCCATGAATTTCATGAGCATGTCATCCATACTTGGCTTCTTTTCCTCGTTGATCATCCCATTTGTCACCGAAAATCCCGGCAGAGGTTGTAGGGCATTGTTGGGATTTCCATAAGAAAGATTAGGGTGTGCCCGGTTTCCTTGATACCCTTGATGGTATTGATTTCCACCTTCATGACACCGATAATTCCCATAATTCCAATTGTTGTGTATGTAGTTGACATCTTCCACATTGGTTGGCTCCTCCACCCTTGGCTCATTCTTCGTTTGTGCCATAGCATCAATCTTGCTATTCATAGTAGACATTTGAGCCGTCAATAAAGCAATAGGATCCGAACTTGTGGCGGAGGCAACCTTCTTCAATGTAGTCCTCTCTCCCGGCCATTGATAGCCATATTCTCAATAATCTCTGTGGCAAACTCATGACTCTTTCCAAATAAAGAACCACCCGCTGCGGCGTCAATGAGCCTCTTCATTTCACCATTGCAACCATTGTAGAAGAAACAAATTTTTGCATCTTGATCAAAACCATGGTTGGGACATTTCCTCACCAACTCCTTGAACCTTTCCCAAGCCTCATAAAATGTCTCTCCATCCAATTGTTGAAATTGCATGATCTCCGCCTTTAGCTTCATAGTCATTCCCGGTGAAAAGAACTTCATAAGGAACTTGTGAATCATGTCATCCCACGTTTTTATGCTCCAATCATCTAGAGATTGATATCACAACGTCGCTTTACCCCTAAGAGAAAAGGAAAAGAGACGAAGTTTAATGACATCGTCCGGGACGCCATTTATCTTCGTAGTGCTACATATCTCCAAAAATTGGGCAAGATGATCATTGGGATCTTCCAACGGACGGCCTCCAAATGTGTTTTGTTGAACCATGGAGATGAGAGCGGGCTTGAGCTCGAAATTGTTGGCATTGATCCTTGGGCCATGATTTCCCCCTTGTTGAAAACCGGGTTGAAAGACATCTCGAATAGGGGGAATTGGTGCCCTATTCCGTTCTTCCTCTTGTGCTCTCAATTGAGCTTGCATAGCCTCCAATTGCGCTTGGAGTTGCCTTATCATATTTTCGTCGGCCATTGTTCTCCGGGCTTCTCGTTCCCTCCTTGCCCTTCCTTGATTCCTTCGGCAAGTTGCTACAATCTCGTGATTTAAGGGGTCAAATTATAACTTCTTAGACCTTGTGTTCATGCACCACCTAGAATCCAACGAAAAAGGCAAGTCAATCACAAGCAAAACACGGCAAAACAAAACATAAAATAAACATAAATAATATCTAATCTAGATTATCACAACGATTTATAATATCACAAGTAGTAAATTAATTAGTCCCCGGCAACGGCGCCAAAAACTTGTTCGCCTTTTAATTATGCAAATATTAACCGCAAGTGTACGGTGTATATGTAGAAAATGGCAAGCAAGGTCGTATCCACGGAGACTAATTTTCAACACTTATGATTACTATTACTACGTCGTTCTAACCTATTTAGACTAATCGAAGTTTTAGGGATAATTACTAAATTAAACGAACAAGTGAAATTAAATAAATTAAGAAACTCAATTAAATTAAACAAAGATGAAGACAATGACTTAAAACTTAAGAGAGGTGAATTTCTAAGGACTAAGCATCGACAACTTGCAACGGATTAAAATTCCAACACTCAAGTCTCGTTTTGTTATCCCTTTACCTAAGGCGATCTCTCGTTCACTCAAGTCTCCTCTCGGACGACTAAAGTAGTTGATTACAAGCTAGAATTGTTGTCTCCAATCAAACACTAGCCTATAACTCCTAAAAGCACCTAGGATCACTCTACCCTTGCAAAACCACTCACCCTCTCGGGCTATTGCGATATTACACCTTGTGCTCGGTTCTAATGTCGATTCACCCCTCTCTCGAGCCTCAAACCAACATAACAAACACATTTAAATGGTTGCAAATCATCCAAATGGTCAAATAAATCCACAAACACAAGGAGGTAAGAGAAAACTCAACAATACTTGAATATCAAAGATTTTAATCCATACAAATTGTCTAGCTTAATCCCTAGAAAGAGGAATTTAGCCAACCATGTTCATAATCAACACAAATCCCAAATCAAGAAATAAAAACATCTAAAATGCAAGAGAATAGAGGTGAAGTGACAAATCCAACTCTTGATCTTCAATATTTCTTCCTAGACTTCTTCTTCTCTAAGCTCCAAGCTCCAACAATGGTGGATGGTGGTAGTGTGTGTAAAAGTGTGGAAATGTGTGTGGGTGGTGGGAGGAGTGAAAACTTAACCTAGAAAAGAGAACCCAAATGCCCTATTTATAGGTTTTTGAGGTGGGAGAAAAGTGTTATGGAGTAAAAATCCGAAATGAGGTGGAAAAAATGAAGCAAAAACGTGTTTTGGAGAAATTCTGTCGTGCCCGAGGTCGCGCGGTCAAGAAGAAAATTCCTTCTTCCGCGCGCAACATGAGCCCGGCAGATTGTCCCGCGCGTGACATGAGCCCCGGCGGATTGTCCCGCACGTTCATCCCGCGCCCGGAGGCGATTTTCATGCACGTTCCGCGCGCCCAACCCGCTCTCGGCTGCGCACATTTTTGTTTCGGCCCGTTCTCCCTCGTCCGGACTCCGAATTGACCTCCGTTTTTTTCCACGTTCTCGTATCAAGCTCCTCTTTCTCATTCCAATCTCCTTTCACTCCATTTTCCTGCAATTATTTCAAAACAAGAAAACAAGCGTAAAAACCTACAAAACATGGTTTAACTTGAGAAAAAGGGTAAACGACATGGTTTTTCACTAATAAATGGCATCGAGTGCGCCCCAAAACATCGTGAAAAATCCATGTTTGTCAGGCGGCAGAGGTGATTATTCGACGGCGGCTGTAACGGTGGCAGTGATGCTGGGTAATGGTGGTGGTGAAGAGAGAGATGGAAGAGGGAGAGGGAGAAAGAGATAGACCAAATGGAGAGGATGAGAGAAGAGAGTTGTTGAAATTATTGACTAATCCTAGTCCACAAATTCTTTATAAATGTGTGGTGTAGATTCATTCTTATTTTTTACTTTAAGCATTTTTTTAATTAAAACAAATTCCTATATATATATATATTATTTCTTACCTATATATATATATATATTCAGCTGCACATTAATATATATACCATGAGCACGAATTAAATAAGCTAGCCATGCCATTTTGCATAACTCTTAAGAACAAATTTTCCTACTTTGTATTGTGGGCCCTCCTTGGTGGCTTCCTAAGATGGACAAGAACAAGATCATAGATAAAGGCAACATAAATATTTCAGCATTTATTAATGTGTAAATAGTATAATATATATAGAAAGAAATTTTAGTAAGAAATTAAATTAATTAAAAGGGCAGGCAGCATCTCACGATTTTATATCCCACATGCATTAGTCCCACACTGAGCGCAGAAAATATCAGCGATTATGTGAACTCCATTTGATGTCGACCTCTCAACTTTTTTCACCAATACTAACATATATTTTCACTGCATCTCATCAACTCAAATGTTATATATATATATATATATATATATATATATAGAGTGGATCTGGTAAGAACACATTTTATATGAGAACGTAAGAACAACACATTTTTATTATATCGGAGATGCATAAAATGCAGAAACTAAATGCATAAATATTTTAATGCATAAACTACAATAACTTAATGCATTAGCATTTAAATGCATAAATTAGAGTAATTAAATGCACGGTTAAATCTGGACCGTAGATCAACAAGGATCAAGGGTCCAGATTTGTTCTTATTTCTCATCTAAGAAAGTGTTCTTATTTGATCCGCGCTCTATATAGATATATATAAATATATATATATATAGATATATATATATATATATTAGTAAGTGATATAATGAATGGTAAAAGTATGATAATAGATTTTTACAAAAAAGAAGCAAATTTTATGGATACAGCTACTATAACTGGATATAAAAGACCAAAAATAGAATTTTCACATACAAGACAAGGTTCAACAGATAATATAGGCAGAGAAAATTGGGCTCCCTCTAGTTTAAAATACGAAGGAGAATCTCAATATAAAGGTAAAGGAAGTAGAATGCCTATTGAAAAATTATACAGTAAAGAAATGTTATTATTAGAACAACAAAGTCCTCAATTATGGCCAGATGAAATATTAATATGGGAACAAAATGTAGTTAGAAATTGGGAAACAAATAAAAGAACAGATATAGATATGTTTGCTTATTTAGAAACAACGCTAGGACCAATTGCTCTAGGGTTGTGGCAAAGACTTTGTTACAAGTTTAAATGGATCAATTACAATAGCAAAAAACCATATTACTCTTAGTAAACAAGTTTATAGTTTTCCTACAAACAAATATAGTCAGACATCAGAGTTCGCTCGAAAGCGTGGTGGAACTGGTGACAGATTAAGAAATCATGATTCAACATCATTTGATTTCAAGGAAATTGAAAATTCCAAGGTGTACGAATACTATCAAGAAAATATGGGTTTCAAACTAATTTTCTGGAACCAGTACAAACTCCTTGGAGAAGGACATTTCACCCAGATCTTTGGGACATAAAATTCCAATTTTTCCAAAATTTCCACTGCTATATGCAGCAATTCTTTCTTCATTTTTGGGGCAATATTTATTTTTCTTGCATAACATAACAGCTCCCCATCCTTCTTTGGAGCCATCACATCATTTATATCTTTTAGTATTGCTGGTAAACATAATATCACAAACCGGAAGGGCTATGGAAGATGAAATCCTGATATAAGGATTATTACAGCAAATATAGAATATTCTCCACTTGATAGAGAAGAATTTAAAAAACAAATTCCAGAAGGAGCTTTCCAGAAAAGGGCAGCACTCCAGGTTGATCTTTGAGATGGAGAAGAGTTATACACAGCAGAGATTTTTTTTTTATATTGGGATATATTATATGAACTAGGAAGGAATAACTATCTGCTAAAAACTAAGAAGATGAGAGTTTAGAAACTCATTAAAAAGGATAATGAAAAAAGTAATGATGAAAAAACAGAAACAAATAGAAAGCTCCTCCATCTCGTAAGATCTTCTTCTTTTTATTTATTGTGGATTAATGTGTATCCCTAAAAAACACACCATACCCCCCTTTTTAGACTAGATAGCTTAACTTTTATTTATAGGATAGATTGGAATTGTCGGCCAATTTTTGGTGATGATGAAAAAACAGAAACAAATCATACATTAATGGCAAGATGTTTATTATTTTCATATTAAAATTGAATTATTATTTTTCTTGATACAAAGATTATAAAAGTAAAATGGCTAATAATAATAATAATAATAATAATAATAATAATAATAATAACCTTTCAAATTTTGATCGATGTCTTATTATTTCCGAGCTAGAAGTTCAAAAAGGACAGTAACTCAACCTCAATTTTTATTAAAGACAAAAAATTTCGGGCCTAGAGGTGTTCACCCGACCCGGAACCGGGGTCAACGGTTTTCGGCCTGGAACCGCGGTCAACGGGCCGGTTCTGACCCGGAACCGTGTTTGGAACGGGCGGTTCCGGTTCCAAGGGCTAGGAACCGTGAACCGACGGTTCCACATTTTTTTTAAAATATGTTTTTTGTTATCCATGTTAATTATATCCTAAAACAAACAATAATGACAATTAGAATGTTAAATGGAACGAAAAAATGTCAAAAAATAAAAATAAAAAATAAGGTTCGAGGTTGAACCGGCTGTTCCGGTTCGGAACCGCCGAACCGTGTGAACCGCCAGTTCAACCGCCTAGGATTTGGCACCCATTTGAAATTCAAAATGGATGGCTAGGATTTCATCTTGTGATCCAATGGCTAGGATTCAGTGCATTAATTATTTATTCAATTATATATAATTATTTTTTTTAACGGAAATGAAATCATTTTCTGCAATATTATCAAGTATGAGTTGTTAATTTCTTAAGAAAGTTCATTTAATAAATTAATATTGGAATCTTGAAGTCCATATTCTGATTAGCTCATAACTTTTTTCAATTGCAGGTGTGTATACATGTAACTCTACGTTGGCAAATCTGGAACTTCGTTCGTCGCTGACGCAAACATTGTAGACTCGAAAAAGGTTTGTAATTATTTTAGACGTCACTAACTTTTAATGAGATAAAGCTACTATTTAATTCAATAATTAATGTATGGAGTGGGCCAATATTAGGCCCTGTATGGTGGACGACTGTACAGGACCACGAAAAAATAAGCTCCAAAAATATATGGGTCCGTGTAGAAATATATTTTTATTTTTTTATTTTTTGCGATCAAGTATATTTTATTAAACTCTTGAATCATAAATAAGTCTACTTAGCTCAGTTGCTAAAGTGTCTAGTTTATTTCTATTTGGTCGTGGGTTCGATACCCTTCGCGCACGCTCTCTCTCTCTCTCTTTCTTATCCTCTTCTATGATATATCTCAGCTCTAGCTTAAAACGAAAAAAAATGTATAGAGACTTAATGAAATAAAAACTACGAAAAAAATTGTATAGAGACTTAATGAAATAAAAACTAAGGGGATGACTGGTATGCTGGAATGGAATGGTCATTACTGTCTCCATTCCTAATCCCATGGTTGATGTATTTTTTTCAGAAGGAATGACTAATCCCATGAGCATGGGTTTAGCCATTCATTCCCTCCCCCTAGTATTAGCTAATCCCCATCTTCATGAATGATTATTATTATTATTAGAATTAATATTATAATTATTAGTATTAATATTATTATAATAATTATTTTTAGGCTAATTATAATAATTAAATTAAAAATAATAATTAGTAAAATCATAATAAATAATAAATATTATTATTAAGCTAATTGTTGTAAGTATAATAAAAACAATAAAACTAAATAATATTTATTATTAGTATTAGCATTAGTATTAGTATTAGTATTAAGAGATAAATTTTTAGAATGGCCACTAGCTTTACCCATATGGCAAAACAAGGACACTTTCTTTTCGGGCTCTCAAAAGGAGGACTTTAAATTTTAAGTTCGTCAATAAAGGCCAAAAACGGATTTATTCGGGCTTTTTCTCACATGATGTGCTGACTGTAACTCGAATCCTACATGATTGCCAGCTAAATAATTAAATTAATTAAATATTAATTAAAAAAAGGAGTAAAATATTGAAAATTCCACCTCATCCCCATCTTTCTCTCTCTCCTCCTCCTTTCTCCCGTCTGCAAAACATCAACACAACTCTTCTCCCTCTGATTTCCTTCTAGCTCCGGCGAAAACACAACCTCCGTCCGCCACCGCCTCTGCAACAGAAGAAGAATGTTCTTTCGAAGGGAGATTGAGGAATCGCCATCTAAAAGCCGCAGAGAGGCCGGGCAGCCCAACGGAGGGGGCAGAAGGTCGTCATCTCTGCCCAAATCCCCACTGCGAATCGTCCGTGCGTTGTTAGAATTTACGATTATTCTTTCGGTTGGATTGAATCTGGCGGGAGCGAGGGTCGGAGACGGAGCGCAGCCGCTGCATCTGCCGGCGGCAGCCATGGCGGAGGAGCAGTGCATCAAGGTGAGGACGTCGGAGATGAGTGAGTGAGTGAGTGACTAGTCTTTCTTTGCGCGTTTATTTAATTGACTAGGTAATTGTTGAGTATCAGTGGATTTTTGGTAAATTGGTTACGTTGATGAGTAGATCGGAGATGAAGAAGTGAGTGACGATGACGATGCCGAGGCTGCCGTTTTTGTCCAACATTGCTGACAACAAAACCTTTGCCGGAATGGGGTTACGTTGAGGAATCCGGCGACGGCGAATTTTTGGTGGAGGAGGATAACGAGGGACGAGAGAGAGAAAAGAGACGGAGAAAGAGGGACGAGTAAAAGAAGAGGTGGAATTTTTAATTAATTTAATTAATTGTTTAGGTGGCAGCCATGTAGGATTCGGGCTACAGTCAGCACGTCACGTGTGCATCACGTGAGAAAAAGGCCGAATAAATCCGTTTTTGGTCATTTCTTGACGAACTTAAAATTTAATGTCCTCTTTTTGAGAGCCCGAAAAGAAAGTATCCTTGTTTTGCCACATGAGTAAAGCTAGTGGTCATTCTAAAAATTTATCTCTTAGTATTAGTATTAGTATTAGTATTAATATTATTAAAATTATTAATAATAAGCCAATTATAATAAGTATTTCCTTCGTCCACCAAAAGTTTGCATCAAGAATTGCGATACGGATTTTATTATTAACCGTAAGAATAAAATTAGTTAAGGAATGATCATTCCATTCCTGATGTATACCAGCCATAAGAATATTATTCCTTAATTCATTCATTTCCTACCTTCATTCCATTACATGGGTCATTCAATTCCCACTAAATTCCATTCATGTCTACCAGCCACCCTCTGAATGAACATATGGATCTAGAGATATATTTTGCCAAAAAAAAATTACTCCCTCCGTCCTCAAATTGTGATCTTATTTTTATATTGGGTCGTCTCTGTAAAATTTATTCACGTTTAATATTTACAAAAAAATCAATGTATGGGCCACAATTACACACTTACATACAAAAGTTGTGGAACCCTTTTTTCCACTTAAAATACCTTTACCAAACATATTTTTAAAATCCGTATCACTCCCTTCGTATCTGCATAATTTGTGTACCAAATAATACACAAAAGCAAATTCTTCATCAGCCATCACTAATAAGTTCTTATTTTTGATAGGCAGCGAAGAAAAAATGGCAGCCATAAAAGCATCGAGCCTAATCTTGCATTCATCAATCACATCTTCCCATCAAAGACCTCTTACAAAGGCTGCGCTCAATATTCCCAAAAGAGTCACCAAAATCTCTCTTCAACTCATCGGAAACAAATCATCATTTGAAGAAATCGAGAAGCAGCTGAGCCCCAATGTTGAAGCATTATTCATTAAAACAGACGATCCCTTAATCGTACCTAAACTTTACGCCATTTTGGAAGCAGTTTCGGATAGAGTGGAGATGCACAACAACATCGGACATCAGAGAAACAATTGGAACTCCCTTCTTCTCTCTTCTATCAACTCTCTCACTCTCGCCGCCGCCACCATGGCCGCCATCGCCTCCATCAGCAACGGCGATGCCACCGCCATCACGTTTTCTTCCACACTCATGTACGTAGCAGCCACCGGAATGCTTTCCATCGTCAACAAGATCCAACCGTCTCAGCTTGCAGAAGAACAACGCAACGCTACAAGATTGTTCAAGCAGCTTCACAATCAAATCCAAACTATTCTATCAATTGGAAATCCAACTGCTATTGATGTTAAGCTAATGGTGGAGAAAGTGTTGGCGCTCGACAAGGCCTATCCTCTCCCTCTCCTCGGCGCCATGCTCGATAAATTCCCCGCTACTGTAGAGCCGGCCGTGTGGTGGCCGGAGAATCGGAGAAAACAGCCCAAAGCAAATGAAGGCTACAACGGCTGGAACGGAAAGTTAGAGAAAGAAATGAGAGAAATAGTTAATGTTATTAGGCGAAAAGACAAGGAAGATTACTTGAGATTGGGAGAAAAAGCATTAAAATTGAACAAGATTTTAGCCATGAGTGGTCCTCTACTCACAGGTTTAGCGGCAGTTGGTTCCGCTGCGCTGGTGGGGTCACATTCTCACGGTGGTTGGGCTGCGGCGCTGGCTGTTGGGGGCGGCGCGTTGGCGACTGTGGTAAACTCTTTGGAGCACGGGGGTCAAGTGGGAATGGTGTTTGAGATGTATAGAAGCAATGCGGGATTCTTTAAAATGATGGAAGAATCGATAGAATGGAATTTGAAGGAAGAGGATTTGGAGAGAAGAGAGAATGGAGAAATGGTGGAAATGAAGGTGGCGTTGCAGTTGGGAAGGAGTTTATCGGAGCTCAGAAATCTGGCGGAGGATTCTTCTGTTAAAGGAGAAGCCATTGATGAGTTCGCGTGCAAGCTTTTCTGATGGTCTTGCCCTAATGGAACGCAGTAAATATTTTGTAGTTAAATCTATCGATGATGAGTTCGCCGTTTAGATTTGATTATGTATTTTTTATGAGTTAATTATAGAATTAAATAGAAATATATTAGTAAATGAGCTAAAAAATATTATATTTTTTATAGAAACAAGCTTATATGTTTGGGACATCCGAAAAAGAAAAACAAGCCTATATAAATGGAACGGGGGAATATATATTTAGGGGTGTAAGTGAGTCGAGCTAGCTCGCGAGCTACTCGAGATCGACTCGAAAAATACTCGTAATCGACTCCGTATTAGTCGAGTCGAGCTCGATCTCGAGCTCGAGTTCGAGTTTCATAATACTCGGCTCGATAGGCTCTCGAGTAGGGGTGAGCAAAATAACCGAAATCTGAAAATCCAAACCGAACCAAACCGAAATATGAAATTCGGTTCGGATTTTTTCGGATTTCGGAACGGATCGGATCGCATTATCTCAAAATTTCGGATTTTCGGATTGGATCGGATCGGAGTTTTAAAAAATCGAACTAATCCGAAATCCGAATTTTATATATATATATATATATATATATATATATAATATTATTTTTAATATTAATAATTGAAAACCCTAAAAATTAAAAATAAGAATACTGAATAGTCAGTAGCCGCTCACACTCTCACAGCCTCACACCCATCTGGCCATCCCCACCTCAAATTTGTTCCTCGGCCTAAACCCTCGTGTGTCGTCGCCGTCGCCAGCCCCCGCCGGATGCCATCGTCTTCCTTGGCTGCCTCTCCACCGCTGCCTCATTTCGTTCCACCTTCGTCGACGACTAGACTCGATTAGGCTCCGACGACTCGATTAGGCTCCGACTCCACCGTCCGCGCCGCCATCTCCGCCTTCCCCTCCGGCCACCGGTCGCTCTGCTCCGACTCTTCTCCCTCCGTCCGCTGCCACAACTTCGCCCCCTCTAATTTCTCTAGCTCCCAGGTGTATTTCTTGAATTGAAACTCATATATATAATATATTTCATGCTGCAGAGTTTTTATTTTTTATTTTTTTATTATGATTTCTTTGAAACTGAAGATGTAGTTTAATGTTCATTGTTCTTCAGTCTTCATGTTATGAAATTCGGAAATGCTCTCTCTCTCTCTCCCCCCCGCCTCTCTCTCTCTAGTTCCAGTTCCAGTTCCAGTTCCATATATGATTGGTGTGGGATAGTCTATATCAGGAAAAACAGAGAGATCTACATGTTATCTTGAATCAATAATTCTAAAATTGAGAAGAATGCAGGGAGCTAGATAGAAGGATTGTTCTTATCAAGGATTGTTAATTGGATTGAGTTTGCTGTATTATTTTCGAATTTTTTTCAACCAATTACCAAATGGGATGAAAATAAATGAATAATTATATTAATTTCGAATTTATGGATTTTTTGGAATTTTTTTGGAGAATTTCGGATTTTTCGGTTCGGATTTAGGGTTAAAATTTCGGGTTTTTTGGGTTCGGATTTTCGGATCGGATTGGATTTTTTTTTAAGAAATTCGGATTTTCGGATCGGATCGGATTTTTGCTCAATCCGATCCGTAATCCGAATGCTCACCCCTACTCGCGAGCCGAATCGAGCCTAGTAATAATTTTACAATTTTACCCTTATAGTATTACTTAATTACATATTCGGCCAATAGTATAAAAGGAGAGATGAAATTAGGGCAGCCGCTGTTTCTTTGTAATCTCGCTCTCGTCTTCTCTCTCCCAAAATCGAAAAGTGAAAATTTTAACATCGTCGGTGCTGCTGCCGCCAACCTCGTCCCTCGTCGGCGCCGATTCCTCCCTCACTCCCGTCCGCCGTCTTCCATCGCCCGCCCACGCCACTACGTGAACTCGTCTACGCCGAAAACAGGAAAAGATACCCTAAATTGATTTATAGAAATATATAAAGAGGAGTCTAATAAGATTACATTTTGCAAAAGGGGGAAAATAGTCAAAATACATACATACATCTTCGAAGATCTGAGCTTTGGAGAACATTTTACATTTCACAAATCGAAGACCTCTCTCTCTCTCTGTCTCTCTCTCATGGCTCCCGCAGCTCCCAAGTCCGGTGATGTGATTTTCGCCAGTGTAGATCGCGTTGTAAGTGCTATCTTACCAGAAATCAACGATGCACAACTTTTCCTATTACTCCTGAATACTTTAGTTTATTCAATGTGGTTAATTTTTTGTTTAATTTATTTATCGCGGTTGATTGCGGAACTCTATCTCGGTAGAACGCGGAGCTTTTTACTCTGACATACGGTGCTATCGTGCGCCAGCTGATCACCGATCTAGAGGAGGTGGAGGAGGTTAACAAGCAGCTCGATCAGATGTAATTGATTTTTCCTTTCTCTCTTTATTACTTTTTTAGTTCTTTTAGAGTAACTCTTTATATTAATTGATGATTTTGCGGTGTAGTATTTTATTTTTCGAATTTATGTTGGGTTACAGCTGAGTTTTACAGTACTTGAGTTTGTTCCATTTCAGGGGTTATAATATCGGAGTCCGTCTGGTTGATGAATTTCTTGCCAAATCAAATGTGTCAAGGTGTGTCGATTTCAGGGAAACGGCTGAAGTCATTGCCAAGGTCTTATCTCGTATTATCTTCTTTGTGCAGTTCTTTGTGCTATTTAATTGAAGGAATATGTCCTTTTTGATTGTTAAGGATTACATCTACGATTTACTTGAATCCTTTTGTTAATATCACTGAAACATAATTAGGAAACGAAAATTGAATGTGTGCTATTCGTAGACATGGTTTAACTGATAGAGTAATAGGAAATTTGAGATATTATAAAGGCTTTTGCAGCCTTTGGAGGAGAAGTTTGGTAAGAAAACATGATGTGTTTTTACAAATATGACTTTAGACAGCCGATAATATTTGGATAGTATGTGTTTGATTGTTGGGGAATATTATTTTCATGAGAATGTATTGAGCCAATAAAGTAATATTTCGTGTTTAAAGGAGAATCGTGAGGTAGATGTCAAACCCATAACAAAAATAGGTATGAAGTATAAATTAAATTTTGGTTTGCTATAAAAATATACTCCCTCCCTCCACAATAAATTTGTCACATTGTGGATGGCACGGGTTTTAATAATTTGTTGGTTGATTGTATTGTGAGTGGAATAAGGGTCCCACTTTTATATAGTTTTAAATTGTGTTGTGAGTGGAAAAGTAAGTGGAGTGTGTGGGGTCTATTATCATAAATGGATGTGGCAAATTTTTTGTGGACGGACCAAAAAGGAAATTGTGGCAAATTTATCGTGGACGGAGGGAGTAAAAGGTTATTGAGAAAGGATATACATTAAAGTAGTATTTAATTTTGTTCCAAGTAGGATACAAAATTTTCTACAAATGTCAAGATTTGGGCTTTCCAACTACAAAATTAAAATAAGGAACAAAATTGGACTATGTACCAAACTTTTTATTTGGTTTAAGCGAGTCCTAAAAAATTTACATTATCTAAACACAGTCCAATTTGATGATATAATAATAATTTTAAAAAATTGAGAGCTTAATTAAATCAATCAAAAATTTGAAGACAGTATCATAACTAAAGTACGTAAAAAGTCCACATACTTCTTTAATTTTTTAGATGAATAAGAGAAGAAAGTATAAAATATTAGAATGATTGAGTGATTAAATAGAATTAAGATAAGCATGACCTCATATCTAGACATAATTAACTTGGTTGAAACCAAATGGTAAATATGATAATTTCACAAAACTTTTGAATAGAAATCTGAAATATGACACTTATTTGGGGGCAAAAATTTTGATGGATCGTGATGCTTATTTGGGGACGGAGGGAGTATGTTTTTGTTTGACCAGAAAGGCAAATTATGTTGTGATTTACTAGTATTGGATTTTGAACATCCTAATATATAATAATTAAGCGTACGTATAGGGCCTCATGTTGATAAATTTTTAAGCACACATTGGATTATCAATATAATAAATTAAGTGGTAGACCGTAGGAAGAAATTAGATGGCTAATTAATGGAGCTAGACGGTTTTTTAGGACCATAACTTTTCTTGATTTGGAAAAATTGACTTTTTTTTGTGGGCTCTTAGAATGAGGACTAAATCTTTTTTGTATCCCGTCTGTAGGACAATTTCGGGATTTTTGGCATGTTTTTATCACGTGACTTGACACGTAAAGCCCGACGTTGACGTGAATGCCACATTACATACCAGTCAGCAAAAAAATAATAAAAAATAATTAAAACATAAAAAATTTAAAAAAAAAGGAAAAAAAAGCTCGTTCTCTCTCTCTCTAGATCTCACCATCTTTCTCTCGCCCCGACGGCCAACACCACCACTGCCTTGCCTCCATCGCCGATCACCACCTTCTCATTTTACTCCGCCGTGGCAAACGGTGCCATCAACATCCTACTCTCACTCTCAAACACAGCAGCACCATCCCCCTCTCCTCTCCCTTCTCCTAGATCGGAAACCCCTCTTCCAACCTCAGAAATCTGGCGAGTACCCGTTGGTTCTCCACCAACGTTGTCCCTCCCAAAAGCAACAACGAACAGTAGCAGCAAAAGAGCTTCCGCCGCCGCGAGGGCTGAAGGGGAGGAAGAAACGAGTGATTTGTTTGGGAGCTGGGGCTCGGCGGCATCCGACCGACCACCACCGCCGCCGAAGAAAGAGACGAGGGCTTGAACACCATTGCATAATCTGAAATCAACGTTGAGCTTGAACATCAGTCATAGACCCAGCTGCTCCATTCCCAAATCTGAACCGTCGTTGTTCTTCTCTCATCTCCGTCGTTGTTCTTCTCTCATCTCCGTCGTCGTCACTTTCTACCTCCGCCTCCTCTGGATCCCGCCGGAAAAGTCCACCTCACTCTCTCTCTAGCGACCCAAAATCGTCAATAAGGTACACTAATTTCGTTGCAGATCAATGGAGGCGCTTCATCAATCGGATAATTATTAGGCCTTGTCGGGGCTACAAATCTTGTCGTAGGCCATCGTCGCCGCCTTTGCCGTTACAGTCACCAGTCAAACCCTCGCCCGCCGTGCCGGATCGCTAATCTTCGCCGACCATTGTCCTCTTCACCGTCACCGGCCTCCCTCTGTTGAGCTCTGCCGCTGTTCACGTCGCCGGAGTCCAATGAAGAAGAAGAAGAAGAAGAAGAAGAAGAAGAAGAAGAAATTGCTGTTGTTGTTTGAACCACCGCACCGCAGAGCGTTGTAGAACAGTGACAACCGTCTGAATCTGCGGTGGCGGATGACAGTGTAGCAAAATGGAGAAGACGGTGGTGAATGGTGATAAGTGGTGGATGCAACGAAGGAGAAGAAAGAAAGAGAGGGAGGCGGGTGGGCGAGACCAGAGAGAGAGAGAGAAAAATAACTTTCAATTATTTTCTGTTATTTTATTTTTTCTTTTAATTATTTTTTATTAATTTTTTTATGACTGGAATGCAATGTGCAATCCACGTCAACATTGGGCTTTACATGTGAAGTCACGTGACAAAAATGTGCTAAAAAGCCCGGAATCGTCCTACATGCACGATAAAAAAAGTTTTTGTCCCCATTTTAAGAGCCGTAGAAAAAAGTCCATTTTTCCAAATTGAGAAAAGTTACGGTCCTAAAAAACCGTCTAGCTCCTAATAATGTCATTGCACAAGAGATGTAAAACAAACAAGAAAAAATATTTTAATTTGCATTTTTGTATCTAAGACCGCTATAGTAGTTTTCTAATATTATTCTTCAGCATGCAAGATAGTTTTTTACGTCAAGATACTCAAATTTGACCAAAATATTAATTTGGTTTTAACTACGTCAAGATACACAAATTGAAATTGTAATAGAATATGTCTGTGAGCGTCAATTGAATTTATCTGGATTTCCGTATATATTCGTAACGTCTGTGTGATATATGTATGTATGTTATTCTTTTACGGATTTTACCATTTTCTTTTATTTTAATATTTTAAATTTTCCTCATACAAAACCAATAGATTTTGGAGTCTAAAAAATAAGCTCACAAAGTCTTGAAACATTACTTTTCTCATCTAATTATGTTGGATACGTCATGACTCATGAAAGATGGCCAATTTAATTTATTTTTTCATAACTAGCCACTTAGAGTTTTAACAACAAATGAGAAATTGATAACTATAATAATAACAAAAATAATACACAGATTAATCTTTATTCTTTTATAAATTCTCAACTTTTATTATTCAAAAAATGTGCATGTGAGCAAGTACGTACATCATTCGGTGTAAAAGCATTTCAAACAATCACGGTCCGACATTATTGATTATCCTAAGTTTTTTTTTTTTTTTAAAAGGAAGAAAAAAGAGTTCATAAGAATCAAAAAGCAAGAATAAACAACCCGGAAAACATTTATTTCCAAAGATATATATATACATAAGGAACTTGACATTGAAAGCAAAAGAATAAAAGAATTGGTTTTAGTGCAACTGATCTATTAGCTAAGTCTACAATATATATTAGCTATACAGCAACAACAAGAGTCCTACAAAGTATTTACTGCAACTCCATTAGCGTATGACCATATCAGAAAAGCTTGCACGCGAACTCATCAATGGCTTCTCCTTTAACAGAAGAATCCTCCGCTAGATTTCTGAGCTCCGATAAACTCCTTCCCAACTGCAACGCCACCTTCATTTCCACCATTTCTCCATTCTCTCTTCTCTCCGAATCCTCTTCCTTCAAGTTCCATTCTATCGATTCTTCCATCATTTTAAAGAATCCCGCATTGCTTCTATACATCTCAAACACCATTCCCACTTGACCCCCGTGCTCCAACGAGTTTACCACAGTCGCCAACGCGCCGCCCCCAACAGCCAGCGCCGCAGCCCAACCACCGTGAGAATGTGACCCCACCAGCGCAGCGGAACCAACTGCCGCTAAACCTGTGAGTAGAGGACCACTCATGGCTAAAATCTTGTTCAATTTTAATGCTTTTTCTCCCAATCTCAAGTAATCTTCCTTGTCTTTTCGCCTAATAACATTAACTATTTCTCTCATTTCTTTCTCTAACTTTCCGTTCCAGCCGTTGTAGCCTTCATTTGCTTTGGGCTGTTTTCTCCGATTCTCCGGCCACCACACGGCCGGCTCTACAGTAGCGGGGAATTTATCGAGCATGGCGCCGAGGAGAGGGAGAGGATAGGCCTTGTCGAGCGCCAACACTTTCTCCACCATTAGC
The DNA here is from genome assembly GCA_031470985.1 of Agastache rugosa. Classification (NCBI taxonomy): domain Eukaryota; kingdom Viridiplantae; phylum Streptophyta; class Magnoliopsida; order Lamiales; family Lamiaceae; genus Agastache; species Agastache rugosa. The sequence continues at coordinate 11,095,368 of CM062605.1, read as the reverse complement.
TTAACATCAATAGCAGTTGGATTTCCAATTGATAGAATAGTTTGGATTTGATTGTGAAGCTGCTTGAACAATCTTGTAGCGTTGCGTTGTTCTTCTGCAAGCTGAGACGGTTGGATCTTGTTGATGATGGAAAGCATTCCGGTGGCTGCTACGTACATGAGTGTGGAAGAAAACGTGATGGCGGTGGCATCGCCGTTGCTGATGGAGGCGATGGCGGCCATGGTGGCGGCGGCGAGAGTGAGAGAGTTGATAGAAGAGAGAAGAAGGGAGTTCCAATTGTTTCTCTGATGTCCGATGTTGTTGTGCATCTCCACTCTATCCGAAACTGCTTCCAAAATGGCGTAAAGTTTAGCCACCACCAAAGAATCGTGGCCGTTATCGTCTCTTTTGATGAATGCCTCAACATTAGGGCTAAGCTGCTTTTCAAGTTGTTCAAAGGTGGTTTTGGTTTTGAGGAGTGGAAGAGAGATTTTTGTGACTGTTTTGGGGATATTGAGCGCAGCCTTTGTAAGAGGTCTTTTTTGGGAGGATGATGAAGAAGTGATCGATGAATGCAACATTAAGCTCGATGCTTTTAAGGCTGCCATTTTTTCTTCGCTACCTATCAAAAATATATATTTAATTAGTGAATGGCTGATGAATTTGCTTTTGTGTATTGACGATGATGTTTGTTTGGTTTGTGTTTGTGGTGTTTTTTTGCTGATATATATGAGTTTTGAGGATTGAATGTATAGATTGGTCGTTCCTTCACTATATATATACACATATTTTGGGAGGGGTAGAGAGAGAGAGAGGGGAAGATGAGATGGCGTTGACCGTATAGAACTGAAAATGTTTGAATGGAAAAATTCAACGATTGATATAGTTTGAAGCGGTTAATGAATACGACTGTTTCAAGATTTTATTTGTCAATTATGGTGTTGATGTTTGTATTTTATATACTGAGGCAGTTGAGAATTGACTCTATACATTTCTCAGTATTATACAGCAGAACCTCTATAAATTAATATAATTGAGAGCAAAGAAAAATATTATCTTACAGAGATTATTAATTTATCGAGTTAAAATTTAAAAGAGAGTATTAATGTCGCGACCAGAGAAAATTATTATTTTAAAAATGTTATTAATTTATCGAGTATTAATTTAAAGAGGTTATATTGTATTTAACTTCAAAAATATTTAGGGTAAATTGGGCAAAATAATTCATTTTTAAAAAACAAAAATGTAAAATAACTATCAATATATAAAAGTAAAACAAAAAAAAATAACAACTCTTACCAAAATATCCTTTATTCTCTTACTTTATCCTTTTTCTCACCTCATTTATGACTAACATACATGACTATTTTTGCGGCGACAGTTAACGGTCAACGTCGGCAGTCAACTCCGATGAGAATTTTTGAGCGAATTTTTTTTAATATTTTTTTTCGACGGCATGCATGACAATATGTCGTGTATACTAGTCATATATGCTTCTCGTATGTCATGTATGCTACTCATGTATGTGATAAACTCATGATTGTTATTCATGTATATATGCTAGTCATGTATGTACTTACAACTAGAATGTTAGTCACATATGATACTCGTGTGTGTATGAAAAAGTCATCGAAAAATTTACAAAAATTTTGATTAATTTTTATCTTTTATATATATAATTATTTTTAATCTTTACTTTATTGAAATGGTTATTTTTACTTTCCCTCAAAAATTTACTTCGTATTTGGAAAATAGGAAGGATAAGATGGGGAAAAGTAATGCCCAACCAAGCCTACTCAATCCTCTTGACCATCCAGTTGCAGGTTTTTTTTTTTTTTTTTTGAATATCAATACAAATATTAAACTCACACACCCCATCTAGGGTTTTTTTGTGGCCAAGAATACTCGAACCTCTGACCTATTGCTCAACAGGCAACCACTCCACCACTAGGCCATCCCCACTCCATCAAGAGGTTTTTTTTTTTTCTTTTTTGAGGGGACTGTTGCGGCTTTTAATTAGCTAATATTAATAATGATCACAAGCACATGCTGGATAAACACAACTGTCTAGATTACTTTTTTTAGGAAGAAAAAAAGTTATTTACTTGCAGTTCGGATATTCTCTCTTTAAGATCTCCATGTTTTTTTTACACATGAGATCTCCATGTTTCATTCCTATCACACTATTAAATTTAATAATTAATAGATATAATATATGATGAACCCTAATAAAATTAAGATAAAGCTTAAATAATTATATAACTTAACAATAATCACCCTAATTATCAATTATAAACTTAAAAATAAAACTAAATTCTAAAAAAATAATTATATATCCTAATTAATTATAATCAACCCTAATTTACAATACAAAGATAATCCAAGACGCAAGAAATTAAAATTAAAGACAAAAAAATGGGACAAAAACTAAAAATATAAAATGAGACAAGGTTAAAAACCAAAATGTGAGATGGAGAATCTCAAGTTTAAATACTAGGTATCTTACTTAGATTGTTTGACTGTTTAGAGCTTATATATAATCCATTTTGACTTCTCCAATCTTTTGGTATAAGACAAATTATTGTTCTACTTTGATATGAAATAGTAAAAGTCTTTGACCTCCCTCAAATATAGGAGGGTAATCGTCTTGTTTTCATCCAAAGAAATATTCACCACATTGATTATTCTCATATTATTTGCCTGAAGCATTGAGAATTCTACAAATTCATTTTCTTGAAAAGTTAAAATATGAATTAGTCAATTTATTTTTCTTTTATTTTTTTTATACCTTCAGAAGTACTTTATTATTTTAAAGGCAACAATAGTATATTTGATATTTCCATTGAATGGATTTTCATTTATAACACTACTATATTTTATCTGTACTGGTCACAATATTGCCATATAGGTCTTACAAACTACGATTTTGACCCTCTGCTCCACATGCTAATTAGTCCCACCGGTGTCCTATTTATAATTTGGGGAAAAGATTTTTGGACACTAGGTGGTTAGCCACCCATGGCATTTTTGTAAATATTTAGACTTGTTAATTAATTTAATAAAAATCGAAAAATTATGCTATATTATAGATTGTCTAATTTACCCTTTCCCCCTATAATCTAGGAGATTAATTCAAATTTTGAATTTCAAATTTCAAAATTCGAAATTTATTTTATTTTAGGAATTCTTTTGTGATTGATTATTATCCATAATTAATTTTTGATTTTATTTTCATTATTATACCTAATTTCCACCAAATTAGGGATTCTTCAAAATTAAATTCATATTTCGAATTTTATTTTATTTTGGATATTATTTTGTGATTGATTTTTATCCATAATTAATTTTTGATTTTGTTTCCATTATTATACCTAATTTCCACCAAATTAGGGATTCTTCAAAATTAAATCCATATTTCGAATTTTATTTTATTTTGGATATTATTTTGTGATTGATTTTTATCCATAATTAATTTTTGATTTTGTTTCCATTATTATACCTAATTTCCACCAATTTAGGGATTCTTCAAAATTAAATCATATTTCGATTTTTTTTTATTTTCGGTATTATTTTATGATTGATTTTTATCCAAAATTAATTTTTGATTTTGTTTCCATTATTATACCTAATTTCCACCAAATTAGGGATTCTTCAAAATTCAATCATATTTCGAATTTTAGTTTATTTTCGAAATTATTTTATGATTTGTGAGGGAAATATAATCCTAATATAATCTCACTAATTTAGGAACTAATTCGTAGAAAGGAAAAAATATTATCCTAAAATAATCCCACTAATTTAGGAACTAATTCGTGGAAGGGAAAAAATATTATCCTAATATAATCCCACTAATTTAGGAACTAATACATGGGAGGGAAATAATTACTTAGGAGAGAGATATTTTGTATAGTATTTCCATGGAATATTATTTTTTTAAATTTTAAATTCATTATAGTAGACGAAATTTAATTTAATTTAAATTAAATACAATACTTTGAAATCGAATTAATCTACTTTAAAATTCCATTATATATATTAATTGAGAAAAAAATATTTGATTTAATTTAATTTATTTTCTTTAATATTCAACTTGTAGTCGGAATATTATGAAATTTAATTAATGAAATTTCATTTGCTTTATAAATATTAATTAGAAAAAAATATATGTTGCTATATTAAATCTATAATTAAATATAAAATGTATTATAATTTTTTTAATTATTTATAACGGTAGGAATATTATGAAAATGATTTAATATAATTTTAATAGAATTACATATGTTAATTGACATAAAAAAAAGATTTTTTCTAAAATAAATATGTAGTAATTTTATAAATAAATTCGATCATTTTGGAGGGGAAAAAAAGAGAGGGAGAAATAATGTATTGGCGCCAAAATGAAAGATTAAGGAGGGAATTTAGATTAGGGACATAATTGACACAAAAAAAAATACTAAAAAACCGACCAAAAATAAGAAAAGAACCGACCGGTTTTTGGCCAAAAAACCGGATGGTGACTGGCCACCGGCTGGCCGAATATCACTACCCTTTTCATAATATTTCTTATAAAAGTAAAAATTATTGTTATATAATGATATCCCTGACCGACACATGCATTACTAAAAACTAAAGTTAAAAAATTATGCACCCTATAATTATGGAATAATCAATGCTAACAATCAATTATTGACTAAAAATTTAAAAGTTAAATGTAAAAAATAATTAGACAAGCTAATTGAATTGATGAACCATAATTAATAATGGTAAAAGTAAACTAAAACACAATAAATTGAAATTGAAGAAAAAAATTGAAAAAACTATAAATGAATTATTGATACCGGGATACCAGGTGGGGCAACAAAAGTAGATTAATAGAGTTCTCTAGATCTAAATAGGTTACCAACATTTTAGAGATCAATTTTGGTCGTGAAGGGCTGAGCTGGAATGGAAGCGAAAATATAAAGCCTGACTAATTTTCGGGCGGACAGGCCCGACCCTCTTCTTTACAATTGGACAACTAGTCAAAAATTAGGGGTTAATTTCTTCAAAGGTTATTAAATTATGTTACTTGTATCAAAATAGTTAGTAAACTTTAATTTGTTTCAAAATAAGTACCAAACTTGCATTTTGTATCATATAATGTTTCAATACAATATTCCTATCAATTCTATCCCACTTGGCAACCGAAATACCACATAAGCTTCGCCACATCACTTTGTACTCAAAATAAGATTAATATAAAAATTTTAATATTTTCTTTAAATTTTTCAATAAACATAAATTCATTACAGTAAACTACGCCAAAAACTGGAGGAGTTAGTTTATTCTTTGAAATTCCCGAAAATTCAATGATTTATTTCTCTCTTTGTAGTTGGTAGGAATATATTTTGTGTAGTCCAGCGTTTTGTTCGGTTTTCTCAATACGAACAAGAGTAAAGTGTCTCCACTAGTTGCAAACTCAGGAATTAGAACGAAATTTTTTGAACAAGTTGGGCGTTCTAGAACAGAAATTAGAAAAAATTAAAGGCATCCTTGTAACTCTTTATGAAATATGTGAGGAAAATTTCTGAAGGAAACCATACCTATAAAAGAGAGAAATGGATCGTTAAATTTTCTGGAAATCAATAGAAGAAAATTTCTAATTTCTACTACTGCCGCATCTATTGTTGCGTGCCTACAAGGGTTTATGCTTATTGAAAGTTAAAAAAAAAATTAGGTTAATTTTTTGATATTTACCTTATTTTGAGTAGGAAGTGATGCGGCAAAGTTTATGTGATATTTCAGTTGCCACGTGGAATACAATAAATTAGAATATTGAATTGAAACCTTAAATGATACAAAATTTAAGTTCAGTACTCATTTTCTTGAACCGAGAGAATATATAAGAGGACTACAAGAATGAAAGAGCAGTCAAAAGTAAATCACAAGTTGAAAGTTCAGTTCTTGAAATTTTCATGCTCAATCACATCACATGACAATAGTAACTGACCAAGAAAACAAAGGTATAAAGCCATCAACACGGCTAAAACTTGCTGCTGTTGCAAAAGCTCAATCTTTGGTTATTGCATTGGGCTTTGCTTTCAGATTCATGAATATAGACCTGTTAATTAAAAAAAAAAAAGCACAGAAACTTATGTTAGACCGAGTGATAGGTAGCCGTATCCGAATCTAATATGCATCCGTATGGATGGTTGGACCCATTTTGGCCTTGAATCCGGGTGACCCGACTATAATAATTGAAAATTGAAAGTTTGCAAGTGGAAGAGGAGAAGATTGTACCAGATGAGGCCAACAAGATTTCCAAAAACAACTTGAAACTGCAGCGGAATATACTGGTGGATTACCCATCCGATAACCGGCGAAATCTACATAACACAGGCCTCCAATTTAGTTATCTATGCCTTCTTCGTCTGAGAATGGAATAAGATAGGAATGGAACGAGTTTTACTGACCGTCCATGCTGTATACTGCACGGCTGGAAATTCCTTCTTGATCTTGGATTTCACTTGAAGCCATGGCCTTGCTGTGTGAACGTAAAAGAATATAAATCTACCGCACTATTACGGATATGAGAGTAATGGTCAAAATCGAATTAGAACTGGGTTATCATCCCCTTAATAAAGCCATTATATTTAAAGTGTGATGAACCAATTCTAACATGCTCTTATACTACAAAATTCAATTAGAATATTAACATATGCATGCATCTGATTCACAATCAAGAAGCAGCAACACAGATGCACCCTCTTGCCTCACAAAAAAAAATAAAGAAAAAAAGGAAAAGGAAAAAAAAAAAAAAAAGACTCACCTTCAATTACTAATCCACTGTATAGCAAGAAAACTAAGTTGTTCCAAGGTGAAGAAGTTAGTTCCTCGAACAAAACCTGAAATTAGTTCAGTTAGTATTTAATGTTCATCCTAAAAATATTTTCCATATATAGCTATTCTTCAATGATTTCAGAATAAATCCTTTTTTTTTTTTTTCTCCTTTACTTTTAAGATCAATATGATGGAAATCTTGATAAAGACAGATATATAACAAAGAATGAACACATACCTTCTTGACAACAGTTTTATTATCATTCTTCCCCTTGAAAACTTTATCCAACAGTATGTAAAAATAATGCCCAAATGGTGCAATGTAGGCAGAACCAAAAAGCTGCAATGAAATTAAACTCAAATTATTTTTCTTATTTCAAATGAAACATACAGCTTTAGCACAAGCGAACGCTTATATGTCCAACTTAAGTACACACCTAATTAATTAAATCCCAACATTTCGACGATGTTGCAAATTAAACCCAACTTTAAAAAAAAAAAATCGTAATGACCTCAACCTTTCAATTTGTAGGAAATTCATATCCCCTTTTTAGGCAAGTTGAGAGCCGAGGTTAATTAAGTACACACATAAAGTGCGTATTCTTACAAATTTTGATATACCTATAAAATCCTTACTTATATACAATGTTAAGGAGAACTTAGTAATTTGATATATACAATTAAGTTAGATTTTATATGATAAGAATTCTTTAAACTCCACTTTTCATTTTTTTTCCGACTTAAACACTCCCTTTTTCCAACAATATCCATATGACTTGTTATGTGAGTTGCATTTCTATCATCAAATGTCCACAAATTTAGATTCTTTTTAAGATAAAGAAAATAAACTCCTTACTTTTATCAACGAAATTCCCTTACAAAAAGATTTCCTCACATATAATTCATCCAATTAATCTAGTTCTCACATCACATGCATGGAAATTATTAAAAAAATGAAAATTGGTATTTTAATTGCAATAATTGAAAAGTCAGGTGAATCTTTTGGTGTCCTAATACTTCAATATTTCGATAGGATTTATCTATTTTTTTAGAGGTATATTTATTATTAAAATTCATTACTCTACCTACTCCTGAACGAACCTTCTTCTTTGACTTTATTCACCTAACCACAAAAGGAAAGTAATCTGTTTCCAGAAATCACTTCTAATTCTCTACTCTATTATACAGTAGAGAACACACATCATCTCCAACAAGTACTCTACTTCCTACTCTATTTCAAAAAAATCATACTCCCTCCGTCCACGAAAAAATATGCATGTTTTTCCATTTTGGTCCGTCCACGAAAAAGATGCACGTTCCATTTTTGATAACATGGTCCACACAATTTACTTTAATTTAATCCTCACTCAACCTAATATTTACTCTTTTGCCATTGTTGGACCCACCATAAATAACAAGTGGAGCCTTTATTCCACTCACTCCACACACAACCCATTATTTAAAAGCAATTTAAAACTATATAATAAGTGCGAGTACCCTTACTCCACTCACAACACACTCCACCAGTTTTATTAAAACCCGTGCCATTTTCAAGTGTTCGTCTTTTTCGTGGATGGAGGGAGTATTATTTCTTTAATTTTACACACTATATTAATGATAAGGTATAAATTAATAAAAAATAAATGCACAAAATCAAATAAAATTAAAATAATATTTTTAGTTATTTAAAATTAAAAGTTTCAATATTTCTATATAACCCAATATTTCTATAAAATTAAAATAATATTTCTAGTAATTTTATATTCCAAATATTTTTATTATACTATATAGTATAATTTAATATCTAAAATATAATTAAATGTCATATGTTTAATAAAGTATTACTATAACTAAATGTAATAAAAAAAAGGAAAAACAGAAAGAAAATTATAGAGAAATGAATATTGTTCCTCTACTAGTACAGAAATACTATTCAAATCTCTATTATAGAGTGGAGAAATAGAGCATTGTTGGAGAGAAAATGGCCTCTAAAATAAAGATGGGAGCTATTTTAGAAGAGTGTTGGAGATGCTCTAACAAAATAGCTAGACACTACAACTACCATTTTTGCTAAGCTGCGAAAACTAATTAGATTATGCAATTTGGTTTAATTAATAATCAAGACTAAAAGAGCAAAGTAGTAAATTAAATATGTTTTTCACAATTCAAACTCGAATCATTTATAGTCATCAAAAATCATTGAGCCGAAGATTAACATTATATCTATCAGTATTCAAATTTACAAACTAAATAAGAAATATACCACTTCGAGAAGAAGGCGTCTGAATTGAAGTTTCTTGATGCCAGAGAGCTTCTGCGACGATATATCGCTAATAGCCGACATTACTCCCGCCGTTATCACCTATCACTCAAAATAAACATAATAAATTAAAATGCTAACAAAAAATAGGAATACGAATCACATTAATAAATTAAAGATAAAATCTAAAATCATCCTAACAAATTAATTATGATCAACTAAGTGGAACATGAAAAAGAAATGGCGAAAGGAAAGAAGTGAGAGAAAGATGAAGAGACTTTGGTTCTCAAAGGATGTTGTTCGAGCTGTATGAGATACTGTTCGAGGCCCTTCTTTGCTACCGATCCCATCGCTAGCTCGCTGCTTCTCTCTAGACTCTCTCTCTCTTGTTTCTTTCGTTTGACTATTTGCTTTAACAGAGAGAGAGTGTGTGTGTGAGAGAGAGAAACAAAAATCTTTCTTTTTGGCACTCCCACGTTTTGATTTAATAGTATCCGAATCCCTTTGCCTAAATCTGATTTTTTTTATTGACAGTTACATGTGAACTAGATTATTAGTAACAAAAAATATTAACAGTGAACTTATTGGCAGGTTCAGTAGTAGCAGTTGGAATTAATTTGCATCGAGAATACACAACTCGGCTTTAATTGATTGATTGGACACCCTATTTTCGAATAAAATATGAAAAATTATACTGCTAGTATACATTAGTTACTCTATTTTTTCGAATAAAATATTAAAAATTATACTACTACACATTAATTACTCTATAAATTAATGCAGTTAGACTTAATTATTACTCTATTGAAAATATTAATTTATCAAATGTTAATTTATGCTATAATCATACCATCGGGATGGAAAAAAATTACTCCATCCATCCACGATAAATTTGCCACAATTTTCTTTTTGGTCCGTCTACAAAAAATTTGCCACATCTATTTATGGTAATAAACCCCACACACCTCACTTACTTTTCCACTCACAACATAATTTAAAACTATATAAAAGTGAGATCATTATTCCACTCACAATACAATCAACCAACAAATTATTAAAACTCGTGACATCCACAATATGGCAAATTTATTGTGGACGGAGGGAGTATTATTTTATAAAAATTATTAAATTTTTGAATATTAATTTTAAAAAATTAGTACTACTGTATAGATGCATATACACACATGCCCCCAACATTGGGGATGGGAGTGCCCCCAGGATTTTAAAAGTTTTCAAGGCATTTTAGTCATTATACGGTTAATAATTATAATTACAAAAAATAAGAATTTTGCTGCTATATTCAAATTGGGAGCCAGATTATAGGCTGAAAAGAGGTGAGAATTTAATATGAAACTCTTTTTCTTATCTTTATCTTAATGGTTAGAACTTAAATATTCTCAATTTCTCCCTAAAAAAAAAAATACTCAATTCCAAATATGTTATTTGTCGCTAGTCTTATTTCAGTTGATATACTCCCTTCGTCCACGAAAATTGTTCCCTGGAAGAGTGCACGGATTTTAATAAAAATTAGGTGAGTGGGTTTTGAGATCTCACATTTAGTGTGTTGTAGTGTGTGGAAAAAAAAGAATAATTTGTGGTGTGTTAGTATACAAAAATAAAAATGAACAATTTTTGTGGAGGAATGAAGTATTTCTTTTCCACCTTAGAGTTGAGTTTAGCTATTTAGAATTCATTGTTGATTTAATTATAGCAGATACATAAAAATTAACAAGTATTCTAACATAAACACTTATAATTATAATTTAATTTATTTATATTTACTCGTTTAAAATTATTTTATTAAAGTGGTTGTGATTCGTTATTTAAAATAGTTGCTTCAATTTCTGATCACGAGAGCTGATCATCTCATTGAAAAACATATTAATATATAGCTACTCAAATTAAGGTTTCTACAGGAAAATATAAATTTTTCCCTTTTTCATATTTACTAGCAGGAGATTACGTGCGTTGCACGTATAACCTCTTATTTAACATGATTAATTTATTACAAATAAAATATATTTGATCACAATTTTTTTAATTATAATATTAATCTTAGCACAATTCACAAAATTATAATATTGGGACGGAGGGAATAATATACAGAGCATTTAAAATCTTATTTAAACCAAACACTTATCAAAAAGTTATAAGCTCCTAATTATCTTATAAGTTATTTTAACAAATTTAAAAGCTTAGTCAAACCCCACCGTATTCTCAAAAGTATTAAAAGAATAGATGTCTAAGTCACATTTTTTAAACATCCTATTTGTACAAAGAGCTGCACTTGGGTACAGCCGGCTGATCCGATCCGACCCGCGACCCGACCTGACCCGGTCAGTGTTGATCGGTCAATAGTGGTCAACGTCTGACCGTTGACTTTTTGTTTTTTTTCTTCGCCTTCGGCTCCGATTTTAATTTATAGATAATGATTGTGGCAACATTAATATTTTTTAGCTCGCTCGACTCTTGAAAAAAATTTAAAAAAAAAAGTCAATGCGGTCAACGTTGACCATTGACCGATCAACATTGACCGGGCGGGTCGGGTCGGGTCGGACCTGATGTACGGTGCAGCCGGCTGCACCCAAATTTTTGTCTTGTACAAATTAGTCAGAGAATTTGTCGCACGTCCGATTTGTAGTAGCCTAGGAGCTTATATGTAAATTGGATTTCCTCTCCGCTCAAGCCTAGTTTTGTGGAAATCTTTATCTACCCAATACCCTTATCGATAGCATTTATTTTGACTTTTGTATGTATCACCGGGTTGTTTTTTACTTTATCATGTGTGTCCCACTTATCACACTATTCAAGTTATTATCATTAAAAAAATTGTTATAAAAATATATATATTTTTTTCATAATATAATAGTAAATTATACTCCCTCCGTACGCGAAAAAGAGTCCTATTGTGTGCTGGACACGGAGTTTAAGAAAGCTGATAAAGTTGTTGTGAGTGGAATAAAAGTACAATTTCAAGGGTAGTGCTAATGGCATGTTTAGTGACTTAATCCTTGACTTGGTTGCTGCTATGATCACTGCGCATTTTAAGAAAGAAATTAAATGGGGTGCGAAAATTACAGACATATTTATTCTCATTCAATGGGAAATTAAAATAGAACTTGTCATTGAAATTAAATGGGATCACTGCTACTATGATCCCATTTAATCTCATTCACTTTTCATATTTATTCTCATTCACTGCGCATATTTATTCTCATTAAAATAGAACTTGTCAGTGAAAATTTGGTGCCAAAAAACTTTTCATTAATTCAAACTTCCCACCAATGGAGTGCTTTGTTTGGAGGGAAATTACAAGTACACCTAACACACTAAAAACAGGAATAAATACACCATTCCCAGCTGCCAAAATTCATTATAGCCTTGGCAGATAAAAGAAGTTACAGGAGTATTAAAGTGCCATAAATACAAAGAAATTACAGGAGCATGGCAGATAAGGCAGATAAAAGAAGCAGGCCAAATCTGACAGATCAAGAAAGGAACAACGTGGCACAATGGCTCCTACAAAACAGCAACAACGGAGTTCTTCAATACGGAGCAAAAAAAGAAGCTGCATCAAGATTCCAAATTGATTTGAGGACTGTCTGGCGCATCTGGAAGGCTGCAGCTGCCCAACAAGCTTTGGGAAAACCTGTGCATGTAGTATCAATGAAGAAAGGATCAAAACACAAAGATAAGTGGGTAATTGATGAAGAAAAAGTCAGAAAATTATCAGTGCTAGAGAGATCAAGCATTAGAAAGATGTCATGTAAGCTTGGTGTTAGTAAAGGCTTGGTTCAGCGGTGGATCAAAGAGAAGAAGGTAAGGCCACATACAAATGCAATAAAACCATTTCTAACCCCTAAAAATATGCTTTGCAGACTGACTTGGAGCCTTAGTCAGCTAAGTTGCATTAGTGTAAATGGAAAAATACCTTTTCAGACCATGTATAACACCATACATATAGATGAAAAGTGGTTTTATTTAACCAAAATCACAGACAGATGCTACCTTTTGCAAGATGAGATTGAGCCACACAGGTCATGCAAATCAAAAAGATTCATTCCCAAAGTAATGTTCATGTGTGTTGTTTCTAGACCACAAACTGATATCGATGGGAAAGTGATCTTTGATGGGAAGTTTGGTATTTTTCCATTCACAACAGAGGAGCCAGCACAAAGAAGTTCTAAAAATAGATTGAAGGGCACCATGGAAACAAAACCAATTCAAGCAGTCACTAAAGCTGTCATCAAGGAATGCATTATCAATAAGGTCAGTTTTTTGCATCATTTGTATATCAGAATATAATCATTCATCATTTAGCAGCATACTTTCAGGTTATACCAACCATTAAAGCTAAGTGGCCTCTTGGTGCAAGCAAGCACATAATTATACAACAAGATAATGCCAAACCCCACATCAACAACAATGATCCAGATTTTCAGATTGCTGCCCACTCTGATGGATTTAACATCCAATTGGTTTGCCAACCAGCCAACTCACCTGATACTAATGTCAATGATCTTGGGTTTTTTAGAGCCATACAAACACTCAAAGATGAGAAGATGGCTAATAGTGTAGAAGATTTGCTCAATAATGTGACAGCTGCATTTGAAGAGTATCCAGCAAGTAAGTTAAATAATGTGTTTCTAACTTTGCAAGGATGCTACCATGAAATTATCAAAGTGAGAGGCAACAACAACTACAAGATCCCACACATGAACAAGGAGAGACTTCTTAGGCTTGGCTTACTGCCAGAATGCATTCAAGTTGAGGAGCAGCTTGTAAGGGACAGTTTGGATTATTTAAAGTTGCAGGAAATTGAACAAGGATCAATCTACAACAGTGACATGCTAGTTCAGGGACTCCAACAGATGGTTTTAAGAGATTAGTTTCTATTTATTTCAGTTTTTTGTTTAGGGTTTACAGTGACAAACAATGCAAGGTTTTTTGCGTTCAGGGACAGTTTTTGCATTGTTTGGAATGTAAACTATCCATATTGTATCTGTTTTTGGAACCATTACAGTCTCAGCATAATCTTTTCTATAATTTTTTGCATCATTGACTTCTTATTTCAACCTCCAAAACCATCTTATTTCAACCTCCAAAACCAGGGAAATAATCACCTAGTGGTGGCATCAATAAGACAGCCCCCAAAATGAAACAACATAATTAATGGCATCACCAGCCCCCAACATAATTATCATAAATCGACAAATAAGAACAAAATCACCAAGATAATTAATGGCATCACCAGCCCCCATCATAATTATCATAAATCGACAAATAAGAACAAAATCACCTTGTTACAGTAGGGTCAAGACACTAGGGCACCAAATCCCTAGCATCTGCAGATACCAAATTTTCCGGTCATCGCTCCACTCCTTGCACAGAATTGGCCGGCATTCTTGATCGGCGATCAAGCCATCCATGGCCATGAAAGCTTCAAAGCCAGATTCTGGCAGTATGCTTTCAGAGCCATCCACAGCTGTGAATGGTGTTTCTTTCACCACCATATCAGATTCCATCTCAGATCTAGAGATTAGAATCTCATCTCCGTTGGTCGTCGACGCCAGAGATAGATCGAAGAGAGGATCGGCGGCCGCATCAGATCTAGAGATTGGAATCTCATCTCCGCCGGTTGTCAACGCCAAGGATAGATCGAAGAGAGGATCAGCGGCCGCATCAGAGAGTGACGAACCATCCACAGCCGTGAACGGTGTTTCCGGCACGATCTCGACCGAATCACTCTCCAACTCCCATGAAAAATTAGGAATCGATTCAGTGTGGGTTGCAATCATGATCGATAGATCATCGTAGTTCACAGGCGAGTTGAAGAGAAACAAATTTTCAGAGAGATCGGCCGATTCAAAGTTGGCCATCGGATAGAATGAGAGAAGAGGAAGTGAGTGAGCTAGGGTTTTAGATTTTGGGAGATAAAATGAGCAGATGAATTGGGCTAATAAAATGAGAGAGGAAATGACAAAGCCAGACGGATTGGGCTATAATATGGGAAAATGGGTTGGGTTATTAGTGTTAGGATTAGTGAGTTAATTGTGTTGAGTTAATTGTTTGGAGTGGGTCCATCAATGGCAAAAATATGTAAATGTAGGAAAGTATGGAGGGTATTATAGTACAAAAAGTGGAGTAGGACTCTTTTTTGTGTACAAAAAAAAGGGGGTAAGTAGGACTCTTTTTCGCGTACGGAGGGAGTAATTAACATTGCTAAAAATTAAAGCTTAAAAATGATGTAGCCTAATATGAAATAATCAATTCTAATAACCTATTTTCTATTATCAAATAGAGGAAGCACATCATTATTCATTAGGTGTTTGAAGAGTTTGAAGAATAAAATATTGAGTGGGTCTAAATAGCCCTCACAAAAGAAAAGAAAAAATAGGTTGGGTCCAAATAATAGCCTTTATTGAGGTTGTAACCAAAATCCACTATCAAATATACAGTCTTTGGTAGAACTTATTTTTCAAAAGGTATCAAAAGAAAAGATGCTAAAGTCACATTTAAACAACCTATTTGTACAAAGTAGAATTTGTCTCACTTCCGATTTGTACTAAGGTAAATGTTACATGTAGGGAAGTCAATCAAACCATTCTGCTCGATTTCATGCCAGTTCCATCATACTATTCCTACAAATTAAGTTGAATTTTTTTCAGGCTAAATTTTTTCTTTCATATACCTTCATTTTTTTAAGTTAGATTGTCAAGCTGGAAAGTTGACAAAAAAATTAGCATATATGTATAAATTTTCTTAATAAGCTACTTCTTGTAATAAATAAACAAGTTGTTTGTTTCATCTAAGACACTTAATCTCAATTAGATACAAAATGAATGTCATTTTAATCCCTACCTGCAACTAATACATTTTTTGTAGGATAAATTATTCTAGATATCCCAAACTATTCACTATTCCTCTAAAATATCCTATATATATACAATCAATAATATCTGAACAATACCTATACTCTTAAAATATCATCTCAAATTAACTTATGTTAATTGTTGACTGACGGAACGTTAGATTTTGCTGAAAGGGCATGACATGAACAAAAATTAATTGATGTGGAGAATTAATATTGTTTTATCTATTTAATTAAAACTTGAAACTTATACTCATCTGAAATAAAATAAAATTGAACCTTCTTCTCCAGAAATCCGTCGAAGAAGCTCGCTCTGTGACAGGTGCAGATATTATAATTTGCAGTGAGAATATCATAAACATATTATGACCATATTCTATCCCCTTCATCATGGGAAGAGAGAGAAACCCAATCTGGTAGCTTTACTGCCAGAAACCCAATTTGCACAAGGTAGGTGTTAGATTCGAGCTGGTAGCTCAATTGAAGTTGACAAGTTTATGTAGAAATATAATTGACTGAAGTGTTTTTGAGTTGTGTGAAGACATCAATTGGTTTATGTACTTCAGTCTGAGCTAGTTCGTTGTGGAACAGAATGGAACAGATCTGAAAGATTCTTTCCATATTTATGCGGATTTTGCGGAGATCTTTTCCTTATTCATGTTTGACGCGGAAAAGATGTTATATTGCAGATATACTTAATTGTTTCACAAGGCATATCTTCAAAGGAAGTTTCCATGCATAAGGAAACTAGGGCAAAGGAGGTGGAGAGCATATCTAGGGTTTCTCAAGACCTATATATATCTACACCAAGATACATTGAAGAGTTGTTGCTGCTGCTATTGTTCATTATCATAGCATTATACTTTCATAGTATTTTTATTGTATTCTTGAGAGCGTTTATTTTCATAGATAAACACTTGTAAGAGGGTTGAGTGTCAAGTTGCGGCTTGAACTTAGATTGTGAGTGGTGCACTTACAATCACCAATTCACGCTAGATCAGGAAGGGTGTGAGTGAATAGGCGTCATAAGGTTGGAGACCTGTATGAGTAAGTTCATTTGTAACTGCAACTTTCGATAGTGGACTGGTTCTCTCTTGGGCGTGGCCCCCCAGACGTAGGTTGATTAACCGAACTGGGTTACCATTCTGTGTGTTCTTTTATGGTTCAGTTTTTACTTTCTGGTTTACTTGTTGAGCTAAGTATAACAGTGACAACTTTGTGTTAAAAGCAACGGATGCACGTTTACGTAATTACAATTGGTACCAGAGCGGTACACCGAATCTACAGGTGTTGATCCAGGGTCAAATTACGTCTTCTGTTGCTGTTTCTGAGCCACAATGTCTTCAAGTGGACATGATGTGTCGAAACCTCCTATTCTAAATGCTTCAAATTATGGATATTGAAAAGTCAGACTGACGGTCCACATCAGATCCATTGATGAGAGTGCTTGGACTACCATTGATTCTGGGTGGAATGTTCCTTTACAAGAAGACAACATAACCCCTAAAGATAGAAAAGATTGGACAGATGAAGACCTCAAGGAATCTGGGATGAATCAGAAAGCCTTAAATGCCATTCAATCCGCTGTAAGTATGGAAATTTTTTCCTTAATTTCCACTTGCGATACTGCAAAAAGGGCGTGGTATACTCTCCAAAGTTAAGGGACAACGCCTTCAACAAATTACCTCGCAGTTTGAAAGTCTGAGAATGGAAGAATCTGAAGTGATTGGTGATTTCTATGCAAAACTTCTTGTTCTTTCAAATGAAAGTTTCGCTCTTGGTGAGAAAATGTCTGATGAAAAGTTGGTTCGAAAGGTTCTTAGATCTCTTCCCAACATATTTGAATATAAGGTTGCTGCTATTGAAGAAGCGCAAGACTTATCCACTCTTTCGCTTAATCAGCTGATTAGTTCTTTAAGAACTTTTGAGATGTGAAAAAAGAGTGAGACATCTGACAAGAGAAAAGGTGTAGCTTTGGTAGCTCCTAATTGGAATCTGTTGGGAAAATTAATAGAGTTTTGAAGTGATACCAAAACCCAGCTGACCCCAACCGAGTAGATGTTTGCTCAAACCCAAGCGTTTTTCCAGCTCACCGGTTTGAGCTTATAGAGTTTCTAAGTTCAGGTGGAATCGCTGAAGACAGCAGAAGACCCAGCTGAGTACACAGCAGGGTAAGCCAAGTCGAGTGATAAGAAACGTTATCCAGATTCAAGACGATAAAGTTCTTCCAGACACAGCTGTAGGAAAGACCCAGCTCGTGTGACAACTCAGCTCTACGTCAAGACCCAGCAGAGTTCAAGACTCAGCTCAGCGTCAATGATCCAGCAGAGTTCAAGACAGCTCAGAGTCACCAGCACAGCAGAGTCGAAGTCAACTTGAGATAAAGTCAGATCTGATCTGGAATATCAGGAACTCGACGCCTCAGCACCTAGAAGTCAAACCTAGGATTGCTTTACGAGGAAATCAAGGAAGAAGACAAGTCAATCCTGTCAGAAGTTAGGTAGAGATTCAGAACGGCTCTTTCCAACAGCTAGTTCTAATCTCTCCCTATAAATAGAAGTCTTCTTCATCATCAGAGAGTGAGGTGTGACGAGAGAATATATTCAAGAGAGATCAACATACTTCATTGAAGGAAGTCTAACCAAAGATCAAGAGATCTCTCAGAAAAGCTTCAAAGATCCAGCAGCCTTCATTCTTATGAGTTATTATTTATTCTCAGGCTGCTGAAGCTCTCTCCCACTAGTATCTAGGCATATAATCCTTCCCATCTTAAGCCTAGTTTGAACGAGTTCATCATACTCAAAGTTCTTCATTGTAAGAACTCGTTCATAGTTGGAAAACCCCCAAACCCAAACCCAGAAAAGGTTAGGTAAAGGTACGCCTGCTCGAAGCGCATAATTCGAGTGTTGGTTCTGTAGTACCCGTAAACTACAGGTTAGGCTTCAGCTGTGCCCGTAAACAGTCTGGTTACGTTTCGATACAGTACGCGTAAACTTGTATCCAGCTTGAGGAACTAAGCTGCAACGCTTCTTCGCGCGAAAAGTCAGTGGTATCCTTAGTGGATTACCAGAGGTTTCTGGTCGTGGACGTAGGAGTAGTTTCTCCGAACCACGTAAAGTTGCTTTGTTCTTTCATGTTTATTTATGCATCCAGCTAACTATTCATAAGCATTTTTCAAGCTGCATAATCTGATTAACTGAAAAGAGAAACTAAGCTTTGCAATATATTTGAAGCAACAGACGGACTTTTCAAAATCCCACCACATTCCGCACACAACCAGCTGTGTCGATCAAGCTGTCTTCCAGCTGGATCAAACACAGCCAGCTCACTCAAAAGAGTTTTAATTGGAAAAGTTTTTAAACCTTGGTGTATTCACCCCCTCCCTCTACACCAAGGTATCCGTCTTGGGACCATCAGAATCCTGAGTCAGAATCTGAGCCTATGAATGAAGAAAAGATTGCAGAGACCTTGGCTTTGCTGGTTAAGAACTACAGTAAATTATTCAAGAAACCAGGAAAGAAAGTAACAGGACAAAGCTGATCAAAGAGAAGCACAGTTAGCCCTCAATTCAAGGATAAAGGTGAAAAATCAGGCACTTTAAAATCTGGTCCGAAATGCTTTGAATGTGATGGATATGGACACATTCAAAGCGAATGTCCAAGCTTCTTAAAGAGACAGAAAAAGTCATATAATATTACTCACAGTGATGACGAGACTGATGATAGTGGAAGTGAGGAAGAATGAGATAAGACTGCAAATGTTACTACCATTCATTCTTCTAAAATTCAAGACTCTAGCACTACTCCGGAAGATGAGATCGATGATAGTGGAGAAGATGAAGTGGATGAAGACGAGATGATCAAAAGTTTTGAGATTCTCAAATCGAAGTGTGAAGAAGCTTGAAGTGCAAACAATCAGTTGAAGGAGAAGATCAACGAAGTTGTTCGTGAAAGGGACATCTTAAAAGTTCAAGTTATCGAAGCTTGTCAAGAAAGAGATAACTTGAAATCTGCCAATGATGCTCTTATTGCAGAGGTTTCTCATCTCAGAGAAGATAATGTGAGAAAAACGGCAATAAATTCGTCAAGATGATGACAAGTGGAACCAATAAGCTAGATCACATTCTGGAGACAGGGCAAGCGTCTTCAAGCAAAGCAGGTATTGGATATGAGAATTACCAATGGCAACCAATTGATGCCAACAAACAAAGGACTTTTGTCCATGCCAAAGATAAGGAGTATGGTAATCAGCCAAAAGCTCAACATCAAGGTCTGAAGACTAATTCTGCAAGAAAAGTTGTTCCAAGTCATCAGGCTCGAAGGCTAGCTCAGAACTCAGGTTTTGAGTTCCCAAATCAAGGACAGTTTCATATTAATCATGGTTATAATGATAATTTTGTTCCTGTTTGTCATTATTGTGGTCGTACAGGTCATATCAGGTCCAAATGCAGATTCTATTTGGCTGATAAAAGATGAACCATGAATTATGGAAGAAGAAAGTCGAGATCCAGTCAGAATTATAAAGCGTATGTTGCTCGCACATCTCTTTGGGCAAGAACTGACAACAGGTGGTACATGGATAGTGCTTGCTCTAGGCACATGACTGGAAATTCCAAATTCCTATGCAATATTTCAAAGGTCACCAACGATCATGTTACATTTGGTGATGGAACTCAATCGAATATCATTGGAAAATGAACTTTGAACATCCCCGGTATGCCTCCTCTAAATAACGTCTACCTCGTTAATGGTCTTAAAGCTAATCTCTAAAGTATCAGTCAGTTATGTGATGAAGGTATGTCTGTCAGTTTCACTAAATCCAAGTGTTTGGTTACTCGAAATGGGGTCGATTATTTGACTGGAAATCGATCATGTGATAATTGTTACATCGCCTGTCTAACTAAAGTTTGCTTTCGAGCCAGCCAGTCTGTGACATGAATTTGGCATCAGAAACTGGGACACACCAGTTTTAGGAACATCAAGAAGCTAATTCAGGTTGGAGCTGTTCGTGATCTTCCTAAACTTTAAATAGATGCTGAAAAGGTGTGTGGTCCCTGTCAAATAGGCAAGCAAGTTCATGTTGGTCACAAAAGAGTTCAAAGTATCACTACGTCCCAGATACTTGATCTCATGCATATGGATCTCATGGGACCAATGCCAACTGAAAGCATAGGAAAGAAAACCTATGTCCTCGTGTGCATAGACGACTTTTCAAGGTTTACTTGGGTGGAATTTCTTCGTGACAAGTCAAAAGCATTTCAGTACTTCAAAATACTATGTCTTAAGTTGGAACTGGAAAAAGGTATTCCCTTAAGAAGGATAAGGAGTGATCACGGTAAAGAATTTGAAAAGGGTGAGTTGAAACTTTTTGTGATGAGAAAGGAATTGTGCATGAGTTTTCTGCTCCAAAAACCCCGCAACAAAATGGGGTTGTAGAGAGAAAGAATCGCACATTGCAGGAGATGATGCACACCATGTTAGCAGCTCAAAATGTTGCCGATCGATTTTGGGCTGAAGCAATGAGTACTGCTTGTTATATCATTAATCGTGTGTATCTTCGTCCAAAGACCGATCAGACTCCTTATGAAATTTGGAAAGGAAGAAAACCAAGCTTCAAGCATTTTCACATCTTTGGAACGATTTGCTACGTCCTAAATGATAGAGAACAAAGGCGAAAGTTGGATGATAAGGGAGTTGAAGCCATCTTCATGGGATATTCCAAGAACAGCAAAGCGTTTAGAGTGTATAACAAGACGTCTCAGACTGTTATTGAGTCTATCAATGTTGTCTTCACAGATAAAGATGTAGTTGAAGAAGATGAAGAAGATCAGGAGCTGATATCTGTGCCAGCTTCTGAGCCAGCTTCCACATCAAGTTAGGATAATCAATCTGGAAGTGGATCCTCAGTTAATAATACTCAGGAGGGGACCAATATATCTAATGAATCCGATAATGAAATTGTTCCAGCCATTCCATCACGACGTATTTCCAAAAATAATCCAATATCAAATGTGATTGGGGTTGTTAATGAGATTGGATTGCATCCATGCATGCAAGAAGAACTTCTCCAATTCATACGCCATAATGTATGGATACTTGTTCCTCGTCCCATTGATGTTCTTGTGATTGGAACCAAGTGGATCTTTCGTAACAAGACTGATGAAGAAGAAGTTATTACAAGAAACAAGTCTCGTCTTGTAGCTCAGGGATACTCTCAGGAGAAGGGTATTGACTTTGAGGAGTCTTTTGCTCCAGTCACTCGTTTAGAAGTTGTTCGATTACTGCTTGGAATGGCTTGTTGTATGAACTTCAAGCTATATCAAATGGACGTGAAAAGTGTCTTTTTAAATGGAGTTCTCAATGAAGAGGTTTATGTTGAGCAGCCCCCTGGATTTGTGGACCCAGAGTTTCCCAATCATGTGTACAAGCTCAACAAAGCCCTATACGGATTGAAACATGCGCCACGTGCATGGTATGAGACCCTTTCAAAGTATCTCATATCAAAAGAACATACTCGTGGAGGATCCGACAAGACTTTGTTCTTCAAGAAGGATTCTAAAGGTATCATTCTTATTCAAATTTATGTTGATGATATCATATTCGGGTCTGTGTCACAGGATTTGATCCAGGAATTTGTGGATCACATGACCAAGGAGTTCGATATGAGCTTATTTGCCGAATTGCATTATTTTCTGGGACTTCAAATTAAGCAATCCGAGGAGGGGATATTTATCTCTCAATCGAAGTATGCTAGAAATTTGGTTAAGAATTTTGGGCTTGATAATGCCAAAGTTCGAAGAACTCCAATGGGCACTTCTGTGAAATTGCACAAGGATAAAGATGGTGTTTCAGTAGATCAATCCTTGTATCGAAGTATGATTGGAAATCTATTGTACTTAACTGCAAGTAGGCCAGATATAAGCTTCAGTGTTGGTGTTTGTGCCAGATTCCAGTCTGACCCAAAAGAAAGTCACCTATGTGCGGTGAAAAATATCATCAAATATGTGAAGGGTACAAGTGATTTTGGCATATGGTATGGCAAGGATAGTACTACATATCTTGTTGGTTTTAGTGACGCTGATTGGGCCGGAAGTCCGGATGATCGAAAGAGCACCTCCGGAGGTTGTTTCTTCCTTGGAAATAATATGGTTTCTTGGCATAGCAAGAAACAAAACAGCATATCCTTGTCTTTCACCGAAGCGAAATACATTGCTGCAGGTTCGGCATGCACTCAATTGATGTGGATGAATCAAATGTTAGGAGATTATGGAGTGCCATTAGAGAAATTCACTCTTTTCTGTGATAACAAGAGTGCAATTGATATCTCGAAGAATCCAGTTCATCACTCTAAGACAAAGCACATTGATATTCGTCATCATTTTATAAGAGAGTTGATTGAATAAAAGGTTCTTAATTTGGAGTTCGTTTCTACTGAAAAACAGTTGGCCGACATCTTTACTAAGGCTCTTGATGCCTCAAGATTTGAATCATTGAGGGCAGCCTTGGGAATTTGTTCTCTCTAATTCGTACTTAAAGAAACCCTCCGCTTGGGGTTCTGGATGGCAAGCACGAATGATAATTTAATTATTTTTATAGATGGTGATTTTTCTTGGAGTTGTTTGAATTATGTGTCAGATAGTATGATGGCTCAAACTCTTGCTCAGAATGTTTGAATTGTTCAACGGTCAGCTTACGTCATAAAGCTGCCAACGACTAGTTTCCTGCAGCCGCCTCTGTGTATTCTGAGCTGCTTCCAGTTTCGTTTGAATTTTTCGGCCGTTAAAGATAAGGATGAGATTTAAAAGTAATATATATCTCATTCCTAATTTATTGGGATACGATTCTATCTATTTTTGGAGAAGATTTTTCAGCCGCCATATATTTTCTTTAATTCTTTCTCACCGGTTGTCTTGAGCAGTCATTCTCGATATTTCTTTGCAATCTTTCACTCTTAAGCTTGTGTTGCTGTGTTCGATTTCTTTGTTATCTCTTATCCATGGCATCCGGTAGATCTGCTGGTTCCAGAGATTCTCAACAGTTCTCTGATGATTCGATGGAGAGAACCTTCTCTGATATTCCCGATGAATCAGATGCTCCTCGCAGGGGGAGAAAGCGAGCCATCTCAGAGTCTTCTTCTGAGAAAGAGACACCCCTGAAGACTCATTCTCTGTCTCAGAAGGTTGCTGCTGACTTCGAACACGAAACGGTCGAAGAAGAGACGATGAATACAACGCTAGTGGTTCCAAAGAAGAAGATGAAAGGCACACCAAAAGCTATGAAGGCAATTTCTCAAAAGCCTGCTCGTTCCAGGTCGTTGTTTCGCAAGCCCGCCGGTTTCCATGGTGGATCTTGCCGTGAAAAGTCTCAAGTGTCTATTCCGAAGGTGATACCTGTTTTTGAACAGGTTACTGAGAAAGGTGGTGCTGCTGGTGTTGATGTTGGTGAGAAAGCACCGTCAGTTGAAGTTGTTGTTGATGTCCAGGCTCGGAAGCAAGATTCTGTTCCAGTGGTTGAGCCAGCAAAAGAAGTTGCTGAGTCGAAGAAAAAGGATTTGTTGGCTAAAGGAAGTGCTTGAAAAAATCCTGAGCCTCAGAAGCCGAGAAAGAAAGCTAGGGTTATTCTCCCTCCCCTGCAAATTCGTGAGCCCAATCCTGCAAAGCATACGAGGTCTCAATTGTTGAAGGAGACTTTGGAAGAAGCTGCCAAGGTGGGAAAAGGAAAGGTGAAGGTGGATGATCTTCCACCTAAGAGAAAGAGCGCTCGCAAACAGAAGCATGTGGTTGTCGTTGAGTCAGGCTCTGAAAATGCTCTGGATAGTGATGCTGGAAATTCAAGGCAGGCCACTCCTCCTCGCTCTACTGGTGTTTCAAGAGCGCCTATTCATCCCCATGGTGGATCTGACCCGTCTGTGTTCAAGTCAGATTATCATCGTGAGTCTTGGGGAATTGTGCTTAAAAAGAAGCTCATTGTGGAGAAGTACGTGGAGAAGGAGTCCATCGAAGGAACTGGACTTGTTGAAAAATTGAGGAATGCCAACTGGGATCAAACCATATATCATGTGCGAAGGTTTGTGCCAGCTGTGGTTTTGGAGTTTTACTGCAACATGTCCAAGAGTATCAAGAACCCAACTTCTCTAGAGCGTTTCAAGGTGTATGTCCGTGGTAAGTACATCGATTTCAATCCTGCTATCATTAGTGCATTCGTTGATCGTGAAGAGAATGCATTTGTTGATCGAGAAGTCAGCCTTGATCAAGCTGCGAAAGGGCTGACTGATGGTTTTTATAAGAAGTGGCCGAAGGATGGTAGCATCATGAGTGGTACTCACTTGTCGATGAAGTATGCTATTTTGCATAAAATAGCGGTGGTAAATTGGGTTTCTTCCGGTCATACCTCTACGGTGGGAAAAGAATTAGGGATAATTCTGTACAAGATTGGTATGTTTGAAGACTTCGATTTCGGGAAGTTGGTGTTTAATCATGTTACCAACCACGCTGATGATTTGAAGAAGGCGAAGTGTTTGGGTTTTCCCAGTCTGATTTTTGGAACTGTAAAGTCTCAGTTTCCAGATGTGGTTCGTGATGGTGACATCTGGAGTGATGAACCGAAGCCTTTTAGGTTCAACGAGAAGCTGTTCAATGAGGTGAATCACTTTAAGGACATCTCTGGTCCTACTTTTCATGTGAAGCCTCAATTCAAGATGTCTGTGCCAGTCTTTGAGCGTTCCCTACCTAAAGTTCATGCTCTCTCTGAACGCATGCTTCGCGAGCTCCGTCGTGAATTTGCCTCGCTTGGCAAGACTATCATATATTTAAAGCTGCGTCAAGATTCCATAGCATCCTTGATTTATGATGCTACTGTTCCAGATGTTGCTGCTGAAGATGAAGGAGGACCTTCAAAGGTTCAAGAGCCTATGCCAGATGTCGAGCATGATTTTTCTGGCACAGAGACTGAAGAACAGGAAAAAGATGAAGATCTGGATCTTGGTGATGAGGAATCTGGTTCTGAGAAAGCTGAAGATTCTGAAGAAGATAGCTATGTTCGAGCTATAAATCAGCTGCAGAAGGCGGGTTCTGTCTCTCCGACTTTGTAGTTTGCTTTGATTGGGATCCTACCTTTTGTCATTTCTGTGAGACAAAAAGGGGAATAAGTAGTGTGTTTTTGTTGGTTTTTGCTGCAGGTATTAAGGAGTAGAGTGTGTCTCCTTATGTCCGTTCCGCTGCTGTTAAGTAATGAAAGTTTTTGAAGTTTCTTCTAATGTTTGCTTGAGGGGGAGTTTCGTTTCAAGAAGTCGAGTTGTTCAGTCTCCCATTGCTTGGTTTAAGGAGGAGTTGAGTTTCAAGAGGAAGCGGTTCTTGTTCCTGTTTGAGTTTAAGAGGGAGCTTCTTCATCTCCATGTTGGTTCTGCTGTTGTGCGGTATGGAGATCTTTCATGCTCTGATATTTTGGTTTAATGCTATGAAGTTGTGTCTACATAAATGCCAAATGGGGAGATTGTCAGATTCGAGCTGGTAGCTCAATTGAAGTTGGCAAGTTTATGTAGAATTATAATTGACTGAAGTGTTTTTGAGTTGTGTGAAGACAACAATTGGTTTCTGTGCTTCAGTCTGAGCTAGTTCGTTGTGGAACAGAATGGAAAAGATCTGAAAGATTCTTTCCATATTTATGCTGATTTTGCGGAGATATTTTCCTTATTCATGTTTGACGCGGAAAAGATGTTATATTGCAGATATACTTAATTGCTCCACAAGACATATCTTCAAATGAAGTTTTCATGCATAAGAAAACTAGGGCAAAGGAGGTGGAGAACATATCTAGGGTTTCTCAAGACCTATATATATCTACACCAAGATACATTGAAGAGTTGCTGCCGCTGCTATTGTTCATTATCATAGCATTATACTTTCATAGTATTTTTATTGTATTCTTGAGAGCGTTTATTTTCATATATAAACACTTGTAAGAGGGTTGAGTGTCAAGTTGCGGCTTGAACTTAGATTGTGAGTGGTGCACTTACAATCACCAATTCACGCTAGATAGGGAAGGGTGTGAGTGAATAGGCGTGATAAGGTTGGAGACCTGTATGAGTAAGTTCCTTTGTAACTGCAACTTTCGATAGTGGACTAATTCTCTCTTGGGCGTGGCCCCCCAGACGTAGGTTGATTAACCGAACTGGGTTACCATTTTGTGTGTTCTTTTATGGTTCAGTTTTTACTTTCTGTTTTACTTTGTTGAGCTAAGTATAACAGTGACAACTTTGTGTTAAAAGCAACGGATGCACGTTTACGTAATTACAGTAGGGTTTCGATTTGGGTGTGGGTTTGCTCGCCCATGAGAACCAGCTACGGCGCTGCGAGTAACGAGGACGGCAGTAGGGACGTGGATGGCAATGCCGTGGCTATGGGAGTGACGACGGTTCGATTTCGAAATATCTCATTATCAAATATACTTTAATTATTAGAATTAATCAACCATAATAATTTTTTTTGCATATCAAATAGGGAACGTATATCACCAGTGTGTTCCCCCAAAGACAAAAGAGAATTGATCAGGCGTTTTTTTTTCATTCGATAACTAGCTAAATTGTCATACGATACACGTAAAATTTATGAATTTGAATTATATATATATGTATAAATTTTGTCACAATATATATTAAATAATTTTAAATACAAAAGGACTCTCATCTTGCATAAAAATAAATAAAATCTAAATCAAATGAAATTACTAGACTGTCCTTAGAAAATCTATACCTATTATAAAAAGTTTTTTTTATAAAATTTAATTTGTCTATCATACCTTTATTATAATTTTTATTATTAGTATCTATTATCAGATAATTATTTTATATATATATTATTAAAATCTATCAATATGATGTGAACGTACTTACCATTCTAGTTATAATAAACAAGGATATTATAGGTATATAAAAATTTGTAAAATTAAACACTTCTTCCAAAAGATTATCATTAGTAAGACTTTCACATTGAAATCAAATATCTAGCAAGTGACACGATTCATAAAACGAATAAAAGAATTGGTTTCAGCCGATATATACACATAAATTTTCAAAAACTAGGTTGGCTTTTATTTTTTTGAACATAAAGACTATGTTAGCTTTACAAGGCTCATATAATTAAAGATATTTACTGCAACTACTAGAAAAGCTTGCACGCGAACTCATCAATGGCTTCTCCTTTAACAGAAGAATCCTCCGCCAGATTTCTGAGCTCCGATAAACTCCTTCCCAACTGCAACGCCACCTTCATTTCCACCATTTCTCCATTCTCTCTTCTCTCCAAATCCTCTTCCTTCAAATTCCATTCTATCGATTCTTCCATCATTTTAAAGAATCCCGCATTGCTTCTATACATCTCAAACACCATTCCCACTTGACCCCCGTGCTCCAACGAGTTTACCACAGTCGCCAACGCGCCGCCCCCAACAGCCAGCGCCGCAGCCCAACCACCGTGAGAATGTGACCCCACCAGCGCAGCGGAACCAACTCTAGTAGAAAATTGGCTTGTTACTACACTTATCTTATGACACTTCAGACTAAGTGCCACCAGAAATATACAATTGGTACATAGATTTTACACTACCTGTTACTACATTATTTAGAACCTTAATAATACATTTTACAATGAGTGTCATATTAAATATCATTTACTGACATTGATAGAATAAGATGAAACTTGTATTCTTAATTAATAGCCGACAGAAAACAAAAATATAAAACAACTAATACAAAACCAAAATAT
Organism: Agastache rugosa; assembly: GCA_031470985.1. Classification (NCBI taxonomy): domain Eukaryota; kingdom Viridiplantae; phylum Streptophyta; class Magnoliopsida; order Lamiales; family Lamiaceae; genus Agastache; species Agastache rugosa. The sequence goes on along the minus strand of CM062605.1, from coordinate 11,066,679 downwards.
AAAAGAAAAGTGTTAAAAAGGTATTGTTGAATACTTTTTATTATTTTATTAACAATAAAGATATTCAACTTTTTCACCGGAAATACAAAAATGTGTGTTCAAATTTGATACTAATTCAAACTCAAACTAGTGTATATCCCGTCGAAAACCGACGGCAACTATATTATACTGTAATTTATAAGTATGTAACCGTAAAACTTATACAATATTATGCATAAGAGAGTAATAGTATTTCAACAATTTACTATAAGAAATCTTACAAAAGTGATGAAATTATAATAAAATACGTCAATAAGGTTGTTACTTCGATTTTATTGTACTTGCTTTAACAAATATTCTTATTTTTATTATTATTTTACAATATATAAACATGAACGTTAAAAATAATTTAATATTATTTCGGAGTGATAATATTTCGACAATTGATCAAAACGAGTGTTTCTTTAATTTTATTTCACTTTCTTTAGTTGCAAGAAATCAATAGAATTCAAACTTTTTTTTTATCTCACAATCTGTCAAAGATTTCATTACATACGATATTAATTGTTGTGTGCGTCTGATCATCTCGTCACAAAGTCAAATTTCGAGAATTATTCCTACGTGTATATATATATACAAATCCGAGAATTATAATTGAGAATACATATTGTTGAGAATTTTATTTTATCTACGTCAATTTAAAAATTTGTTAAATTAAACAAATTAATATTGACAACTTAATTATTGATCAAATTAAAATTGTCAATAAAATAAAACTATTTATTTGGCCAACAAATTAATTTGCCAAATTATATTGGTTTTAGGCAAAATAATTGCGGAATGAGAAAATACATATGGATTGTAATATTTATATAAGTTCTCCAAGAGTGAAGTTTTATTAAGAATCAATGTGGGATGAAAAAATTTATATTAAATATACGTAGAATAAATGAATAAAAATGCTCAAAATGGAGGATTAAAGATAAATAAGAATACTGAAAGGAGAGAGAACCACGTAGGACCTCGAATTAAAGAGATTACTCGAATCTGTAATCATTTAAATAATATATATATATAGATTCTATTAATTAATTATTTTTTTTTGAAAACTCTATTAATTAATTTAAAGGTCATACTAATAAACAGAGTATATATTTTTTTTGAATGGATAAACAGAGTATATTATATACAATAAAAGATATCAAATGAATAGAAATTTAGCGGCACTAAGAAAAAAAGAAGCGCCAATACTCTCAAAAAACTTTTTTCTATTGAAAAATGAAACCGCCCCTTCTCCACTATTGAACAAAGACGCAAATTCTCTCTCAACTCCAAGCGACTGGACCAGAAACAACTCAAATCCTGCCTTTGTCTCATCCATCGACTCAACGCAGAAATATTCAGTGAATCGGAGAAAGGTGGAAGTCAGCGCCGATACTCCCTCTATCTCTGCATTTCCCCCCTTCTGCTCGGCGGTACAGCTCTTCGATCCCGCTCGATCGATGAATTCAGGTTAGCTCGTACCATCCGCTGGTGTATTAGTATGATCCAATTGTGCTGAAAATTTTGTAATTTCCCTCAACTCTTCATTTATGAATAACCCTTAATTTGAATGTAATTTCCCTTAATTTTGTAGGGAAAGGGGATATGGATAAACCCTATTTTGAATGAAATGTTGAGTATTATAACATGTAGATTATGTATTGATTTTCTCTTCAACTGCCACTTTTATTTGCTTAATTTGGATAATTACTGTTCAATTATGATTTTAGAACATGAGGTGGGAATTCATGTAAGTAATGTGCAAATACATCTTTACTGTTGTGTTTTTTTTATGTTATGGTTAATTGTTTGTTTGAATTTTAATTTTAACTACTATAAAAGTATTTTTGAAGTGTGTGGTTCATTACTATAGACTGAATTGATGGAATTTGAAAAACTGAATCTCATATTGTAAAAAAAAGTTCAGTTGTTTGTAAAGAGAAGTTTCAAGTGTTTGAATGATTTATAAGTTTTAATATCTATAGGAATGTCAATGTCAATCACGAAAGTCCTTACAAAACTGTATTTGCCCAATTTATGTCAGTTTTAAGTATTTCATTCGAATTGAGATTACTATATATTTGTCTAGCTGACTCATTACTATGTATGTGTACATTTGACTCATTACTGTGTAAGTGTGTATCTATACCCTTGACTCACCATGGGAGTCCTTGTGGCATTTCCTGCTAAAGTTTCTAGAACTATATCATGGTTTTGTAATGTCCTTTAGCTCTTTGATGACTTCTCTGATTTTTTGGCTTCTCTCTGTTCATAGAGCTATCATTGTATTGTAATGAATGATGTTCTGGTATTATTTGGTTTAGTGTGTTTGGTGATGGAAAGAAAATACATTTATTTCTGTGGAGTGGAAGGTATTATTGATATTTTCTTCTTTTAGTAGCTATAAATTTACAGACTGACGATCATCCTTGTACTGCTATATGATTTTGTTACTCTACTCTATGCAGTTATTGGCTCCTTAACGGCATAATCGCAGACAAAATAATGTTAATCATTAAGATGTGACAGTTATGTTACAACCAAGAGGGACAGCAACTAAGGATCATCGTCTTACTACTCATGCTTAAAGTTTCGTGCCCAATTATTGGAATACAAGTGTTAACAAATTTATATTTTAAGTATTTATTATATCAGAAAAAATTGCTAGACATCTTTATCTTTCCCTTTTTATTCTTGTGGACAGTGGAATTGAATCTTTTATCATAGTACTTAAATATTTTGTATTGGTTCTTTACCCTGTTATTTTATATATTACAGTTTTATCACAAGGACTCGAGTGGGTAGAAGGATTTATTATGGATATATGCTCAAAGAACAAGCTCCAGCACTAAGACATTGCCATCAGAGGCATGGAAATATACGATCAGTGGACTATGCTGGTATCATCATACTACTCCTTTATGCTGTTTTGGATAATTATCTCTATGAATTTGATCATTGCTTCAAGTTTATTTTCTCAATAATTTTGTCCTGACCAACATGTCATTCCCATATATTTGTCTGTCTCTTGTTCTTGGTCAATAGATTTACAGAAGCATGAAGACTGAAGCCACCAGACAAGGTAATATATATATATATATGTGTGTGTGTGTGTGTGTGTGTGTTCATTAATCTTCTCAAAATACATAGTTTAAACTAGAATACTAAATCACTTGCATATATCTGTTGTGGAATGGTTGTCACACGGCTGTCACACTTCATTTAATATTAATGTCCTATTTTTGTTGTATTTGGTGTGGAGAAAAAGAGTTCCTCTAAATCTTCTAATATCTAATGAAAACTACAACCTCGTCAATTCAAATTCTCTAAATCCTATATTTCATTAAATATAATATATGGTCTTAAATAATTTCACACACTTGCAAGAATACAATGTCTGAAGTTGAGCTGTTGCAAATGTATCTGTTTTGGAATTAACCTTTTTTTTTTCAGACGTGAGAAGCATTTCACAACAAAGGAAACAGTGTTGTGATGATGAAAATCAATTGTTTCTCTCTCCTACCTTAAGGTGAACTCTTATTACTATATCTTTCTTGGTAATAATTAAGTGGCTTAAACTCTCAGATTTCAAGGGACCGTAGTAAGAAACGAGAAGGATTTGGATTTTGCATCTGCTTTTTTTCATCAGTTATAAATGATTAGGCTTTGTGACGATATTAAGATGATAGATATGTTTAGTGAAATTATTGCTTTTGCTTGGCCGCCAATTGGTATATATTTTTTTCTTCCAAGTATTTATATTAGTGTAAATTTTGACATTATAAATTTTCTTATAATCTAAAATATTTTTTCATGTACAGGCAATGCCAAGTTGAGGATGGTATAATTACTTCATGATTGCTCTGTTCTTGACGCATTCTCTTGATTGGATTGAAGCTAGTGCTAATTATTATCAATTGTAAATTGTCTCTTTTGTATTGAATAGAATTTTTTGGATTTTATTCATCTTGTTTGAGTTTATATATTAACTATGATATTTTCTTTAATCGATTTGTATACTTTCCACGTTCAAGTTCTACTTTTATGCTCATTTCTTATTATATAATATAAAAATTGATATAGAAGTTATTGCAAAAAATAATAATAATAATAGTACAAAAAAATATGACAAAATAAATGTGAAAAGAATAATATAAAAATGGGCTGATAAATGTAAAAAGGATAATGTATAATATGGCTAATTAATGTAAAAATAATAATATTAATATAATATTTTCGTATTTTATTTATATATTTAAATTAGTCTTAGATTAGTTTCAAAAAAAATTCTTAGATTACACTTTGCATGCCATAATAAGATGCTTATGATAACATTTTGAAGTGTTGCTATAGAATATTTGTCCTGTAGCGACATTAGGGTGAAGTGTTGCGACAGAGTGTTTTACATTACAGTTTATCTATCGTTACACTGACATACATGACACTTATCAAAAATGTCATGATAGGAAAACTGTAGTAATAAATTTGTTATTATGACATTTTGAGGTGTCTTAAAAAGCCAATTTTCTGCCGCTAAACCTGTGAGTAGAGGACCACTCATGGCTAAAATCTTGTTCAATTTTAATGCTTTTTCTCCCAATCTCAAGTAATCTTCCTTGTCTTTTCGCCTAATAACATTAACTATTTCTCTCATTTCTTTCTCTAACTTTCCGTTCCAGCCGTTGTAGCCTTCATTTGCTTTGGGCTGTTTTCTCCGATTCTCCGGCCACCACACGGCCGGCTCTACAGTAGCGGGGAATTTATCGAGCATGGCGCCGAGGAGAGGGAGAGGATAGGCCTTGTCGAGCGCCAACACTTTCTCCACCATTAGCTTAACATCAATAGCAGTTGGATTTCCAATTGATAGAATAGTTTGGATTTGATTGTGAAGCTGCTTGAACAATCTTGTAGCGTTGCGTTGTTCTTCTGCAAGCTGAGACGGTTGGATCTTGTTGACGATGGAAAGCATTCCGGTGGCTGCTACGTACATGAGTGTGGAAGAAAACGTGATGGCGGTGGCATCGCCGTTGCTGATGGAGGCGATGGCGGCCATGGTGGCGGCGGCGAGAGTGAGAGAGTTGATAGAAGAGAGAAGAAGGGAGTTCCAATTGTTTCTCTGATGTCCGATGTTGTTGTGCATCTCCACTCTATCCGAAACTGCTTCCAAAATGGCGTAAAGTTTAGGTACGATTAAGGGATCGTCTGTTTTAATGAATAATGCTTCAACATTGGGGCTCAGCTGCTTCTCGATTTCTTCAAATGATGATTTGTTTCCGATGAGTTGAAGAGAGATTTTGGTGACTCTTTTGGGAATATTGAGCGCAGCCTTTGTAAGAGGTCTTTGATGGGAAGATGTGATTGATGAATGCAAGATTAGGCTCGATGCTTTTATGGCTGCCATTTTTTCTTCGCTGCCTATCAAAAATAAGAACTTATTAGTGATGGCTGATGAAGAATTTGCTTTTGTGTATTATTTGGTACACAAATTATGCAGATACGAAGGGAGTGATACGGATTTTAAAAATATGTTTGGTAAAGGTATTTTAAGTGGAAAAAAGGGTTCCACAACTTTTGTATGTAAGTGTGTAATTGTGGCCCATACATTGATTTTTTTGTAAATATTAAACGTGAATAAATTTTACAGAGACGACCCAATATAATAATAAGATCACAATTTGAGGACGGAGGGAGTAATTTTTTTTTGGCAAAATATATCTCTAGATCCATGTTCATTCAGAGGGTGGCTGGTAGATATGAATGGAATTTAGTGGGAATGGAATGACCCATGTAATGGAATGAAGGTAGGAAATGAATGAATTAAGGAATAATATTCCTATGGCTGGTATACATCAGGAATGGAATGATCATTCCTTAACTAATTTTATTCTTACCGTTAATAATAAAATCCGTATCGCAATTCTTGATGCAAACTTTTGATGGACGAACGAAGTACTTATTATAATTGGCTTATTATTAATAATTTTAATAATATTAATACTAATACTAATACTAATACTAATACTAATACTAATACTAATACTAATACTAATAATAAATATTATTTTAGTTTTATTTTTTTATTATACTTACTACAATTAGCTTAATAATAATATTTATTATTTATTATGATTTTACTAATTATTATTTTTAATTTAATTATTATAATTAGCTTAAAAATAATTATTATAATATTAATACTAATAATTATAATATTAATTCTAATAATAATAATAATAATAATAATCATTCCTGAAGATGGGGATTAGCTAATACCAGGGGGGGAAGGAATGGCTAAACCCATGCTCATGGGATTAGTCATTCCTTTTGAAAAAAATACACCAACCGTGGGATTAGGAATGGAGACAGTAATGACCATTCCATTCCAGCATACCAGTCATCCCCTTAGTTTTTATTTCATTAAGTCTCTATACAATTTTTTTCGTAGTTTTTATTTCATTAAGTCTCTATACATTTTTTTTCGTTTTAAGCTAGAGCTAAGATATATCATAGAAGAGGATAAGAAAGAGAGAGAGAGAGAGAGTGCGCGCGAAGGGTATCGAACCCTCGACCAAATAGAAATAAACTAGACACTTTAGCAACTGAGCTAAGTAGACTTATTTATGATTCAAGAGTTTAATAAAATATACTTGATCGCAAAAAATAAAAAAATAAAAATATATTCCTACACGGACCCATATATTTTTGGAGCTTATTTTTTCGTGGTCCTGTGCAGTCGTCCACCATACATAGGGCCTAATATTGGCCCACTCCATACATTAATTATTGAATTAAATAGTAGCTTTATCTCATTAAAAGTTAGTGACGTCCAAAATAATTACAAACCTTTTTCGAGTCTACAATGTTTGCGCCAGCGACGAATGAAGTTCCAGATTTGCCAGCGTAGAGTTCCATGTATACACACCTGCAATTGAAAAAAGTTATGAGCTAATCAGAATATGGACTTCAAGATTCCAATATTAATTTATTAAATGAACTTTCTTAAGAAATTAACTACTCATAAGTGATAATATTGCAGAAAATGATTTCATTTCCGTTAAAAAGATTTTCTAACAAGAAGGTATAGGAAAGAACGAGAAAAGGAGAGGTTAGTAAAAGGAAAAGATATTGGTTCAGATCTGACAGAGCTGATGGGTTCTAGGAACTGTAGCAGATAAGGAGCCTGGAAGAGGAAAAGAAGCTCAGCTCTGACAGGGCCGGTGATTTAACATACAGGCCTGAAAGTACCGTTTTGCTAAACACACGCGATCATAAGGAATGGGTTAAAAAAGACGTCGCTGTCATTTAAAGAAACAGAATATCATGTCAGAAGATCCTTTATGACCACGTGTCATTCTAACATTCGTGGGCTTTTTGGAAAAGACCAATTTCTCCTCAGATATGATCTTGTAGAAAGGCTAAATTGCCCTTGAGCAACTAGTATAAATAGGGTAACAGGTATCTTTTAAAGAAGACTTTTTTCTGATCTAGTTTTAGAGATAAAATCATTTTTCCGTTCATATTCTAACTGGCTCGTCGGAGGGCCTTGACCGGAGACTTCCTCCGGCTCAGTGGGCTTTTTGCAGGAAAACCATTATCTAAGTCGGACGATTTCATATTCAACCGAAGGTATAGCAAATATCTCCAAACTCTTGATGTAGGAGCTTAACCCAGCTCTTACAATATATAATTGAATAAATAATTAATGCACTGAATTTTTTTTATGAAAACTATGTATGACGACGGGAGGACACTGGACAAAGATGTTTATTATTTTCATATTAAAATTGAATTATTATTTTTCTTGATACAAAGATTGTAAAAATAAAATGGCTAATAATAATAATAATAATAACCTTTCAGATTTTGGTCGATGTCTTATTATTTCCGAGCTAGAGGTTCAAAAAAGACAGTAACTCAACCTCAATTCTTATTAAAGACAAAAAATTTCGGGCCTACCTTTTTGGCCACTAAATCTTTAGTTGTGCGTCTGTAGGACAATTTTCAGTCCGAACAAATTATATCGCACGTGCAATGCACGAGACCGCCTATGTGGAGCCCGAAGCTGATGTGTAATGCCACATCATATGTAAATAGGAAAAAAATTGAATAAAAAAATTTTAAATTAGAAAAATAATAAAAAAAATTCTGTAGCAAACGAAATAATTATCACCAAACCCTTATCCATGCTACATGAATTAATTTGGTCGTTCCATGAGAAATCAGACTATTTTGTACCTTTAACGCATGCCTACAGGGTTTGACCATTATTTTATACCATGAAACTATGACAAGTAGCTTATAATTAAGTAACGGGTCCACGGATCGGATCTGGATCTCAAAATATTGAACTCAGATCCAGATCTGAAATTTGAAAGAGTGGTCCACATCCGATTTGGGTCCATCGGGCTCCAATTTTTGAAGCTCATATAAAATTGAATCCGAATTTACGAATTTAAACCCGGTCCAAGATCCACTTTCATCTCTATTTGTCATTACTTTTTGCCAATTTTCCAATGGTTATCTATTTGCTTAAAATATTTGATGATATCTATAGTTGAAATATATATAGTCAATTCTCAACTGCCCTCAAACTAAAAAATAACAACATTAGCGATATAAATAATTGAAGAATCAGAGCCTGAAACAGTCGCATTCACTAATTAACCGCTTCAAACTATATCAATCTTTGAAAATTTCCATTCAAACATTTTCAATTTTATACGGTCAAGTTCAACACCATCTCATCTCTCTCTCTCTCTCTCTCTCTCTCTCTCTCACACACACACACACACACAAACTATATATATAGAGGAGGAACAAGCAATCTATACATTCAATCCTCAAAACTCATATCAACAAAATACACCACAAACACAAACTAAAGAAACATCATATCGCCAATACACAAAAGCAAATTCATCAGCCATTCGCTAATTAAATATATATTTTTGATAGGTAGCGAAGAAAAAATGGCAGCCTTAAAAGCATCGAGCTTAATGTTGCATTCATCGATCACTTCTTCATCATCCTCCCAAAAAAGACCTCTTACAAAGGCTGCGCTCAATATCCCCAAAACAGTCACAAAAATCTCTCTTCCACTCCTCAAAACCAAAACCACCTTTGAACAACTTGAAAAGCAGCTTAGCCCTAATGTTGAGGCATTCATCAAAAGAGACGATAACGGCCACGATTCTTTGGTGGTGGCTAAACTTTACGCCATTTTGGAAGCAGTTTCGGATAGAGTGGAGATGCACAACAACATCGGACATCAGAGAAACAATTGGAACTCCCTTCTTCTCTCTTCTATCAACTCTCTCACTCTCGCCGCCGCCACCATGGCCGCCATCGCCTCCATCAGCAACGGCGATGCCACCGCCATCACGTTTTCTTCCACACTCATGTACGTAGCAGCCACCGGAATGCTTTCCATCGTCAACAAGATCCAACCGTCTCAGCTTGCAGAAGAACAACGCAACGCTACAAGATTGTTCAAGCAGCTTCACAATCAAATCCAAACTATTCTATCAATTGGAAATCCAACTGCTATTGATGTTAAGCTAATGGTGGAGAAAGTGTTGGCGCTCGACAAGGCCTATCCTCTCCCTCTCCTCGGCGCCATGCTCGATAAATTCCCCGCTACTGTAGAGCCGGCCGTGTGGTGGCCGGAGAATCGGAGAAAACAGCCCAAAGCAAATGAAGGCTACAACGGCTGGAACGGAAAGTTAGAGAAAGAAATGAGAGAAATAGTTAATGTTATTAGGCGAAAAGACAAGGAAGATTACTTGAGATTGGGAGAAAAAGCATTAAAATTGAACAAGATTTTAGCCATGAGTGGTCCTCTACTCACAGGTTTAGCGGCAGTTGGTTCCGCTGCGCTGGTGGGGTCACATTCTCACGGTGGTTGGGCTGCGGCGCTGGCTGTTGGGGGCGGCGCGTTGGCGACTGTGGTAAACTCGTTGGAGCACGGGGGTCAAGTGGGAATGGTGTTTGAGATGTATAGAAGCAATGCGGGATTCTTTAAAATGATGGAAGAATCGATAGAATGGAACTTGAAGGAAGAGGATTCGGAGAGAAGAGAGAATGGAGAAATGGTGGAAATGAAGGTGGCGTTGCAGTTGGGAAGGAGTTTATCGGAGCTCAGAAATCTAGCGGAGGATTCATCGGTTAAAGGGGAAGCCATTGATGAGTTCGCGTGCAAGCTTTTCTGATATGGTTCTGCCTTAATGGAATGCAGTAAATATGTTGTAGGACTCTTTTAAAGCTAACTTGTTCTTCTAATTTATTCATTTTTATACATAAATGCATGTACGACGTTTCTTCTTGTTGTTGTGTTCTTGATTTGATTGATTTGCTTGATTGTTTGGCAACTAATTGAGCATGATTTGATGTATAGATTTGTAATCGGAAGAGGTTAATTAATTGATACTCCTATAAAATTTGAACATTTATAAGACACTAATTCACTAATACAAGGAGATTTGACGATAGTTGTGAGAACAATAAATTTTTGAACTTCTAAGCATGACAATAATTATTTGCGGATAGTGATTCTTGCATTTACTCAACGATTTTTAAGCATTCTGGTTAAGGCTTTGAACTAGTTTTGTGATGTTTTAGGAGAAGCCGAGACTAACAAAATGATTGTATGATATACTACCTAGTAAACTCAAATAACTTATCCAATGAAATTGAATCTCTGTTATATATAGTCTTTTCTTAAATTTTTACAAATTATATTTTATTTGTGCTTTATTGTGCATTTGGTGTATTTTATATTTTGCTTTTTTAACTCTATTATTATACTTGTGCTTCCAAATAGCTAGAATATGACAATTTGATTGCATTACTCATAAATTTTATTCTTCACTTGACCCTAATATATACACAATTATACTTGTTCATTTGCAGCGTGAAATATAAATAGTTAATAATGGGAACCGGATATATGGCGAACTATATATACCTTATACTCCAAATCAAGAACGATACCAATTTCATACATCAACTTCAACACCTTCATCGAACTAAAGAAAAATAGTAGTCCGCATAAAAAAAAGGACTTTCAACACTGCATTGAGACTCATGCATTATGGAATTTACCATTCTACCCAGTATTTTGCTCTTGAGCTCAAACACCTGCTCCCTCCATCTATCTCATTTTAAAATGAATCTTGTCCTATAATAAGTGTCAAATTTTAAAATTCTAAAGTAGAATGGTATCAAACCGTCATATTTTATCCATGTCGTCAATGTAATTAAATTGTTTACTTTTTAGATTATTTATACAATTATTTGGAATAAATAAAATAAATTTATCTAAATTTTGATTTATGGGAATACCTGTTAGGGGACATGGGGCTAATGTTGTTTTCTATCGTATCCAAGAGCGCCCCCCCCCCCCCCCCCCCACACACACACACACACACAAATCAAATTAAGGGTCCTGAAATCGACTACCTAAATCCACCAGTAAGCTGCTTAATTTCATCACTAATGTATAGATTTGTAGGATATTTTGCTTGCTCTATTTACACTTAAACTCTAATTTGTTAGTTAATTAATTTATATAGTTTGTATCCTAGAATTATTTTTTTATGAATTCGCCAATTTATAGATTTGTAATTGGAAAATAGACATATATCAAGTTTTAACGTATGGATTTCAGTTTGGCTGAAAATGAGGACAATAAAAAGTATGGAGTATTATTATTATTATTATTATTATTATTAGAGGATATTATTAAATATTACGTACATTTACTACTACTACTAAACAGAAAAGTCCGATTTACGTGAAAGTAAATATAGGGCCACCAATTTTGTCAAGTAACATGATTAATGTTAATAATTTAAAAGTTGACATTAATTATACTAATTAATTTAAATTCTTACAAGATAGGTTGATATATATCTGTAGACGCCAGCTGAAAAGGCTCACACAAGTTGGCACATTTATGTACCGACATCACGTCGGTCCATTTATGGAAATCATGTACTATTTCTTTGAGTCCGACACTACCACAATATTATTGATATATCTCATAGAAAACTAATCCTCCGGTGAAAGCGTAGAAATATATATTTTTTGTTTATAATATTTTTTATGAATTTTTTTATGATCATGTTATTTACGTATAGCAATTTTTTTTTTTTATAATATTTATAGATAAACTGTTCAGATTGATTCTATGGAATTGGTTGGTTCTCAACTAATGTATTTCTTATATAAAGGTTGTGTATATATATAATTTATAATTCTGCCCTCAATCTTTAAAATCGGATGGTGGGTTTTCTAGTGGTGGCGCCGCTAGCAAAGTTGGGATTGGTAACTGGCGGCGGCCATTCCATTAACCGTTTGGCTCTTCTTGTGTCGACGGCGTTGCTTTGGCCTTTTGTGCTGAAATACGCCTTCAGCCTCCGGCGGCCGCTTCGAGACACAGTGGATGCGTTGCAACTGTTTTGGTTCAGGATAGCGTTTGAGGACGAAGCAGCCGCCGCCACCCTGCCGCCGTGGCAGAGATCTCTCCGATTGGTCTACCAAAGGCTCGTCCACGCTGAATCCGACGAAGAAAGTTTGCTGGCTCTCTCAATGCATGCACTTTGATTTGTTTCTTTATTTATTATAGGTTTATTCCGATCGACGACTTTGCTTTTTCTAGATTTATTCTTCTTATTACACTTTTTCTCGCTCAAATGGCAGAGAGAGAGAGAGAGACAGAGAGAGAGAGAGGCAGAGAGGATTTTCGTCAGAATGCTTTCCATTGGGGCCGTAATTAACAAAGACAAAGAAGCAGCAGCAAGCAGGATATTTACTCCATCTGCAGTTCTGTTATTAAGTGTACATTTTTTATGGTTTTTTAATTAAAATATAATAGAATAATTGAGTTATATGATAGATATTTGAGTTATATGATAGATATTTTTTATATAAATTTAATAAAACTAACAAAAAAATAGTCAAAGTATATTGCAAACCATCGACACAAAGTAGATCAATTTAAGTATTAGGGAAAAATCATTTTACATTTCAAATTATTTTCTTTTTTATAAAAAATGTACGAAATTATCAAAAATACCACTTTAAATTCCAAATGATTTCCATTTAAAATGCCCTGAACTAAAAAATGTATCAATAATTAAAGTCATAAAGTATCATAATTAATCAAAAATGTTTCGGAGTTTATTTTTCGACTCTGGGATGTGAACGTAGCATGATGGATGTGACGGTGCCATTTTAATTAGACTTCAAAAAAATATATGACCCGCTACATCCACATTTGGGTCATGTCAGTTTTTATAAGTTTAATTATAATTCTATCGTGACATCCAGTGAGCCGTGCACAATCTAAGGCCGAAAAATGTATCCCATAACATTTTTGATAAATTATATGATTGCAATTGATATTTTTAACAGTTTACCACACTTTTGAAAAATTATCCATAGTTCAAGATTATTATTGATATTTTTAATAAGTTGGAATATTTTTGATGAAACGGAAATAGTTTGAAATTTAAAGTCGTGATGTTTTCCCAAAATATCAATGTGATACCCCTAAGTTTCCAGACATAAATAAACTTGATTTTTGTAATTAGGAAAAGGAGATCTTTTACAATTATAAACCAAGAAAATATCTAGAATAGAAAAACAAAAGCAAAGGAAAAATAGGATAAATAGATAAATGAGAAATAAAGATAAAGAAGTGCCTAATATATAGAGTTGAATTATCTAGAAGGATATTGCTAACCACACAATGTACGTCGGTTGACGACATCCAATAATTATATGTGTGTGAGACGGAATGAAATTGAAGTGAAGACAATGTTTTCAAAATCAGATCGGTCATCAAACCGATCACTTTATCGGTCGAACCATTTTGATAAATTAGGATGACTCGCAAATATTTGAATTTTTATACTACCTCCGTCTTACTATAAGTGTTACATTTCTTTTCGGCATGATATTAAGGAGAAGGATATTAAGGGGTTAAAATGATATGACTCATAACTTTTTAAGAGATAATTATTTCTATTTTTGGAAACATGTCTCTTATAATTGAGTTGCGCATTGTTATCATATATATACAATTTTTTTTAAAGAATGTACATGATGATGTCTACTTTTAAACTATTTTTTCGTTTGTACAAATATTTATAAATCATATGTATATAGTCATCTTCAAAAAATATTCACAGAAAAATTAATAAATAAAAAATCGTATCCATGAGGTCTAGCTACTTATAAATCTATACCTATTATAAAAGAGTGGATTCTTACAAAATTGAATTTACCTAATATATTCTTATTATTATATTTATTTTAAGGGAAATAGTGTAAATATATATATTAAATTTATTATAAACAGAATAAATTAATAATAGTCCTACTCCTGCTATAACTCAACTTAATGAATTTAATTAATAATATAGTCCTACTCACATTATATATAACTCAAAAGTGAAAGAGAAAAGACTAAATTTTGAGAATTGTGCTAAGATAAATATTATAATTTTAAAAAAATTATAATCAAATATATTTTATTTGTAATAAATTAATCATGTTAAATGAGAGGCTATACGTGCAACACACGTAATCTCCTGCTAGTCATACATAAAAAGTCTGATAGTCGATCGTCACTAAAACTACAAAATTATTGAACTAATACTTAAAAATAAAAAAAAAGGATTATATTCGTTTTCTTTTGTACCTCAAAATTAATATTTAATTGCTTTTCAAGTTGCTTTTCGAATTAAAAAATTAATATTTAATTAATTGTAAAACAACTCAGTATTCATGTAAAGAATTCAATCTTTGTTGAAGTGTGTAATTAGTAAGTAACTTGTTTGTTGGAATGCATATGCAATATTTAAACAGATGAAGATGCAGATGATTTACACATGAAAGTTTGAATGATTTAAAATTATTTGTTGGAAGTTTTGAATGATTTTATAGAAAAACTAAAAAATTAATTCATTTAAAAATTTTAAAATGCATAAACCTTAATAGGGGTATTTTAGGTAATATACACTTTCATTTTTAAAAATTGGACAATTTTAACCTTATTGATCCGCATCAATTAGATTGACCCTTATTATGTGACTTATACAGTGTAGTATAGTAATGATCCCAAGCTTGAACACACTCTCTTATATTCGATTAGACATGCAGTATTTGAGACAAATATTTTTATCTTAAATGCAACTGTCTATCCGCACTCTCAAGCATCAATCTGTCTCTAAGCTGCTTCAGCAAACCCAACTCTCAGTTTTCCGTAGTCGAACACGGTGTGATAGCGACCCATAAACATATCTCCAAGGATCCTGCACATTAAATTCATTTAAAGATTATTATTATATATTTGAGTCAACATTCATGATACATCCACATCCAAACACAATCAAATACTAATAGAACTACAAAATATATTATTATTGGATACTGACTTTTGACATGTCTTGTGATTTTTTTAACAGTAAGACAATCTCACACAAATATTTTTGTGCATATATTTTTATCGTATATTAAAACTCAGTCGAGAATTACCAGAGAGGTCCACGTGGAGGAGGAATATCTAAGCCGGTGAAACCACTAATGCATTGTGATTGGCCACCTGCTTCCACCTTAAGTATGTACTGATATAACACAATAAGACGATCGGAGTTATTGATGAACATATAAAGCAAAATGCTTAATGTAAAATTGTATGGGTGAAGGAATAAAATGTGGACCTCTTTTGAGGAGAGATCAAAAGTTTTGCCACCAATTGTGAAGGAAACAATAGGCATAGAAGCAATGCTTCCACAATCGACAAGCGATTCCCCTAGTGCATTAGGCAGCTTCTCACAAACCTGTACAAATGCCCAAAATTATGCAAGCTAGTCTTGAAAACTAAACTCAAAAACTTATGTGAGATCGTCTCACAGGTCAAAATTCGTGAGATGGGTCTAGATCCAAACTCGTGTCAAATGAAATAGTTGTAATTTTATTGGTGTCAATTGTGATTGGACCCAAATCTTGTCAAGTCTCACCATGAGATGGTCTCACACACGACTGCACCAAATTTAAAAGCTAGTATCCTAATAAAAAACGATTATACCTCGCTTGCATAGTTCAGAACGCGCTCTCGAGTCTGATTTTGCTCTAGTTGTCTTTGCATCCAAACAAGGGCCATTTCGCAAGCAGGGCACATAGCATCGCGCAAGCCGGATGATTTGCCCTCTTCGCCTTCCACGACACTCTCGATTCCCTCACTACTACACGTATACATGATCAATTAACGCTTGCACACTCTAGAGGCTAAAAGTGGCTTAACCATGTTTTAAGACTAACCTTGCTCCATCGACTGCACATACCCCTACTTGGGCACATATCTTCTCTGGTTGTATCTGTTGACATTCCAAATCTAATGTAGAACACCAAAACACAAGAAAAGTTGTAGAGATTATAGTTAAGTAGGAGTCTTCTTACCTCTTTCAATAGAAGATCCATCATAGATGACCCATATTTTTCAACCACGGACTTGCATTCTTGATTAACCACTCCAGACGCTCCTATGGCTTGATTGATCATCGCGACCACAGTCTACAGAAACGACGACGACAACTAATCGTTACTAGGAAATAAAATTTGGTTTGATCATATATAGAAGCATAGTAAATACCGTTGGCCCGGCCAAAAGAGAAGTCCCAGAATCAGCAATCGCTGAACATCCTCCGTTGCAATAGCCTGCAAAACAGACACATTACATCAGACAGTCTCTCACATTTCCAATCACTAGTGAAAAAATCGAGCCATGACGTACCACTCTTTTTACCACCAATGAGAACATCACCCATGTCGAACTGCAAAATATCCATCCATAGGAATCAGCCAAAACAATTCTAAAAAATCTCCAACTTTGAAGATTAATTATCATAATTAATCACTAACCTGCCAGTAGCCTTTCTTTGTGACAGGAACATATAAATGTTGGCCTTTGAAATGATTTGTATCAACCCCACCAAAAACAAGCTGACCACCATTATCATCATTTATATTTCTGTTCAACCAAAATGAGAACACAGGCTCCTTCACAAGGCCTTGTGCAATCATGTTATACCATGGGGGTGTTGAATTTCCCACTGAGATCTCTTTAAAACCAAGTCCTAAAATTCCATCAAATTTAGCTGCCAAAAATGTAACACCTGGTTCACTTGTTGCTTCAATAAACTCCTGCCCAATTTCAAATTTATATCTTAAGTCACAACACCTCATTTAATTTAAAAAAATATATATTCAAGAAAATAAATGAAGAACCTGATTCTTCACAACTAAATTGCCAATTTTGACGGCATCTTCGCTATAGAATCCAGATATTGATCCAGTTCCATATCTAATCGCGGCAGATTTTCCTAAAACATCAAATTATGCCAATCAGTGTCAATTTTTTCAATCAAATTCTTTTCATATTCATTAAACTAGAGCTGTCAAAAGCACCGCCGGGCCTAGGCCCACCTGACTTAACAGAAATTTCGGAATGGTGATGGGCCAAAATCTTTCGGGGCTATTTTTCATAGTCCAGCCAGACCTAGCCCGAAAATAAAAAGTAATGTCTTTTTTTCCGAATCGAGCCATTGGCCGGCCTATCAAGCCGAAGTTGACATCTCTGTAACACCTTATAAACGGAAACAAGGGAATGAAAACGAACCATTCTTTTTATAGGTACTAGATTGGCTCGACTTGTACTTAGAATGGGCATAACAAGCAACCTGCACCGAAAATCACCACGATAACATGACACGATTTGGGTCAACACAAATACGTATTTAATCACTAAATACTTACAGAGAAGTAGCATTTTGAAGATGGGACCCAGAGATTGGAGCTGCCAGTGTCAAAAATAACTGTGAACTTCTGAGGTGGAGTGCCAATGCCAATCTCACCAAAGTACTGAGCATCCATGTAGTTCTTGAGTCCCACAATATCAGCACCTCCGTCAACACGAAGACTTCGCTTCGAGTCGAGCCGAGCAGCTTCATCAACCTTCATCTTCTTCAATCCTATTCTCATTAGCCCATCTTCTGATGCAGAGACTGCAGGAGAAAGCACTAGGCTTGCTACCAAAAGGCTAATACCAAAAGCTTGAAACATGGTTCCCATTTTGCCTATAAAATTCAAACTGTTTACGTACATGAGATGCTAAATGCAAAAACAGAGTTGCTTATATAATGATCACAGATTCAAATAATTAGCAAACTCAATCATTAATTATGTTTTGATTTCTACGTTCTCTTAGGCATAATTTCGCTTCTAGTGTACAAGATAGGAAAAATAATCTATGCAATTTATTAAAAAAAAAAGAAGAGGTTCTTTAATTTCCCGTTATACATTTGATCGACTAAAAAAAGATTTAATTTCATTGCTCATTTCAATGTAAAACCCCATAATTACCATCGCCAGATTACAATATACATTAATAAATATAATATATACTATGTGTGTGTGTGTGTGTATGTATGAAAAAGAAATCATATAATTTCCAACTGAAACTTTATCAAGAACAAATTATAATCACATTTATTCACAACTGATGTCGCACTTCTGAATTTCACGTGACAGTAACTATATAAATCCTCACTTCTAAAACATTCAATTAAATTATAAATAAATTGAAGATAGACTTTTATTCAACCAATATATGACCAAATGTACTCACCAAAATGAAGTAACAGAAGTTTGAAGATTTAGAGAAAGCTTTGAGTTTGCACAAAACTGAGCAGCAGTGAGGGTATAAATAGAAGAAAATAAACCAACTTTATGAAATCGGCTTTCTTGAGAAGATACGAAAAGATAAAAAAGGTAAATTAAAGTTAAAATAGCATCCTAATATTTTTAGCCTTCAGATAATAATAATATTAGATTGTTCCTTACACGAGATGCTCGTTGTGGGGTACTCTAAAGAAGTAATTTGTGCAGGGTGGCGAGTTACGTCGCGGCCCATGGGATTACGATGTGCCATCAGATCTTGACCGTTCGTATTTGATCCAACGATAGGAGGAGGGAGGGTGGGATTTTATGGAAAACGACGTCGGAGAAGGGTATTTTTTTTGTGTAATTGAATTTTGACGTGTCAGCAAAGGATGCGAGGTTGTTTACGCGACGCTTTGATTTTATTGCGTCTTTTACGAGGATCGTGCTTTGTGTGTTTGAGGTTTGTTGCTTGTTTTATTGCTTTTTTCCTCTCTTTTTTTATGGGTGGTTTTTTTTTTATATATACTTAATTTTATTGCTTTGGATGTTCTTGGTAGGTATGATTTGTCATTATGCATTTATAATGTTGTCTAATACATGTAACATAAGATATAATGACTAGGATATATAGGAGTACTAATGGAAATGAATCATAATTTGAAATTAAAGAATTTTCTGTGTTTTTGTTCTTCAAAAATAAAAGAATTTATGTGTGTGTAAAAAAAAGAGAGTTTCTGTGTGATAAAGTGGGCCTTTTTACGGTTTTTATCTGTGGGCCTTTTTATGGTTTAGTGAGATCAATCGAATGGTAAAGCTAATCCTACATTTTTTTAATGTACAACAGCATTAACTGATATATACAGATTATCAATAATAAAATAAGCAAAAGTTGCTTTCAAATCTGAATACGGTTTTATTAATTGTGAAATACTATAAGTATCGTAATTAAGGGACATTGTTTTTCTTTTTATTAGTTGTTGACCTCTTAGAGATGAAGTTTGGATTGGATAATTTTCTTTCCCTACAAAGAAAATACATTACTATATTGTTTACACAGGATTTATTGCTCTTATTTGTTTTATAATAATAATGATGATGATGAATTTTCATAAATCAAATTAACATGTACTTTCAGCACGAATGACGTGTTTCTTTTCGGCACGATTATTTAAGAGGAGAGTGATTAAATGATAAAGAGATATAAAGTAATGAAGTTCACACATTTATTAAGATAAAGGAATTTTCTTTTATGGAACAGGCCATTTGAAATGGGACGGCAAAAAAAAAAATACAAATCATTCATGTTGGGACGGAGGGAGTATTACAATGGATTGGAGGATAAATTTTGAAGCACACATTAGATACATTGGAAAGCTATTATATTGTAAGAACTATATCTTAGAATAAAAGCTATGAATTTCAATTGACTAGCTATAAAATCATACAATACAGATGTAAATTTATCCTACGTAAGTGAGGCTATTGCGTCTGACATATAGATTGTTTGGAAAACCATAATACCAGTTTTCTCCTCAATAAAAAAATAAATAAAGAAAATCGTACTATGATTCTATCCAAACAATCTTAATCCGGAGTAATTAATAAAATTGATACTTCGATTAAAATTCTTAATATTTTCTCTAAGAAAATATACATATCGTTCCTTTAGAGACATGTCCAAACAATAATAAATTTTGACTGTGATCAGAAAGATCTCAGATTTAATATCTACTGCTTTCATTTCCCAAATCAAAATATATCTGCCTATAACAACATTAAAGACTCCAATAAAAAAAACATAATATAATCTAATCCACAAATTAACATGTTCTGGTTTCACAACATATCTATAAATCGGGCTTTAATTTTTACGTGATTTATAAATTTGATGATCCCCGTAATAGTTTATGATGTATTAGAATAAAAAAAGAATATTAACAAATAAATAGAGGAATACTAATGTGGGTTAAACGTCAATGATATTCACAAATAATAGTGAGCGACATATAATTCGTCCTTCGTGAGTGGGTGCGCGGGAATCAAATAGAAAATTTTCCTCCCCTATAAACGATATGGACTATTGTATATCATATGATCTACGATTGTCATCAAAAGATGCATTATTTTAATATTTAAAATGCATTATTATAAAAATGTATTATTTGTATATATAGAGATGCATTATTGTATATATAAAGATAAATAATTGTATATATAAAGATAAATAATTATAGACGTGTACTCTTTTTCCACCATACGAGTTTCCCCATTGGGGTTTTACCTATGAAGGTTTTAATCATGAGGTCCGGCTTTGAATTTCTGCTTCAAAGTTGTTAGGTCTTTTTCATTGTTCTCTTGCTCTTTATTTTTTCTTCTTTTTATAATATGACCTCTTTTTCGTCTAGGTTTCAATGACCTGAAAAGGTTAGTAGATACAGTATATGCTTAGATTTTGGGCTTAGAAAAAATATAATGTGCATGGAGCCTGAAACCTGTTTCACAATTCTCGACCCATCGTTTGCCAATCC
The DNA here is from genome assembly GCA_031470985.1 of Agastache rugosa. NCBI lineage: Eukaryota > Viridiplantae > Streptophyta > Magnoliopsida > Lamiales > Lamiaceae > Agastache > Agastache rugosa. The sequence continues at coordinate 11,045,404 of CM062605.1, read as the reverse complement.
AAGTACCAAGTTCTCTTTATTTTGTTTTTGCTTTTAGGGCCCAAAATTAGTACCATTACTTATGGCACATTCCATCAATCAAATAAAATAATAAACTCATGAGAAAAGTTGTCGCACAATCTATAAAGGTGCATGCTTGTGAGCGATTTTTAATTTTTAATTTTTTCAAATAATTACACTATCGAGTTCCTTTCCAAGAAAAGAAGACAAATCTTCGATTTGAAAAAAAAATGTTGGAAAGACAGCTTGCATACCTCAACATATACGTACATATCTAATAACATCTACAATAGAGAGTCAACTGCGGATATATAAAACTGTCACATCATCTAAGAGACAGCCCTCCACAATAATTGACTCTAACAACTAGATCTAATAAAATAGAAAATTTCATTAATTAACATTCAAAATTTACACATAAATTAAAAATAAGAAAATTACATAAAAAAGAAATCGAAAAATTACATAAAACTCGGAATTACTTCCATCTTCTTCGTTGCTTGACCTCCGCCACTGCCTTCGCATTCATACGTTAAACCGCGAATATTGAGAGAACTCGTTATTTTTATTCATGGCTTGAGAGAAGATGAAAAAGATGAAGAGAAGATGAAATGAGTTCACGGGAAGGGCCGGGACTCAAGCCCCCTGACTTGCTAACGGGCTGGCTCGATATGAGTTTACAAGATAGTGGAAGTTATATAAACCTCAAACAAAATCAAGAACAATCTTAATGGGCTCAAACTCGACTACGAGCTAATTAACATCATACAGTACTACCCGTTTACAATAATAATAATAATAATAATAATAATAATAATAATAATAATAATAATAATCATAATAATAATAACAATAATAATAATAATAATCGGCTATTTTGAAACATCCGCATCTCTGGGATGAATAAGGAACCACTGTTAAACCCAACACCACTATCTAAAATTCTAAATTGAATTGAATGAAGAATATGAGATTTTGTAATATTTTCTTCGGGTAATGAAGATACTTCACCCGTGATTTCAGCTTGCACGAGATCTTTTAGAATTGACACACATGGTCAAATTAACTCTGTTGCCGCGTAGGTATTTTGTTGCATCAATAATTAACTTGAAAAATATATACGAGATTTTTTTTAATTAAACACAGATTAGAGAAAAGTCAAAATAAATATTCTTATGAATAACTACTTACAACTATGTGATCATTCACACCACATAGATTTTGATATTTAATTTATTGTAGTTTATATTTTGTATTAATTCAACAAAGTTGTAAATATTATTAAGATCAAACATATAAAAAAATGTTCAAAAATATTATTTTTCTACTATAGAATAGAACATATTAATAGAGATGGAGTGTAGAAGCAAAAGGCTGGAGATTGCTTAAATAACAAATGCATTTAATTAATATATGGTTTATAATAAGAAAGAAAAAAGGAAAAAAGATTCACATGTAAGCATGTGGAAATCATTAGTCCAAGTCAACCGAAAAGTTGTTGTATTTGTACGGGGAATAGAAGTACGGTGGCGGTGCGGCCAACAATGTCACACGTTCAATTTTCTTTTAATTAAATCTGTAATCTTATTTATTAAATCAAAAGTAGAAGCATTTCTAGCACTTCATTTTCATGACGACATTAATGGCACGGAAGTCAACAGCGCATCTCACTCTCTACTTTATAAAATTAATGCTATACTTATCTTCTGGGAAAAATAAATAAGTGTACGAATAATTAATACCTATACTTAATATCATTTCTCACTTCGATGATTGTTATTGGAGTATAATTTTCTATTCCTTCTTCTTTTTTAGAAAAATTATATTTTTCTATTCCATTTATAATTTCTTCAAACACAATTAAAATTTTATTGTTTCTTTCTTTAAAAGATATATATATATATATATGGGAAATGATAAAAAAAAAATTCTAAGTTAATTTGAACTAATTAGGACTATTGATCTTCGTATTATAATACATATATTTAAGTTTCATATTTAACATCCCGCGATAGTAATATTACATATTTATTACAAGAGGTCCATTTACTTTGTTTGGTGGTGTAGTGATCCCGCTTGCGTACAGTGTAATAGTATCATCTTTGTGTGGTGTAGATGTCCACATATATGGTGGTGTACTGCTTTATTTGACATTATATATATACCTTTGTAATTTTCTAAAAAAAACAACTTTAATAAAAAGTTATTTACATCCATTCACATTCTAAAAGAAACAAAAAAATTCCAAAATTTATATCATATCCATAATCATTTTAATTTGAGATGGTCTCTCATGCAACCTGTTGCATACTTGTGACCGGATCCGGATCGGGTTCGATTTGACCCGCGTATGACCCATAAATTATGTTTATTACTTAAATACTGCAAAAGTTAGTAGACTGTTAGTCTGGTGGTTCCGTAGTTCACTCTCAACCTTTACGTCTTGGGTTCAGACCCCAATCAATGCAAACTTTAATTTTTTCTTTCTTTCATTTTCTTTTTATTTTTTGTTTTTGCTTCTTAATAAATTTCAATTATACTTTATTAATTTTTCTTTTTTTTGTTTTTACTTCTTAACGAATTCCAATTATATATTATCATTTTTTCTTTTTTTTGTTTTTACTTTTTAACACATTCTAAATTTTTTATTTTAATTTTTTTAATTGAAGTTTATTATCTTTATTTTCCCTATATTTTTTATGAATTTCTATTACTTCTCAATTATGAATTTATTAATCGTAATTAATATTTTTTAAATTCAACCAAAATTATTTATTAAGTTTACTTTTTTTTATATAATAATTGTACTTTTGATGCTGTTTTATTTTTCTTTCTTGATAACAATTGCCTTTAAAATAAAAATCACCCCATTTTATTTCAAGTATATCTAATTATTAACATGGGATGATTTTTAAATAATTTAATTTTTAAATTACAATTAAAAATTTATGACAAACATAATTAATATATTTTCTTATTTTTTAAATCTTTTACTTAATTAGTTTTAATAGTTGTCATTTTTTAAATTTAATCAATTATCAAAATATAATACTTTTTGTATGTGGATGAGTTATTGTTCTTTTACATATTGATAGGGTGAATTATAGTTACATACTTACATTACTCATAAAATTAGAAAATTATTAACAATAAAAAAATCGAGTGATTTTTATCTTAAGAGTAAATGCTACTTTTAATCACGGAAATTACTACTTTTAATCATGATAAATGCTACTCTTATTTGACAAATGCTACTTTTAATAGCGACAAATGCTATTCTTACTCACAGAAAATATTACTTTTAATCATGACAAATATTACTCTTATTCACGACAAATGTTACTCTTAAATATTTGGATAAAATTCTTTTCATTTAATATATTATTGAAAGGATAAAATAATATTCTTATTCACTCATAAAAAAATAATTATTATTATTATTATTGTTATTATTATTTAATAATTAGATAATCGATGAATAAATTTGGGTAGTTTAGATATCAAGGGGAAAATGCTACTTCTATTATAGCAATAAAAATAATGAATTACTTTTATTTTAAGAGTAAATGTTACTTTTAATCATGACAAATGCTACTTTTATTCACCACAAATGCTACTCTTATTAACGCCAAATGCTACTTTAAAAATGTTACACAGGGTATAATTATTATTTAATAAAATTAAAAAATTATTAGCAATAAAAACCGAGTGATTTTACCTTAAGAGTAAATGTTACTTTTAATCACGGCAATTGTTACTCTTATTTACGACAAATACTACTTTTAATTACGACAATTGCTACTATTTTTCACGACAAATGCTACTTTTAATCCCGACCACTGCTACTTTTAATCGCGACAAATGCTACTCTTATTCACGACAAACGCTACTTTCAATCACGACAAATGCTACTCTTATTCACGGCAAATATTACTCTTATTCACGGCAAATGCTACTTTTAATCACGACAAATGCTACTCTTATTCACGGCCAATATTACTCTTATTCACGACAAATGCTACTCTTATTTACGACAAATGCTACTTTTAATCACAACAATTGATACTCTTATTTACGGCAAATGCTACTTTAAATCACGACAAATGCTACTATTTTTCACGACAAATGCTACTTTTAATCGCGACGTATGCTACTTTTAATCACGACAAGTGCTACTCTTATCCACGACAAATGCTACTCTTATTCAGGACAAATGCTACTCTTATTCACGGCAAATGCTACTTTAAAAATATTACACAAGCTATAAATATTATTTAATAAAATTAGAAAATAATTAGCCATAAGAAACCGAGTTGCTTTTATCTTAAAAGTAAATGCTACTTATAATCACCACAAATGTTATTCTTATTCACAACAAATGCTACTTTTAATCACGACAAATGCTACTCTTATTCGCGGTAAATGATACTATTATTCACGGTAAATGCTACTTTTAATCACGAGAAATGCTACTTTTATTCACGATAAATGTTACTTTTTAAATTATGTCAAATACTACTCTTAATCACGACAAAATGCTACTCTTATTCACGATAAATGTTACTTTAAATCACGACAAATGCTACTTTAAATCACGATAAATGCAACTCTTATTCACGACAAATGCTACTTTAAATCACGGCAAAATGCTACTCTTATTCACGGCTGATGCTACTTTTAATCACTAAAAATGATACTTTTATTCACGACAAGTGCTACTTTAAATCACGCCAAATGTTACTCTTAATCACGACAAATGCTACTTTAAATAAAGACAAATGTTACTTTTAATCACGACAAAATGCTACTCTTATTCACGACAAATGTTACTTTGAATCACGACAAATGCTACTTTAAATAAAATGATTTTTATCTTTAAAGCAAATGCTACTTTTATTTACAATAAATGCAACTTGTATTTACAGCAAATGCTACTTTTGGTATTTAGATGAATTTTTGTTTGTTTATATATTTCAATGAATAATATTCTCTTCACTCATAAAATAAAATTATACAAGGTATTATTATTTAATAATTAGATATTCTAGCAATAAAACTTGATGATTTTCATTTTTAAAGCAAAAAATGCTACTTTTATTTACAATAAATGTTGTTTTTATTTACGACAAATGCTACTATTGGTATTTAGATAAATTTTTGTTCGTTTATATATTTCAAAGGGTGAATAATATTCTCATCATTTATAAAATAAAATTATACAAGGTACTATTATTATTATTTAATAATTAGATATTATATCAATAAAATTGGATGATTTTTAAAAAAAAATAAATGATACTTTAATTCAAATTAATAAATATTAATTATGTTAAATAAATCTCTTATCGAATATTAATATACCACAATTAAAATATATTAAAAATAAAGCTACAATATAAAGGCAAAATAAAATTAAATGAAAATGAGAGATTAATAAACAATAATTAGGATGTACTCGAAAAATAAAAAAATCTTGTAATAAAAATATGAAGCCAGCTAAAATAATTAGGAGTATTAAAAAAAATAAAAAACAGAAGAAACTTGTATGGCATAATTGTAATTGTAATATATTATGAAGTTAAAAAAAAAAGAGAGAAATAAAAGTGGAAATACTTTCCATACAGGCTCGATCCCATGACCTTCATGGTAGAGCAAAACCTTTGGGCATACTAGCCAACCACTAAGCTAAAAGCCTAGTTTGTTTAAACTTCGAACATGTACTATATATATAATATCCTGAAACCGGGTCAGATTGGGATCCGGTCGCATACTTGCGGCAGGTCGCAGGGAGTATTTGCCTTTTAATTTTAGTTAGTTATATATAAAAAAAGGAACCCTTTTCACCAATCCTATAATTTTGGTCCTCCACATTGGCAGCTGAAAAGTCTCCCACAACCAAAACGAGAGAGAGAAAAAAAAATAACACAATTAACATAAAAAATTACGAATTTTTAGCCTTCTAAATTAAACTACTCATTTGAGTCAAATTAACGATTTACATTAAGGCATATATAATCTCAATGAAATCTTATTCATTTGAAACTTCCAATATGAAACGAACATAATCAAAAATTTACAATTTAAAGACTAGAAAATTGAACTTCGAATACTATGGGGAGAGAGTTGACATATTTTAGAAAGGAAGAAACGATGAAATTGCCATGGAAAAAAAAAGCATCAAAAAAATATTCGAACCTAAACCACCGGATCACAAGCTGAAAAATTCAAGGATCTTAATAATTATAATTAGGTTTGATTTATAAACGTAATATCAAATTAACTGTAACCTTATGATATTTTGCTTAACTACAAATAATCTCTCACTAAAACATGAATCAACTGTTAAACACTCCGTCATTAATTACTTTCTATTAACGTCTTAATTACGTATTCTCCGTGTAAATGAGTGGACTTTCTTCCCAAAAATTAGTGTACTCCAGAATTTGGCCAAAATAATTCAGAATTTGATCATCTCAACTATATATATAAACAATATGTATCCCAATTATATATATATATATATATATATATATATTAACAATTAGTAATTAATTCCACAAAAAATTGCGAGCATAAGATTAATTAGTTTGCTGAATTACTATGTTTAGGGATTCTGTACTTTTAAATTTGTAATTTAGTAAATTTTTATTAATCTATAGTTCGGTGATTTATTTTTGAGGAAGGCTATAAGAAAAATAATAAATACATCTAATTAAAATTAATAACTAACAAAACGAAAATGCATAAATCTTATTCTATCTAGATATACAACTATACAAGTCCTCATTTAACCACTAAAATATCCCAAATAATAAACACAAGCTTGATTATAAACAACGAAAATAAAAATCATCTTAAAATGGCGAAGAGATTAAATTACATTTGATATAATTGGATTAATTTAAGCCATGCATTCTTTGAGTAATTAATTAAACTACAGTTTAATACCCAAAATATGGATCTTTTGACAGAAACATCATGAACTAAACATAATTACAATTGGATATTCGAATTATCAGAAAAAACCTAATTGATAATTTTCAGCGACATAAAGCTTAATTATGTGGTTTGCTCAATCCTAACGTGAATTTTATCATTAAAATATACAGTGTGGAATATATAATCCTTACGTGGTCATTTTGGTCCAATATTAGGTGATCCACATATAAGCATGTCGTTGCTGAAAATTGTCATCCGAGATATTTTTGCTAGTTTTGTGATAGTTTGAACATTTTATTATAATTTTGTTTAATTTGAAATAGTTTTGTTTATAGGTCACTAATTTTAGTATTAAACTGTAGTTTACCATATTCTCTTATGTTTTTTTTTTTCTTTTGAAGTAACCATATTATTTAATGTTGAAGTGACAATACGTGAATGATTGACAGCTTCAAACTACAACTCAAAAAAAATAAAATAAACGTCAAATATAATTATTATAAATCCAATTTTCTATCGACATTAACATTCCTGGATTAGGATTATATCAGAAAGAAGTTGAGTTGACGTCTCTCTCAAATTTGAAATAAATCCAATTTTCTATCAACATTAACGTGTCAAACAATTAATGGCCGAAGTTGTTGACCTCTCAGATCAAAACCTTTTATTCTTTCTCATTTGGTCCTCCATTATTTACTACCAATTATATCCAATTGCCCATCTCTTTGTTTGTTCTTTTCTCATTATTTGACAAATGATATACTAGTATAATGCAAAAGGGTAGTGATATTCTGCCACCCAGTGGTCGGCCACCAAACGGTTTTTTTTGCCAAAAATCGGCCGGGTCCATTTATTTTTTGGGGTCAGTTTTTAAAATTTTTTTTTTTGTGTCAATTATGTCCCTAATCTAATTTCCCTCCTTAATTTTCATTTAAGCGCCAAATCTGTCTACATTATTTCTCACTCTCTTTTTTTTCCCTCCACAAAGGCCAAATTTATTTCTAAAATCATTACATATTTATTTTAGAAAAAATCTTTTTTATGTCAATTAATATATATAATGCTATTAAAATGATATTAAATCTATTTCATAATATTTCTACCGTTATAAATAATTAAAACAAGTATAATACATTTTATATTTAATTATAGTTTTAATATAGCAACATATATTTTTTTTCTTAATTAATATTTATAACGCAAATGAAATTTCAAAACAAATTATTCAAATTTGTCTAATATAGCCTAATTAACGGAATTATCAAATTAATTATATAGCCTAATTAACGGAATTATTCAAATTAATTAAGAAGTCAAAAATTTTTCAGGAATGTCATGGGTGGCCAACCAGCTAGTGTCTAAAAATTTTTATTGATTGCAAAATTAAAAATAATCAAAATTCATGAACTGATTTTGCCTTTTGCATAACGCATACTGCAACTACGCTGCATTATTTCTAACAGAACATATATTAAAGAAATTCCTTTTGGTACACATGAATTGAAATCGGATAAAACAATGATAAAGAATGTAAAATTCATATATCCTAGAACTTTGCCCACTGTATTTCATATTATTATGAACATGCTAATTCCACCAAAAAAATGAGCAAAAGTAGAGGAAGCCATTTCAATAAACTGCCTTAAGTCGAGCTATCCAAAGAACGCACTTAGAGTAGCGACTGTCTGTGGCAGTTAATTTTGTCCGATCACCACTGTGTATTAATTAATTAATTAATTCCCAAGTAAATTGCCATTGCTGTCAATAGTATTTACTTCGGCATTGTTATTGGGCTGAGCGCCGCCGAGGATGGAGGAGATGGCCGCCGCGAGGGCCTCCGTGAATTTGGGATCAGAAGTGATCGCGGCCGTGGCGGCACTGAGAGTATCGGCGTACGACGGCTGCGCCTCCGCGGCTTCGTTAACCTCCCGAGACATTTGGAGGCCCGAAAACTTGGACTGATTGTGGAGAACTTGACCGAAAACTTGATGAAAATTTGGGCCCGTAACCGGAGAGAACGGGAGCTGGAACTGCGGGCCGGGCCGTTGTAGGTGTAGCGGGTTTGGAGATTGAGTTAGGTCAAGTGTGATAGTAGGGAAAGGAGCAGAGGCTGAGATTGTTGCCATATTTGATGAACATGGAAGCATTGTTCTTGCTAGAAAATTTGGACTCATTAGGCCGTCGGCGCTCGGCATGGAGCCCGAAAGCAGCATGTTCGCCGCCGCCGCCGTGGTTGACGCCATCGCCATGGCGGCGGGCGGCAGCGGGTGGCTGTGGTTTCCTTCGTAGGTCGTGATCAAGATCGTTCGATCCTCCGCGCATCTCTGGACCTGTGATTTCGTCGTGACACGTTAAAATTATTATTAGGCTGAGTTTATGCTTAATTATATTGAAAAAAAATTAATTAAATGTGACACTAATTAAACATACTTGTTTCCGAACGGGACAGCCGACAGCCATTGTACAACGATAATAAGCTCGTGGACATGGATTACCTTTCGCCATCTTTTGCCCGTATTTTCTCCATTGGCATCCATCCGAAATCTAATTAATGATAACAACTTAATTATTACGATAATAATAATAATAATAATAATATACATGTAAAGCGGACTCCTTTACATCAATTTTTAATTTTTACTATCAAGTTTTTATTTTGGGTGACAAAGTAAATTGACGAGATATAAAATTGAGTATTTAGATAATTAGACGATGAAATTATGTAATAATTGTTCAGCACATCAAAGTATGTGGTAGATTGTTTAGAAAATAGTACCATGGGAGCTTCGGATCGGGCTCGAACGGAGACACGGACTTTCCGCATGGTGGCCTCAGCCGGCTGATCAGCCGGCTTGGAGGCGGAGGGGCTGAGTTTGGGAATGTCATCGCGGTCGACCCTTTTATTTCCAGAAAGACTTCTTTCTTCTTCGGAGGAGCCAGATTGTTCATCATTCATCTGGTTTGTTCCGGCGGAGGAGGATAACTCCATGAATTGTCTTTGGACCAACACCACTCCATTTTCCTCCTTTTCTTCGGTTTTTCTCTGGGCACAAATTATATTATTTCAGCAATTTTCTCATCATGGCTAAATTTATCTCAAATAATTGTATACCTGTCGTTGGAGTTGTGTGGAATTTTGTTGTTGTTGCATCAAAGTGTGGAGCTGCATCTGCAGAGCGGTGTAGTTATTGCTGATGTGAGTAACCATCCCTTTTAATCTTTGATTTTCTGCTTGCATTCTTTCCAATTCAACCTGAATTTGTCCCAACTATATATGTATATATCAGTATTAATAAATTATATTGATATATAAATAATCAAATAATTAAGAATATCCTTTTTAATTTATAATATGTTGATGATTTTAGTAATGATCGATAATAACCTCAATTTTGGCTCGCCGATCTTCTGCATCAGATGAAACCCCATCATCCACCGTGGATTGATCGCTTGCAGTCAGGAGTTGCAGACCAGTCTATACCAAAAATACGAAACAAATGAATACTATAATCTTACACAAAATTCACCGCACGCATCGATCTCATCTCATGACAACAAAAACAAAGCAACAATATAAGAAAAAATATATGCAGAATTTCTATAATTCATAATCACTGCATATATAATTGTAAATTTGCAATCATACTATTGTAAAACATTAATTAATTTTTGTTTTAGTTTATTAGACTCACGTTTATATTCATTTCTCTGCTCTCGTTGATTTCTTTCTTGACAAAAGCATTGACTTCATCACTAGGCCGCTTCTTCTCCGAGAAAAAATCTACTTCACCTAAGACCACCGTGTCTCCGCCGGCTGCAGGCGCCGTGCGTTGCTCTCCTCTACTGCTTGAGTCCACCGGAAACATCGTGTTCCGATTACTCAATCTTGGACTCAGACTATACTCGAAGATTGATTTGTTGCCGAAGAATCCAACTCGATCAGAATTCTCAATGGCGAGACCCCACCCTTTTTCCATAAATCAAGAGAATGATAAAAATCTAGCTAGCTTAGTCTAGTGAAAAATATCGATCGAGATTGAGATTGACAAATGAGAACACTTCCACGAATACAATGGACAAGTCTATAATCTATATAAAAGGTTTTGCGTGGTGGAATTTTTTTTACTTATAGTGGAAAAGTTGATAATACTTAACTTGTCGTCGCGTGCGAAGTCAAAAAAACACGATATTTAATTTATAATCTCGTAATAATATCGGAAATAGGGAAAAAAAATAAATAAATGGAAAACCAAATTAGTGATGTGCAGAGGTTTGTTAAACGTTAATATTGCGTAAGGTCGTGCGTCAGAGATTATGGCCCACATTGTAGACTTGGGGAATTTGTGAGGAGAGATCGATAATATCGTCAAGACCGAGTTTGACGAGAGAGAGAGAGGAGAGAGAGAGAGAGGTGGTTGAAATTGAAACTGTGAAAGGGGTAATAGAAATCCACCGCCCCGAACAATGCGGCGCCTTCCACGTGATCAAAATGAAAAGGTAAGAAACAACCACGGACAAAGTCAACGACTTTGACGCCCAATCTACTGGGGTGGTCAGCTGGCCCAGCTGTATGTGCATCTATATGTATAACATACTCCTTATTAAATATCCTTCAAAATAATGCCAAACTTTTGCAACAATTTCATTTTTCGTTAGTACTTAAATATGGTCATAACTTGCTTAACTAAACCCAATTTTGGAGTAGAGACTTAGAGACACCAAGGTGTAGTGCACAAGCAGCTTGGATGTGCGACACTTGTAAAGTGTTTTAATTTAATGTGTTGTAAATTTAAACTTTAAATTAAAACACTTTACATGTGTCGCACATCCAAACTACTTGTGCACTACACCTTGGTACCTCTAAGTCTCTACTCCAATTTTGGCATTTTCAAAGCTAGTCCAAATCAATTAGTGTGTGAAATGAAATGACACGAGATGGGCATATATCTGGTATAATAATTACTCATCATTGAGAACCTTTTTTTTTTACATATATAGTACTCTCTTCCTCCCGAAAAGTGTGGTGTATATTTGATTTGTTGTGAGATGTAAAATATTAATTGAACCACACTAATCTGATACGGAAGGAGTATGATATTGTAAATGTGCATACATGCAGTTTCAATCTTCCTCAAAATTTGGTTAGATTACTAAGCCTATATAAGGTATACACATGTCAAAATTAGTTAGAGCATCCACAATGACAATGGTGCCCTTCGAAACGGAGGGCACTAACTTTTTTTGAGGGTTTAGGAAAGCTCTCTTTTTTTTAGGGTTCAGGGCGCTGCTATGGGTGCTCTTAAAAATTAGCACTATAATATATATACTCAATTAGGGTTTATCTGTATTCAAATTAAATTATGAGAACAGGATGCATGTGATTTATTTGTACACACTCATCTCAAAAGGGTTTTATATTATCATTCATAAACTTTCGCGGTTAATTAGTTTGGTTATATGGCCAATCCTCCAGCAAGCCAAGAAGGAGGATGTTATTCGAATAAATTAACTTCATAATTTATTGGATAATATAAGCAGACTATGAGGAAAAGAAACCTTTCATTTGCATGCAAAAATTAAAATGAAGTAAAAATCTCTTATTGTTTGGTCTAATCTAGATACATTATTCAGCATTATCGTTTAACGCGTCGACATGATTTGGTATAATACTATAGTTATTTTGGATTAATAGCATGTAAATATAAAACAAAAAATGATATATCGTTCTTACACACGAATTTTATAACTTGTCCATCAAAACTAGCACACAAAAAAAATTCAAATCGAAGTTGGTATGATATTGCTGTAGCAAAATGATATCGTTTTGATTATTAAATATTTTCAATAGTTAAATTATTTTTGTCTTCCACCTCACCTCTCTCTCTCTTTCCGGTTTGTTCTCACTTCGTTTTCTTCTAGCTTGCTTATTCTTCTCTTTTCCGACTTCATCGCCGTCATTAGGCGCCGCCGCCACCTTAGCCACTCTACTCCTTCCTCGTTTTCTCTATCCAACCTAAATTTCCAATACAACTTATGTATCATACACGAAATCAAAACATCAAATCCAAAAATCCGAAATCCCTAATTTCTTCTCTTCTTCTTCTTCATCTATCTGCAAAAGCTCCGCGCTCTCGCGGTGGTGGATGAAGACATTGAGATAGCTATGAGGGAGGCCTAATGGATATAAAAGGTATTACCCCAAAGTTCATATAGTAGAAGATAAATTTTAAAAATTATGTGCAAATGATACAAAGTTCGTGTATTTAGAGATTATTATATTTCCAATTATTTTTTAAATGGGAATTTATTTTGTAATAAATGCACTTTTGGCAACTAGAGTTCTAAATGTTCTTTTCTTTGCACCATCTATAACTAATCACCTTGATGTATATCACATAAATACATATCCATCACCATCCGCAAGTGATGACAATTAGAAATTCAATTCGTTCCAAAATTTGTTTTCATTATCTTGTTTGCATATTATATTGGAACTAGTTTTTGTAGATCTCATATTCTCAACCCCAACCAAATAACATATAAACATAAAACCTAAATTTGCGGCTGAAAAGGAAATATATATTTCTATTACGGGTAGTTGAAAATGCTTCTATCTCAATATACAGAATATATTGTATAATAGTAGTCGATAGTTTAAATACACAGCTATATATGTATAGTACAAGATTAATGAACGGTAAATATTAAAAAAAAAAAATTAAAAAGACAATAATAATTTTTTTCTTTTGTAATTGTAATATCACGATGAATTTGAACATGAAATCTTTTGAATTCAGCCACTAATTACACTACTACTACACCAACACACGCGAAAAAAAAAGGGATTTATTGTTGATGATAGTTGGCATAATAAGAGTGTGGGTTCCCAATGGGCTAGGGTTGAGAGTTGACTGTGACGGTTAGTAGATGCGCAAGTGGGTAAGGTTACCACACAAGTCGGTAAGCTTATCAGATTTTGGGGATCGCGTGGAATTCCAAAAATGGCAAGGTTTATGAATTTTGGGCAACTTAAAAAGGTTATAAACAAAATCAGTTTATAGTTAAGTTCATGGATATTTTATTATTTTTTAATTAATCTTAATTAAAGATTAATAAATTCTAATTAATTAGAATTTTAATCTCTAAATGAGACTTAATAAACTATAGTTGTGACTAATAAACTTTAATTAAGAATAATGAACTCTAATTGAGACCAATAAACCATAATTATCTCATTGTTACATTCTAATTATTCTTTAATTACGATCAATCACACATTGAGCATACCTAATATTTTTTGCCATTATATATATATATATATATATATATATATATATATGGAAATAATCAAATAGAAATTTAATTTTTCCTCCCGTAGAAATTAGAAACTAATATGAAGAAATATTGATCTTTATGTGATATATAGTTAACATACAAAAGATACATTATTGTAATATATAAAATACACTATTGTAAAAATATTAGCAGTATTTTAATGCATAAAATGCATTTTCGCAGGAGAAGAAATAAGTGTGGGATTGAACTAGAGTCTCTAGACCTCGTCCTATATACTCCCAACCACATTAATTAATCTTACTAATAATATCGTGAATGTCAGTCGTGGTTCGAATACTTTAGTATACTATTCTTCGTTTTTTTTTTCTGAACTTATGGGTGTTATTAATATTATGATCAGATACTTTGTTTTTGGTTCTAGCTACACGTAAAAGAGTAATAAAATGGAAATAGAAAGGACTTTTCTATTTTTTTAATTAATACATTTAATTATAGTGGGGCCACTGGTTGGATCCCGAGGTATATCCTTCACTAACCAATACATATGTAATAGTAAAATTCTACAACTATTAGTGTGCGTGTGTTAGGCTAATAGTAGAGTGGCTAATGTCCGAACCAAAGGTCGGGTTCAAGTCCACCGTCACGCGGCCTTTAAAATTTCTTATAATGTTTGTTAAAAAAAAAAAATATTACAACTATTAGTAACAGAAAGAATAGAAAAAGGAGCCAAAGTTGGAACATGTATCCGCGACAAACAAAAATCACTAATTCAATAAGTATTATTTTATTCCCAAGATTCAACACTTTATTTTCTCTTCAGTGTAAACATTTGAAAATTTTCATCCCCTTTAGTCAAAAACTACTATCTAACTGGCTAAACAAACTATATATGAACACGCACAGCTCATAATAGAGTTCAAACTACAATCTGTAACGAATGAATCTTTATAAGGAATAAAGTGTAAAAATATCCTCGAAATTTACAACCAAATGGAAAAATATTTGTGAAAAATGTTTATGTGCAACAATATTCAAATCTCCTAATAAATAATAGTGTTATATATCTACGCCTAACTGAGATTTAATGGCAGTAAATTTGGAAAATGACCCGGTTCCTAATTTTTTAGATCAATTATTTCCACATTCGTTCGTAAATTATAGGGAAAAAGAAGTGAGAATTCTAACGCATTTTTTAGGGTTAAATTCGAGACTTTTCAAATATATTTAATAAAGGGAAAAGATTTTTGGACACTAGGTGGTTGGCCATCCATGGCATTTTTGTAAATATTTTGACTTTTAATTAATTTAATTAAGTTCGAAAATTAGGCTATATTATTGATTGTCTAATTTACCCTTTACCGCTATAATCTAGGAAATTAATTCAAATTTTGAAATTTAAATTTGAGTTTATTTTCGGAATTCTTTTGTGATTGATTTTATCCATAATTAATTATTGATTTTGTTTCCATTATTATACCTAATTTTCACTAATTTAGGGATTCTTCAAAATTATATCATATTTCGAATTTTATTTTATTTTCGGTATTATTTTGTGATTGATTTTTATCCATAATTAATTATTGATTTTGTTTCCATTATTATACCTAATTACCACTAATTTAGGAATTCTTCAAAATTAAATCATATTTCGAATTTTATATTATTTTCGGTATTATTTTGTGATTATTTTTATCCATAATTAATTATTGATTTTGTTTCCATTATTATACCTAATTTCCACCAAATTAGGGATTTACATATCGGTAAAAAATTTGAATTTATTAATTTCATATATTTTATTTTTTTATCTCTTTTAAAATTTAATTTCATATCTTTTATTTTTCAATTAATATCTTCCAAACCCTACATTATAGTATCTTCATATATATCGAAACCCTACATTTTATTACTTTTATTACTTTGGCTTAATATAACCCTTTTCTAGTTCAACTTTTATTTATTAGTTCAGATTATATTGAATTGCACATAGTGTAATGTAATTGTTAGTAAAAAAAATTAATATTATGATTAATTTCACACTACTATAGTCCAATATGAAGAAATTTAAAAATTCGAGTTATGGTCAATTTAACTATAGTGTAGGCAATTTGGTCAAAATTGAATGTTAGTAGTGTTCGAGCCGAATTGAGGGTAGTCAATTTGGTCATATGTGGTACTTTGTAGGCGATTCAATTTGATCAAAATGGAACATTAGCAATGTTCGATGTAACTTGATGGTGGCCAATTTGAACGTTATAAGTGTTCGATTGAACTTGAGGCGAGTCAAGAGATAATAGTCTAGTGTAATTGTTAATAAAAAAATGTAATTATGATTAATTTCCACTATAGTAGTCCAATTCATGAAAATTAATTCGGATTATGTTGATTTGATCATGGTCTAGTGTAATTGTTAATAAAAAAAATCGAATTACGAATAATTTCCACTATAGTAGTCCAACTAGTGTAAGTTAATTCGGATTATGTTGATTTGAACATAGTATACTATAATTGTTTATAAAAAAATCGAATTACGAATAATTTCCACTATAATAGTCTAATTTGTGTAAATTAATTCGGATTATGTTGATTTAAACATAGTCTACTGTCATTGTTAATAAAAATGATCGAATTATGATTAATTTCCATTATACTAGTCCAATTTGTGGAAATTAATTCGGATTATGTTGATTTGATCATGGTCTAGTGTAATTGTTAATAAAAAAATCGAATTGCTAATAATTTCCACTATAGTAGTCCAACTTGTGTAAATTAATTCGGATTATGCTGATTTGAACATAGTTTAATGTAATGTTAATAAAAATGTTCGAATTACAATTAATTTCCACTATACTAGTCCAATTTGTGGAAATTAATTCGGATTATGTTGATTTGAACATAGCCTACTATAATTGTTAATAAAAATGATCGAATTATGATTAATTTCCACTATACTTGTCCAATTTGTTGAAATTAATTCGGATTTTGTTGATTTGAACATAGCCTACTATAATTGTTAATAAAAATGATCGAATTGTGATTAATTTCCACTATACTGGTCCAATTTGTGGAAATTAATTCGGATTATGTTGATTTGAACATAGTCTACTATAATTGTTAATAAAAATGATCGAATTACGATTAATTTCCACTATAGTAGTCCAATTTGTGGAAATTAATTCGGATTTTGTTGATTTGAACATAGTTTACTGTAATTGTTAATAAAAATGATCGAATTACGATTAATTTCCACTATAGTAGTCCAATTTGTGGAAATTAATTCTAATTTTGTTGAGTTGAACATAGTCTACTGTAATTGTTAATAAAAATGACCGAATTACAATTAATTTCCACTATAGTAGTCCAATTTGTGGAAATTAATTTTATTATGTTGATTTGAACATAGTCCACTGTAATTGTTAATAAAATTGATCGAATTACGATTAATTTCCACTATACTAGTCCAATTTGTGAAAATTAATTCGGATTTTATTGATTTGAACATAGTCTATTGTAATTGTTAATAAAAATGATCGAATTACGATTAATTTCTACTATATTAGTCTAATTTGTTGAAATTAATTCGGATTATGTTGATTTGAACATAGTCTACTGTAATTGTTAATAAAAATGATCGAGTTACGATTAATTTCCACTATACTAGTTCAATTTGTAGAAATTAATTCGGATTATGTTGATTTAATTTGAACATAGCCTACTATAATTGTTAATAAAAATGATCGAATTACGATTAATTTCCACTATAGTAGTCCAATTTGTGGAAATTAAGTTTATTATGTTGATTTGAACATAGTCCACTGTAATTGTTAATAAAAATGATCGAATTACGATATATTTCCACTATACTAGTCCAATTTGTGGAAATTAATTCGGATTTTATTGATTTGAACATAGTTTACTATAATTGTTAATAAAAATGATCGAATTACAATTAATTTCCACTATAGTAGTCCAATTTGTGGAAATTAATTCGAATTCTGTTGGGTTGAACATAGTCTACTGTAATTGTTAATAAAAATGATCGAATTATGATTAATTTCCACTATACTAGTCCAATTTGTGGAAATTAATTCGGATTTTGTTGATTTGAACATAGCCTACTATAATTGTTAATAAAAATGATCGAATTATGATTAATTTCCACTATACTGGTCCAATTTGTGGAAATTAATTCTGATTATGTTGATTTGAACATGGTCTACTATAATTGTTAATAAAAATGATCGAATTACGATTAATTTCCACTATAGTAGTCCAATTTGTGGAAATTAATTCGGATTTTGTTGATTTAAACATAGTCCACTGTAGTTGTTAATAAAAATGATCGAATTACGATTAATTCCACTATACTAATCCAATTTGTACAAAAAAAAAGACGCCCAAAAGAAATTTACAACTTCTTGCACCCTGTAGGAGTCGAACTTGAGACGTATATGTTGTAATTAGAGCATTGTGCCACTAAGGTAAGTGGCGGCCCGCAAAATATGTTGCAAAACAAATAAATTTAGATGCTTTCGTTATGACACACAATTAAAAAAAAAATTACAACTTCTTGCGCCTTGTAGGTGTTGAACTTGAGACATATATGTTGTAATTAGAGTATTGTGCCACTAAGGTAAGTGGCGGCCCGCAAAATATTTTATGATTTAATAACTTTTAACATAACATATTAGACATATATGCTACGTAAATTTTGAATAATTAACTAGGTAATATAATTGTATATAACCGAATGATTTAGATTTGAAAATATAATCGAAATATAATTATTCAAATTAATTTTTTGTGGGGGAAATATAATCCAAAAATAATCAAATCGAGTTCCCACTAATTTAGGATATGATCGTTATTTGAGGAGGAAAATATAATCCTAATATAATCACACTAATTTAGGAACTAATTCGTGGGAGGAAAAAAATATTATCCTATTATAATCCCACTAATTTAGGAATTAATACATGGGAGGGAAATAATTACTTAGGCGAAAGATATTTTGCATAGTATTTCCAAGGAATATTGTTTTTTTAAATTTTAAATTCATTATAGTAATCGAAATTAAATTAAATTTAATTGATTTAAATTATTTAAATGCTATACTTTGAAATCGAATTAATCTACTTTAAAATTGTGATATATATATTAATTGAGAAAAAAATTATTTGATTTAATTTATTTTATTTTCTTTAATATTCAATTTGTAGTCAGAATATTATGAAATTTCATTTGCTTTATAAATATTAATTAGAAAAAAATATATATTGCCATATTAAATCTATAATTAAATATAAAATGTATTATAATTTTTTAATTATTTATAACTGTAGGTATATTATGAAATCGATTTAATATCATTTTAATATTATTATATCTATTAATTGACATAATAAAGATTTTTTCTAAAATAAATATGTAATAATTTTAGCAATAAATTTCAGCCATTTTGGAGGGGAAAAAAAAGAGAGGGAGAAATAATGTAGATGGATTTGGCGCCTAAATGAAAGATTAAGGGGGAAATTAGATTAGGGACATAATTGACACAAAAAAAACTAAAAAAACCCGACCAAAAATAACAAATGGACCGATCCTTTTTTGGCAAAAAAACCGACTGGTAGCTGGCCATCGGGTGGCTGAATATCACTACCCTTTAATAAATAGCCAGCTGCTGAATTATGTTCTTTTTTCTTTTTTAATTCCGGTTTGGATACACCAGAAATCAGTTGGGACTTGAAAATGCCAACAAAATCTCCTTTTCATCAGAATGAATTTTTCGACAAAAAATCATAATTATAAATTTGAAATTAAAAATGACAAAATAATGGTAGTTTAATAACTCGTCGACAAGTCTTGTTAAATAGAGACTTATATTTGCACCATTTATTTGGAGATTTGAAAATTGTTGCATCTAAACATATTTTAAGAATATGTTTGCATTCAATTGTATGTTAGTAATACTTATGAAAAATATACTCAGATAATACGACTTAGTGAAAATTTTAGTTTAAATTTCAATTAATATACTCCCCTCATCCATCACAGTGACTCATATCTTTTGGGCACTAGAATTAATATATATATATATATATATATATATATATGTATAAAATAGAAAAGTGATAGGGTCCAAACTTTTTAAAGGAATAATTTTTGCTATTTTGGGTCCGAACCACTAATAACGGGACAATCTAAAAAGAAAAAATAATAATATTAATGATAATAGTAGCTACTAATATTAATAATAATAATAATAATAATAATAATAATAATAATAATAATAATAATAATAATAATGATAATAGTAGCTAATCCCTCTGTCCCGATAGCAAGATTTTGCTTTCCTTTTTCGTCTGTCTCAATAGCAAGATCTCATTCTAAAAATGAAAAATAATTAGTTCTTCAAAAGTTGTGGAACCTACCACTTTTTATATTTTTACATTTTTTTCTTAATAACCACGCCCAAAGCAAGTGAAACCTTGCCATTAGGACGGAGGGAGTACTAATTAATACTTCACGCAATTACTGGTAAGGATTTTTTCTTTAATATAAATATTGCCTTTGATTGTAATATACATAGGTCTCTTGAAAATCTAAGTGTGTGAATTTACGAAATAGATGGCATCACAAAATTGTTTTTTATTTATTATAGTGTTTATTATTTCAACGTAAAATGGGTTTATGTACTTATTACAAATTAATTATATATTATATTACATTTATGAACAAAAAGTACAGCAGGGATACTGTAGTCTAAATATGAGAATTTACAACTCCAATACTATACTGTTGTAATAAAATGATTGTTATGCTTAGCGGATATATATATATATATATATATATATATATATATATATATATATATATATATATATATATATATATATATGGATCCTACATTTATTTTTACTAAACAATTTTGGAGATTAAGAAAAACAATCACGTACGAAAATTAACCAAACATTAGAATGCCAATCTTTAAAAGAAAATATTTGAGTTCGAGTTTCAATTTTAATATTTAAAATGCATGTATATATATATATATAGGGACGAATTAGTATATAAAATATTCTCCCGTGAGAACGTGAGAACCATGCTTAAATCTGTATGTATTCATGCTTAAATATATATATAGTCATGTTTAATGAGATTCGTGCTTTTTTGTATAAACAATTATGCTTACATATATATATATATGTCAAGAGAATTATTAAACAAAATCAAAATACAAAACAAAAATGTTTAATTAGTAAAGTATAAAGAATAGTTTAGTTAGCAAGTTGTGATTTTCTTTTTCTTTTGAGAAAAGATAAACAAATTGTGATTGAGAAAATGTGAAACAATTCGAAAGTAGGGCTTTATTTTTTTTAATTAATTGATTGATATGATAAAATACCTCAACTTTATATGAAGCTAACAGACACCTAAGTCTTGCTTGCCTGGCCCCCATGAAGAAAAACAAAGACGCACTTTTCCTTATTAATTAGTTCCCACCACGCTTTCTTTGTATAAAAACTTTAAACTTTTTCTTGCTCTTTATTTGTTTTATTTTCTAAAAAATTAGATAATAAAAAAGTCTGGAAACACGCCTCGATTATTTTTATTCGAACTCTTCGACGAAGCTTGGCAGAGCAGCGAAGTTGTTAGAAATGAAATTTATTCTTATTTCACTGAAAAAGTGTTGTCACTGTAAAACGCTTGTAGCCAGAAACAAAATGAATTTACTAATTTTATCCTAGTTACTGCATCGAAAATTGAATAATAGAAAAATTTGTACTGCGGGCAAGGGCAAAATAAGAAAATTTGAAATCATCGTTCTAAGCAAAAACTTGGGTACAACTAACCACATCGTACGGTTCACTGTTATTATGGGTGATTAAGGTGTATTAGAAGATAACTAAGGGGAGTATGAGAAATTAAGGGACATTTATAAAAGATAATTGGAGTTTATTAATGATCAATTAGAGTTTATTAAGTTTCAATTGGACTGCACACAAATGGTCCTCATTTTTCCATATCATTCCAAAATATGACTATTCAAGAATAAATTTTGTTTCAAAACACTTATTTAATAAGAAAAAGAATGAGTACAACCAGCCATATGGTAGAATTGATTGTAATTAATTAGAAAGTAATGAAGAGGGATTAGAGAATAATTAAGGAGATTAAAGATAATTAGGGAATAATAAGGTATTTAAAATTTATTAATCTCAATTAGAATATATTAATCATAAATTAAGATTCATTTCACCAAAATAAGAATTAATTAAGTAAAAAATAGAATTAATTAAAAATAAAATAAAATAAATCAAGAATAATATTACACTGTACGCAACAAGGCCGACCTTGGACCTAAACCAGAAGTGCGACCGTCTAGAGCCCATGATCGGAAGGGACCATAAAAAAACTCAATCAATTATAAAATGATTTTAAAGATAGCCCCAAATCTCTCTTCCCATTTTGATAATGTATCATTATGAGTTCCGACTTTTTTAATACCAAAATATAAAAGAGACAAATTATATATCCTATTCATAAAATTAGATCTTTTGCATACCAAAAATGTGTTAAAAGACTAAAATAACCTTAAGTAAAAAAAACAATTAAAAGAAACAATAAAAAGACAAAAAAAAAAGAAAACAAAATTGGTCCCCCCAAATCACAATCGGTCCCCCCTCCCAAACCCCACTTTCTCTCTCTTCGACTCTCATTCTCTCTCTCTTCGACCGCCTCTCTCTCTCTCTCACGAAACCAACCAGTCACGACAGCCACCATCTCCGCCCACGATCTTCGCTTCGTCGTGTCTGCAAAAATGAGCAACTGGAGAAACGAGAGGCAACCCGCGCCGTCGTCGTCGGACTCCGACGAGGAGGATTTTGAAATTCCTCAACCGCCGGTTAGTGACCTAAATTCGACCCCAATTTGGATTTTTTTTTCGAAATTTTTGTTGAAATTTTCTGTTAAATGCATGTTAATGTGTTAAAAATGTGTTTGATGATCATGTTTAGTTCGATTTTGTTGGATGGGTGTATAGTTCTTGTTTGTTTAGTTTGAAATTCTTCGGTGTTTAGTTCGAAATTTATGTTGGTTGGGTGTATATAGTTCGACATTGTTGGTTAGGTGTATATAGGTGAGGAAGACGACTCCATCGAGCTCACGATCGTGGGCACGACCGTGCTCACGATCGTGGGCACGATCGTACCCTTCGATCGTGGGCACGGCAGACCCCTCTCCAATTTCTTGTGTTTTGTTGCTTTGGTTGGTTCCAACACATGATGATGTTCCTAATATTTTGTTGCTTTGGTTTTTGTAGGTTAATTGTTCTTGGAAGAGACATACATTGCTCTATGTCACTCGTGGAATCAATCTTTACATGCGGGTTGAAATATTCCGAGAGGTTACAAAGATTTTATCTGAAGTTGGTGGTAATGAAGCATTGGAGATATTTAAATCCGGCATTGTGGGGCGCTTGATTGACGTGAGAAGAAGTCACAGTGCAAGTAATGCCCTACATCACGTTCTAGCCCGACAGTTGAAGGGTGATGATATACCTCAGATCGAGAGTTGGTTTCAGATTGGTGGAGAGACCATTCGTTTTACGGCGAGGGATTATGCCCTCATCACTGGGCTTCATTTCGGACTCTCCGACTTTGATCCACACTCAAGTCATCAAATTCCTAGCGGCAGCATTTACTACACATATTTCAAAGGTGAACCTACAAAAGTAAGTGAGCTGCGCAAGAAATTCAAAAGCAAAGAGTTGGGCAAAAACGTTGAAAACTATTTGAAGGCGGCTAACTTGTTAGTTTACTATCTCTTCCTCTTATGTCGGGACGATCCCGAGATAGATGATTGGGCATGGACATTAGTTGAAGACTTTGAAACCTGGGATAGTTTTCCATGGGGCTCGTACACGTATGGTACGTTGTGTTACTATATAGACAACGTGGCGATGCACCCTAATCAAGCAGAAAGAGATTACCACTTCTACGGTCCAGTTTGGGCTTTGCAGATTTGGTCGTATGAGGCCATTCCAGCACTCGGAGACGTGTGTGGATTTCGAGACCCACAAGTCAGATTGCCCCGATGTTTGAGGTGGAGCACAAGGAAGATGAAAATGGTTGATTTTAGTCGTTTCTTGGACAATCTACGGGTACATTTATTTTATTTTATTTTATTTTATTTTTTAAATTTGATTGTATGATTCAATGTTGAATATGTAATATTAAATTTTTATTATTTTTTGCAGCTTGTAGTATATCCCTCGTTGGAACCTATTGCTGAAGAGCTAGAAACGTGGTACATGATGAGCTTTGACAACGGAGAGGAGTTTGATGTGAGATACAAGCCTCCTGTACGAATTGCAACAAGGAAGGACCCGAAAGGAAAGTCAAAGGCTATGGGAAAATTGAAGAGTATAGTGGGGAAGGTGTTGACTCCTGAGGCGAGGCGACCAATGCCCAAGCGTCGCCGTGAGAGTACTCCACTAGGTGCTACAGACGAGCTACTATACTCAGGGCAGCCAGACAGGGTTTGTTGTGTGCACGGACGGCCTTATCCAGACCACGAGGAGGGCACTAGCGGCGGGGATGACATAGAGCGCCGGCTGAGGGCAGTTTTGAACGACGAGTCTGATACTGGCTTCCTTGCTCGACTTACTCGAAAGATGTTTGCTCAGATGAATGACTACTTCATTCCTAGGCGGTCTATCAGTCATCCACAATACTCTCCACAGCACTTGGTTGGGAGTCACACAATGAACAGAGAGCCACACCGTCACTCTACGTCAGCCGTTGACAGACACAGATGGTCTGGTGCGCAGGAGCCCATCCAGGATCGTTCCCGTCACTCTTTTGGTGTCAGTCTGCAGGGGCGCCATTCCCACCACTCTCAGCAGGGTGTCCCTTCCCACCACTCTCAGCACGACCGTGCCCCTTCCCACCAGTCTCAGCACGAGCAGGCTCTTCTCACCACTCTCAGCACGAGCAGGCTCCTTCCCACCACTCTCAGCACGACCGTGCCCCTTCCCACCACTCTCAGCACGAGCAGGCTCCTTCCCATCACTCTCAGCACACGCAAGCCTCTTCCCACCACTCTCAGCACGAGCTATTTGTTGAGCTCTTTCGGCCCGTGCAGCCTACTTACCCGCACTTTCAGTCTGAGGGGCCATCTTATCAGAACTACCAGTCGTTTGGGCCCGAAGTCTCTAGTTCACTGACGCCTCATCCCATTTTACCTGATCAGTATTCATCGCACGAGCTTCAGGATGAGGATGATGATGAGGATGAGGATGATGAGGAGGTGGGTGACAAGAACTTGAGTCTTCGACAACCCAGACCGTCTGCTGCTCTAAAGACCCCTTACAAGGGCAATGTTCCGTCTAATACCGAGACGTTGAGGATTGAGTACAGAGCCTTTAGAAATTCAGGACCCGAGGCCTATGCAATTACTTATGAGACAAAGCACGTGCTAACTCAAAAGTTCTTCGACACTCTAGAAGATCTTCATCAAGACTTCACTGCTGAGGTAACATCCTTTATATTATCAGAAGCATAAATTAAATTGTATTTATATTGTCATCTAATATAAGTTTTATGTTTGTTAGGTAATAGACTTGTACGTGTCTTCCACTCGCGCGAGGATCCGGCGGAATCTCAGTACTCGGTCAAATATTGGTGCAACTGTCACGATCGTCGTGGGCTCTGCATTTTATGTAAGTTTTAATTTATTTATTTTTGTTATTATTATTTTTTATAAATAATATTGATCTTGGTCATGGTTACTTTTCTAGACGGCTTTAGTTTCCGAGCTACAAAAGCTGCATCCAAAGGATCCACAATTTAGACGAGTGAAGGGAAAGCCAACATACAACAAATGGAGAATGCCTGATGGAATAGATGAGTTGGTAAAAGGGCTAGATACGCCGACCGCAGTTCCATGGTCAAATGCCTATCATGTAAGTATATAATATTTTAATAATATTTACATATACTGAATAACATGTTATTTCATTGATTTATTTGAATATGTTTTTGCTTGAACAGATTATTGCAATCTGTTGTATTAATGAGAATCACTGGGTCACTGTGAGGATTTGTCTTCTTGACTGGAAGGTTGAGTTGTATGACTCAATGTCACACCAGTATGACAATGATCGTGTGACAGAGCGCGACTTCCAGAGGAAGCCCATTACTCGTCTTGTGCCTCATATGTTAGCTCTTTCGGGTTATTTGAGAAACAATTCATCAAGAATCAGAAGAGACGATGAAATGGAGCTTGTTAAGATGCCAACTAGTGTACAGTTCGCCCAAACAGATAGCCACAGCTGCGGCCCCTTCGCTTGCATGTATTAAGATCGTCTGGTGGCCCGTAGAACTTCCAAAGTCAGACATTCGGGTGAAATCGACGAAAAGTACGTTAAAAGATATCGATGGCTCGTAGGGTGTAGGATTTTTTGGCTTAGCATTGATCCACGATAGATATGTATTTACATTTAAGACAATATTTTGCTCCGTGTTTTGACATTACCGACATTACCTACATTATATTATATTTTCTTAAGTGTTAATCTATGTGTTAATCTATATGTTAATCTATTTTTGAATACCAGTGTATATTTATGGAATACCAGTGTTAATCTACGGTCGTGAGCTCGATCGTGGCCACTGGCCACGACCGTGACCACGTTCGTGAGCTCGATCGTGGCCACGACCGTTACCACGTTCGTGAGCTCGATCATGGCCACGACCGTGGCCACGGTCGTGAGCACGATCGTGGCTACGGTCGTGGGGACGATGTATTTTCCACGATGGACACCCACGATCATGCACCATATTCGTGGGGTTCTCCAAAATCGACCAATTAACGACATTTTTTTTGTTTTTTCTACCTTGAACGTATTCTTAACCCCTTAGTATCATGTTTATACATCATTGATCGAACAATATCATCTTAGAACATATAATTTAATATTAGTGTGGACTTTTGTAATATGATGGTAACATTAGAGAAATGTTACATAATATATACTAAGAATGTGAAAATCGCAATACATCAATAAATGAAGTTTTTTAGTGTTATTTGTATATTACAATTCGAACTTTGTTAGCATAATGATGTTTGAAACATGATATAACATACGAAAAGACATTAATCATTGTTTATTAGTCGGAATCGGAGATTGTTCTTCAGCTCACGATGGTTGGGCATACGACCGTGATTACAGTCGTGGCCAAACCACCGTGATCACGATGGTCTACTCACGACCGTGATCACGATAGGGCTGCGTGATCGTGATCACGGTGGGTGTTCCATCGTGACCACGGTCGTGGGCGGCTATCGTGGTCACGGTGGTTAGCCACGACTGTGGACACGATTGAGTTTGTCCATCGTGATTTCGGCAGGCGACGACAAAAAATACTCATGCAACACAAAACTAATCAAACTCAAAGATAAATGATTATAAAGAGAGATATCATTGACGGAAAAGGTCACAAAATATGATACATTTCCCTCAAACACAACAAGTTCAATAATTGCTAAATTTCTTCTCGGCGGGGAAAAGGACATCCTCTTATATCATGATCTTCTCTACGACAATTGCTACATCTTTTTTTCTTCCGTCGTCTTTACCTTGATTGTTCTCCACATGTTTCTTCAGGGGGGGATGTTTAAATCGACACCACCTATGGGAATAGATGTTGTGCAAGATTTTCTGTTGTGGCCGGGTCCCTTACACCTAGAGCACACCTGATTACATCGTATGGTCGTCCTATCTTCAACTGCTGACCGAGCACGACTCATTCTTGGACGGCCGGCCTGACGCACCTCATCTGGAGGGAGACATACGATTGATGAAATCGAAGGCGGCACATTCCACTCATCAGGATGTGGTATTGGAAGAATATGCTCCGCGTAAGTTTGTCTAAAATTGTGTTGTTTGAAATAATGACTAACGAAATCGTACACAGACAAACCATTGCTAGCGCGCCTGTTACATTAACGAAAATATTATTAAATGAAATTTAAAAGAAATTATAGCCAAAGATAAACAATTACCTTATAGCGGCGACGGCATGCTTACATGGAATCTGATCCTCATCAAACTCCCGACACTCACATGTCCAACTCTCAAGGTTGACTTGATAAGGAATATTATCTTCTTCGACTTTATAAATATGTGTTGTTGTAGCTCGAACAGTTAGATGAACACTAGCTTGCACAGATAAAGAAAGCTTATCGAAAGCATTCTTTGTCAACTCATGATCTCTCGATGCAGCTTCTTCCCGCCTCTCATCAAACCAATTCTCCAGAATTCTGCGAAATATTTCAAGTAACGAGCAAACTGGTAAATGTCTGGCCCACAACAAACGAGAGTTCAAGACTTCGGCTGCATTGGAGGTCAGAAAGTCATAGCTTCGTATGGCACACTTCGACCTAGCACACCTCTCCATGATCGTGGGCACGATTATGATCACGGTCATGGCAGCGGTCGTGGGCATGGCTGAAGCCCAGAGAAAAAAATACTAAAAACCCTAGATCGTGAGCACGATACTCGTACCCTTTTGAACTGATTTTACCCTTGCATAAACATGAAATTTATAATTCTTTATCTAGCAAATAAACATATTTCATGCAAATATTCCTAGTACTAAAACCCTAATAGTATATCTCAAGAACGTGCCATTAAAATCTAAAATCATGTGCGGCCTATTTAACATAAAATAAGCAATATTCATGCTCAACATACATATCATCATGAAATCAAACCAACAAACAATCATAAAAGCCGACAATAAATCACCATCGTGGAGTTTAAATCATCATCGTGTTTACGGTCGTGACTACTATCGTGACCTTAAGATCACGTTCTTCAAAAATATATTTTTCGACTACTATACGCATTATGCGTACCTTTATATAAGATGGAAATACGAAGGCACCCCCTTGAAGTTGATCTTCCCTTTTGGCCGATGTTTCGAATGGTTTTTATGAGGATTTTCGTTTCTTTTTCTTGTGTCTTTTATCTATATTTTGAAGAGAATATTGGTTGATAAATGTTGATTTCATTGATGTTATGTGATTTAAATAATAGCTCTTTGCACCAACAAACTCTCTGACAAGAATTTATTAAAGTAGCTTCATTAAATACGTAGTACATCCGAAAATATTCATCAAATCCGAATTTGCAGGGTCAATAAATGGAGGGTTTCGGAGATACGATGCATGACACGACCGTGGCCACGATCGTGGCCACCATCGTGATCACGATCGTGATGACAATCGTGGCCACGATCATCGCACTCCGACGTGACCACTGTCGTCCCGCGTTGACCAAGGGTTATTTTTGTCTTTTGAGTGATTTTGGTATACAAAACATCTACTTTTATGAATAGGATATATAACTTGTGGCTTTTAGGCTTTGGCATTTAAAAATAGATTAACTCTTTTGATAATGTATCCAGTATAAATGTATAATATTGCAATATAAGTATGTTGAACATTAATACTTTTTGGACATATATGTCCGGACATAAAATAAATATATTAATAATTTTAACTTATAATTTATCAAATAAAATAATGGTGTTGGTTAGTACTCTAATGTATTTACTTAATTAATCTAAACTGCCATTTTTAAAGAGAGAAATATGAATACAAAAAATACGAAATTAAACTAATAAAATTATTTTATGATTTTCACTAATCTTTCGGAAATACTATTACTTAATAGATATTTATGCATTCACTTGAATTAGATTACTCAAAAAATAATAAATTGAATGAATGTGGAGAAATTATAAAATTAAATAAATAATTTAAACGGATCGAACCGATTCATTTACCTAAACTAGCTAGATTATGTCTGGACATTTATGTCCGAATAACATCACTCTATATTTAAATGGACAGCATGAAAAAGCGACAAAGTCAACAAAGCGGCAACAAAGTCAAATCAAAGTAAACAAACAACTAATCGTGTTTGGGGACAAAAGGAAAGTTGACTGAGATTTTTTGTCTGACCAAAAAGCAACTCCCACGTGGCTTAGTTCCGCGACGTAGAAAAATTGAGAGGATTAGGTGCGAAACAAAACTATTAAATACACAAATCAGCTTAAGTTATTAGAGTGGGATATGAAATAAAGAAAGTTGCCCCAGTTGGTGTATAAGCTATATACATGTTATATTGGGTGTTTTAATTTCAAGTTTTGAGAATTTTCATATTTGTACAATAATTAAGATTGAGCCCATAGCATAACATTTTATTAATTAATGTACTGTAATTTATCTGTAACGTGCATGCGGTTTTTGAATTATTTTACCCGAATTGAATGAATTTTATTCGGTACAAACTTCTCCAGTAAGAAGAAAGAAAGAAAGATTGAAAAAATAAATAAACAAAGTTTGATTTGGAAGGAATGACTAAATCAATCAAATTCTAGCTGGCACTATTCTACTGTACCTGCCTATATTAATTAAATATATGGGCTGTCCCAAAAAAATCTTGATGATTTTGATTCCTTAATGTCTTTGATTTTTCATTGTTTATATCGATTCATCTTCATGTTCTGACGTTTTATATTAGTTATTCATTTTTTTTGTCATCAACTCTTAAGTTGACAAAGAGTTCGTTAGTCGACAACTATTAGTTATTTATTACTGTACAACACATATCACCGATTAAAAAAAAACAAAGAAAGAACCCTAAAACCGATCTGGGAAAGGGCGATCTCATTGCAGTAAAATCTTGTGGCAAACTACACAAGAAAAAAGAGTCAATATCTTAACAAACAAAACAATATTAACCCAAAGAGCATAGAAAATAAGTTGCGGTCTAGCTAACAACAATAGAAAATCAGTATGCTCTCCAAATTAGAAAAGAACATATTCTTTTTATGGTATCTCTACTATACTTCCCAATTATATAAGCTGATAGGAATTTTCACAAGAATTAAGAAAATCATTGGAAAAGTAAAATATACAGTAAACTTCCAAATATGTCCATATTTATTCTTTGACTATACTTTTTTTAATGAGTCAATTAAAGAATTGAATATGAGTATATTAGTAAATGAGTTAAAAAAAAAACATTATCTTTTATGAAAATCAAGCCTATATATTTGAGACTTCCGAAAAAGGAAAGCAAACCTATGCAATTGGGACGGAGGGAGTATCAACCTCTACATTCTTTATCCCATACATATTAATTTACTTATAAAAGCACAATTTACGTGGTAAAATTTATTACTCCCTTCGTCCCGTTATTCTTGTCTCATTTCTTTTGGGCACGAGTATTAAGGAGAAGGATATTTAAAGAGTAAAAAGATAGAAAGTGGTGGAGCCCATAATTTTTTGTAAGATAAGCATATTTCATTATATGGAAACAGGACAAGAATAACGGGACAGCCCAAAAAAGAATACAAGACAAGAATAACGAGACGGAGGGAGTACATCTTTAATTGTAACACAATTAATTTAGTTACATCATGTGCATCTATATACTTTTGTTAGATATAAAAATGTAGATTAATTTTGTTTCATTTAGAAATATAATAATTTAATTGCCTGTGTCATTAAATTTCGTGACATATTTTTATTTTTGTCACTCGCATAATAGCTATCCAAAGAATGACATAATTTTATTTAGTGATACTTATAAGTCTTGCAATCTTCAAAAATCATATGGCTATTGAATTTGTTGTGGTGTCCACTCTAATTAATTTTTTATTTCTATTTATATACGAGCATCTTTTAGTCTTATGAATATATATATATATATATTTGATTCTTATATATTTATATATATATATATAATATATATATATGTTAAAATTTCTTTTTCGACAAATTACGAAAATTTAAAAAATATAACAAAAATGAATAAATATTGAAACGATTAAAGGATAAATTAATAAATATGTTTATCAGTCTAATTTTTATATCTATTACATGTTTCGGATTCAGTGATTTCACTTCCCAGTAATGAAAGTGTTGGATATATCCTGCGTCTTTTCTTTTTCTTTCTTCCTTTAAAATTTGAGAAATTCATTTGCTAATTAAATCACAACTCAAATCTTTTTACTGTTAATTAGCATTTATGGGATGGTCTGTGCTAAAAAATTTAAAGATTTGTAATTCTCTTTACTTTCTTAAATCCATACGTTCAACAAAAGTAGAAAAGATAATTTAAAAAAATCTGTCAAACTTGTTGATCGTACGTCATTTAGCAGTCTTCATCTTGTTAGAACTTAAAACTTGATAGGGAGATAAATAATTTCTGTACCGACCGACCTAACTCTGAATTAAATTTAGAAAAACATTAAACTAAATGATAGCGAGCAGACTTGCTAACTGAATTAGTTCAATATGATTGAGAGTAGACTTGTTGGTATCATAGCATAATGTAGAGTTTATCAGCCAATCACATCAACACAACCAATTAACTAATGCCATTTCTGACTTTGAAGTTTTTGAATCTATATATGGTACTGCAAATCTTCATTTTATACGTGCAACTCAATTACATTGTATTTATGCAGGTGTCCAGAATTTTATAATGAGGTGGCTGGAAAATTAATTATATATTTCGACGCTTTAAGTTTCATAGACATACCAAAATATTTTGATGTTCACTTAATATAAAATCTTAAGATAGAATTGAAAAACCACCAGAAACACTTATTATTATTTTTTGCAATTACAACGTACTAACATGAATTCAAATTTTAGCAAAATTGTGCTAAATTTCTTTTAGCAAAATTGAAGCAATATAAAATGCTTAGAAAGTGTTAGTGAAATTTCCTAAAAGAGATTTTAGCGGATTTGAGGTTGAAATTGAAATGCAAGCTTTCTCTTTCTAAGTATGCAAAATCGAGATTGAAATCGAGATGTAAACCCTGAACTTAGGCATTAGATTTTCATAATCAATTTTACCATTAAAATTGCAGGGGTTTGTGTACATGTAACACTTAGAAATTGAGCATTCTAATTAACTCTTTTGAGTGAGCTGGCTGTGTTCGATCCAGCTGGAAGACAGCTTGATCGACACAGTTGGCTGTGTGCGGAATGTGGTGAGTTTTGGAAAGTCTGTCTATTACGTCAATTATATTGCAAAGCTTTGTTTCTCTTTACCATTAATCAGTCAGTTTATGCAGCTTGAAAGAATGCTTATGATGTTGAACACAAATTACAACGGGACATAAAATAGAGGAAAAAGACTACACAAAATTGAACTAAATTATATTACAAAAGAAATAAACGGAAATAGAGAATAACAAACTTGATTCATCGAGTCGAGGAGGCCTCTATCCGCAAGACGAGATACGCCCCGACGAGTACGGCATATCATCTTTCAAAGATAAAACGACGACGTCTTCTCGATATCAGCATCGAAAATCGAGATAGTTCCGGCGAACAAAACGGAGGTTGAGAACCGAGCTTGAACTTCTATAATGCAGCTAAAATGACGTGATATGCAATATGCTATGTGAAATATGAGAGCAGAATTCTTGTATCTGAACCACAAAAGAACTCTCATATATATAGCATTCTGTGGGAAAAATCGGCAGTCAAAATTTTAATTGCTTTTGCAATTAAGGTCGGCGGTTCTTGGCAATGAAAAGGCATCCAACAGTGGTTACACAATTATGACAAGAAATAGCCATTAACATGGCAATTTCTTTCGAAAAGAAAAATCACTTGGCTGTAACTTTCTAACTTCAATAATTAAACTAATTGATCATGTGTGTTGATCAATTGAGCCGACAAATTCCAATTTGAAATCAAACAATAGCAATCATAATTGTTTTATCTATTGGACAATTTGACAATTGGGCCGAGCCCAATTTCAAGAAGACACTCTTGGTCAAGCCCAAGTCCAAGGTCCAAAGCCCACGACCACGGTCCGAGCCCATGCTCGTTCATTTGTTTAATGAATTTGACTACAATAAATTCATCTTCAACACACAACTCAAATATACCATTTCTCACTCACCAATTAATGGTTTTGAGAACATGAATATATTCTGATTATTTACTCGGCGAGTAGAATAATCCCACATTATTTAATTCTCAATTAAATAATTAACCACCACAAATAATGATTTAAAACCATTATATCCAACATATGAGGAGTTAGCTGAATGCATAAATAAAACAGGAAAGAACAAAGCTATTTAACGTGGTTCGGAGAAACTACTCCTACGTCCACGACCAGAAACTTTCTGGTAATCCACTAAGGATACCACTGACTTTACGCGCAGTCAGCAAGCGTTGCAGCTTAGTTCCTCAAGCTGGATACAAGTTTACGCGTACTGTATTGAAACGTAACCAACTGTTTACGGGCACATCTGAAGCCTAACCTGTAGTTTACGGGTACTATAGAACCAACACTCGAATTACGCGCTTCGAGCAAGCGTACCTTTACCTAACCTTTTCTGGGTAGAAGGGTTTGAGTTTGAGTTTTTCAACTATGAACGAGTTCTTACAATGAAGAACAAGGAGTATGATGAACTCGTTCAAACTAGGCTTAAGATATTTCTATTCTAATCTTTTCTACCTATGACTGAATATGTAAACAACTAAGAACACAACTTACTGGCTGGGTGTTCTTGAGAGATTTGACTTTGAAGATCGTTGTTCATTTATCTGTTGGCTCTTTGATTTCTTCAGGTGTCTCTCTAGTTTTCAATGGCGGAGGAGATATATATATATATATATATATATATATGTGGAGATTCAAACTAGCCGTTGGAAAGGAAGCCATTTGAATCTCACATACTCTCATTGACTTCTAGCCTTCCGCCTACGATGTAGGTCTGCATCTGCAGAAGCTACCCCTTCTCTGATTGGACCACGTCAGATGAGATCTTCTGACACTGGGGATCTTGTCTTGGAGTTGGTCTTCGTCTTCGAGCTGCTAAGCGTCTCTGCCGTGTCTTCAGCGTCTTCGACTCTGAGCTGTGTCTTAGACCTGAGCTGTATCATCAACCTGAGCTATGTCTTCAACCTGAGCTGTGTCATCGAAACTGAGCTGGGTTTCCGTCACTGAGCTGGGTCTTGATACTGCTGGGTCTTTGACTCTGCTTGATCTTTTCTGCTTCGTCTGCTCTGCTGAATTCTTCAGTTGTACGTCTGCTTAGTTGTGTCCAGCTTTGCTCCGCTCAGCTGCGTCTTCTGCTGTGCTGAACCTGTACTTAGAAAACCTAATAGCTCTAAACAAGTGAGCTGGAAACAACACACGGTTTGTACATTCATCTACTCGGTTGGGGTCAACTGGATTTTGGTATTACTTCAAAACATGTTTTTTATTTTCCCAACACTAATTGCTTGCTTGGACACGTGGTGCGCCTCAATATGCTTCGGATATCCAAATGGTCCCCACGTAATAAAATCACAACCAATTGTCAGCCACGAGGAAACTTTTGGATATTCGATTGCAGCCGACGTGAAAGCGAGCACGAGCAACGTGACTCTGTAAAAGACGGAATACCCACCACTCCATAAGAAGAGCAGACCTGAAATGACGGAAATGCCCCTGACGCTCATAGCTAAAATTATCAAAATACCTTAGAGCGTTTTTTAGCTATAAATAGACCATGTGTTGTTCTAAAAAATCAAGTGTAATTCAAATTCATGTCAAAACTCTATTTAAATTTCTGACGATCATATCTTCAAATACAAATCGCCTTTCATATTTGATATATTCATTGGACTTCTGCCGAGTAAAATATGGAGTATTGAATAGTAATACTAGAGTTTTACTGTTCAATACTCTATACTTTATTTTCATTAATGTTTTAACAATATTAAATTATAAATGTTTAGTTAATCAATACTCTATACTAAAATTGATAATATACCCTAATTAGGTCATTTTTATTGTGTTAAAATACAACAATTTTATGGAAATTCTAATTAATGTAAAATCTTTCTTGTTTGAATTATATACATTATCTTTTGTTATTATATTGTTATATGCTATGATGCACGAATTCTTCTAAAAATATCATATTGCCGTATCGGATTCTTGTTAGGGTGCGATTCTCGTCGGATTCTCGTTGGATTCGCACCCGATTCGCCACGTGGCGTATCCTTCCAAATAAAGAATAAAAAGTCATCGGATTCGCGAATCCTGTGTGTAAAATTCGCGAATCCCATGGGTGAAGTAAGTATGAGGTTGACTTTGATAACTTTATTTGAATTATGGCTTTTCTATTGGACTAATGATATTTTGTTACTTAATTAAATTATATAATTGAAAATGCTTAAGTTTTGGGTTAAAGAAAATGAATTTCATACATATGATTTATGAAAATTTATATTTCTAATTATTTTATAAGTGTTATGTACATATAATAAAATATTAATATTAGACGTATCCTTGCCGAATCGCAACCTGTAATTTTTAAAATTCCGTATCCACGTACCCGTATCGTATCCCCTGCACCCGCCCTCACACACCCATGCAACATAGGTTATATGTTAGACCCTTAAACCACTGTCCATATCGATGTGTATATGAGTACTAGTAAAATCTTTAAAAAGAATATATAAGAGAAATAAACACATCAAAATGGGCATATAAGATAATCAAGTTACAACGGGGCAACCAGAAAATTCATTCTCAATTCCAATAAAGATGAACAAAGTAAAAATGAACTCCAATAAATCAAACTAGAGATATTAAATTACAAAACAAAGTATGCATATTCATAGTTAATTACATTGTTGATGAGGTATACAAAAGAGGGGCCCAGCATCGGACGTTAAAGCAGGAACCAGTGATCCCACTGCAGCTGCAAAGTTTTGAGAGTTCAAATAATTTGGAGCAACACTTCCATAACCTGATGGAATAAAATACGCCCCATTTACGAATACGTCCTTCGTAGATCTCCATTTCCAGCTCTTCGAATTATCCGTCGTTTCGCGTTTTGTCACCTGCCATAGAAAAAAAAAATACTAGATATAAGCGACTGCAAGTTTCCAAGACATCAAAAAAAGAAAATAGATGAAATTTGAATTTTGACATGTTTATGCATTTTCGACAAAACATTTCTATTGGAAAATAAAACGTTGAAAGTTACAAAGTCGATCTTAAATCTTAATTCGTATTTTAGTGAGATTATTAATCACATAAGTATTAAGTAAATAAGCATTGTTATATAGAGTATATATAAAAGCATGATTTTCAAGTTAATTGTTAGGAACTAGGTTTTTTGTGAACCTATCACAATATATAAACTTAATGAATTTGTTGTCACACCTCTTTAGCATGAGGATCATTGGAAGCCGAAAAATAATTGCCCTCGCTGAGTATAGTTGGATCTGCACTCCCACCAATGGCGTACATTAGCCACCGATCATATCTGTTGTTGGCTACGTGCGCGTATCCATATCGAACTCTGCGATACATCGATAAAGTCAAATATAGTATTATATACTCTTTTTATCCTTGAATAAGTGTTCTCTGTTGTCAAAACTCGCAAGGAAGTGGACAAATTTATTTGCCCAAAACTGATCTTTCATTTTCAGTTTGATCTCAAAAAGTGCCCACTAAAATCTTGTTTTTATTAAGGTATACAAATATATATATATATATATACTAGTAAATAGTAATTAAGTACTCGACATATTTTTGCTATAGTAGAAGTAAATAACTAAATATATGCACAAAAGATTTACTTATATATTAACCAAGTCCGGAGTCCCAATAATCAATCGTGGTTTAACTATTCTTGATAATCAATTATCCTGAATGACTATTCGGATCCAACCGCACCCAAGTCCACTTCAAATATATTTGAATCATACATTTAATGTGCCCGTGTACAATTCTAAAATTAATTATTTATAATATTCTTGAATTACCTGGGCATTCTTTGCACCAATTCAGGGCCAAAGTGATTAAAAACTACCGTCACTTTCATGATTTTATCAGCTGTAAAGCCATCTCTATGTCCCAGCAACATAACCTGAAATTGAATAATTAGCAAAATAGTTGTAGAAATATCGATTATATATTGAAAGAGGATATATATAATAAAAGTCATGATAAAAAGTACCTTGTCGTGTTGAGTTAAGTAATTGTTGGAAAGGGTTACCAAATTTGATGCATGCGTGACATCAAGGAGACCATCCGTACAACGAGCAAGGTAGCAATGATCGATCCATACATTCTCGGAGTTAAGAACTGTAATAGCATCTCCATCGCTACCAAGCCTATGTCCGACATGGTCTGGGGTGCTCCGGACCAGGCCGGGCTTCCCGGGCTTGCAATCATGGATGCTAAGCCCGTGGACTATCACATGGCTCACGCCCTCGATAGTAATGCACGGCCCGTTCGATATCTCGACTCGGGCCCCTCTACCATCGATGGTCTTATAACTATTCACTATCAACTCATTCTCAAGTGTAATAACCATGTCGCTTTCGAACGTGATCCAAAGTGGTTGGTCCTGGATGGCACCATAACGGAGCGTACCCGGTTTAGGGTTAGTCGGGTCATCTGACGAGTCAGAGACGATGTATATAGCGCCATCCTTCCCTCCAATGGCGCCATTGCCGAACCCTATTGCACAATCGGCTAATGCTTTCCGGTTCAGGGCCCAATTCGGGTCGGACCGCCAGCATGAGTCGATTTGGTTCATCAACTTGTTACTTGGGCGAGGGTATGTGGGGATGTTTGGTAACGTTTTGTTATGAGATTTGTGAGATGAATGTGCAATGTTTGTGGAAATGCAATAGGCAAATAGCCATGAAAGTATGAAAAGAGAAGTGTGCTTTGCCATGGCTGAGATTTGAGAACAAAATGTGAAATGTTGTATATAAATATATAGGGAAGAAGAGAATAGATGAGTTGAGGCTGCCATGTTAGGGGTGGATGTCGTTCTCAATATATATGTTGTTTGGTAGGATTGTGGAATTTCATCTTAACGTGTGGGCACGAGCTTATGTTAGTATAATATTATTTATTATTTAGTTTAATTAGTATTGTAGACCGTTAATTATTTGCTCTTTTGGATGAACATTTGAGTTATAAATTTTAAATGTACATTTTATTATGTGTGGCGACTTTTTTTTTTCAATATTTTAATTACTTCTGATATGTATTTGAGAAACGTCTTTTTATGCTATAAGCTTGAGCAATTCATACCCTTATTCTCTATTTAAGTTTCATCCTCTAATCTTTTTATTTAATTGATGATATGTGACTGTATTTAATTGATGATACGTGGCGTGATTAGAGTTTATTCCAATCAATTAGGATATTGAAATTTGAGAACACGTGAGAACGGCGACCCCCCACCCCAATCCCAAAAAATAATGAAATAAAATAAATAAAATAAGTTTGAGGACACGTGGGAGCAGCTTTTGCACTTCAAAAAATAATAATGGGCTTTTGCGTAATGTGGGCTATGGCCCAGAATGTCTGTTTGAGCTACAAACTTTCTGGACTGCTTTTGTGTTCGGCGTCACAGCTTCAGATCTTAAGGTTGCGGCCTTTAGTGCTGATTCAATTTTTCTATTTTTGCATCTTCTTCTCAATTTCTCCAAACATAACAAAAATAAATAAAACACTGGAAAAGTTATAAATTAAATCACAAATTTTAATTTATTTTACAATTTTGATCTGACTTTTTAAATTTTACAATTTATTTATTAAAGCTCGTTTGCCACGAATTATGAGATAAGACTTGATATGATTAGCGGGGATGTCTTAATACGTATAAAGAATTAATATTGTATTTGGTATGATGTATTAAATTCTTTGCAAAACATATTAATTATGGCAAGAGAATGAAATTATAGTAATTTATTCTTATATTTAGTTGCAGTATTATTTATACCACCTCATAGATGGTATAACATAATAACAACAATAGGTATAATTCATACGGGCCCGAATTTTATAAAGGGCCGCAAACTTTGTACCAAACAAGATATTAGGGTGTATAATATATATAATATATATTATACACCCTAATCAACCTTAGCAAACAAAAAAAAAAAAAGGGATCCGTTGATAAAAAAAATGACTTATTCTTGCATTTTTACAAGCAAAATCATCTATAATATCATTTGTTTCAATATTATCTAATATTTCCTCCATCCCACTCAAAGTGACACGTATTTCTTATTGGGTCGTCCCCACTCGAAGTGGCAGAGTTCAAAAATGGAAACACTATCTCTTACAAAAAGATATGGGCTTCACCACTTTCTATCTCTTTAATCTTTAATAACAATTATCCTAAATAACCGTGTCGAAAAGAAGTGTGCCACTACGAGCGGGATGGAGGGAGTATATCTTTTCATGTACATAAAATTGTCAAACCATTCAATCTCTCCTGCGACATTGACGATCTCAAATATGTTTTGAACAACGAAATTGACGAGCTGCTTCCAAAATCTGAATTTAAAATGATGTATTACGGGGGTGTGATTCGTGTGAATTTCGTTTGCTCGTTGGACAACCCGGTTAATAATCAAGAAGTAGATTGATATAGAATAATTAAATCATGTGCTTTCTTCCATTTATTTTCATGATTTGACGGTAAGAAAAGTTAAAAGAGTTTTTAATAATTCTAATTGAACGTATTGTGAGTGGAGAAAGGATCTCACATTAATTAGAGGTGTGTGAGTATGAGTTATTTAATATTCTGCAACCAATTCCAAAGGCCAATACATTTAGATTTTAATTAATATATTTGATGTGAGATAATCATAAATAGGTTTAGTTAGCTATAGATCGATGGGCCTAAACGTGGGTCCAAGTAACGGAAGAAAGGAGGCCCACAACTTAGGGAGAGGAGTGGAGAAGCGGAGTAACATACCTAATACTTTGGCCAAGCAACTTGGTACAAAAAGCACTCATCTTTTCTCTCCTTTTCTTCTCTTTAAAACACCTTTTTCTGATTTAGGCGTCGGAGAATCTTCACCGAAAAATATCTATTGTGTCTAAGACGAGGGAGATACGAGAGCTGATCAGGCCAGAGAAGGAATGTTCGCAGGTATACTCTAACTCTCGAAATTATATGATTGTTTGAAATAATGTAGACCAGATTATCTATACCTATGTAAATCTTCCTTTGGCTTGGTAAGCTTGGTCCAAACCAATACTTTGACACCTCTCTCTATTTAAAACTAACTAAAGAATTAATTGGTAAATGAGGTATAACGCTCAACGCGCCCATATGCGTGCACCAATTAATTTAATTATATCCTTTCAAAAAAAATTAATTTAATTATATATATGTAGGAAATTAACCTAAGAGATGGAGAAGCGTGCCCATGGAAGTAAGTCATTCATTCATATTCATTGAAATTGGACCTAATTAATTAATATTAGAAAATAGACGCTTGCTTTTTATATATGTTATTTCATAAAGCATTAAGCTAGCCTGCAGATTCATGAATATGAATGGCAATATAAATAATAATGCAAAACTTATAAAACTGGAGGGATCGAGTTGTGATTACCGAATCTTTAATCCATCAACATATTATATATTTCCATGGGAATTTTATAGAATTTATTGTTTCCAGATTATACATGAACATTAGACAAAATTGTTTGATTTTCCTGACATCTTCTAATGAATGTAGCGGAAATAATTGTCAAGAACAAATCTAGATTTACAACTTAATTTATGCATAGAGAAATTTCTAGAAACAACAATAAGAAATACTTACTTGCCGCGTAGTTTATCAATACAATCTCAATAATATTAAAAACTAAAATATTAACTTTATGCAATATTCGAACTGACTCAATGGGGGGAACTACAGCCACTTTTGGGGGAGCCTCGGCTCTCCCAACTTTTTTTGTGCACTTGAAAAATTTTATGATTTATCGGGAAATTAATTGTACCCTCCTCGGTCCCATCGTGGTTAGGGTATGAAGAAGTATATTAACTTTTAAAGATAAATAACCTTAATTGTTAAGAAAAATATAAAAAAAATCCAAATGTGACGTAACACATTTATAAAAAAAAAAAGAAACGTTATCCCCCCACACAACAGTACGACTCCCCCCAAAAGAAAATTTTGGTTACGCCTCTGGACTCAATAAGTTATCTCGCTTACTAACATGCCGATTAATTAGTGTTAATCTCATACTTCATACTTGACTAATTTAATTTGATAACAAAAAATGATTACATTTTAATTATCAGAGAGTGACAGAAAGTAGTAGTTCATACATGCATAAAAAGAAAGAGGAAGCCATTTCATGATCATGTAAGTTACTTCTAGAACGTAGTTTATTGATTATTCCGCGACACCCTGCATTAACTGTAGTACTTTGTTTATAAAACAAAAAAATAAAGAACAAAAAAAATGAAACACATGGAGAGAGGGAAAAATATGGTAGTTTTAGCCAGTTTATGCGATAATTAGTTTTATATTAAGTAATAAATTACTACAAGGAATGTACAGGTATAGTTCTAAATTTTATACTTATAAAAGAAAAGAGGGATGACCGGCAGGCATGTTGGGGTCGGCGCCGCCCCCAAACAACTAGATTTTATACCTCACCCTAATTATGCAGCTATACACACACAGACACACACACGTATAAATTTCCAAATCCATATGACACTTGAGTGCATTCTCATATTCCAAGCATTTTTTAATATTAAATTTTACTTTTGAAAACTATTAATTTGTTTATCCAAAGAGGCCCTCAAATCCTCCAAAAGACAAACCTTATTGCACGAGGCCAAGAAATAGCGGTTGACTTGATTAATACCACGATTGAATTGCCATTTCCTTCCTATGCTATATAAACACCATCTATCCCATATCCGGTTTTGCCTGACTCATCATTCCGCCCGGTTTCCAAACACTGTTTCCATATATACCTCATTCTAGAGAGAGAGAGAGAATGATTAGTCTATATGGAGAAACAAATCTATCTTGTTTTGCAGTGATCTTGTACACTTGCCTATGCGTCCCCATCCTCCAAATTTCGCAGGCAATCTTTAGATTCCGCAATTTTCTGCTTGACCAGCCTGAAAGCATTTACTGCGGCGAGAATCCTGAC
Source organism: Agastache rugosa (assembly GCA_031470985.1). Taxonomy (NCBI): domain Eukaryota; kingdom Viridiplantae; phylum Streptophyta; class Magnoliopsida; order Lamiales; family Lamiaceae; genus Agastache; species Agastache rugosa. Next base: position 11,002,119 of record CM062605.1, on the reverse strand, counting down.
TGGGAACTGGATCTTCCGGTGTCCCTATTTGAAGAATGGGAGGTTAGTGATGAAGAAATGATGTGTTCGATTTGCTTAGTGGAGTTGGAGGGAAATGATTCCGTCAACAAACTGCCCAAGTGCGGTCACTTGTTCCACGATGACTGTCTGGAGAAATGGCTGGACAGATGCCACTTTACCTGCCCTCTTTGCCGCTCATCTCTGTTGAGAGTTCGTTCCTCGCCATGCATATCGCCGGCGCCTCCTCCGTTTTGCATCGATGCTCCCCCTGATCATGATTTCTAGACTTATCAATCTTTAATCTTATATGCAGATATGTGTGTGTGTGTATGAATTTGATCGAATGTCGATCGATCGATAGGGTTTTTGTTGCTGCTACGGGACGTTTAGTTTGAACGGTGGATTGAATTACAATGCACATGATTGAGTATTTGAAGTAATAGTATAGACTTGTACGATGCACGGATAAACAGAGTTTTATCCTTTTTATAGATTTTATTATATATTAATGGATATACATACAGTCCCACAATTTATGAGAAGTTTATAATATGAAAGTTTTAATTTGGTATTGATCTAATATATAGTACACAATATTGTTTTTGTCTAGAGAATGTATATGACTCAGATATTTTTTAGTTTGATCAAATCTTTTAAATTTTCTCTTCAAAAAAAAAATCTTTTAAATTATTTTAGTAACAGACTTATAAATGCAAATAAGTGGTTTAATTTTTCTTAAACTTTTGGTATATATATTGTTAAAAAAAATATAATCATGACCAAACAATAGTTAGAAATGAAATTATTATTTCAAATTAATAAAATTAAAATTTCATTATAAATTCGTAAATCTACAAATTCTGAAAAGAGTTCTTATATATATACAACATTTGTTGTACATCATGAATTGCTTTTATTATAGATTACAGAATCCAAATAATTTTAAAATTGCTTAGTCCATCAAAGTATGTGGTAAAAAGTATTTAGCCTAAAAAACATAATATATATATAAATTAATTTACTTGTTACGTACTATTACTAGTTTTTCAATTTTTGAACTGTAGACTTTGAGTTTGAACAATTAATTAATACACAATTAAACCACAAGGAACCATGCAAATTTATCGACGACAAACAAATTTGTTGTACCTAAAAGATGAGTAGGATATGATCGTTGAGAATTTGACATGACTTAATGTGTAAATACATGTGTAGCGATGTATGTGATTCTTTTAACTTTATTAAAAAATTAACTTCAAAATGACATCATTTTAAACTTATGTGGCACTAAAAAAAAAATATTATATATGCTTTTCCAAGTCAAATTTCCGATCATCTTACATAGCTTTTAGGTATCAAAAAATGTAAGTGGGAATAGAATTGCCTTATTTTTCATAGTTTGTATTAATTTTTCAAAGTTCATGGTTCATGATAAAATTGAAAAAATAATGATAGTTTCAGATATACTCCATTTGATTATTTATTAATTCAAATTTTTATCAATTTAAACTATTATCCAATTTAAAGCCTCCTAGAGATATATACTGTAAACACAAAATATTGTATTTAATTTAATAAACACAAAATTGCATACAAAAATAAGAATTTCGAATATGTGCGTGTTCAATCTCTATTTGATCATCTGATTCTTTTCTTCAAGTTGACCCTTGAACAATCTTTAAGTAGCCATTGAGATTTGTTGGAGATTTAGTGTCTCCTTGATATCTTTGGACTTGGTCTTCAAGCTTTATAATGTTGACGTGGAGGACTTTCACCTTATTTCTGAAGTAAACGTTGAGCTTTGGGCTTTGAGTTTTATAACCGATGCGGAGGACTTTCGCCTCCGGATCAAACTTTGGACTTTGACGCTTTTAATGAAGAACTCTTACTTTCCATGAAGAACGCCTTAAATGTTGAGAGAGAAATCTTAGAGAACTTCTCTCCAACTCTTGAGCTCTTGAAGATGATTTTATAGGGGTGATTTTGAAATGATATGGAGACTCTATTTATTGTTGTAGGGAGAGAGACTTGACTGAGCTTTTTGGCTCTATTATAGGCTTTTATGGTGAGGTGACATGATTTAATTGCCTCTAACAAATTGATATATATCCTTAACTTATTGCCAAAGAAATAGATATATATATCAATATATAAATATAATTTTATTAATTAAATAATTTATTTAATATGGATTTCATAAGATTTCATAATCAAATAATTATCAATAATTAATAAAATATATTCTTAAATTTCCTGTTCCTACATATACATATGATGATGATCAATGTTAGTTTGTCAGCGGAAAGAGTTTTATTGTTGTTTAAGTTTTGTCAATTGTAATTTTTTTTTCATGGAGGTCCTTTTCATAATTCGGCTGCGTCAATTTATTCAAAATTATCTGATCGTGGTATTTAATATATGAGAAACTGTTGACAAAATAAGTATATAAAATATGAGAAACTGTTTTTGTCAACTTATGTTTTGTATGTTTTTCATTTTTCATATTGTAGAGCTATGTAGGTTTCAGCCTTCGTCTTTTTCCGCTTCTATTAAAACTATTGAGTTTGACTTGCGCATTTTTTACAAGTTGATCACATCGTGTCAATTTCCTAGCTTTAAGCTGCTTTCTGTAATTAGCTCTCTCTCTCACAGTCAGTTACACAACCATAATTAACATTTATTGTTAAAAAACGAATATTTAAATACTTGTATCCCATTTATGGAATAATCGATACAAATTATCTTGTTAGATTACAAATTGCAAAATAAATATAAAATTAATTATAAACTCTAACTGTGTTAATAATAGTAATGAATAATAATATAATTAAACTAAAATACAAAAAATTAAAAACCATGACCATAAGTCATAGCACCCAGACACGAACAATTTGACAGGCTTACAAAAAACCGTGCATTTACTAGTCATTCTTTTATAAAAAAAATTAAAAATGTTAAAAATCACTAGAATGTAGCAGCGTAGTTGGTATTTCTCCCTTTTGTAAGGATGATAAATCTGGGAATGAATTTCAATCCCTCCATCCCCCAGCTAAAAAAAATTAAAAAGAAATAAATTAATTAAATTAAATAAAAAAAATAGAAAAAGAGAGAACAAGAAATATGTTAGTTTAAGCAAGCTTTCGGTTTATGCGGTTTATTTGTTATTTTTTTATATCCAGTAATAAACTACAAGGAGTGTGCAGGTGGTGTAATAGATCCAAATTTAATATTGAAGAGAAGAGTGATGACCGGCGGGAATGTGGGGTCGGCGCCGGCCTCCACCACCCCCCACTAGATTTTATTCTCACTCTAATTAAGCAGCTAAATACATATTTCTATATTAATATAAAATTTCCAAACCCATATGACTCTTGAGTGCATCATATTCAATCATTTTTTTTAATAATAAACAATTTCTTTTTTCCTTTTCAAAAATATTTATTTTATGCATTCAGGCCCTCAAAACCTCCATAAGTCAAAACCTAAACTAAAACTAGAAAAACCAATAAGATATTGCACAAGCCCAAGAAATAGCGGTTGACTTAACTAATATGCCACGATTGCCTTTTCCTTCCTATATAAATTAACATCCCATATCCAGTTTCCATACTTCATTCTAGCTAGAGAGAGAGAGAGAGGAAATGATTAGTCTACATGGTGAAACATATCTATCTTCTGTTGCAGTGATTTTGTACACTTGCATATGCGTCCCCTTCCTCCAAATTTCGCATTCAGTCTTAAGATTCTGCAATTTTCTGCTTGATCCTCATCATCAACCTGAAAGCAGCTACTGCAGCGAGAATCCTGACTGGGAACTGGATCTTCCGGTGTCCCTATTTGAAGAATGGGAGGTTAGTGATGAAGAAATGATGTGTTCGATTTGCTTAGTGGAGTTGGAGGGAGATGATTCCGTCAACAAACTGCCCAAGTGCGGTCACTTGTTCCACGCTGACTGTCTGGAGAAATGGCTGGACAGATGCCACTTTACCTGCCCTCTTTGCCGCTCATCTCTGTTGCAAGTTCGTTCGTCGCCATGCAAATCGCCGGCTCCCCCGTTTTGCATCGATCTGCCCCACGAGTCGTGAGAAACAAATTACATTAAACACGCAGTGCAATTCAGTCTAACTAAAAAAAAATATGTGCGTTTGCACACTCACCACGACCACGACCTTGACCATGATCATGGTCGTTCCTGTGTTTGTAAATCATGAATTTTATATGTAGGTATGTGTATATATGTGATCGAATATCGATCGACTCAGTTTTGCTGGAACTGTATTGTTAGAGAATGATCGATGTTAATTCCTCAGGATCGAAGAATTTTGGTGTTCTTCAAGTTTTGCCTTTTTTTCTTTTTTCTTTTTCCTTTCCCATTTAGTCCTTTTTATAATACGGCTGCGACGACTTTCTCAGAATAATCTGATCATAGCGTTTAAACTATGAGAAACTGCTTTTCTCCACTTCTTATATCTTTATTTTATATTTTACAGAGCTATGAAGGCCTCAGGCCATGTCCGGTTTCATTAAAGTATGATTTTTTTATATTACTTTTTGTTTTTGTTTTTGAAAAGATTAAACTATGGAATTTGACTTGCGCAATTTTTCAAGCTGATCGGTCGTGTCAACTTCATTGTTGGGAAAGACTTTTAAGAGTTTGTGAGCGAACTCTCTCTCTCTCTCTCTCTCTTTTTTTTTTCTTTTGTGACGAGGTAATTGACAACTGTTATTTAAAATGCGGATTTGATAAACTTCATTTATAGACAGTAACCTACAAATCATACAAGAAAAATAATGACTTTAAAAAATCTAGTGTGATAGACTCGATTGATAATAGAGAAGCTATATCTCTCCAATTATAAAATTAACCAAAACAAACATCATGTTAGCTGACATATACTTTGGCTGAACAACCTATATCAGTACTCTTGAACAAAATCAGGCCATAAATAACTTGATGGCTTCTCAAAATTAACATCAATTATTTTATTTTGGAGATGGGACAAAATTCCTAGCACCTAATTTCATATATCGTTTCTGCTTTTGCTCAATTAATAATCAGTAATTGCGTGGTTTTAGATTCGTACCATAGATTTAGCATCTGGACTGTAGTTTTTAATTAATTAATTAATTAATATGATCCAAACATGAGATACCAACATTCTTGCTGCAACATTAACATTTTAAAGGCACAACTTGCACCGACCTTTTGCACAAACAATGCCTAGCGTAGACCATAATTTCTTGATTAAATAATTTTAAAGCTGCATCTATTCGAACAAATTTGAACGTGATAATTTGCATTTAACTTTCTTGGACCGTCGGTGGATGATTAAAAAAACAGTTCCTCGGATATCTCCAATGTTGATTAGAGCAGAATGAAATTAAATCTTAATCCGAATCATATGATTATATATATATATATATATATATATATATATTGTAAACAAAATAAAAGAGAGTGGGAATCAATATAACAATATTAAATGAGGGCACGATCGAATCGAGTCGAGCAGAATATTATCAAGCTAGTTCAAACTTGATTCGTTTAATATTGAGTTGAATTTGAACTTATTTACTGAGTACTTCCAGATTTATGAGTGTATTCAAGCTTAATCAAACCTAAAACGGGGTTTTTCTAGTTTTAGATTAAATTTAAATACTAAAATACTCATCTCAACTGCTGAAAAATGAAATTGCGGATCCCAAGTAATATTCCTCTTAGTTAAGTGACGCAATTAATTAAGTCCCACTAACATTAATTAATATTGGAGTGATAAAATGCAAAATGCAAAATAAAAAATAATAATGAACTCCATCTCTGAGGCCACTGTCCTATCCTATATTCCTATCCCTAGAGCTTATATATCTTGATGGCCTCTCAAAATTAACATCTTTTGAAAAGGAATCACTACAAAAAAATGCGCTTCTAACGACGGAATATTCCGTCGCTAAATAGTTTATTCCGTCGTTAAAGAGATCTAACGACGGAATAACGACGGAATACGGTCGACGCGAAATTCCTCGTCGCTAAGACAACTAACGACGGAATTTCATCTACGTCGCTAACATAACGACGGAATTAACGACTGAATAGTCATCATTGACCTTGCGTCACAGATTTCGTCGTCGACAAAAATAGTGACCGAAATAATTCCGTCGCGAGGTTTGGTTTATATTGGAAACGGATTCGCGGCGGAATTTCCGTCGCTAATAGCGACGGAACGTATTCCGTAGTTAATTCTGGATTTTTCGCGACGGAATGTCCGTCGCTATTCCGTCGTTAAATTTCTAACAACTGATTTCATATATCGTTTCTGCTTTTGTATATTAAAAAATCAGTAGTGGTGTGGTTTCAGATTTGCACCATAGATTTAGCATCTGGCACTGTAGTCTACAAATTTTATTAAATACTAGTTTAATTTGGTGGTTTGTGTATTATTTATATTTATGATCCAAACATGAGATACCAACATTCTTGCTGCAATATTAACATTTTAAAGGCACAACTTGCACCGACCTTTTGCACAAACAAAGGGACCAAATGAAATGGGTTGGAAGGAGTACAAAATTTAACAAATGAGTATCTATAGTGATTTTTCCTTATGAATAATTAACACATGGTTAAAGAAACTTGGTATAAACTATTTGGAAAAATATGGTATTTTGTCATAAAGTTTGGCTATTTTTAAAAATTTAATAATGTTACATTTTTAAAAAAAAATTGACAAAAAGAAAACACAATGTTTCATATTTTTTCAATAATGTAACGAGGTCCAAATTCCGACGAGAAAAAATTCCATGGAGCATGTCGGACGTGAATGTGATAATTCCACACCAAGCATGCTATGTGAATTTAATGTCATTGGAATTCGAACTTCGTCTCATTATTTAAAAGTAATAAAATATTTATGTACTAATTTATCAAAAAAGTAATAACACGATTAAAAAATGTTATACTACATCGTGACAAAGTATAATATTTAGATATTTTCCTGTTTGTTTTCTTATCCAGTAATAATCTACAAGGAATGTAGAGCGTAATTGTTCTTAAACTTTATATTGAAGAAAGAGTGTGGGGTCGGCGCCGGCCTTCACCACCCCAAGATATTATGCCTCGACAGATGCAACTGACTGCATGTTTCGAAATTATTGTTGGAAAATTTTATTATGGGTGTATATGCACTACACCGACTTTCATATGAGAATATATATTTTAATAATATAAATTATATTATTAAATATTCACATGTAAGAGGTAAATATAGTGTATGTACATGTACGATAAAAATTTTCTTGTTTCCATATCATCAAATTTAAAATAAAAGATTAATTTATTGTAAATTCATAATTTTAAAATTTCAAATTTTTTCCATCACGTACGAATATGTTTTAAAATACATAAACTTTCAATATTTTTAAACTAATCATAAGTTCATATTCCGATCAAGTCGAAACTGATGTGACATTAGAAATAGGTTTGATGGCATAATATTGTACAATAGTTAGGGGTGAACAAAATCGAACCGGACCGAATAACAGAACCGAACCATTGGATTTTGGTCGGTTTGGATCGGTATTTTTCCTATTATGGATCAGTTTTATTATAATATATAACAACCGAATTAAATTCGGCTTGAATCGGTTGTAGAATTAAAATATCAGTTAAAACCGAACCGACCGAAATTTTATTATTATAAATATAAATTCATAAATATTAAATATATTATTTTATGTAAACCATTAAACGTCTAAAACTAATTAAAAGAACTGAAAGTTGTTAAGCGCCTAATTTTATATTCATTCTGTCTCTTCCACCACCGTTTCATTGAATTTTTAAAGAACATGTTAACTTTATTTATTTGGTTCCTTTTGACGTTTTGAACTGTTAGTTATAAGGATTTAGGAGTATATTGATTTAGTTGTCGTTTTGATGGAATTGATAGTTAATTATTTGTTGGAGCAGATTGTAAACAATTTTTTTTAGTTTGTAGATTATAAACATATACTTGCTGTTTAGGTAATATAGGTTTCTGATTTCGAAAAAAAAAAAATTTTATTTCGGTTAAACCGAAAACCGAACAAAAACCAAAATTAAAGTATGGTTCGGATTGGTTCGGTTGAAAGAAAACTTTGAATCGGATCGGATAAATTTTATAAAAAGTTAGGATACTTTGATTTCAGGTGTTAGCATGGAACCGAACCGACTGCTCAAGCCTAACGACAGTTGCGTATTATGTACAAAACTTTGCCGCAAAATCATTTTTAATGGCACGTCATTTTGATTTTGCCATAATCTTGGGGTCTGTTCTTAAATAAATTGAAGTTCATGTATTTAGAAACCAAATTTGTAATTGATAGGAAAAATTGAAAGGTTTAAAATTGTTGATGAATTTACACTAAATTAACCCTAAAATAAATGTGTATTTTATATTTTAAAGTAATTTTTTTACTTTAAGAAGTTTAAAACTTAATAAAAATTTGTAAACCAATAGGATATTGTAAGAGCTTAGGAAACAGTATAATATATTCTCAAATGTTGTTTTATTTCGGTTTATTTTGATCAATCCGTCAATTTTGAATTCAATTGACATCCGTATAATTAAATTATTCGATTTCGAGCCAGTTCTATTGATTTATTAAGTTCGGGACAATTAGGCTTTTTTTTGGCACTATATAAAAAAAAAGTGAAGACTATCTGTACGATTTTTATTGTCAAAAGGTTTTGAAACCCCGGGCTCCAGGTTATAAGGCATTTAGGGCAACTACTGCACCACAAGATGTAATACGCTATAGAGCAGTGTCATTATATTACCCCCTCCGTTCTGGGATAAGTGACCACATTTTCTTATTGGGTTGTTCCGGGATAAGCGACTACTTTTTTTATAAAAAAATATGCTTCTCTCACAAAAAGTTGTGGGTTCCACCACATTCTATCTTTTTACCCTTTAAACAATCTTCTCTTTAATAACCATGCCGAAAAGAATGTGGCCACTTATTGTGGGACGGAGGGAGTATGTAATATACAGTTAAAACTTGGGTGGGCTTTTAGCCCAAAACTCTGGACTTTTTTGGCCCGAAGCCCGACCGGCCTGTGGGGATAGCTATATGGGCGGGCTTTTGAGGCCCGACTTTTTTGGGCCTATATTTTTCGACCCCATCCCGACCACTATTTTGGGTACTTCGGAGTCCAGACCGGACCCACATTATCGGCTCTAGGTGGGACTTATAAGATTTAAAATATTTAATTGTATAAAATAAACAATATAATAAAATAAAATTTAGGAAAAATGTAGCGAATTAAATACGGGTCGCTACACAAACATAAGGATTATAGCTATCATATTGAAGTACCACATTTGTCCCACATTCCTTTCTAATAAGCCCTTTTAAGAGATTATATATGGCCCACAACTAATAAAATGGTATCAGAGTATGGTCTAGTTTGTCTTATATCAAATCAACTTGTGGGTGTGGTGAAATAATTATTTGTGGGCCACAATGACATATAGTGTAAATAATAATTTATATTATAGTGTTTATTATGTGTTAAGTTTCTATTTTGAGAAGGGGCCAAATGAAATGAAATGAAATGACACGAGAGAGTACAAATTCAAAGTATATACGTGGTCTCGTTTGTCCTATATCAACTTGTGAAAATTTACGTACGGGATAAAATACCAAAACTTATGATTCCAATATCACGAATATAAACCAAATAGCAATTAAAAGTTTCGTACAAACATTTTATTTACAGATAGCTTGGCCAAATCTCCAAGAGAAAAGCTGGCTAACACCATTTGCAGTTAGCACAAGCTCTCCCTCAAAACTGATGTTAACAAAAAAAAAAGAAAAAAAAATCACCTAAAACTTCAACTAGCTAGCCTTATTCCTGCTTTGATTGAAAAACAGCAGGTTAATTATATGATATGATTTTTGTTTGTGGTAAAATAATATTCACAGAAAACATTTCAGCAAGCTTTACTAGCATAACAGCTCAAAGGGCCTGCATCAGTCGTTAGAGCAGGCACCATCGATCCATCAGCTACACGAAACGACTGCGCTTTCGTGTAGCCCGGAGTGATGCTTCCGTATCCAGAAGGCACAAAGTAGGCCCCGTTCACAAACCTATCCCTTGACGATCTCCATTTCCAATTGCTCCACCCATTTTTAACCTCTCTCTTTGTAACCTGCAATTCAAATGTTAATGCACAATTAGCTTCTAGTAGTTATAATACGAATGTCAATTTGGCCAATCCCTCGGTCTCGAGCCAAGCCTATCAGACTATTCGGTCTTAGCTTCTTCTTTTTTTTCGATCTATTTGGATCAGCACGTCAATTTCGGACTAGATTGACATCTCTCGGAGTCTACAGTTTTGGGCGAGGCCTGAAGGATGTCGGGCCAATTGAACTAAAAAATTTCGGCCATAGCCATTCGTATTGAATTGACATCTCTGCTTATAATCGAGAGGATTCGAGAATTGTTAATTACTTGTTTTATAGAAGGATTGTTAGGCGCCATGAAGTAGTTCCCTTCACTGAAAATAGTTGGATTAGCACTTCCACCAATAGCATACATTTCCCATTGGTCGTATCTGTTGTTAGCCACATGTGCATAACCTAACCTTACCCTGCAACAATCAATAATTTAATTATATATATTCACCAAGAAAAATAAACCAACATTATACATAGCCATACAGTGCTAATATAATTGCAATTCCAAATAAATAAATTAAATATAATTTGAGATAAATCATCACCTTGGCATTCTTTGAACTAAACCTGGCCCAAAACGATTAAAAACTACAGTAACTTTTATGTTCTTGTCCTCCATATTATTATCATCATGGCCGAACAACATAACCTGCCAGAAAAACATTCATTCATTATATAAATATTAAGCGTACTTTTCTTAATGAAAGATAAAAAATAATCAAAAAATTTTAAAATATAAATTCTACCCACTTTTAGTGAATCGACAAAATTGCACTTCAAATTAATATCGAAATGTAACGTATACATATTATTACTAGAACTATAATATTTTCAGTTCGAAATACATACCCCATCATCAATTATTTTGTTGTAAATAGTTGTAATGTAAAAATGATAGGAAAATAGTGGTTGATGGTCATTTTGGTAAATATGGATACAATCTATATCTTAAAGATAGTAAGTTTATTTTGTCGTTTAATAGTTTGTGTGTGTATATATATAAGAGAAAATATATATTGAAATTTAAGTTTTTCCTAGACAAATGTGGCAAATTAACTTACTTTGTCATGTTGTGAGAAGAAATTGTTAGAAATAGTTATGCCCGTGGAGCCGTGGATGACGTCGATAAGGCCGTCGGTGGAGTGAGCAAGATAACAATGATCGATCCATATATCGGAGGAATGAAATATGTCGATGGCGTCGCCGTCGGAGCCGCGGCGGTGGCCGACGTGGGTAGGGCTATTTCGGACAATTCCCGCCTTTCCGGGCTTACAATCATGGATGCTAATACCATGTATGATCACATGACTAACATATTGCATAGTAATGCAAGGCCCATAAGCAATTTCCACTTTAGCCCCTCTCCCATCAATAGTTTTGTAACTATTCATCATAAGCTCATTTCCAAGCTTAATAACCATGCTTTTAGCAAAAACAATCCATAGTGGTTTTGATTGGATGACGCCGTACCGGAGCGTGCCCGGCTTCGGGTTCGCCGGGTTGTCCGACGGGTCGGTGACGACGTAGACCCCACCGTATTTGCCTCCAATGGCATTCCGGCCGAACCCCACCGCGCAATCAGCGAGGGCGCGGCGGTTGGCGGCCCAATTGGACTTAGGTCGCCAACATGAATCTATAGGGTTCATGACCTTGTTGGAGGTTTTGTAGGCATATTGTGAACGGACTAATATTGTGGATAAATTGAAGGATAGTAGAATTAGAGTTAGTTTTTGTAGGAAAGAGATTGTTGGGGCCATAGTGAGCTAGGGCAGTTAGGATTTAGGTGTAAGATTTAACAAAGAGATGTCACAATTTATATAGACGTGATTTAGGTAATGTTAATTAAATAAAAGGTGGCAACCACGTTAATATAGGAATGTTTCTTTGGACTTTGGCTAAGATTCTGGCGAGAAATTAAACGTGATTGCACGAGGTGGTAAGGTTCTTGACTTTTGGACATGTAAACTAATCTTTAATTTGGGAATGGAGATTTAGGAGAGACTGAACTGAGTTTATTTATTTTATACAAATATTAATCTGGAGAATCTTATCCTAATTGATTTAAAAAATTATATATTTGGAAGAATTGAACTTATATCATCAATTCTTGGGGTTTGGATGATGCACACTTCATATATTTATATCTTTGGAAAGTAGACGACACAAATGACCGGCCTGCTTAGTGTGGTTTATGCTCTTGCTTTTCAAAATACAATATCATTAGAACTAAGGATAAATTATGGTCGTTAATTTGGTCGGAACTTTAGGTGTTTTGCAAAAATAATCTGATCTCAAAGTTTTTCCTTAAAAACTTTAACTTTTGAGATTGTCATAAAAATGGCCCTTGTCCAGAATCCGGCCTCGAAAATCTAACTGTGGTCGTCGGATTTTTGGATGGGAAGATGAGATCGTGATCGGGAATTGCAAACATGCATGAGTGATCAGCGGGTGATGAGATAGAAGCATACTTATTATTTTCATCTTTTTTTTTTCATCCAAGCATATAAATGACGTCATTCTTGAAGAAGATTTCAACGGTCATATATTTTTTAAGGAATAATTTAAGATCGAGCCATTTTTACAAAACACGCGCTAAATATCAGGACACATTCCATAATTTATCCTAACAATATTCGAAATTTTATTATAAAAAGGGAATGAAAAAAATATTCGACAATAGGCAATTGGGAGGAATGGAGTGAATGAATATATAATTGCATTTCTACTTTATCCTATGTAGTAATTAAGCGTATTGAATATGTAAATAAAATTAATAATGATCATGCACTACATGGACATCGAAAGATTTGGTTAAGTGTGACAAGTTCATCAGGTAGAAAAAGCTTGTGAGAGAGAGAAATTTGGGGCACGTCCGATGAATAATGCAACGCAACATCGTAATGATTTGGGATGGTATCTTTTATATATTGTACTAATACATTTTCGTTTCGATTGGTAAGTGACTAGAAAAAGTAAAGAAAATTTTGGTGCATGCTTGAACTAATATACATCGTATTTTTTAAGCAGTCCATTTAAAATACTACAAAAAAGTTATTATAGTACCATTCAGTTACTGAAATTTTTTTAGAGAGCACAACAGTTGTGTACGGTGCGGTGCACCATTTTTTTTAATTAATTAACTGTAATTGAGGTTCAATTGATCTTAGTTGGGGCCTAGTAAACTCTAATTAAGAATTAATAAATTGAGAGAAATATTATAATAGTCACTTAAGTTAATAAAAACAAAATACTAGCCACTAAGTTAATATTATATAAATACTGGCCACTCTTACAAAAATACCCCTAGATAGAAACAGAACCGCCGTCTTCGCACAATCTCATTCCTTCTTCGCACCTCCGCCGTCTTCGCATCTCCTCCGCCGCCGCATTCGCATCTTCTTTCACCAACACCTTCGTGTCTAGGCTTCTTCGCGTCTAATCTTCGCCGCTCGTGCTACCGTCGCGTCACCCTCTCTGCCGCGCCACCATCTCCCCCGCTCGTGCTACCCGTCGCGCCTCCCTCTATGCCGCGCCACCATTTCCGCCGACGATGTCGAATAGCTCAAACAGAAGTGATTCCGTTGAATCGGAATCCGACGACGATTATGGCGCCGATGTAAGTTTCCTACTACAAATCTATGTGTTAATGGTGTTAATTTGTGATGCAAAACTCCGTCGCGGTGGTGGAAGGAGCGAATAGATCTAGTCGCCCCATGTAGGGTGCGAGTGGATCTACTCGCCCCATGTATTGTGCGAATAGACCTAGGTGCGAGCGGGCGAACGAGGGCCGTTCGCGCGACTCGCGCCTGATGTTTGGGTAAAGTGAGCGGCGCGAGCGGGGGAACGAGGGCCGTTCGCACGACTCGCGCCTGATGTATGGGTAAGGTGAGCGGCGCGAGCGGGGCAAACGAGGGTCGTTCGCACGACTCGCGCCTTGCTCGGGTGTGTGGGTAACATGAGCGGTGCGAGTGGCGCGAACCGGTCGATCGGTGCCCGTGCGTGCCGTTCGCGCCACACTAGTTCGCGAGATGGAGGCGCGAATGGGCTGCCGTTCGCCCGTTCGCGTATAGAACGAGGGCCGCTCGCACCACTCCATGTTCGACACCCGAAGCGTACCGGGCGAACGAAGGTGCGACTGGAGCGAGTAGATCTCACTCGGGCCCAATATAGCAACATAGCGAGACCCCCGTTTGTGTGGCGGCAACATTGCAACTTCTAGTTAAAATGATAGAAATATAAGTTAAAGGGTAAAAAAGTATTTTCAAACAAATAGTGGCTAGTATTTATATAACATTAAGTTTGTGGCTAGTATTTTGTTTTTATTAACTTAAGTGGCTATTTCACATAGTTACTCTAATAAATTTTATTGAATTACTAAACTCTTATTAGAGATTAATGCATCCTAATTGGAATTAATGAATCTTAGTTGACATTAATTGATCCTAATTACCCCCAATTCTCTTAATCAGCTTCTAATTCCTCTTAATTACTCATAATTACAACCAATTTGTGAGGTTGGTTCTTTTAAAAAACTAGAATTTCTCTAAGCGTGGTCTTAATTTACAATTAAATTCAATTATTTCTTTTCTTTTTTATTTCTCATTTCTATGATTGAATGTCTTAAATCCGGACTCTTAATTGATCGGGGGTCTCTCGTTGAGTTGTTGGGCTCGATTTATTTTTGCTTTTGGCTTAATTATTTCCCAAGTCTAGTCTATTTCGAATTTAGGAGTACTATGTATAAACTTCCTAATATTGATCAAGTTGTTAATTTTTTATCTCTATATATTATCTGATTAATTAATAATATATTTATCTCTTCTGTCATGAGTGATGTAGGTAACATATTGTAAGTGAATCACGTAATTTTTTATATTCTTGTTTGTCAAATCAATCAATCAATCTTTCTTAGATCCAGCTATATATAACAATTATCCTTGAGGGAAAAAAAAACCTAGCATTCAATTCATAAAACACACAACAATACAAAAAATTACGAATAATTAAAATGAAAGAGGAGTGCATATATAATATAAAATTTTATTTATTAATGTCACATAATAATCACATGCAATGCATGTTTAGCAGCTAGTTCCATGAAAAAGTTAAATGTCGACTATCTAGTTCCAAAGATACTTCTGTGACATATGAAAATACAACAATCATATAAATACCAATATATCAATAATTATACC
The DNA here is from genome assembly GCA_031470985.1 of Agastache rugosa. NCBI lineage: Eukaryota > Viridiplantae > Streptophyta > Magnoliopsida > Lamiales > Lamiaceae > Agastache > Agastache rugosa. The sequence goes on along the minus strand of CM062605.1, from coordinate 10,986,709 downwards.
AAATGGACCCACCCTAACTAGGCATAACTACACATCCCAAACCGACAAGAGCTTCCTTTCTTACATCTATTGTTGCACTTACCACAATTTCTAGCATCAAATGATGGATTCACACACAAACCTTTACAACAAATCTCTTGGTACTTGCATTTCTTACCACATATTCCACAATTGACCTTGTCATTCATCACATTCACGCATTGCTTCTTGCAGCAATTTGGGCCAATACTTCCTTTGGTTGAACATACCCTAGGATACTTGTCGCAAGTCCTCGTGGCCCGCAGTGTCTGGGCAAGAAACCGGTTCGCCTTCGTCTTCATCAGAAGACGTTCGTCTCCGTGTTGGAATGCATGGAGTCCACTTGTTTCGATGCTATTTTTATTAGCATCGGAGAGCAATTCAAAAGTAGCCGAAGATGAAGTAATGGAAATTATGGTGGTTAGTAACGCGAAAAGAACTAAAAATTTGTTTGAGTTCATAGCTTTCTAATAGCTTTTTTTTTTTCAATGTAGTTCTAATTATAGCTTTCACAAGGGGAATATATATGTTGGTTAAATGAATATTTTTGAGAGTGATCAGGGTTATGCAATTAAGGATGTATTTATACATGAGTGTATTCTAAGAAAATTGATGCTTTGAAATTTGATGTCTTTTTCAGTTGTTGTGCAACTCAATTACAATAGTTAGGCTAAGAAATTTTGTACAATGTTGAAAACCAAATGTTTAGCATAATAAGGAAAAATGAGATGCATGCACTCACTAATATTCCTGAATTTATTGGGTTATTTATTTCTGAATTTATTTTCTTTCTTTTTGGCACTTCTCCAGAAAATAGAAGAAATCATGTGCACGTACCCCTTCAGAAATGATTTTTTTTTGACATAGGGTAGGGAAACGGTGGGGTTCGAACCCGATACATCACTGCATACAGATTGAAGCCGCACCGCTTGAATGTCTCCTTGGGGACCCTTCAGAAATGATAAATACATAGAAATTAATTAGCCCACTTTAGTTATAAAAAAATTAAAGGAATAATTAATATGAATTCGACAAAACTAAAGTTTATTTGATAAAATGAATTCGATTCCCGCCATAATTTAAATACGTCCATTTCCAAAACTTCATTTATAGCATGTTTTTTTAAAATCAGATCTTGTATTGCTTAATGGTGTGACATCTTTGATTGTCTGTTGAGTGACATGTGACAATCTGAAAATTTAAATATGGGATCTAGGATTTATTCGATCCAATTAGTGTTTTATAAATATCTCCAAATCTACAAATGTTATTAATCTAATATATGCAATAGAAGATGTCACACCATTAGACAATAGAAGATGTTTTTATGGACAATTGCTTTTTTCGCATTCAAAGTTAATTATTACTTCCATGCTATATATAATTCAAAATTATTATTATTATTATTATTATTATTATTATTATTATTATTATTATTATTATTATTATTATTATTATTATTATTATTATTATTATTATTATTATTATTATTATTATTATTATTATTATTATTATTATTATTATTATTATTATTATTATGTAGTTACGTGTGCAAGAAGAAGAATGGAAGGTGGTCTATTTCCATTTCTACAATGTAAGTTTGTCAAATTCAAACCGATCAACTCTGGTGGTGTAGTGGTCCCACCTTTGTGTGATGTAGTTGTCACACCCTGCGTGGTGGTGTAGAGGCCCCGCCGATATGATAGTATAGTGCTTGATTTGATATTATATATAATATATATATATATATATATATACTTTATAATTCTCTCAAAAAAACTCTCCCTTATTAAAACGTTGAAGTACAATATTTTCGATTACCAAATCAAATAAAATTCTATATGATCAGTTACATAATCACTGACTTGTGGGCACGGCGTTTGGCCGATCTCCAAATTAGCCAATGCGATCTTGACGAGGTTAGATAGTGACAAAGATATGATGGTATATCAATTGAATCAAGGCATGACTGGTTTGTAGAGATGGACTATTATATATGTAAACAAAATAAAATTAAAATTAAAATATAATAATTAAAAATAGATGACATGTTCCCTTTGAAAATAAATGATACATCATAAGATATATTCCTTCCATCTTCAAATAAGTCTCATGTTTTTAAAATAAATTTGTCCCCCAACAAGTGTCATATTTCAAAATTCTATTAAAGAATGACGTCAAACTTCTCATTTTGTCCTTATCCTCAATACACTTCTTTAATTTACATAAATAAAAATAAAAAAAATAAATTTATTCACTTTCCGAATTTGGACAATAATAAACACTTATTAAAGAGATAATGCTGTACTAATCCGCTTTCTTGGATTTGAATACAAAACTCATCAAATTAGTTTAAAATCAGAATTTCTAGTTGATCAATTTTAGCTTAAACTGTCTTCATTCCAAGTATCAGAGCATGTGGTATATCTATGTGTAGAAATATGTCCAGCATTATTAAATAAAGACTATCACGACAAATTTACCAATAAGGTAACAGATTGTCATTATTTTGTAATTAACTCAAAAATATAGTAGCACTAAACAAAACTTTGTATCAAAATGGGTACTAAATATCCATTTTATTTTATATATGGTATTTATCTCTTTTTATTCTTACAAATGTCTTTGTAATTAAAATCTCAAATGAAAATAATATATTTGAATAATAATTATTATTATTTTAAAATATAGTTAACAAATAACAATGTTTATCCAATTTTAAATATGTTAACAATATACATATAGTTTTTTTTTTTAGAAGAATATACATATAGTTTATGCACATTCACTTTTTTTAAGTATTTTAAATATCCTAAATTTTTTTCTTGAGTATATAGACTATAGTGAATAAAAAAATAATATTTTAATTCTTTTGAGAGAAATTAGATAATAAAATTGTAGAAGTTGTGGAGACATTTGAAAGAAAATCAAAGTTTAGTTTTGATATAAATTTTTGTCCAGTACCATTTTTGATACAAACATTATAATTTGATACTCTTTTGAGAGATTATCCAAAAATTATTGTATTTGATGTTTGCCGATTATGAAAATTCCATGTAAGCGTGAAATTGAACTCCATGATTTTTTATTTTTTTTTTTTTGAGGGGAAAGAAGAAATTCATTTATTACATAGAATCGTCATACACAATAACCGACAGCCAAGACAGCCAATTATCATGCCACACAATGATGGTATCTATACTTCTAGCGAATCGAGCTAACTCATGCGAACATGACTCACTGAAATAACATTAAGCTCTTTTACCATCGCAAAGAAGTCGAACATATCTTCATAAAGCACGCTCACTTCTTCCTTTTCCTCCGCAATAGCCATCACCACCATAAGAGAATCAGAAAAAAACTTCTATCGGCAAGATTTCCTCTTCAATGCATTGACAAATTCCAAAAATTAAAGCTTTCAGCTCGCCGTGAACAATTGTTAATGATTGTGCTATAGGTTTAGCCATAGCAAAAACAACAACTCCTCTATCATTTCTAAGAATGGCCCCTACACCTTCTCGACCCCTATCTTCATCTACTACATAATCTACATCAAGTCTATATCGTCCGTGCTTCAGAAATTTCCAAGTCTCCGGCGGCAAAACACGAGCAATAGACGCCGCCTGATGTTTTGTTGCAGCAAATGTCTCAATATAAGCCTCACATTCTTTTCTCAGATCAGACCAGAGACAAATCTAATTTTTATATTTTTCTGCACAAAGAGTCTTCCACACAAGCCATAAACCCATTATCCATTGTTCAAAACACTTCCTCAAAACCGAAACCTGCATAACTCCACCTATCTCTCAAATAGATCTCCCTTCCCACTTTTTTAATATGGGCCAGAACTCAAAACCACTCCAGTGGTACCGAATTTTATCAGAGAAAATAAGAGTATGTGCCGTTGATCCCCACCCCTTTCCGGCACCGCCACATTGATCAAATACTAGAACATGATGCTTGTGTAAATTGAGTTCAGTTGGGATAAAATTCCGAAATACCATCCAAGCAAAGATTCGAACCCGTTGCGGAAGAGAGAAACTCCATAAAAACTTCCACCATTATTGCTCGTTCTTATTATCTGAGCAGGAACCTGGAGGCTCAAAATAATTTGAAGCCACAAGATAACATGTCTCGACGCTATACTCTCCATTCGGGTTATACTTCCAATATCGCTTGTAGCTCACTTTATGATCTAATCTTTCAGTCTTGAGCACAGCTTCGACCTCGACGAGCTGAAGTATTTCGTTTAGCTTGTTTTTCTTCCACTGCCCATTTTCATCAAGTAACTCTACTACCCGAAAATCCTCCATCCCAGACGGCCGATGGAGCATAGTACCATTATTAAATTCCGACAACCAAGCATCTTCAAAAACTCGCACATTATTGCCATTACCAATCTTCCACATGAGGCCTTTTTTCAACAACCCCCCACCCCACATCAAAGATCGCCAAGAAAAAGAACAGTTGCTATGTATCTTGGCCTCCATCACATCTCTATCAGGAAAGTATTTCACTTTTAATAACTTCGCCACTAGAGAATTGGGAAATCGTATCAATCTCCAAGCTTGTTTAGCAAGAAGAGCTTGATTAAATTCGGTCAAACTTCTAAAGCCCATTCCGCCCTTACTCTTCGATTTACACAACTCTTTCCAAGTCATCCAATGCATGTCTTTCCTTCTCCTTATCTCCCCCACCAAAATCTTGCACAAACTCTTTCAATATTATTGCATGTGAAAACAGGAACACGAAAGCAAGCCATAGTGTAAGTGGGAATTGACTGAATTACTGATTTAATCAGCACTTCTTTGCCACCTGCAGATAAATTCTTACCCATCCATCCACCTACCCAAATAGTACATGATATTTAATAGTTCATCCATCCACCTACCCAAATATTAGGCATGTCAATGGGTGGGTATTACCCGGACCAGAACCGGTAGAAATGTTATGGTTCTGGGTCCAGAACCGCCCATTACTCACAGGACCCGGACCATTAACTTATAATTAGAATGGGTCCGGTTCGGGTCAAAACCCATGGGTAATGATAGAACCGGTCAACCGAATATTCAAAATTAAGAAATAAGAATGATTTACGGGATTCTTGCAAATTGCAGAAACACAAAACCCTCTGTCCCAATTCCTAAATTCCCAGCCCAAACAAAAATCGGCACTGCCGCCCGCCGTTGCTCGTCGCCGCCCGCCATTGCTCGCCGCCGCCCGCAAATCTTGGCCTAATTGCTTGTGTGCAGGTACTTGCAGAGTTGCAGTCTTGCAGTTCCTCCTCTCTCTCTGATCTCTCTCTCTCTCTCTTTGAAAAATAACTTTTTTGCTGAATAAATGAGGTAACTGAATAGAAAAATAACAATGAAAATCTTTTTTGGGGTTTTTCAGAGAGAGACTTGAGTTTTTGAAAGGATTTAATTTTTTAAATCTTCCATGCTAATAGTCATATATATTCATAAGCAACATTCATAATTGACAAAAGTACTTATATTAATATTAATTCAAAAACCCTGTGTACTTATCGAGCCTTGGCAGAAGGTGTAATAATTATTGAATCATAATCAAAAAATTGAAATGAAATCTTGCTGCAATTGATGCTTATAATTAATTAATTTTGCAGTTTCGAATATTTGATTTATAGGTGTAACAAATGTAAATTGTAATTAAATGAAGGCGTTCGAAATTCATTTGTGTAAATAATAGTTCTCACTTGTCATGAAAATTTTTAAAAAATAAATAAATAGATTGAGAGCATGATGGTTGAATAATTATCTATATTTTAACAAAATATTTAATTATCTACCTAAGCTATTAAATTTATTTTTGAGAAAGAAAGCAAAAAAAAAAAAAAATCGGGTCGGGTCGGGTCGGACCGGAACCGGGGCGAGCGGGTCGGTCCGGGTCCATACTGGTGCGGTTTCGGGTTTGAGCGGGTCTGGAACCGGAACCGGAACCTTAACCTTGTAAGGCAATATTGGGCTGTCAACGGTTCCGGGTCGGTCCGGATATTACCCACCCATTGACATGCCTACCAAATATCTTTAAAAAGAACTCCATGATATTTTTTAGTTCCAAATAGTTCATGTCTTTTGATTGTAATTATCAATAGTTCATGTTATTATTTTATTGAAAGGTGATAGTTTAGAATTTAAACTGTAATTTACCCAAATAAAATTGATTCATTGTTTTTTTTTTTTAAATGACGACATTTCACATTTACCCAAAAATCTGAAATTTTGTATAACGAAGATATTTTAGAAACAAATTCTAGAAGATAAAATGTAAAACAAAAAAAGAAAGAAATTAAAGAAAGAAAGAAAGAAAGAAAGAAAACAACGAAAAATTTTAGGAAGTGAAATCTATACTAATACTAAATAAGAAAGTTGTGACTATATTTACTAAAGTTGTCATTTTCCCTCCATATCCAACTTAATTGGTTATTTGTTATTGATTTTTGGATATTCATTAGTAAATGTCTAATATATCTTGATTAATTACCATTGACTTCAATATTTTGGATTTCAATACAAAGTCTCTCAATGTATTTTGATTATTTATTGAAGATCATATATTATCGGGCAATATTGAAAAAATAATCATTTCATACTTTCTGTGTCAACAGTATTTACTACTGAAAAAAAATTAGTCATTTAATTAATTATATGAAATAAGATCTCAACAAAAAATTATAAGAAATATGAGAAACAGATTTCAAAATAAAAGTTGATATAAACAAAAAATAAATAAAATTTGAATTTCTGAGGTTCGATTTATTTTATAGATATTTGGCTTTATGGAATATCTTTTATATTTATAAGAAAATATAAATTCAGTTGATTTATTTTGAATATTAATTTTTTAAATATTTTAAAAAAATTATATTATATGTGAAATATAAGTATAATAATACTAAGGGTAAAATTACCATTTAAATTCTAAACTATTCTCATACTATCATAAATAATCTGAACTACCAACAATATCCATTTTAATCACGAACGATCGATTTAGTATAAAAAATAATTAAATAGTATGAGAATAGTTCAGGATTTTAATGGTAATTTATCATGATTAAAATGACTATTAATAAAAACCAAGAACAATCTTTCTCATGTTAGATTATTTCTAGAAAAATCTGTGTTTAGTCATGTACAATTTTATGTGGCTGTCTCAAAAGTTACAAATCGGAAAGGCTTGACGTTATTGGAGTGTGGTAATGAGGAGCAGAATGTGTTCAACAATGACTGAAAATGTTATGTACAAAGAAGTTTTTCGTAATGTTTGAAATGTAATAACACTCCCTATGTCCCTCATGAGTAACACGTTTGACTTGGCACGGATTTTGAAAATGGTAAGTAGATGTTTTCTGAGTGGAGTAAGGTACTGTCATTTGATGTTTTCTGAGTGGCATGGGTTGAGTCTATTGTAAATATTAAAATGTAATGGGGTAAATATTAAAGAGAAAGTGTGTGGTCATGTTCTAAAATAAAAAAATATACAATCTTTGGGGACGTACTGACATAGAATTATTACTACATTCATGGGGAACGGATGGAGTATGTTGTATTACCGTTATTCCTGAAAATGTCCTTATTTTTGTATTAAAAATATATAGTATATAAATATTATCATTCTCCTTAGTTACCGAAAATTTTAAAATCAATACATTTGACATATTTTTATAGTGTATTCTACCATGCAACGCACGGGTGCAATCTAATGTCAAAAACACAATAGTTTAGAGTTTTACCCCAAAGTGTTAATAACAGTATATTTAAAGGGCCGCATTGCAATTTACAGAAAATTCTGGGAAGGAAACAACATTTATTTACACTGAGAAAACACTGAAATTAACTGAAAATGAACAATCCAGAAGCTGAGGATCGAGAGGAATTACAGCCGCGACAGGATTCGCAATCAATTGCACCAGCCGATCGTTCATCGTCCTCATCTCAAGGATTGGAAATGGCTGCAGCTTCCGCCACGGACGGTGTCGCTGCGGCGGCCCTCCGCTCCGTGCTCCAGCGTGTTAAACAGGCCGCCGAGCGGTCCGGCCGCCTGCCGGAACGGATCCGAGTTGTAGCAGTGAGCAAGACTAAGCCGGTCCCCCTCCTCCGCCAAGTCTACGACGCCGGCCACCGCTGCTTCGGCGAGAATTACGTTCAAGAGATCGTCGAGAAAGCTCCGCAGGTCTGCATCTCCTTTTTCCTCTTTTTGAATATATATTATGTTATGCTTCCTGGTTAATCAAATTTAGGGTTGGAAAAAAGCTGCTTCTTTTTTTTTTCTTCCTTCCAAAAATTGGTGGTGATGATGGTTTCGCATTTCTTTATCAGCCGATTTCCAGATTGTTTGATGACTAATTTCTATTTGATTGGGGCTGTTTCTATAGTCGCGTTCACGATCACCAATTTCCGTTTATGTGTTTTATTACAGTTACCAGAAGATATCCAATGGCATTTCATTGGGAATTTGCAGAGCAATAAAGTGAAGCCACTTCTAAGTAAGTTTCTGAATCCTCACCTATTACCCGCTTAGATGTGCACATTCGTTGTGTAGTTGAATTAGCATGAACGGGGAGTATTGAAGGTTTCGTCACGTTTTAATAGCGTGACCCTGAAAATTCTGCAACTTTCTACTTCAGAGTCACGTACTTAATAGATATTATAATAAAGTTCTACTGGGATTTAAAGTTGATGATATGGTCTATATATGAAACTCTAGGAATTTGTGGCAACCCCAAAGCTTCTGGGTCTGCCTTTTATTGACTAGATTGTTCCAATCATGCGTTTTAATTGTTCTTGAAGACCAAATGTATGGATTTTGATCTGACATGTCTGTTATCAATCACTTTTTAGGAAACTATTTTCTTGTTGAATTTCACATTGAGCCTTTTGTTTTCTCTTTAGTCTAAGGTAACGTTTCTATGTTTTGCATCCTGATCCATAGATTTTACCTTTTGCAGCCGCTGTACCAAATCTAGCTATGGTGGAGACTGTAGATGATGAAAAGGTAAAAAAGTATTTTCTGTCGCTTTTGGTCGCATGTATTTAGCTTTCTATATTATAAAGCTTTGGAAATTAATATTTGTCATAGAATCCAATAAGCTGATAGACATGGACCTCCTAGAGCACTTTTGTATTTGTTAGGATTTTGTCTGTAAGGTGATAACAATTTTCTGATTAATGCTACTTTTGAATAATCTTTACATATTGAGCAACTTGAGTTGTTCCACGAACAGATTTACTCGCTATTACTATGTTATCTAGTTGAATGGTAGGAGTTATACATATGAAAAGTATTGTTTGACTAGTGGGGAAGTTATGAAATGCAACTTTTGTATTCAGATCAAGAAAAAAATCAGTTTAAGGAGCGCTCATATTTATTTACGGGATCAGAAAGTGATGAAGTAACAATCGGTCAATCGCCTAGAGGACAAGACATATTTGTAAATTATTATGTATTGTAACAGTAATCCGTTCTCTCTTTGGGTATCATATTCACTAGACAAGTTAAATGGAATGTTAAACTTGAGCACATAAATGCCAGCCAAAATGGAATTTTCAGGTAACAATATTTACTATATTAACTTGTCCTCGTGTAAGAGGGTGTACCTTAATTTTTCAATGTATTAGTTTGTCTTGGTCCAATTCATTATTTGGTGACAGTGGAGATGAAATTTCATAGTGTGCATTTGACATTTTTTTTTTTTTGTTTCTGTAGATTGCAAATAATCTTAACCGTGTCATTGGAAACATTGGAAGAAAACCGCTGAAAGTATTGATCCAAGTAAATACCAGTGGAGAAGAATGTAGGTAATTTTTGAGTTCGTGTTCATTGATACAGATTTTATTTTTATTGTCATTTGTTATCCTAGCAAAGAGCAAGGTGAGTTAAGTGGTTTCTTCTGTCCTGTGCAGCAAAATTTGGTGTTGAACCTGCTGGCTGTTTGGACCTTGCGAAACATGTTGCTACAAAATGCCCTAATCTTGAATTTTGTGGTCTGATGACAATAGGAATGCCAGACTACACATCTACCCCTGAGAATTTCAAGGTAACAAACCACTTGTTGGTGATTTGTTGTCATTAGGGGTGCTTACGGTTTGGTTTGGTTTGGTCGTTTTTGATCAAGTATATTTAACCAAACCATTAAAGTTGGTTTCTTAATATTTTAACCATGTCCAAACAAGAATAACAAAAAATATCCAAATCAAGACTATTTGAATTTGGTATGGATTTGTTGGGTTTGGCGAGATAAATATATGGATAAACAAAATAAAGTTTGAACAAGACTCGAATTCAATAATATTAACTTTAAATCGTAGTATGATCTTAGCAATACTAACAACATAAATCACTTTAAACAAATAGGAAGTTAGCATATAGTTTTGACCTCTACAAATTTGGAGCATTTTGTTGTTCATAATATTCTTTACATCCCGACCTTCCATAACACTATTTACTAACCACGGTTTTGGGTTTGGATTGAATTGTTGATTTGGTTTGATCCTTATGGTTAATTTTTTTCCACACCCTTAATTGTCCTATATAGATTATATGTTATTGAAATTCTCCTAATCATATTAGTCTTTGGGTATCAGACATTAGCAAAATGCAGAAGTGAGGTTTGTAAGGCTCTTGGGATAGCAGAAGAGCAATATGAGTTATCAATGGGCATGTCTGGTGACTTTGAGCTTGCGGTGAGTATAATGCTATTCTCAAATATGTTGTATCATTGGATGGTTTGATAATCTTTCGAATACGAGCACACGTTAATCCTTGTAGACGCTATCTGTAAAGCTTCATAGACCACTCAAATTTTGATCATATACTGTGGATAATTTGCTGTGCTACTTTGTTGATGAGTTTTTTTTTTTTTGCCATTGTTGCAGGTTGAGATGGGCAGTACAAATGTTAGAATTGGGTCTACCATATTTGGAGCAAGGGAGTACCCCAAGAAATAGACAAACTAGATGTGCAGCTCTTTATTTAGAGAATTAATGATCACATTAGACAAACTCATCTATGAGCATCATTTGTATCGACCTTACATATTATGCAATAAAGACCATCTTTCAAATAAGTTGCAAGATTAATTGATAATTAAAGCTCTACCTTTTGGTATTGTTACAAATTAGATCCAACTTTTAAAACGTGCTAATTAATCATCAACTTTTTGATTTGTAGTAATTCATTTTCCTTAAAAGTTTTCCGGCCAACAATCTCATTTTGTCTCGAGGTAGAAATGTTTTCCGCTTCGTGTTTTAGATCATTGGAAAGAAATCAAGGGGATGAATTTACAACATATTGAACAGTTGGAATTTAATTAGCATATTCTAAAATTTAGGTCGAAAGAAATCAAGGGGGATGAATTTACATGTCGAAAAGTTGGAATTTAGCATATTCTATAAGTTAGGTCGAATTTGTAATAATGCTGAAAGGTTAGGATACCTTCCGCTTTAGTATGAACAAGTTATTATCTTACTCAAAATTTAAGGGTTCCAATTCGTTGTCTTTCGTCCTTAATGAAGCCTTGAAATTTTTTCTGTGTGTATTCTATATATATATATATATATATATATATATATATATATATATATATATATATATATATATCCAAATCTTGCATCCGTCCATAAATCAACCTCTTTATGAGGTCAAAATTGATAACTAATTTACCAATGAATAACTAATCTATACAGCTTTGGCAATCACAACACAAAAATGGAGATATTAACAGCAGGGGACAATCTCATCATTGAGAGGCTGCATTTTCAGGAATAGATTTTGGAAGTGAGGCTGCATTTTCAGGAAGAGATTCTGGAAGTAATGTTGCATTTTCAGGAATAGATTCTGAAAATGAGTGCGAGGGTGAGGATCCACCACTGTATTTGCTGGGAGCAGGTGTATTTCTTCGTGATTGTCGTGTCGTGGCTACTAGCTCGCCCTCTTCAAAAATCTCGTCAATATCATCTTTATCGTCTTCATTTTTAAACACCGGGTGCATATAGCTGTTTTCGAGAAAGCTTTTCAGATCCAGGCTCGGCTCTCTTGCACGTTCCAGTGTGTCTTTCATCATCGCTTCCTGTAAACCAAACGGAGTATTAATGGATCAGAGGCTTAAGTTCAGTAGGAAGTACTAGATTAGCAGAGATTGTATGGATAACATGGGAAGTTCTTGCAACCTCCAAAGGATATTTAACGAAAGCAGGTTCGAAACGGCCTTTGCAGAACACATGGAACCAAATGGTCAGCACTACAAGCACAATGAGTAATGGCACGAACTGGGCATTCCCTTTGGTACCCATTAATCCCATTAGCATAATCTGAGAGAAGACTAATGAATAGATTATGCGTGCGTGGACATCTGGCCAAAACGAAGCACCACTTTCGTATTTTTGATTGTATACGTTTATGATCTGCAAGTAGTAGTAGCAGAAGAAGAAGAAGAAGAAGAAGAGAAATGCATACATCAGTTTTGTACGTGAGTTTCAACATACAAATTAAAGTTAATATCACATTCGAGACCAAAGTTGGCTCGTTTTTTAAAAATAAACCACACTTTTGATATTGACATAATAGTATCCAATATATCTTGATTTTGTTTTCAAATATAGACCGGCCCCACTTTTCCAGTTTTAGTAGCGTAAGCAACCAAAAATCTATGTAGAATTAAGCTAAATGATGCCGTTAAATTAAAAATTTCCAAACCATTAATTCAATATATCTCAAAGTTACCACTCTTTTTCAATTCTATACCTAACCATCTCCTTTAGCCAATTATGTACAAAACTTTGGAAACTATGCAAATCTATGATATCTATCCTCGGACAAACTTTCAGTACCCAAAAGCTAAATAGGATCGTCAAGAATGTGATGTACTTAACGTGGAAATGCATGTGTAAATATCGAAAGTGTGTGGTCTCTTTCTGAAAAAATGGACAAACTTTAGTCGAGAAAGTGATATTAACCCTACAAATGGATTCAACTTAAAAATGATCTAGAGAATCGTGAATATGTATCTGGTATTCCATTGGTGGATCAAGCAAAAACAAGAAATTAGGACAGGGACCGAGTAACGAGTTAGAAACATACCTGATGGCGAAACACGACATAAGCCAGGGCAAAGAAAACCAATATGAATGGAAGGAAAAGTGGCGTGACCACAGCATAGACAAGGCCTAGAAGAATATATAACTGTATCCGAGGTTCGTTCATATGAAATAAAATGCTTCCTGGATCCATTGCCTCTTCTCTATCCTTTTCAGTCTTCACCAAGAGGAAATTTTTAATGTGGAACAGTATAAGAGGTAGCAGTCTTAAGATTTCTCCGGCAACAATAGCCCATCCATCCACCATTGCGTAAGTAATGAAAAATGTAGCTTTCATAGGGATTGCCACACCAATTATTTTAGGTATGCTGCAATTAGTAAACCACAAATTAGTACATTCACAGAACAGATATAGATTTATCATTACATTTTTTTGATAAAAACAGATAATTAAGGAGAACCTTATATATACTAATACTAATAATGATATCAAAATTGGTGTAAGGAACTGAAAGTAGTTTCACCATCTAACATTTGAAGATAACAGTGCTTATTATACTCAAGTAACTTACTCTTTCGTAGACTCATCAAGAAAACTATCAAGTTCTTGAAATGCAGTCCCAGCTATTACACTCACGAGGAAGACGTTGATAAAGTTAAAGATATAATATCTGAAGGCAGATTTCCTCTCCAAAGCTGATATTGACAGCAAACCCTCGAATTTGGCCATCATCATCAGTAATGTTGGTAGTATTAGGAGGAAAATCTTTAAAGCAATACCAGGTAAAACCCCTTGTATTACAGACTTGATAAAGGGTCTACATGATTAAAAGAAATTAATTGTTAGTGTAAGATGGTTACCAAAAAAATGAAAACTATAAACTGTGTCACAAATTGATAGTTGTAGACAATACTTGGGAGATGAGAAACGCTTATTCAAATGAACCTACCTACATGCACAACTTAGGACTACAAAGAAACAAGAAAAGGAAAAGAAAACGAAAAAAGAGAAAAGATAGTATGAATCCTAAAAATGCTTACATAAAGAAATAAAGACAGACTAAGACGTCAAAATGGGGAAACTGAAAAATGACAATCACATAGAAACAAGCATTTAATAATAAACTTAGAGTTCCTTTTATTTTACAAAAGAACAAGGTATCTTGCAATATAAGCATATCTAAGCCCAACTGTCCTAGCAGATAGAAGTTTAGGACAGACAACATTCATGTCATCCTAAATTTGCTGTCATTACTAGACAACAGTAGAGAATAGAACTACAACTCACTGCACTAATTTTTGGACATGAGAAGAACTTCCAGTTGAAAATGTGCAGCATGAGACCACAAAAATAGAAATAAAAGTCTTCAGAGTAAAGAGAGATCAAAATATATAAAAAGGAAACCAATGGTCTAAAAGAAGCCAGTGATGATTGAGGGAAATCAGTTATAGGGAAGTAGCATTTGACATAATAAAAGTTCATCACAGTCACAACAATGACCACAGGAAAAACTTGTACGACTCACAATCAGATAATAGCAGTTCTAAGAAGCCTTACTCACGTTTCAATTATTGACTTCAGAAATGGTACTGCTTTTTCAATACCCTCTATATTCGCAAGAGATTGCACAAAAGTCACAGGGATCACGAAAAAGAATGTAAGTAAGAAGAAAGCAACCGTGACGATAAGCCTCCTAATAGTCAGTGAAACATAGGGGATGGCGAGATTATCCCAGTAGACATCACGTGGTTCTGAAGCCCAATCTGTTAACCACAGAGTTGGATTTCTGGATTGTTTAGTTTGAGCACAAACAGCAGCACCCCACCTAGTTCTAAACGAAACAAATGCCGCTGGCATGATGCTCTTAGGATCAGTCTGTACCCTCTCCCGCTCTTCAACTATCTGCATTTGCGTGTAATGCTTTTAATCCTTTGGTAATACAAAGATTTTAAATCCATCAATATTGATAAAGGAAGATAATAGAAACAACATTGTACAAACAGGAAAAATATAACTAAACTGCAATAAACATGCTAGGTACTCTTTTTGGTTTAATTTTCATTCACACTTTTGTTCTCCCTATATCAAACAGAAAACCCTAATATACTTCCTCCCGAAGCAGTCTTTTCTTGAAATAGTTACAATTTAAAAAAAAAATGCTTAATTAAAATAAAAATGCATCAAAATTTTGAATACTGGCCTAAAATACCTTCCATGAAATAAGAAAAATTAAGCTAAATCAGAAGCACATCATTATGGATTAAGGAACAGCCAATTTAAACAGACATATCATCAAAATACTAATTAGAAAAGTCTCATAGACAAAATTGTATACCACAAATAAGGCTTAGTTATAAACATTACCCTAAGTTTAATGTTTTAAATTCTTAGCCCACAAAAAAGTATGGCAAAATAAGTTGTTGAGACAGGTCACAAAACCAAAAACTAAACACATTGCTTAATACATTTTAATCCCAAAAAAATCATCTCTTTCCCAAATATATTTCTAAGCAGCCTCATTATTTTATTATATTCCAAAAGTTATTCAAAAATAATAACAAACACAATCAAAATTCTCAAAACATTCCTTAAAACACCTTCCACAAAACACTGAAAGTAAAAAAAGCAACATTCTTCTAGCTTCTAAAATATAGATTCTTTTGAGATGACAACTAATTTGGGAAGTCATAGTTAATGATCTAACTACTTGGAAACATGAAGCAACTCTAGAGATGAATAGACAACTTTCAGGGAAGCCATAAAATATGAAACAGAAATTAATGGCAATTTACTTTGGAATTTAGTAGAAAACCACTATCTATAAATGATGATGATGTACATAGGTAGATAGTTCAATTAAATTATCATCAAACCCCTCAATAATTGCAGATAATGATGGGTTTTCTGCTATTAAATTAAATTCCTCATCAAAATCCTCATTCCAAACGGCAAGTCGGCAATTTCTATCTTCCAAATATTCAAGCACAGCACGCTATGTCAACATTTCTAAATTAAGGCAAGGCTATGAATAACATTTCTTCTCAGTTCTTTATTCAGGTTTATCTAAATCAAGGTAGGGGATTTCCAACCGTAGCCTATATCAATTTTTTGTTTATGATTGTTCATGGACTTGCTAAAGACTATACTATAGACTCAGCTTTGGGAGGGTCACTATAAAGATAGATACACCTTCAGTAAGCAATAATACAGACCCTTCTTTGGGTGGTCACCATGATGAATGGACTCACCCCTTGAGGGAATCAATTCTATATTCCTATGTACTCAATTTAAAAGGGTTATCTATTGGGTAATTTCTTTATGAATAGTTAGCTTGATTTGCTGCAGCTCACACCGAGTGCTTCAGAAAACTCCCCTCCATCTTTTTTCCTTTCGATTAAAGAAGTTGGGTGAGACGTCGAGACGAGTGGTGATGGGTCATAACTAGAAATCAGACATTTGAAATTATTCATGTTGAATAAGATTTACTTATGAAAAATTCACTTTATATATGTTGGAATTCTAAATATCTTAACTGGATAATCTTGAAGTTTTTTTTGAAAAATTATTATCCCAATGCAATAGTTTAATTATGTGATTTAAAAAGAAAATATTTTTCTCAGGTAATTTAACCAATCATTTTTCCTCTACAAAAACTATATTGGGATCACAAGTTCTTTTTGCAAGTTTGAGTGTGGGTAACCATTTCCAAATTTTGAACAAAAAATTCAAGATGTTACACACACAAACAGTTATTTGGGTTGTTTCCTTACTTCCTTCGAGAGCCTGTCAATTTCGGCTAGCTCGTAATCAATAGCGTCCACTTTTTCTCCCCAAAGGCCAAGAAAACCAGTCTGCAAGTTTAAAAAGAAGTTAACAGTATCATGAACAAACCTAAAAATAATTTTATCAAATCGCTAAGAAAATAGAAAACTTACTGTACATATAAAAGTACCTTTGTCATTGGCCTTGATTGCTTTCTTGCATATTTTAACTGGTAATAGTCAAGCCAATTTTTCTTACTTTTTTTCTCCTTTACCAGTTTCGCAAGTTTATTGGCATTGATTACAACCTGCAAAAATATCATGATATAAGAACAAAATTGTATATAATATAGCAGCAAATTCTAATTCCCGGTGGAAATACTAGCAGCAACATGGGTGCATGAAACGGCATGAACTAAGTAGCCAGAATTTTAGGACACAATATTGGAACTTATGAAATAAAATTGCATCCATTTATTTGGAGTAGTATCTAATATCCAGGTACTTGTTAATGAATCGAATACTAACGGGTTCTAGCTGATCTTATAAGATGTTTGACCACTTAAAAGGAGTTTCAAGTGTTTGACAACAATTAAAAAAAAATTCTTATTTGATCCCAAAATAAGATGTTAGGAGCTTATAAGTTATAAACTCTTTTTTTAAAATTAAGACTCTAACCTTTGTCAGAATGAAATCTTATTATGGAAAATCTATTATTTATTAGTCATTATTAATTACATTTAGCAATCACTACCAACTAATAAGCTCAATTACTCGAACAATCCAAGAACTTATTTTTAAATTAGACCTAACACACACCTTATAAGCTTTAAAACATTTTATAAAATGTAAGAGCTTAAAAGCTCTTAAAAAAAATCCTAACTGACTTAATCTAAAAGTTAAAGCAAGATAATAATGGCATATTAAAATGCCTGGGCCATATGCTTTGTTTGATAGAGGAATATGAAGAACATACGGAATAACACTTTATGAGTCAAAAAAAGAATTCTGGTGGCCAGAATGGTACCGCAAAGTCTAAGATGACAAATGGTGCACTAACTTTTTTTCTTATTCCTTATCTTCGTCATGTATAGTTGCTCATTACACAAAGAGAAGAGAATTTCCAAAGAAAACACAAAACACATACATCAAACTCACAGAGACTATTAAATTTGTGTTGACATTGAAAATAAAATTGTTTCTAACTTTACATCGAGAGTAGTAATGAGATAAGTATGAATCCTAAATATATTAGCATGAAGAAAACCTGATGAGTTTGATAATGATCTGGATGGTTGACCAAGAAAAAGTGCTCCACTTTTTCACTAACTGATTCATCTGGATCTGGTGGCACATTTCTAACAAGAACCTGAAGGATTTAAAAAGTATCATAAATCCATACAAAAAGAAAAAAAAGGTGAAAAGGAGAGTTTTCCGTGGCATCAATTTTTAGGATATCCCTACACATAAGTATCTGAAAGTCAGCTAAATAACTACTTGAAGCTGTAATGGGGACTGGAGATAAAAGTCAGGATTCCTATAAAATAGGACAAAGCCTATCTATGTCGAAAATAAGATTTCTCGAAAGTCATATTTGAACATATTTCTAACAAGTTATATTGTATAATTGACAGTATGCATTCAAAGAGAAAAAGGTAATCAATGGAACAGATACCCAAAGTCAGATACATTTGTATGTGTGGTTATTCGCAGGCTTATGCCTTATATTCGTGTATGTCATGCATCACCACGAGAGCATTCTTTTGTTTAGCTAGAATAATTCTCAGGAAATACAAGATAAACATTCCCTGATAATAATTAAATATGTCCTTTCTTCCTAAAACACTCTAATTCTAGTCCAGTTTAAGGATAAATAAATATCTAAAAGTTGCATCTTACAGTGAACTGATCAGGACGACGTTTATGAGAAGCAAGAAAGTGTAAACGCATTTCCGCAACTGTTTCATATTCATTCCGCAAAGTATAGCAAGTCCAGAAAGTAAATACATAGGCCATCACTATATGGGTCCAAAACCTGTAAATTTCAGACAACAGTCAGATGTCAAGCACAACCTTCAGAAACTCAGAAGTGCCTAACTGCTATTCGAGAGTACTAAATAAATTTTAAAAACTATGAAAGACATCTATTACTTTAGTCCAAAATCACTAATGTGGTAATGTGGCAAAGATATCCCTCTTTAGATAGTTGGCAGATTCACCATAAAGCTAGACATCAAAATCTTAAGAAAAACTCCCTATATAGCTAAAGAAGAAGAAAAATGTGCAGATAAGACTAGACAAGTCTAGCTGATAATCCACAGTAAAAACAATTGATTGCTGAAATTTTATGCATACTCCAATAGCCCAAACATAGAGCGCACTGCTAAGATCAGAACAACTATATTGAGAATCATGGTTTCGGGCCTTATAGAGCGGTTGAAAACCTAAAATAATAATCGACATTACAGAAAAGGAAGCATCCCAAGAGAATTATGGAATTGAAAACCAACAAACCTTGGTGATCCATATGGAACATTTGAAACAGAAAGTTTGTCAATGTTACTGTACTGTAGCTTCTTTATATTTCCAGAAATTCCCAAATTGTTTGTCCAGTTAACTGGCACAAGGATAGCCCATGAAACTAATGCCATCGGGACAAAGATCTTAAGTCTGCACAATCAATGTACAGAATTAGCATGCAGGACAGAGTTCTTTTATAATATATCCTCAACAAGGACAGAAGCCATATGCATAAACTAGAGTAAATTTTCTTATTTATAATGCAATCATATTCATATTTTCTTTTTTGCTAGTAAAACAGCAAACATAAACCAGAGTAAATTTTCAAGCTTGCATGGAAAATTTGCAGAAGTGATCCTCCAAGTATCCACAATGCAGCCATCAGCACTTGTCAACAAAGACAGGAAAGTACACAGCAATCTTCAAACTAATTAGGATGGTAAATACTATTAGTGTATATTACTGGATGATGTCCAGAGAAATGGATCAAACTTTCTTTTAAGATATTGAAGTCAGCAAAAAAAACAAAGTCCTTGCTGCTGAAACATGACTGTTATCTTCAAAATTCCCTAGTCAATTCAACCCCAACGACCATTAAGAACAAGCATTTATATTGCTGATATTGAAATAATGTATGAGTGAACATACCCCAGCAAATAAATCCGCAAATATACGGCTGAGTCCAGCCCCGCATGATCAATAAGCTCCGGTTCTGGCATTTTTAGAGCTTCTGGCACCCAATTCAAAAACCTTATATATGATCTCCACTCTAAATTTACAAATTTGGTCACAGATGAGCCTCGTTTCTTCGGAGCGCTTCTTAAGCCTATGAGGTACCATTTTGGGAAATATACCCTATCATTAATTGGCTGAAGGCGTAGGAAAGCAAATGCAATTAGGAAAGCCACAGCAAAGAGAATGTTTAATCCAGCTGCAACTCCTATATCCGAAAATGTGGCCATCATTAACCTCTACACCACTACTTTACTTCCTGCTAGAACCAACAAATTGTGAACAAACGAGATGGAGAAAATCGTAATTTAAACATCATGAAATGTAAAATTCAAGCAGTGACTCAATCTTGAAATTTTAACATATTAACTTATGACACTTACATTGAAGCAAGTATAATAACCCATGCCAAAAGCGAATAAGAATCAAATATTGAGCATTCTAAAAAGACAATGAATGAATCAAATACTTCATAAAAATACACAAAAAAAAAAAAAAATACATCTCTTAAAGTATTCAGTGACATTTCAATTTCAACCAATTAACTGTCACTGTCAGAATTTGTTTTATTTTTTTTTTTATGAACACAAATCGGTACCCCTATACGAACCTATTACATAATCAACACATCAAACCTTCAGATCAACCCAAAACATGACAAAATAGAGAGAGAGAGAGAGAGAGAGAGAGAATAGTTCTTTTCTAAAAATCAACAAAAAAACAGTTTCGACCGATAGTGTAATAACGAATACTTCCCAACCAAATTCCCCAAGAAGAAAAATTACTAAAACAATAACTGCAATACAGCCGAAAAATCACCCCAAAAATTAACGGAATTCTCTGACAAGCCCGTTCATAAAGTCAAATAGATTATACCACAAACCACTCAGCCTGTACTTACAGCTATGTGTATAACATATGAACACACAGGAAGAGAGAGAGAGACCAGCAAAACTGAGATTTTCTCGAAAATTCTGCCTGTACAGGAGGAGGAAACTTTGGCGACTACTTTTTCCCTCAAATTTATAGAATTTAATATTAATGGCAACGGTTTGCTTATGTGGCACTTGGAGTCTACTGCACGACGATTAAGACCTCAGGAAAACGAAGAACAGAGCAGAGTAGCGCATGTTCAGAAAAGTTTAAAAAACTAAACGAAATTATTATTTTTATATGTGCAATCTACTTTAATTACAATAATATGTTGCGTGGTGTGTATATATATAGAGTCCATAATTGGTCCACGACTCCACCTATGATTTCTCATTTTTTTTTAAATTTAAAATAATGAAAAAAATCTCGTATGGTATGTCAAGCATTCCAGAATTTTCAAGAAACAATATTAAAATACTTTATGAAACAAAAATCTAAACTACGTAGATAATACTATAGTATAAACAGTATTTCTTATAAAGTTGATTAATATTTTAATGAAATAAAATGATTAAACTGCTAGATACGAATTCATAGTTAACATTTTATAAACAAATGTCATCACACATAAACTAAAGATGAGATTAAAACAATTCTCATATTATGCAAAAAATCCAACTCAAGATGTCGGTAAGGATGGGCCCGAGTATAGTGTAACGGCTACTTTTATTTATTTATTTTGTGGCACCCCAGACTTAGGTTAGGAATTGCTATTATAGGAGAATACACGGCTCACGTGCGTGTTTAGTGCGTGTTGATAACATTCAATATATGGCATGTGTCAATATTATGACACGTGGAACAAATACCTTAGGATTGATACAGACCACGAAAAATGTGATGGTGATTACTGATTGGTGAACCGCAATAAAAATGAAATCCCATTAGCATTAGCATGATATCCACGTAACGGAGCAAGTGCAACATCATCTCTCATAATGTTTTCTACGTTTTGAAACCATATATTCACATCAACCGAGTAATGCATTGCTACAAAAACGATACTCACTCTTTCAATGACTAAACTAATACACTTCATTCCGGAAAGTCGTTCGATGAAATGCTTAAAACAAATTTTTGCAAATATAATTACTATTTACATCAGGTGGGAGGGGAAATAGCAGCTCCTAACGTTACGTAGTGCTTTTATTTGCTTTTAGGGTGTCAATATTCATAGGAACGTATATGCATATATATATATATATATGGAGTGGTTCTTGTGCGTTGATGTGTTATGTGCATTATTTTGATACATTGTATTCATTATTTTGATTCATCATAATATATGCATAATTTTGTACATCGTAAAATTGATGCATTGAGTGCATTTCTTAATATGATGTATCAATTAATTTAGACCATAGATCATATATACAAAGATTAATAATTCAAATTTATTCATATTTCTCACTTTAAAATTCATTTTATTATATCTCTACTATATATATATAGGCAAGGGCGAAGCTACGTTATGGAGAGGTGGAGCAATTGCCCCCTCAATTAAATTCATTTATGCCCCCATATATATACTATATTTCAAATTTATAAAAGTTTGCCCCACCAAAAATTGTGTAAAGTTGGGGCAAAAGTGAAAAGCCAAATAAATGAATTTTTCCTTTTAGAAGGAAGGATCCTAGGTATCATCTTATAGAGAGAAGGATTGAAATTATATTCAAATATATAAACACAAATTAATTTAATTCTAAAATTATACGAAATAAATTCCTTCTATCTTCTTCACAAAACAAATCCTTTTCGTCTTCTTTGTTTCAAAAAATTTCTTTTATCTTGACTTCTTCAATCTTCAATTTCATAAAAGGCAACGCCTCAAGTTATATACTAATCTAATTTACAATATAAGTATTTTATAAGTAGTGATTATTATTAATTTTAATTCTACAAAATTGAAAATTTCCTTAAAATTTCTACTAATATGCTACTTGTGTACTTTTGTTGCTTTCCCTTTGGCGTGATTTTTGTTTATTATTATTTGAATTTTAATAGTAATTATCAGAATTTCTGAATTTGTATCAACATTTTAAAATGAGATAGGAAGTCTTACAAAGAGAATTAGTGAAGATAATAGCTTATTAAGCCCGTGCTTCGAAATAGAATGAAATATCGTTTATATTGAAAAAGAAAATTTATAATTGAGTTGATCTCAGTCCAAAAATTGAGTGATCATAGGTAATTATTGTAATTTGTAAGGATATTTTGTTATATTATATCTAGAGGTCCAAATATTTTGGTACCAAAATTTAAATAGTATAAGTTTTTTAACCATAAACTTAAAACTACAAGTTTTCTATACCAAAATTGATAAAAATACTAAAATACCCTTACTAACTATTTTTAAAAAATAATTGTCTCTCTCTCTCTCTCTTAAATTTCGGTCCCCCTCACTACCCTACCACACACCCCCACGTTATCTCTCTCATCTCTGTCGCATAGCAGCTGACCGAAACCCACCAAATGTTGATTTTTGGTGTGAATTTGGGCTGAATTTATGTGGGCACGATGGGGGTTGGGGACGATGGGGGTTGGGGACGATGGGATTGGGGTCGATGGCTGGGGGCGATGGGCACGATGGGGGTTTGGGGGCGATAGGGGTTGAGGTCGATAGTTGGACACGATGGAAAAATAGCCTCAATCTCTCGCGATTCTCTCCCTTCGTCGGCCAGATTTCTTCTGGACACGATGGCTGGACACGATGGGGCTATTGAACACGATGGAAATTACACGATGGGGCTGGACACGATGGCTGGGGGCGATGGCAGTCCATCGTGACTTTGCCATCGTGCCCAGACAGCTCGGTCTTTTTTATTGTCTTTTGTCTTGTTTTATTGATTTAGTTCGTGAATTTATTGCTTATGGTTTCCCGTTTGTTATTGCAGGAGGGTTGTGTGAAAAGACCCACGTTACAGGCTGTGACACGTGGAATCAATTTGTATATGCGTTGTTGCATGTATCAATTTGTATAGATTGTAGGATATTTAGCTTGTCTTTTGATTTGTTATTTTTTGCACGATTGACAATGCCACTCTTATTTATGATATTAAATCCATTTGTCCTAATTTTATTTATTTGTTGAACTTGTGTTGTGTTTAGAAATTGGAAAATGTAAAAAAAAGGGGTCATTCCCATAGCCTACTGTATGTCCACGATGGGAAGTTGCCATCGTGCCCACGATGGAGAGTCCCCATCGTGGGGTACAAGACGGTGGGCGATGGGAGTGGCGATGGCGAGGAGCCATGGGCAGTCCCCATCGTGCTCACGATGTAGAGTCCTCATCGTCTCCAGAAGAACAGACATCGATATGTATTTTTAATATCTTAATGTTATTCCATAATGTTTGTTATACCCTATAAATAGTTTTTTATACCTTACATACATAATTATGATCAATCTGAATGTTTTTTGCAACATCGATGATATACAGCCTATAATTTAATAATTTGAAGTAAATATTCATTATGATCCTTTTCATTCTAAAGATATCATATGATTCATAATCATATTAAAGACTACATTTAAATTATTTAAAATGTTAGTTTTTACTTATGAAACTCTTAAATAAGCAATTACAATCAATATATCAGCACCACAACAACATAAAGTCAAAAAATATCTATAAAATCAAAATATCTTGAGGGGGCGATGGGACATGCATCGTGAGGGCGATGCCCACGATGGGCGCTCTGGACACAATGGGCACGATGGAGCGATGGACACGATGGGCACGATGGGGCGATGGGCACGAAGTGGGCGATGGGTCTCCTAATCGTGGGCGATGGAGAAAATGGGCAGGCTCGTGCACCCCGTCGCGGTGGGTGAGCCGCCGAAGCGGGTGCACCCGCTTTACAAAGGAAACCCGCTTCGGCGGGTAACCCGCTTATCTTTTTCTTTTATACTTTCTTTTGGATCTTTGTACAAGATTATTCTTTTCAATTCGTTAATCCGTAAGAATTTCAATTCCCGTTTTTATTTGTGATTGTCTTTCTATGCATTATTTATTCTTGTTCGTGCAAAAAATCATAAATCAAAATTATGATAAATGGATAAATTATTATTTATTCTTGTTCCCGTAAAATATCATAAAGAGGGCTAATCTTTAAAGTGCATCAGACATCTTGTTATTGTGTGTTCTTCACTACCACAATTGTTGCATTTCTTCTTTCGTCGCCCTCTCTGACTCGATACATCTCCCACCGGGGGAACATTTAGATCGAAATCTAAAGCGAATGGCTCGGTGCAATTCTTTCTATTGTGGTCGGTCCCCTTACACTTAGATCATTTTTTGCTACGGCGTGTTGTGGGCACACCTTTAACTGTTGAACGAACACGCATCGTGTCCAATAGCACCATCGTGTCCATCCATCGTGTCCACCCATCGTGTAATTCCCATCGTGTCCAATAGCCCCATCGTGTCTAGCCATCGTGTAATTCCCATCGTGTCCAATAGCCCCATCGTGTCTTCCCATCGTGTCCAGCCATCGTGTCCAGAAGAAATCTGGCAGACGAAGGGAGAGAATCGCGAGAGATTGAGGCTATTTTTCCATATTTTTTTGTGGTTTTTTTAATTTAATTCATATGTGTATTATTTATTTATTAGTTTTTGTTAAAGGGATGGCACTTTAGTCTTTTAAATGATTTTGGTATAGAAAACTTATAGTTTTATGAATGAGGCTAAAAAACTTATGCTTATTAAGTTTTGGTATTTTTTTTCCAATTTCACTTATATCTATATAAACTCTTTTAGTTGTTCTAAATATTTTGCCCCCATTATGCTCGGGGGCCTGGCTCTGCCGCTGTATATAGGGAGTGGTTCTAATAGAAACCACCTTTACTTAGTGCGCACTAAAGGTAGTTGATGCAGGTTTCCACAACATCAAAAATAATAATATTCCCTCCGTTCCAAGAATTGAGTCTCGACTTCCTTATTTCGTCGTCCCAACAAATTAGTCTTATGCCAAAAATAGAAATTACAATACCCCACAACACATAATAAACACTCAATATAATTTCTAAATTACACCCTATGCTATGCAAAAAAGTTATTTTCTCTTTCCCGTTTCTAATGGTTTAGCGGAAATACCCTACAAAAATCTATTTTTTTTCAAATTCAATTTTAGTACAAAATAATTCATCTCTTTACATCTGTGTAGGGCCCCTAAGTGAGGAAGTAAAATATATAAGTATGAACATGGTATTCTAGATTAAAAGTACTCACGCGAACTAGTTTATATGTAAACCTGTCCCTATGAATGTATATCCACATTTTGACGAAATGTCTAGAATTCATCTCAACGGATATTAAAACTTACTCTTTCACTTAAGAAATTTATATATTATCCCAACGTTTAACAGTTTTCTTAAATTATCTCAACATTATAAAAAATATTATTTTAGTGGACAACGTTTATATATTGCAATCAAGATATCTTGAGTCATAAGTTTTTAGATTAAAAAATTGACATGTCACTAAAGATCGGCGTGCATGTATTCACTTGCCACATATTTTTTAGATAATGTTGATCTCAGGCATGATACGTTAATTTCTCATTGACATTTTATTTATAATATCGAAATGTTAGGTACTAAAATGATACTTTCTCTGTCCCACAATAAATTGTCACATTTTCTTATTGGATTATCCCATATAAGCGGCCACTATCTAAAAATGCAAACTTATTTCTCTCATAAAAAGATGTGGGCTCCATCATCTTCTATCTTTTTATCCTTAAAATACTATTCTCCTAAATAATCGCGCCCAAAAGAAAGTGATCATTTACTGCGGGATGGAGGAATTACTTTTTAGACGTTTGGAATATATCGATTTTTTTTTATAAATGTTGGAATAATATAGTTATTCTCCTCGTATCTTTTAATAAAGAACCCCCCAAAATGGGAGATTTTAAAATTATGTTGCCCAATGTGAATGTAAATATATGCAATTGTTAATAACATTGATGTCGGCGAGGCCCACATGGCGCTGTTTAGTGGTTATTTGAAGTCTCTATCAAGGAAGCGCAAATCCCTTTTATTAGTGGCTATTTATGAATTACTCCAATTTGTTGACGCAATATATTACTTACTTTTTCCGTTTTGTTTTTGCCTGTAATGTCGGCAATAATAATAATCATAAATTAATAATAGTAACAGTATGATGATATGGATGCAGCTTGCAACATGTGGAAATATATATGTGCAATTATTCACCTACTGCTATATTTAAATTAGTTGTACCATGAAATAAAAGAGAGAAGAAATTCAGAAAATCTAAGTCAGCAAACTTGCTTTTGTCTATGTCGCGATCAAAATGATTGATTCCTCGATACAATGTTTTCTGCTCTATTTTATTTGGGAGAATTTTTTCGGATCGTGTAGGAACATTTGAAATTAAAAAATTGGAGTGATTAGTCAATAAGGCCTAGTTCAAATAGTTAGCTACTCTTCTTAGTGAGAGGTTTTGGGTTTAACCCCGCTTAAATGCGGGACTATTAAATACGTGATGCATAATTTGCTCTTCGTCATTTATTTTATTTTTTGAAAGAGCCTACAAAACAAACGACGGGGTTCATCTCGCACATGAGGGATAGAATAATTGAGTTTTTAGCTAATCAGTATGCCATAGCGTTGACATCTCAATTTACATGTTTGACTCGGAAAAAATATTTAACTCTAAAATAGATCTACAACTATAACTCGAAAAATCTGTCTTCTTGCCCCAGAATAGCATCCGAACAATTTTAGCATTCGTCTCAAATTCGACTGTGGTGCTTCTCAAATCTAAAAAAATTATATTTGTATCATCAATGACACTGTCACATCAATATTTTTATCAATCCAAACTTTTTTCTTAACAATACTTCCTCAAATTTAACTATTTATGGGTCCACCATCAAATAACTCCCACTTTTTATACACTTTAGTATTTACTATTTGTTTTTAATACATAACTTGGAAGTATATTGATTAATTTATCTTATATTTGTTATAATTATATGAATATAAAAACCAAAGATAGAAAAAAATGAAGGAAAAATATGAGTTTTCAACGTCATTATCAATGTATTATTTACCCATATATATATAACCTGAACAAAATTGATAACTAATTTATCAATGACAAAGCTTCGCGATTCTACTAGCTGTGTATCTACACAACCTGATCGACTGAATAAGAACTTACATGCATCTAACTCGATAATTCATCTATTTCCTATCTTTTAATTCACAACTTCAACAAGAAATTACATATTAACAGTCTCATACTTGTGTTGCTGCATTTTCTGGAACAGACTCTGGAAGCGAGGGTGAGGATCCACCACTATATTTGCTGGGAGCAGGTGTGTTTCTTCGTGATTGTCGTTTCGTGGCTACCAGCACACTCTCTTCTATTTTCGCGTCAATATGATCTTCATCTTCTTCGTCGTCTTCATTTTTGAACACCGGATGGATGTAGGCGTTTTGGAAATAGCTTTTCAGATTCAGGTTTGGCTCTCTCGCACGTTCCAGAGTGTCTTTCATCATCGCTTCCTGCAAACAAAACAAAGACGAGGTATGTCATGATCGGAAGTTTAATTCAGTAGGAAAAGCAAAGATGTTATGGAACGAACGCCATATGGCAGCACAATAGCAACTATTTGACATTCATCTTCACTTGGCCGAAATGGTTAAACATTGAGTTCATATGTAGACTAGTTAAACATTCATTACTTAATTCGATGTGGGATATCACATAATTAACACAAGAATTTCGTGCAACCTGCAAAGGAAATCGAACGAAAGCAGGTTCATAACGGCCTTTGCAGAACATATGGAACGAAATGGTCAACACTACAAGGGCGATCAGGAATGGCGTGAACTGGGCATTCCCTTTGGTACTCATTAATCCCAGTAACACGAGCTGAGAGAAGACCAATGCATAGATTATACGCGCATGGACATCCGGCCAAAATGACGCAGCACTTTCATATTCTTGGTTGTAGACATTTATGATCTGTAACAAGAAGAAGAAAAATGCATACATCATACAAATCAATTCAACTTATCTAATAGAAAGGCGAATAAGTATTTTCATTCGTGGATAAAGCCAAAACAAGAAATTAGGACAAGAACCGAGTAAAGTTTTACAAACATACCTGATGGCGAAATACGACATAAGCCAGAACAAAGAAAACCAATATGAAAGGAAGGAAAACTGGGGTGACCACAGCATAGACAAGGCCTAGAAGAAAATATAGTTGTATCTGAGGTTCGCCCGTATTAAAACCAATGCTTCCTGGATCCATTGCCTCTTCTCTATCCTTTTCAGTCTTCACAAGGAAGAAATTTTTTAGGTGGAACATTATCAAGGGTTTCAGTCTTAAGATCTCTCCGGCGACACCAGCCCATCCATCCACCATTATGTAAGTAATAAAAAAAGTCGCTTTCATAGGGATGGCAACGCCAATTATTTTAGGTATGCTGCAATTAGCAACCACATATTAGTAGAGAAACTGAGTACATTCACAGAACAGAAAATATTTCCTTGTTATCAGCAAAACCAAGATAAAACAGAAATAAGTTTATCATTAGATTTTTTGATAAAACAGATTGTCAAGCAGACCCTTAGAAATCATTTATTTGAAGAAAACGGTGTCTATACTAAAGTAACTTACTCGTTCGCAGATTGATGGAGAAAACTATCAAGTTGTTGAAACGCAGTTCCAGCTATTACACTCACGAGGAAGACATTGACAAAGTTGAAGATATAATATCTGAAGGCAGACTTCCTCTCAAGAGCAGATATAGACAGCAAACCCTCGAATTTGGCCATCATCATCAGTAATGTTGGTAGAACTATGAGGAAAATCTTTAAAGCAATACCAGGTAAGAATCCTTGTATAACAGACTTGATGAAGGGTCTGCATGATTGAAAGGTTAATTATTAGTGTAAGATGACTACAAGATCAATGAAAACTATAAACTGTGTCGCAAACTGATAGCTGTGGACAACACATAGGAGAAAAGAACACTTATTCAAATGAACCTACCAACATCAACACGCACAACATAGGCATCCAAAGAAGCACATAAACCACAAGAAAAGAAAAAGATAACAAAGAAAAAAAATCGCAAAGTGAATAATTAAGAAAATAAGAAAGAATAGACATCAAATCAGGCAAAAACTGAAAAAAGACAATCGTAGTTGCCAAGCGCATATAAACACAGGCTTGTTTGACTATTAACCCAGAACTTTTAACTTTTAACTTAAATTCTGTTCATTTTTCTATCGTTTTTCATAAACCAAATAATACCATTTCCAGAAAAACTGACCATATTTGGGTAAGGTTCCCAAAGTTATATAGGTAAAACCAAATTCAAAGTGGCTTTTCCTTGACACTATCTTTTCATGCAGAGCAACTCACTGCACCCATTATTGGGCACTATAAGAACTTCCAATTTACAACATGCAGCATGTTCACAAAAATTGAAATAGAAAATTAAAATAAAAGCTTCAGGGTAAAGAGAGATCAAAATGTATAAAAAAGGAAACGGAATGGCCTACAAGAAGCCAACAATAATCAAGGGAAACCAGTTTTAGGGAAACATTCGACATAAATAAAGTCCGTCAGTCACAAGAATGACCATGGGCAAACCAAGTAAGACTTCTACGTCATAATCAGATAATGGCATAAATAGCTCTAGGAAGCACACTCACATTTCAATTATCGACTTCAGAAAAGGTGCTCTTTTCTCAATACCCTCTAAATTAGCAAGAGATTGCACAATTGTCACAGGGATCATGAAGAAGAATGTAAGGAAGAAGAAAGCAACAGAGACAATAAGCCTCCTAATAGTCAGTGAAACATAGGGGATGGCGAGATTATCCCAGTAGATATCGCGTGGTTCCGAAGCCCATTCTGTTAACCACAGAGTCGGATTTCTGGATTGCTGCGTTTGAGCACAAACAGCAGCACCCCACCTAGTTCTAAAGGAAACAAATGCTGCTGGCATGATGCTCTTAGGATCAGACTTTACCCTCTCCCGCTCTTCGGCTATCTGCATTGACGTGTAATGCTTTTTAATCCTTCGATTATACAAAGATTTTTAATCCATCAAATTGTTACAGGAAGATAATAGAAATATCTTTGTACATGCAGGAATAAAATTAAAAAAATTGCAATGAATATGTAGGAATTTTTTTGTTTAATTTTCATTTTCACAGTTTTGTTCTCCCAGTATAATAAAATCAGCATTACATGAAACCTCCCAAATACTTCCTCCAAAGCAGTCTTTTCTCGAAATACTTCCAATTGCTAAAACAACTGCGTAAATAAAACCCAACATACATCGCAATGTTCCATGAAATAAGGAAATTAAGCTACATCAAGAACACATCATCATGGATTTAGTAACACCCTATCTAAAGACATATCATTTAAATACTAATTAAGCATAGTCTCTTAGGCAAAATTTTATACCACAAATAAGGCTTAGTTATTAGAAAAAAAAAGCCCAAAATTTAATGGCAAAAGACCATTCAGTAGTTACATTAATTAAGTCCTGTAAATCGGGCCTGGAGTTAAATTTAAATTGTCCATTTATATAGTTTTGGGCCTAATATTACTATGAAACATTTTCATTCGGTTTTGTTTCATGATTCTAATACATGATAAGCTAACATCATTATTCATTTATCCATGTACTCTAACCATTATATGTGCAAATTTCAGTAACTAGTTTCTAAGTAAATTAGGAGAGAAATGAGCTTTCCAAATTGAGCATCAGTAAATTTTTCCTTTAGTTCCATACACCAGACTTTATCGCAGTAACAAAAATTTCTCCCTTATAAACCCAGTCATCAGTCATTTCCATGAATCCAAACATATTTCAAAAGAAACATACTTAAAACGGAAGGATGATAACTGTTTCCTTTTTAGCCTAAGTCCTAGAGTTATGCTCTTGATCGTACCAATCATTTAGAGAATATCATCGTTTCTAAATAAATGCGAGTTTAAGTATTTGGACTAAATTAAAAAGAAAAATCTCATAAAGAAAATTTTGTTTCATCAGCATAATCTTCGACAAATTCCTCTCTTCCATTCATTCCTATACGCCGACTTTCATATGTAAATTCAAAAAACTTCAGGATTACACTCGCACACATACCCAAAAACTCATTCAAGAGGCACAATATTCCATTCCTAATGGCCAGTCGTCAATTTACATATTCCAAACATTCTGATAGAGTGAAGACGGCGTAGAAAATAAGAAGTATATTGAAACTGAAAGATAAACACCTCAAACGAGGTTCACAGGAAATAAATCCTGCAGCCACAGCGATAAGCTGCAAGTCCTATTGATTTCCAACGATACTGACCCTAATTCCTACTGGAAATTTAAATACTCCCTCCGTCCACGAAAAAAACGCACACTTGAAAAGGGCACGGGTTTTAATAAATGAGTTGAGTTTGTTGTTAGTGGAATAAGGGTCCCACTTGTTATTTTTGGTGGGTCCAATAATGGCAAAATGAGAGGGTTAAAGTTAAGTGAATTGTGTGAATCATATTGCTAAAAATGAAATGTGCATCTTTTTCGTGGACGGACCGAAATGGAAATATGTGCATCTTTTTTGTGGATGGAGGGAGTACTTAATTACTTGAGGCTCAAGAAATTTACTAAACCTAACTAAGGCCCATACAAAAGGCCAACCCAACAAATAACTAAAACATAAACTAAAACATAGAATAACTAATAACTAGTAAATATTAAAGTTTAGCCATTGCGGACTGCTATCACATTCAAGCAAAGCACACTATGTCTAACATTTCTAAATCAAGACAAGGCTATGTACGTATAACATTTCTTCTTGGTTCTTTATTCGGGTTTATCTACATCAAGGCAGGGGATTCCTAACAGTGCACATCAAGTTTCTGTTTACATGATTTTTCATGAAATTGTACTAAGGACTACCCTATAGACTCAGTTATAGGAGGGTCACAATACGAATGGATTCATCTTCGGGTGTCACCAGATGAATGGACTCACCTTAAGGGAATAAATTCTATGTACTCATCTTGAAGGGGTCATCGATTGGGTAATTTGTACATAATTGTTAGCTTGATTTGCTATAGTTCCCACTTCCCACTAAGTGCTTCAAAAAATCACCCCTCCATATTTTTGGCTTTCGACTAAAGAAGTCGGGTGAAACATCGTGACGAGTGGCAATGGGGCATAAATAGAAGTTAGATATTTGAAATTATTCATATTTACTTAGAAAAAAGTTCGTTTTACAAAAGTTGGAATTCTAAATATCTTAATTGGACAATCTTGAGGTTGCTTTTTAAAAGTTATTAGTCCATTGCAATAGATATTGGGGATCATAAGTTACTTTGCAAGTTAGTTAGTGTGGTAACCGTTTCCATTATTAAAACTAAAATTCGAGATGTTACACACACACACACACACACATATGGGTGATTCCTTACTTCCTTCGAGAGCCTGTCAATTTCAGCTTTCTGATAATCAATAGCATCCACTTTTTCTCCCCAAAGGCCAAGAAAACCAATCTGCAAGTTTTGAAAGAAGTTAACAGTCTCGTGAATAAAATAAAATAAAAAAATTGACACTGCTAAAGAAATAGAACATTAACAGTACATATAAAAGTACCTTTGTCATTGGCCTATCTGATTGCTTTCTTGCATATTTTAACTGGTAGTAGTCCAGCCAATTTTTCTTGCTTTTTTTCTCCTTTACCAGTTTCGCAAGTTTATTGGCATTGATCACAACCTGCAAAAATATCCTGATATAAGAATAAAGAATATAAATAGTGCATGAACCAAGTAGCCAGACTTCAGGACACAATATTGTAAGATCAACTTTTGCAATATAATTGCATTCATTTAATTGAAGTATTATCAATAAATTGAATACTTAGGGGGCGTTCTAGCTGATCTTATAAGATCTTTAAAACGTCTAGCAAAGGAGTTTCAAGTTTTTAAAACAATTAATATATAGTAATTCTTATTTGTTCCAAAAAAATAAGATTTTAGGAGCTTAGAAGCTCTTTTTAAAAAAGTAAGACCCCAACCTTTTTTCAGAATAGGACCTTATCCCTGAAAATCTCTAATATTTTAGTCATTATTGATTTCACTTTGCAAGTACTACCAAATTATAAGCTCAATTATTCAAACACTCCGAGAATGTCATTTAAAATCAGACCTAACACCTTATAACTTTTTAAATATTTTATAAGATGTCAGAGCTTAAAAGATCTTTAAAATAAGCCTAGCCAAACACCTTCTTAATCCAAAAGTCAAAACACGATAAATAATTCTATATTAAAAGTCCTAGACCATATGCTTTGTTTGGATAGGGAATATGAAGAACATATTATGAATCACAAGAAGAAAATCTGGTGGCCATAATGGTATCCCAATGTCTAAATGATTTTTTTGATTAAAAAGTTGCCTTTAAAATTTTTCTTATTTCTCATTTATGATGTATAGTTGCTCATTATATTGACCATTCTTTTATTTGCAATATCTCAATAATACATCCTAATAGCTCAAATAATAGATATTAGAAATAAATAAATACATGCTTGCCATGGTTTAAGTTCTGCATGGTTTACAAAATTAACCAATGACTTTAACTACTGAAAAATATATAGATATTACCACTAATTGCTTCATGAGTAAATATAAGTTTCTAAAATTACATTATCCCCTACAATGGTGATTTATCTCACACAGCTTGTCAAGAATGTTCTGTTTTAAAATTAGAGATAGATTTCAAGAATAATCTGTTATAATAAATAGGTAACTAACATTAGAGAAATTATGTTCCTGTTCCTCTTCGAATTGAAGAAAAGATAGATTTTCTCTTCCAAAACTTAAACATTTAACCCCTGGGCAGAAGAATTTTCACACAATAGTAACAAATATACTTTGAATGAAAGAGATATTTAAAATTTGGCACAATGTCAAAAAAAATTGTCAGAAAAGAGAATTTCCAAAAAAAAAACGACATATAACGTTGAGCTCAGAGAGAAAATAAAATTTTTATGTTGGCATTAAAAATAAAATTGTTTCTAACTTACACTGATAGTAGTAGAGATAATATATGAGTCCTTCAATAAATTTATAAATTTTACATAAAAAAAAAAAAGCAGAAAACTTTAGCATGAAGAAAACCTGATGAGTTTGATAATGATCTGGATGGTTGACCAAGAAGAAATGCTCCACTGATTCACTCACTGATTCATCTGGGTCTGGTGGCACATTTCTGACAAGAACCTGAGAATTAAATTATCATCACTCCAGGGCATCTTTATACAAAATGTAAGAAATTAGGTGAGAAGGAAAGATTTTTTGTGGAATCAATTTAAATAACTACTTGAAGCTCTGAATGGGGGCAGCAGATACAAGTCCGGGTTCCTATGAAATAGGACTACTAAGCTTATTAAGGTCGAAAATAAGATTTCTGGTAAATCACATTTGCAAATATTCTAACATGTTATATTTTATAATTGACAGTACACATTAATGAGAAAAACGTAATTGATGGAAAAGATACATTTGTATTTTTCATTATTTACAGGCTTATGCCTAATATTCGTGTATATTTATTATCATGTATTACCCCAAGAGTACATTATTCTTTTAAATAGCAACAAGAAATCTCAGAAAATACAAGACAAACATTGCCTGATGATGATTATATATGTCCCTTGAAACTCTAATTCCAAATTAGTTTTCAGGATAAATAAATATCTAAAAGTTGCATCTTACGGTGAACTGATCAGGACGGCGTCTTTCAGAAGCAAGAAAGTGTAAACGCATTACTGCAACAGTTGCATATTCATTCCTCAAAGTATAGCAAGTCCAGAACGTAAATACATAGGCCATCACTATATGAGTCCAAAACCTGTAAATTTTAGACAGCAGTCAGATCAGATGTAAGAAACTCTGAAGTGCCTAACTGCTATACGAGAGGACTAAATAAAATTAAAAAAGCTATGACTGCTATTCATGACTTTGGTCCAAAATGACTAATGTGCTAAAAACGTCCATCTTTAGACAGTTGTCAGTTCCCCCGTAAAGCTAGACATCAAAATCTTCAGAAAAACTCCCTATATAGCTAAAGAAGAGGAAATGTGCAAATAAGCTTAATCCAGCCAAGCTGATATAATCCACAGTTAAAACAATTGATTATTGAAATTTTATGCATACTCAAATAGCCCATACATAGAGCACACTGCTAAGATCAGAACGACTATACCAAGAATCATGGTTTCAGGCCTTATAGGGCGGTTAAAAACCTAAAATAATAATCAACATTGCAGAAAGGCCAGTATTTCAAGAGAAGTATTGACAACCAACAAACCTTGGTGATCCAAATGGAACATTCGAGATAGAAAGTTTGTCAATGTTACTGTACTGCAGCTTATCATTTGCTTGAGCATTTGCCAAAGTGTTGTTTGTCCAGTTAACTGGCACGAGGATAGCCCATGAAAGTAATGCCACGGGGACAAAAATCTTAAGTCTGCACAATCAATGTACACAATTAGCATGCAGTACAGAGATGAACCTCAAAAATTCATTCCTTATAATATACCGTAAACAAGGACTTAGCAGTATGCATATAATGCAATCGTATTCATGTTTTCTATTTTGCTAGTAAAGCAACATAAACTAGAATAAATTATCAGAATTGCATGGTTAATTACTTTGCAGAAGTAATTCCAGTCAGTTAACCCAAAATGAAACTTAATCCAAGCATATGAAATGCAACCATCAAAACTTGTCAACAAAGACTGGAAAGTACACAGCAATCTTCAAACTAATTAGAATGGCACAGGTATATACGTGGAAATGATCTCATAAACTTTTCAGGAGTGTCTTATTAGCATAGATTACTGGATGATGTCCGGAGAAATTGATCAATCATTCTTTTAAGATATTTAATTCAGTTAGCAAAGAAGGAAAGTCCTTGCTGCTGAAGGGTTGCCTATGCCTCTGTAAAACTTACTTAGAAATTGTTGTCTTAGTCATAATCCGCTGTATTTCTATCTTATAAACTTGATGCTAACTGCAGTGTAGCAAGTCGAAGAAGTATTAGATGAGTGAGCATACCCCAGCAAGTAAATCCGCAAATAGACGGCTGAGTCCAGCCCTGCATGATCAATAAGCTCCGGTTCTGGCATTCTTAGAGCATCTGGCACCCAATTCAAAAACCTAACATATGATCTCCAGTCCAAATTTACAAATTTGTTCATAAATGAGCCTTGATGCATGGGACTGCTTCTCAAACCCTTGAGGTACCATTTTGGGAAATACACTCTGTCATTAATTGGCTGAAGGCGTAGGAAAGCAAATGCAACTAGGAAAGCCACAGCGAAGAGAATGTTTATTCCAGCTGCAACTCCTATGTCCGAAAATGTGGCCATCTTTTAACCTCTAGACCACTACTTCACTTCCTGCTAGAACCAAGAAATTATGAACGAACGAGACGGACAAAATCATAATTTACACAATATGACATGTAAACTTCAAGTAATGCACTCAATCTTGAATATCGTAATTGAAGCAAGCAAAAATAACCCAAGTCAAATGCTAATTAGAATCAACTACAGAACAGTCTTCTATTAAAATAATGAATAAATTATATCCTTCATAAAAAACACATAGATCTCTTTAAGGTATTCAGTCAAATTTCAACCAATTACCTGTCACTGTTAAAGATAATTTTCTCAATAAACACAAATCAGTACCCTAAACGAACCTATCACATGATCAACACATCAAACCTTCAGAAAACAAACCAAACCCTTAACAAATAAAGAAAAGAAAAGAATAAACAACAGTTCTTGTCCAAGACTTTACCAATCAGTTTATCACTATGCATCAACAAATAAACCAAAGAAGTAAAAAGAGTATAACAATAACTGCATTACATCAGAAAATCACAATAAATACATATCGACTGGAAAACTGATGCTAAACTCCTATAACCTACTAAAGCAAAAATTGAAGCAAAATAATCACTCAAAACTGTCACAGAAAAAGCAAATCTGAAGAGTCAGCAAAGATATAATAATTTCAGAGTTAAACTAAAATCAAAGGAACTCATTGACAATCCTTTTCATAAAGTCAAATAAATCGTACCACAATCCAACTAATGAACACACAGGGAAACCAAAAGAGAGACCAGAAAAACTGAGATTTTCTTGAAGCTTCTGCCTGAACAGAACGAAGCAAATTTTGGCGACTTCTTTTTTCCACAAAATTTATTAGAATTTATTAATGGCAGCGTTTTGCTGATTTGGCACTTTGGAAGACGAAAAGCATGTTCAAAGTTCAAACAACAGCCCACCCAAACCTGCAAACCAAAATTCTTATATTTATATGCTCGTATTATTTTCTTTATGTTGCATCAATTTAATTACAATAATAATATAAGTAAAAAGATGAGAGTTAATTATAGTTCATGATTGGTAGGTTATAAACGAACATACCCACTCGTGAACTATTTGGAGCTCGATTCGAAAAAGTTCATTCAAAACTCGATATGATAATTAAACGAGCCGGCTCGAATACCTTTTTATTGAAATTTTAACGAGCTGAGTACGAGCTTGTCAGTATTCACGGCTGGATTCGTTTAGCCTTAATAATTGGTGCACGTGTAATTATGTATTTAGAAAATTGAAAATAATGTTAAACAAAATTTCATATGGATAAAATCAAACATTTTAAAATTTTCAAGGTGATAATATTGAAATACTACTCGCGGAAGAAAAAAAAAAGGGTAATATTGTGATATGGATAATTTTTTTTATAGTTATTTGACTATTTCTGAAAAAGGAAAATTTAGAATGACGAATTTATAATCAAAATTTCGTTAACAAGGACATTATACATTATATAAAGATGAGACCGAAAGAATTCATGTAATTATGCAATTAATCAGCATTACGATCTGATTACAAAGTGATGTGTACATTAATTGTCGGTAAGCCCATGTGAATGTTTAAATATTCTAACGGCTACTTTCTTTATTTTCTGCCACCCACCCCGGCCTTACATGGCTCACGCGCTTGTTTTGGTGCGTGGTAGTAACACATTGAATATTTCATATTTGCCCTTTGAAACCTTTCAAATTCTTTAAAGATTAATTTGTTTAGGTGTATTAGGGTAGGGATTAGTTCTAATAAAAGCCGACTCCTATATTAACTAGGAATCAAATAAAATTGTTGATTTATTTAATCTATAGAGGCTGATCAAATCTTAATGTCATAGGTGAAAATTATAGAGTAACTGATAATAGTAGATAGAGAATTAATTTTTCCATCTTTTCTTAACCCCTACTTTCTCGTAAGTAAGAGCATCTCCGACACTTCTCTAAAATAGCTCTCATCTCTATTTTAGAAGCATTTTTCTCTCCAACAATGCTCTATCCCTTCACTCTATAATAGAGATTTGAATAGTATCCCTCTACTAGTAGAGGAACACTATTCATTTCTCTATAATTTTCTTTTTGTTTTTCCTTTTTTATTACATTTAGTTATAGTAGTACTTCATTAAACATATGACATTTAATTATATTTTTGATATTAAATTATACTATATAGTATATTAAAAATATTTGGAATATAAAATTACTAGAAATATTGGGTTATATAGAAATATTGAAAATTTTAATTTTAAATAACTAAAAATATTATTTTAATTTTATTTGATTTTGTGCATTTATTTTTTATTAATTTATACCTTATCATTAATATAGTGTGTAAAATTAAAGAAATAATATGATTTTTTTGAAATAGAGTAAGAAGTAGAGTAATTGTTGGAGATGATGTGCGTTCTCTACTCTATAATAGAGTAGAGAACTCATCTATTATACCAAAACTCTTGGAGATGCTCTAAGGACACGAAATCAATTTATAAAAATATTTTTTTCCAAACTTATCTCCAATAAAGTGTGTTTTACATTATGTTTGTGATAATAATTATAAAAAAATAGTGTGTATATTGATAAACATCGTGTTCTTCTGAAATAAGCAGATGATAATTAAGTATTTTAGGGGACAAAGTGTATTTGACATTATCTTTAAGATAAAAATATATATATCGTTTATACTCTCTCCGTCCCATTTATATAGGTTTGTTTTCCTTTTTCGGATGTCCCAAATATATAGGCTTGTTTCCATAAAAAGTAATATTTTTTAGCTCATTTACTAATATATCCCTATTTAATTATTTGATTAACTCATAAAAAATATATAGTCAAATAATAAATAGGGGCATATTATGAAATTTACTATATAATTTGCTTTTCTAATATTTTTTCTTAATCCTTGTGAAAATTTCAATCAGCCTATATAAATGGGACGGGGGAGTAGAATTTATCTTTTTCATTCAGGGGAGCGTATTTATCTCTCTAATCTGAAAAGGGCTACAATCAAACCAATATCTCTTTATTTAAAATCATGTCTTTCTCTTTTTATGAATAAAAAATCATGTCTTTCTGAATAAGCATATAGTAATAACTTTTGAGGTAATAGTAAAGTTAAATTCTAGCACGAATTACAAAAAAAAGATTAATAGTAATATTTTTGGATTTTTATACCTCTGTTCCTTTTGTTTTTGTTTTTTATAAACACATTTTTTTCGTGTGATCACATAAAAAAATTCGTGATCACGTATGAAATTAAACTATTACAAGTGCATTTCACACATTTTATTTAGAGATGGCACGAATAAAAATCCGTGGTCACGTATGAAATAAAACTTTTACAAGTTTATTCACACTTTTTATTTAGTGATAGCACAAATAAAAATTTATGATTATGGAGGGGCATAATAATCCATAAATATTACTATTAATCGTTTTTATAATTGGTGCTAGAATTTAGTTTTACAATTTTAGATGTGCTAGAAAAAACTTTTGCCCTATAAACCTTTCGTACTTTAAGGGACGAATTTTATGTATGTGATAAGAAGATTTGATTATTGACATTTTGTTAGGTTAGTTATTTTTTAAACGATTGTTAGGTTAGTTTGAAAATCTCTTCTCAGTAGTTAGGCAAAATAGTAGTTCACATAATTCTTTTAAGCTTAACCTATGTGAGCTTGATTTTATTATACAGTTGGATTCGAATTATTATTATTTTTTTGGGATAATTGTCATTTTTTCCCTATTATAATTGTCATTTGGTATATTAACCAGTTATAGCATAAATGTATATAATTGTCACTTTTCTTTAGGATAATTGATACTTTTTATCTAACCGCACTGTGTCCGTGCGGTCAAGTGCATCCAAATCTTTGTCACAATAAAATATAAAAAATTAATAAAAATTTTCGATAGAATCTCATTTCAATGGATTAAAAGTTATCAAAATCGTTGGGTTTTACCTCAAAAGAAAAAAAAAATTAACATGGTAGGCGAGTCCACATGGACGTTTAGTACTTCCTCTATCCCACAATATGTGTTTCATTTTTCTTTTTGTTTGTCCCATCCAAGTGTCTCATTTCTTTTTTTTGGAAACCACCTTTTTTTCACATAAAGGTATGAGCCCCACCACTTCTCCTTTAAATTACTTTTCTCTTGAATTCTCGTGTCCAAATGAAACGTCTCACTTATTGTGAGATGTTGGGAGTAGCTTTCTTGATCAAGAAAGGCCAAATTCTTTATGGAACAATTACTCGAATTTTTTTTTCCGTTTTCTTTTTGCCTGTAAAGTCGGCAAAATAGAAATAATAAATTTATAGATAATAATATAGCATTGCCATGTGGACATATGTACAATTATTTAACTACTACTGCTAATTAAATCAGCTGTACCAGAAAATCTATGTCAGCAAACTGCTTTTTGTATATATCGCTATCAAAAAAAAATGCTAGTAGTATTTTTTATGTATAAATGAACCCCAAGGGTGACAGGGGGCTTTTTTTTCTTAAAAAAAAGAGTGTATATATATATATATATTATAATTTTATTTGTTATAATTAAAAAAATCATGTTGTTAAGAAGAAAGAAACACTGATTGTCTTCTACTCTTCTTTCACTTTTCCTGAATTTGACAAAAAAAAAATAAAGGATCTAATCCAACTCCCAAGTTCCACCTCTTCTCCACTAATTTAATTATACTACTTCCTTTTTGTTTCTCGAAAAAAAATAAAATTATATTCCCTTTTTCCTTTCTTTCTTCTTCTCAATATAAAATTTAGTGCTTGTTGCTACCTTATTTGGATTGATATATTTATTTTATTTATCCTATGGTTGAATTTAAATTTAGAGTTCATTATAAATTTGTACGTAGTGGAATCAATATTGGAGTTTTATAAAGTACTGAATATATATATTTCAGATTGACACTTATGATTTACTTTTATGCTAATATTTTGATTTTTATAGCTATTATTTTTTTAAGGAATTACACGAGGTATACATATATATTATCAAATAAAACATTACATCACCATATAGATGAGACATCTACACCATACAAAAGTGAGACCACCACACCACCACACAAGGTGTAAATATATACTATTTCATTTTTATAGCTATTATGGATTGTTTTGT
This sequence comes from Agastache rugosa, assembly GCA_031470985.1. NCBI lineage: Eukaryota > Viridiplantae > Streptophyta > Magnoliopsida > Lamiales > Lamiaceae > Agastache > Agastache rugosa. The sequence goes on along the minus strand of CM062605.1, from coordinate 10,944,106 downwards.
TTAGTTATTGATTAGTGAATTAAATCAATAATTTCAATTCAATAAGAAATCTAGAATCTTGTACAGATTAATCTTATTACTATGTCAGAATCTACATCAATAAATTTCTAACATCAAATACATGTTGCGCCTTCAACTTTACTAATAGGCTTATCATGTTCTTTAGGTTAATTATAAAAAAAAATCATCAACTTTGATCTGATTTTGGTTTTCAGCATACTCTATTAATCGTTTTTAATTTTTTTTTTATAATTATAACAATAACCTTTTATTTATAAGCAAGATATAAATAATTTAATTAATCATCTTCTTTTTGGTGCGAGTGAAACAAGAAATCTAGATGTGATGACGTTCAGATTCAATATATATTTCTCTTCTTTTTGGACATTAATTATTGACTATTTTTATATTTCATAATTACCACGTCAGTTGGAAAAAGTAAACAAGTGTTCACATGGCAATTGGTCCTCTGTAACAGAAAATTTGTCGTTAATTATAATAAATTAATAAGCCACGTATGTTATTACGTATACCTCTAAAATTTAAATATAACGCCACATACGATCAATTTATTTTGTTCATTTATTTGGGATGAAGATAAACAAAGTATAAGATTATTCACGCGGGATGAATTTAAAACTTTTTCGCTTTTTTATAACTAATCTGTTTTATTTGTGCTTTGTTATTTTAATTTTTTGGGAATAAAGAAAATGCAATAAATGAAAAGTTTTGAATAAGACGATACGGCATATTTCGAGGGAAAACACCCTGATAACCCTTGTGAGGTTATTCAAGTGGGGAAGGAGGAGGAGCCAAACTCAAATAGTAATAATACATTCTAAAGACAACCTACCAAAAGACAAACCAAGTTTATTAGGGGCGGTTCTGGCCCTGCATAGGGTGGGCGACCGCACAGAACCCCAAAAAATATATAGCTCTATATAGAAAGAGCCAATGTCCCAATTAAAACGTACATCGAATTGTCAGATGGGTCGACGGTCTAGATCCGGCCCGATTAAGAAATAGTGCATGTCGATCGAATCTCATCGAGTAGACAAAATGTAATGGCTCGGTTACTCAAAATATATATAAGAGAAGTTAGATTAGAATAGAAACGAAAGTATCAGTATGGTTGAGATATAATTGATATTGTGAGATATTTAGAGATAAATGCAGATTTTGGGATGTTTTGAAGTATCTTACCCTTGTGATAGAATAAATTAAATGTACATGAATGTCGGAGCTCGATGAGATGATACACACACACCTGACACGATTAATATAGATTAATCGTCACTCGATATACTCATAATATATATATATATATCCTGCATGTTCTAGGAATAATAATTCAGTCCTCACAGTCAAAATTAAAGAAAATAAATAAATAAAATACTAGTAATAAAATATACAAAAGAATAAATCAGATGTTAGAAGGAACCTTTGTTTATCATCCCTTTTTCATCAATTGTCAATTAAGAAACATGCAACAAGACACTAGCTATTTTCTTAGGTTATATAATACAACTACACAACGTTATACATAACAATTAATAGTGAAAATTAAAATGCGAAAAAATATATATGTAACATACAACTATCATCGGCCGGACATTAGATGAACTAAGCCTTGGTTCTCATAGAAAGAGCCAATGTCCCAATCCTCCGTCGACGATGATAACGTCATTAACGCCACCACAATTGATCTCATGCTTGGCCTCAACTGCGGATTTTCATGGGTACAAGCCTTAGCTAGGTGCGCCACCTAAATACACAAACAATTAAACGATATTTATATATAGTGAAACATAAGATGCAACAGGTACGTGCTTAGCTAACTTATTAGACATCGGTCTATAGCTACCTTAGAGACCGAGTCGATAGGATAATCATCTCCAAGCCTCGGATCAACTAACTTCCGTATTCCTTGTGTTTGATCGGGCTCGTTAAAAGCCTCCTCGAACTGTAAATTGATTCACTCAAAATTAATAACCAACATACATATTTCGATTGCAATAATATATTAATAATGTAAGGTAATAATTAATTAATACCAGAGCAACAAGGCCTTTGGATTCTGTTACGACTTCATTTGTCCTCACGATTGCTTCCTTTGCAGATATTAATTCGAAAAGAACTACCCCAAAGGCATACACGTCTATCTTTGGGGAAACGTCTCCATACTGCGCGTACCTGCATCCATGCATATCCGAACCATGTTTAGAACTAGAACGACGTCGTTTTGTCATGCAAAACATATACTCCCTCCGTCCTCACAAAAAGCAAAACATGTGGCCACTTATTGTGGGACGGGATAGTATAAAACTAATTATAAATTGACAACATTAATTTTTGTCCAAATGCTTTTGATAATTATATATATATACATTTTCAAAGTTATTATGTAACTAATTAATTAAAGATGAGAAGAGTAGAATTAAGTTAATTACTCTGGAGGCATGTAACCGAATGTTCCAACAAGACGCGTTTGCAGAGAAGCACTCCCCACCTCAGTTAGTTTCGTAAGACCAAAATCAGCAACCTGAAATTAATTAATTAATCATCAACAGTTAACACGCACAATTAATCTCCATATCAATAATAATTAGTGCACTTAATTTTCTCAAGATTAATTTGAAGTTGTAATAATCATATGTTTTAATTAATTGAAGACACACATGAATTAATTAATACAATTACGTACCTTGGCACGAAAGTTGGTGTCGATTAAGATATTGGCACATTTGATATCACGATGAATGTAGACAGGAACTGTGTGCTCATGTATGTATTCAAGTCCTCTAGCTGAATCAAGGCCAATTTGAACCCTTGTCGACCAACCCAATGCTTCTTCCGCAACTGATCAATTCAAAGTCAAAAAATATATATACATATATAATTAATAATTAAACACTACAATTCATTCAGACTTATATACTATGTGCTCGTTTGGTTGGAGTAGAGGAATGGAAAGAGAATAGAATCAAGTAGAAGGAAGGAATGGTAATAATAAGTGTTACTTTTATTGGGTGTTTGGTACAACAATGGAAATGAATCACCTTGTGAAATGATTCCGAAGAGAAAAAGATTTTGTTACCGCTCTAGTTTGGAGGGTAACATTTTGGGGGATTGGGTTACCCTCAATTAAGGGTAATGGTTAAGCCAATACACAAACCAAACAAGAAATAATGGATTCAATTAATTGAATCCCTTTCCATGCCTAAAAAATACCGAACCAAACATGGGATATATATATATATATATATATATATATATATATATATATATATAGGGTGTGGATCTGGTAGGAACTCATTCTTATATAAGTGCGTAGGAACCATGCATTTTTATGACTTCGGAAATGCACAAAATGCAGTACTTTAATGCACAAATATAACAAAACAATTTTAATTTATAGATAATGATTGTGGCAACATTAATGTTCTTTAGCTCGCTCTGAGGCCTTCGGCTCCCCTCGCTCGACTCTTATATCAAAACATATGTTTATGCATTAAAATAATGCAATTTGTGCATTAACTTGTGTGATAAAAATGCATGGTTCCTACGGACTCATATAAAGATGAGTTCCTATATGATCCTTTCCCTATATATATATATATATATATATATATATATATATAGAGGAATGATATGCCGCTCACCTTCTGTGAGCACCTTTCGTATGCATCAATCACCGTTACTTCATGTTAGCATTATTCTTTTTAATTTTTAATTTTATTTTATATTCTAATACCCTAGAAATTAATATTTGAATCATTAAATATACAGAATACATAAAATCAAAGCTCGATTTGTATTATTATTCATTTCTTTGAAGTTAGAGGGAAAAAGAACAAATAGAGCTTTGATTTTTATGTATTTTGTAGATTTAATGATTCAAATATTAATTTATAGGATATTAGAATATAAAATAATAATAAATAATAAAAAAAATAATGCTAACATGAACGAACGATGATTGGTGCCCACGAAAGATGCTCACGAAAGGTGAGCGACATATCATTCCTCTATATATATATGATGTAGTGGTTAGATTAATATATATTTACCTTTACCGCGTAAATGCTGACTTAGGTTACCATTATCAATGTATTCATAAACTAGAAACAACGAGCCTTCCACACAGTACCCTATCAAACGCACCTGCATGCACTCACCAAATCCAAATTAAAAGTTTAACAACATTAATTAATCGGCTAAACAATAAAGGATCCATCGATCAATTCTGGTAAAAATATATAATAAGAAAGGGTTAAATGCCAGATTTAACACAAATTTTATACCGTTTTGTAATTTTCAAATTACTTTTCAATCATTGCAATTCAAACACCACTTTTTAATTTATTTTTTAAACATTTTTTTACACAGTTTTGAGTAATTCGGCTCATATTTCAGCAATCGGTTGAACCAATGTTGGATTCTCTATTGCAGCATTGTGCAGCATCATATTTCTATCTACCCGATGATCCCAAATTTTGTTTATGCAAATTCTTATAAGTATTTTCTATACATGCAAAATCTTACCATTTTCATGAATTTTCATGAGCAAAATTTGGAGATATATACATACATTTGTTTGACACGTGGCGAGCATAAATAGATATGTTGTACCATAATGCTACAATAGAAGATATGACGACTCTACAGCCACAAAAATGAAGTAAGTATGATAGAATTAAAGAGGTTTTTATTACCAAGTTGACATGATGAACGTGCGTTAAGACATTGAGTTCGGCTAAAAACTCCTTGGATGCTTGCATGTCCATCTTCTTTATCGCAGCTTTCTGCATTTACCAATTAATTTACGTCATATCTTCTGAAAATTAAAAGGGCGCGCTATCTATACATACCAACAATACTAATGAGTAATTAAAACTAGAGTAATATTTTTATTTTATTTGAAAAAATAATAATTAATGTACCTCGCCCCTTAATTCTGCATAATAAACAGCACCAAATCCACCTTGACCAATTTTATTAGATAAGTTGAAATCATCTGTTGCCATTGCTAGTTCTTCATATGTGAACTCCACCGACTTATCCACCGTTATGCCCTTCAGCTTTGGAGAGGCATTAATATTATTATGAACAAGTGTACCTGAATTTGAACCTTTCTCCATCGTAGTGCCAACACCTAAATTTCATGACATATTTAATATTATGCTTTTAGGAAATACCTACTATATATCATCTATACTTATTATAAAATAGCATCGTCGTTGGGAAATAGCTAGATATAAAAAACTAAGATGGAGATGAAAAAAATAAATTAAAATTACCATGAGGAGTCTCAATATTTTGGTGATTGTGAAGAATTAATGATTCTTCTGTCACATTTTTCCTTGCGTAGAAGGCGAAATAGAAACACGCTGCGAAAGAGAAGGCCCCAACTACAGCTGCTATTGATATGCCAGCAATTGCTCCACCAGAGATGCCTGCTACGTACAGTAGACTGTCACATAATTAAAACTACTAATTCAATTAATTAACCAATATTTTAAGGTTAGATGCTAATTAGATCCCAACTTCTAGACCTTAATGCAAATTAGACCCAACTTAAAAAATGTTTCAATAATGTCTCAATTTTTGATTGTACGTAGTAAATTTGTCTCCCCCAATATTTTTGAGTTGAGATGACGTCAAAACTCAAAATTGAATGAGAAGGCTTTTGAAGTCCATTGTCTGGACTGTCATCTCGTGCTGTCAATTTCATCTTCGGATGTACGGAATTGCAACTCGTACGGTCGTATAGTCCTAACTCTGATGCACCAACTTCCGACTCAATTACTTAGTCGTCGGAAGTTCGCCGATAAAATTATTGACTGCACATGAGGATAGTCTAGACCATAGTCTTCAAAAGTCCTCAATCAATTTTGAATTTTGACGCGGAACAGATGTCTCAATGTTAGCTCCAAACTCAGGCAGTAAATTAGGAGAGATGAATTTACAAAAAATTAAAAGGTTGGACTATCTTAAAATTTTGGTCTAATTTGCAACAAATTCAAAAGGTTGAGATTTAATTGACAATTAACCCATATTTTAACCATTGGGATCAGAAGGCGAACCGCTTGAACTGCACAAACAAAACAGAAATCTGGATTAGATCAAAGTGCAGATAAATTGTGAAAAACTTAAATTTGAAAAACTAAATCATACTCTCCTACCTTGACTTCAATGGGGGATAAGTTCCATTTTGATCTGCATTAAATTGAAATAATAAACATCTCATCAGAAGCACTCAACACAGTTGGTACAACACATTTTCTCACTTATTGGATCGGTCAAATACGCTTCACATATAAAAAACACCCACGGAGACATCTAGAGAGAGAGAGACGTCAAATGATCGATCACCTCCCTCTGATTCTGTAAAACATTCTACAAACTCATTCCTATTTCTTGCTTGCATGCATGATTCATAGAAAGCTTCTAGAGAGAGAGAGAGAGAGAGAGGTCAAAAAACCTTTTCCTGGAAGGAAAACTAAACCAGTCCCACTACTAAAATCAACAGCAGGGTTGTAACCCTGCAGCAGGGTTTGAGGAAGGCCTAATTCATTAGCCAAAGACAACAAACTCTCACCGGAACGCAACGGATACGACACGAACAAACCATAATCTCTCGAAACATCACTCCTTCCACAAGAACAGTTCACAGCCACATTCAACTCCGCATCTACAGGGATGCTTTCAGCTTCATAATTAGGGTTGAATCTCGCCAACATTTCGACGGTGGTCAGATTCGAGTAATAAGTCTCTGCTATCCTCTTGTAAGAGTTTCCCGCCCTAACCCTATACTTAAACTCACGTGCCATCAACTCATTGCTTATGCAGCCACATGAAAACGGCACGTTCAATCTGCTGCCGGAATGAATGACGTTTTGATCGGAGATTCGCGGATTGAAGCTCAAGATATTGTTAACGGTTGTCGAGAAAATGGAGGAAATAAAAGTGAGATTTGTTCCTGGCCATATGTAATACGAGGCTAATGCATCACAACCATGGCTACATCGAGATTCGACCTCCAAGACGCAGCAGAAAATATTTAGCAGAAAAAATCCAACAACTTTAGGAGAAATTCTTTTTTCTTGCAGCTCCATGTTTCTTAACATGATTTAATTTTCTTCGTTAACAATGATTGTGATGAGAAGTTTTGATGATGTTGAAGATGAGCTAATTGTTGTTTTTGGAATAATTATTAATTTTGTGCTGTACTTAATTCTGATGATCTGGGTGGAGCTATAGTTTGTCAAACCTTCTGCATTAAAAAAGAGAGTCTCATGTGGTAAGATAAAGACAAAGAGAAAGAGATGGAAGAAATGTGACGGCAACCGGGGTTGACGGTTTCGAATGAGTGGTTTTGTTTTGTGGACTTCTTCTTCTATGGTAAGATCTCAATAAGTGTCCTATTTGGAAATTCATCTAATATTTGTAGGATTTTAGAATTATTTGAGAAAATGATGTTAATTTTTTCATTTAGTCACTCAATTCTTCAGTGGTTCTATTTTTCATGCAATAATTAAAGATAAAAATGACAAATTTACTCACTTATACTTGATGTATGATTTTTGACTGTATTAAACACTTATTTGAAGACAGATGGAGTATAGAATACCAACTAATAAGTCCTCTAGTCTTTTAAACAAGTACGAGGTGTTCAGATATGAGATAAATAAAGATTGACCTAGATTAAATCGGCCCGAAATGTATTTTGTCACAAAGAAGGGCCAAGACTCATAAGGGCAAGACATGACAAGACTAATCCTACGTACATGGCAATATCATGAGATTAAGTATCCAATTAAGTCCATCCAACCAAATACCCCTTCATGAGACTAAGTACAGTTCAGTTGGGACAACTTATAACCTATTCAAAAGCAGTTTAGATCATCTATCCCAATAATTTCTCTGTCACAATGTGTCCCGCTATTAAATTTATTATTTTAATAATTATTATTATAAAATAAAATTTATTATGATATAAAGAATCCTAATTAAAATTTATCACATGAACTTAAAGCTTAAAATGTATACCCTAGAAACCTAGTTTTGAAATAATCAATCATTATAATTATTTATTCATTATAAAATTGGAAATAAATACTAAAAAATAATTGTATATCTTAACTAGGTATACTAAATCTTAAAATAAAATTAAATTAAAACACAAGAAATTGAAATTAAAAAAAAAATTGAAGGTAGCGTAGGACACCAAAAAGAGTAGGATAAAAGATTTCAAATGATTCAAAAGTTTTGTCAATCACATGCAGATATTATCATGTTTCAATTTCTTGTTACACTTTTTTTTTTTTTCATTTTACTAAGAGAATGTAAGTTGTATGATTCTTTTCGGTCTTTTAGCTTGCATACATATTTTATATGGAATTGTATTTAAAATTTTTGTTTTATTTTTTTAAAATATTTTCTAATTAGCGTACACATGATATGTATAATCACATTAATGATAGTGATCAGATAATTAATGGGAAGCTTAATTTTATTAAGTATTTTGACTGGGTCATAGTCATTTTGGCATCATACAATTGGTGCATTTTCTTAATTGTTTTTGTCCTGTCCTAACGCGACCGATGCTAGAATCAAACACAAAATGAACGGGTCATCCCACGCTCACTCGAGAACAAATTTGTCAATTTCTTGCTTAAATTGGGTAGATGCTCCAACAACACAACAAACAGAGAAAAGTTCAATCTACATGTATATATAGTATATTCTTAATAAAATTTCCCACAAAAATAATATTTATATCTACGTATATTCTGCTTGTGTTCCACCTAAAAGTTATTAATTTAAATAATCGATAATTTTTATCACAATTTTAAAGAATTTTATATGCAAAAGCATTCTTATCTTATACTATAAAAATAAATAATTGTAAAAACACACACACACACACATATATATATATTAAATTATTCTTAAAAATTAAAATAAATAAGATTATTATAGGTATATCAAAATTTGTAAAAATACGAACTCTTATAACAATAGTAGATATATTGAACATTCAAGGATTCAAGTATATATATATATATCTTTTTTTCCAATTGGGGACGGGAGTGCGAATTGAACATCGGTCTCTCACCCATTTAAATCGGGTGATCGTATTACTAGACTACATGTGCATAGACTACAGGCTCGTTTGCTACGTAACATGAGATAAGGCTGGCTGAGATATTTTATACATATAAAAGAATTAATATTTCTTTTGGTATACATAAACACATGCATAATATATCTTGATTCTTTTCGAGTCAATTGAAACTCAATTTGATTAACATTTATCAAATAAAGTTCAAATGCAATTTTGAACGGTAATTACATTCACTAGCTAGCTAGTGCATCCTCCATTTATGTTAGGCTAATCAGTATAGAACACATGAAATTAGGAATCACAGTTAAACAAATAAGCAACACAATGTTAAACAAAATTGCAAGAATTAAACCTCACTCACCTTTAGCAGGCAAGAAAACAATACCCGATCCGGCCTCAAAATCAGAACCCGGGTTGAACTGCTTTAGCAACTCAGGCGAGATGCCGGTGTCGGCCGCCAACGACCCCAAGGTCTCCCCGGGAAGGAGGGGGTACGTGGCGAACAGTCCGTACTCCCTCGACACCCCCCGGTTCCCACACGAGCAGTTAACGGTCACGTTGATGGGGACCGAGTCGGGCACTTGAGTCGGATCATACACGTTGACCCGCTGGATCCAATAGTCCGTCGTGAGGTTCGCAAAGGCGAACCTCGCGATGTTACTATAAGTATCATCCTTCTGGGTCACGTAAGAAAACGTGTGCCCCAAGAAATCCCCGTTGATACACTCGCACGAGAACGGCACGTTGATCCGATCCCCGGTTCGGATGCTGTCGGGGCTCGGGACGTGCGGATTGTATCGGAGAATGATGGGAAGGTTTTGGTTGAAAATATTGGCAATGTAAGTGAGATTTGATCCTTGCCAAACGTAGTAGGATGCAATGGCGAGATCGCAGCCCTTTTTGCATTTGGCTTCGGCGTTGAAGCATGTGAGGAGAAGGGTGGAGAAGAAGATTGATATTATTGGAATAAATTTGGTTTCATTTTTGGAAAATATGTTCATTTTTTGGAGAGGTTGGAAGAGGAGGAAATTTTGAATTATCAATGATTGAAAGATTCCATGTTGCAATAGAAATTGTTGAGGCCAAAATGCTGTATTGTCATTTTTTTTATTTTTTAGGCGAATGAGTTGTACTTTGTTTCATGTTAGGGATAAATTATGTCATGTGTAGACATGATCAATGTAGGAAGGTGGTTGATGGGTATATGCCGTATTTATTTTCTTTTCTTTTTTTATCTTTTTCTTGAATTGAGTATTGGTTTATTTGTAAACCGACAAACACTAGAATTCCAAACTGGTTGTCTATTGTTTTTATTTTGAGTGATATTATATATGAGAATTAAATAAAATCCGCATGAGGCGGTACTTGGTTGCCGGACAATTTCTTTATATAAATAAAGAATCGTTAAAAGATAGATGGTCTCTAGTTAAGGCATGGTCTCTAGTACGATGGACCACACTGTACATTTACAATTAATATTAATTGTAACTTAATAAACTTTTAGTAGAATTAATTAGCCCTAATTACACTACATTATTCCATAATTAACTATAATCCCCTTAATTATCTCATAATTCCGGTCAAATGTTGACAGTGATACGGAAACATGATTATACTTATTAATTATTAATAACAAATTTGGCCTTTGTTTACTGGAGAGGGAACATCAAACATTGTTTTAACCGTATCCTCCCCATTATCTGGCAAACATTTGACTCTTTAGATATTTAGCATTTGGAGTTCAGAACAAGAAACATTCTACCAAATACATACAAATATAATTGTTAAACACAAATTTATCAATTACTGCTGACGATTTGCAAATATAAAAGTCAAGAAAACCACCCAAATATATGCAAGCCTGCAGGGAAGCCTGGGATTCAGCAGCCTCATTTATTTTATACTTGTTGTGAAGTAAAATATACACAGCAGATGCAGGCCATAGCATCTCGTAAGCAACGGCGATGAATTCTTACAGGAATATCGGTTTGAGCCTGTACTGTCATCTACCTTCTAATCTTTCGTTTCTTCTAATCTTTTGTTTCCTCTTGATGTGGCTGAAACATTAACCAAACTTCATTTCAGCTTGCAACTTAGTCTACGTGCTTGTGCAGACTTACATTGGGATGAAAAAAATCGAGGAATGTGTATCATATATAAACAAAGACGACTATTCTTGGACTTGCATTGGGATGAGAACAATCAAGGAATGTGTATTATATATAAACAAAGATGAAGAATTTCTTGAAGAATAAAGTTTACCTCAAGGTAGGAACTGACTTCATTAGAAGCTAGGATTTCCCCATTACTGAAATACGATTGAGCATTTTCCTCAATATGCTCCACCCTGCATTTAGCGTTGGTCGATCTTACAGTTCACTAAAATATAGTAAATCATAGTGCCAAATGTTGATCATCATAAACATGAAAGCTAGAAAGTTGCATAAATGTGCAGAAATGGGCTATCGGCATATTATGTTGGTGTGAATCCGAGTTTATTAGAAGATCAAAACCAGTGGAAAATGGAAATATTATTCAAGAACCGAGTCTTACTCATAAATGTAGTTGACCATTATGCCAGCGCTTTGCTTTAGGCCTTTTTCGGATCGATCTGCCATCCAATTAATTCTTCCAACGATCTGTATCAACATCGTGAGCTACGGGTTAGAATAGAGTGCCACAACACTAATTATGCCAGTATTAAAATATATGCTTCATATTTCTTTGATTCATTTTTTGTTTTTTGTTTCCTTCCGGGGAGGGGGTTGGGGCCAGGTGAAAAACACTAGTCCAGTGAAGATCCAGCAGAGATTGCCCACTAAAAGCTCGGCCATATCAGTTGCTAGAAAAAAATACAGTGATTTCCCCAAAAACAAAGAAAAGAAAGCCTGCAGTTGGCAAGAAAGAAGTGCTATCATGGAAATCTTAAGAGGCATAACCAACCGCTCCATTTTGCAAGTGGAAATTTCCAACGGAATCCAGAGCCTTTCCTCTCTTCTTCTCTTGAAGAAGATACCTATAGTCCAGGAGATATGAGGATAAGATATTTTAGCAACAAATATAGAAAATAACGACTTAAGGTATTCAAGCAATATTCACATAATAGGCAAGATATAGCTCTTAATTAATGTAAGAAAATGTCTTTTCAGAATATATTTTTTGAGGCTTCCACAAAAGGATCCAAATAAATAATCAGGTCAAATAAAATAAATAAATCATAAGCTAAGATTAGAATTTTATTGATCTTTCAGCAGAAAATACCTTCACTTGATAAATAATGGAACTAGGATAGTTTTGGAAAAGAAAAATAAGCGAAATCTTAACTTTGAGGGTATCTTTGACAATATATTTAGTACTAACTTTGACATGAAGAATTGCTAGTGTATATTTTGAATAGAAATTCAATTGTCTTCCAAAATGCATAAGGTTGTAGAAATAAGTCTGTAGTAGAAACTAAAGTCCCAATGTATTTTTTAAATAGTAAGTGTGAAAACTAACTATAATATAAATTAAATGATTTCCAGTCTTAAATCATTAACCGGGATCGTGAAAACAATGTTAGAACAAAACTCAGACTATTAGGCTTAAAATCCTTAATGATGTATGAATATATTTCATCTGCCATGAAATATAAAGGCATCTTCATTTTCTTTCCTTCAAAAAGTGTATGACGCATTGCAAATTCAAATACATTAATAAAATCTTTCATTTTATTATGAAACTTACACATTAAAATTTTTATGAACCATTCTCTTTACAGAAAATGAATGTATATACCCCGTGTCACTAATATAGAATAAAATCATTTAATAGAAAAAATAGAATAAAACAATATAGTAGCCTCTTTCATGCAACACACCTGGCACAGAGCCTCATTAAAGGGGTTCTCAAAGCAGATGACAACTTTTCTGAATTAATCCACTGGTGATTTGATGATAACAAGTTCCGCATTACTTCCATCCCATTTTTTCCAGTGGTAAATTCTCTGAAGATAAGAAACATGTTAGAAGATGATGCCATCTTAGTGAAGCTGATGACAGATAAGATAGAAATCTCCATTTTATAACAGCGTACTCCTCAGAGATAAAATTTTCATGGAGACCATAAGAATTCCTTAAGGTGGGGTGAAGAGAAAAAGAGTTATTGTTATATACCTTCAAGGAAGGATTGGAGGGATGATCAGATGTTTACCATCAATAAAGTGAAAATATCAGGTAAATGTGAACAAAATTAAGTGCCTTACCACATAAAAACCTACCCCCAAAATCTCCCAACTCATAGAACAAAATGATAAAAATTTATAATAAAATTAAACAAAACGATGACGAAATAACAGTAACAATAGCAGACTGGAAGAAACTTCTTCAGGATTTAAAGAAAGAACAGAAGAAATGAATATGAGAATAGAACAAATGAATCCACCACGCATTAGTGTCTTATTCTCAGTTTCAGCTAGTCCTAGAGTCCTCTGGAAAAAAGGGTAAAATATGTCACATATATTAAGCAGATCTCGAAAGAATTCATTGCAAGTGCAAAGTGAAACTAGTCAGAATATTTTGTTAATTTAGTGGTAAAATGCTTGTTTAAAACATGTGAAAGAGATTCTGGTGTTTTGGAAATCTTTATTCAAACAGAGGATGCCTCTGAAAGTTGCTGCACTCGGAAAGACCCACTAAGATTGTCATCATTGAGGACCTAATATTGCACATTTACATCAAATTTCACAGAGATGCTTACTCGGCAGCCTCGAGGAGTGCACTTTCTTCTTCTGGTTTTAGCAAGATCTCACGGAAAGTAGAATCAGATATTTCAGCTGGTGCCAGTTTTGACAAAAGCCATTGCATGTACCCTGGTATAGGACTAAGTGTTGCAAATGTCTGCAGGGGATAAATATTGCAAATTAATAATATTAAGAAAGAAAAAGGTGGTTTTTGCAGGTCAACAAAAATAATGCTAGAACGTCTAGAAGCTATATTGCTCTGAAAACTCTGACAAGCATCATCATGAAATTCCTCAGTTAATTTTACAAGAATCTGAAACAGTAAGAATGAATCAATAGGGGAGATCATCAAACTGGTCAATACATTGAGTAGCACACACTATCAAGCTTAGATTTTTTTTTTTAGAGGGGAAATCAAGCTTAGATATTTACTTGCTCATACTACCCTACTTAAGTTAATATGACGTGCTTTTGGTTTGTATTATAAAGATGCTATTGAGAAAGCTTTTGGCAAGCTTTAAAAGTTCTTCTAGGGTGCAAAGTTTTGTTTGTTCAGAAACTTCATAGTTCGATAACTATTTATAGATGTAAAATGAGGTTCAAACAGGTTCTCAAGAAAACGAAAAGTTAAACAGTATGCTCTTTCTGGAAGGTTTCTGTAGGATTTGCAGTTCTAGAATAAGAATTGCATCAAATTCCTCATAATCAGGCCAGAACAAATGGATAAATCAGCCTAGTTCACATATGGTAGGAGTAACATACTTCAAAAGATGGTTCCCAATCTATCTAACTAATCCTAGTGGTCATCATGTTTTTTCTTTGAAACAGAGCTTAATGCAAATATTTCCCACACAATTACTTATTTGTCTAGAAAATAATTTTGTCCCAAAAGGTGTTGAGAAATGAAGGGGTGCATAATTAGCATAGAGATTAGTAGGGGAGATAATTGATTTGAGCCAAGGTCTTAACCTGCCATTTGAAGAAGTTAGATAAAAATGTCACTTGTCAAAATCGAAAAGCATCTATAACTATAAACTTACTGATATTGTTGGCATGTCTCTTCTAACCAAATCAATCACACGTTTTATAAGAAACTTTCCCAGGTTGATTCCAGATAAACCTGGCTGCAGATCACAGCAAACATAAATTCTTAAAAGCAAATTTTTAATTATAATGACATACCTAAGGATGATTGTTCAAAATATTTACATGAGACAATGATACTATATCACATTAAGCATACTCAAAAAGACTATTCAAGTGCAACATGACATGGGCACGCAAATATTTTGTTGATGATAAAAAGTCATATTGATTAGTGAAAGCAATCTAATAAATCCAGCATAAATTTTATCAGAATTGTATCTAGAGCTCAAAGGAAAATAATTTCTGAAAATTCGCAATTAATTTTGGGAAGTAATTCACATTCATATCACCTGAGTGGAAGATATGGAGTAAAAGAGTGCACATTCTGCCTCACATTCAGATATTGGAGGATCATCCCATAGAACTTCCTGTAGTAACATTGTCATCAGCGAACGATATAGCTTGAACTCTTCACTAGAATATTGGGCAGAAAAATGTTTACCTGTATTGTTTGAGCCACGTTCTTCATGAGTGCAACTTCAATAAAAATTAATGGTTCGCCTGAAGACAGATAGATTATTTTGTTTAGCTGCAACAAGCTGGCTATATAGCTTTAAAAAATAGCACTTCTAAATATACACCAATATAAATTCCATAAGTACATATGGACTCTTGCAATTTCGCTTCTAAGCCATCGAAAGGAAACTGATTCAGAACGATAGGAAAACAAAAAAATAATTCTTGCATGTGGCAATACGCCAGCAAAGTGACACTTTGATCAATAAAAATGGCTATAATACTTTCAAGAGAGAGCCCCAACCCCTTCTGACAAGCACTAAGGAGAAACCTGCTGTCAAGTGTCAAGTAACTTGGAGTCTTGGACATCTATACAGATGGCTGTTCAAAATTTGCAAAGTTCTGATGTTTGAAACTATTCAAGTGCATAGGTCAATGCATATGAGTAAGGCTCCAAGCTTTAAGCTATTAAGACTTCGGATAGTTTTGTTAGTACACTTTTATACAAGTACATTTCTCCAAATTCACCAGTACCGTCAGCTATAGTTCTTTTATTTCAGAGATAACTTTAGTTTAATATACGTTAAACATAACTCATATAATCAGTATTATCCAGTTAGCTAGACTGGCATATATATATTATATTGGAAATTATTTTAAGTGGTATTAGGAATTTAGAAATTAGTAATTACTATGCTAACAAATAAATAAAATAACAGCAAAAATTACAAAGCATAGACTGTATATTTCATCTCGCATACATGATTTGAGTTTTTTATAATCCTCTGCTTTTAATATATCCTAATTAATATTTATATGCATGTTGGTTCTTCACTCATCAAATTTTAGTTATCTCTCCTCTATATGATAGATTAATTCATTACATAATAGGCTTCAAAAGAAACTACTATAATTTAGATAAGACATATATACTGTATTTTAATTCTATTTCACCCCAAGAAAAATCAATAATTTAAAATAGCGTTAATTTGACTTTTAAATTTTAAGTAAAAAGGTAAGTTCAAATTATTTTCAATCTATCAAAATTGCAATTGAGCATGTATCTCGATGTAACTGAATTATCAAAACTCAACATCCAGAGGAATTTGACACCTAATAATGATATCATATAATATCATATAAATATCTTTTATATCATAGAAAATTCACACATCATCTTTTATATCTTTTTTTTTTTTTTGGAATGCCTCTTCTTCAAGACAACAGTTTGTCTTGTCCAAACCTTCAAATATTCAATCAAAATCACAATAAATAAATTTCAATATAAGGCAACTAACCAACTCCTCAATCATACCTTTCAATCACAGATACACTATATTATTTGAAATTACTGAAAAGGAAAAAAGTTCACATCAATCAATAGGTAGGCAAAATTAAAACTTTAAGCATATTAGATAAATTAGAATACATAATGTCTCATTAAAAGAAAAGAAGAAGACAAAAATGAGAGAGAAGAATGACGTGTAGAGTAAAATTATTATACGTAATTCCTCAATAAAAGACAGAGAAGAAGAAGAAACTTGGCATTGACTTTATTTTAGTTTTTTTTTTAGTTGGGGGAGAGGAGAGCAGCGAGGATTGAACCGAGACCTCTCGTATGAGAGAGGTCCACTGCTTGGGTGTCGCAAAGGGTCCATGAATTGTATAAAGTTGATAAATAAGTATAATTGTAATTTCTTAGGTATCTAATATGATTACACTTTTAGTCTCAGTAAAATTATGATACGTAATTCCTCAAAAAAAAAGACCAAGAAGAAGAAGAAACTTGGCATTGACTTTATGTTAGTTTCTTTTAGTTGGGGGAGAGGAGAGCAGCGAGGATTGAACCGAGACCTCTCATATTAGAGGTCCACTGCTTGGGTGTCGCGAAGGGTTCATGAATTGTATAAAGTTGATAAATAAGTATAACTGTAATTGCTAGGTATCTAGTATGATTATATTTTTAGTCTCTTCTCAGATCTAAGTGGACTCATTCTGCATCCTCAAAATAATTCCATATCCATTGTAAGCATGGTAAGAAGAGCCAATGGGATAACATGTCGGAATTTCAATGTGCATGGATTAGAAAGAAAACTAACCTGGAATTGCTGGGTGTAAGTATCCAAAACAACGGCGTCCTGTGCCCAGCCTTCGCTTCAGATCTAAAAGATTGCTGATTGGATGTACTGCCTACAAATGACCAGAGCCGAGATTCCTATATTTTAGTGGAAAACAAGTGGGAGAAGCCAACAAAGATGACAAATAACAAGTAATCTACCTCATGAGCTACAATTTTTTCCAACAGAGAAGCTGAATCATCCCAAGTTATGTGATGAAGCTGAAGATTTGCAGGACTGAGCCATGTAATAAGCTTCTCTTTCAAGTAAGAGTCCAATGCTCTCAGCGGCGCAATATTCTCCTCCCTTGAAAAAATAATAATATATGTGTTGGCTCTTTTAGGAGTCCATAATTAATGCCTAATGATTCAGCAAATCAGCCACATGGACCGGAACATAAAATAGCAATACTAACGAAGGAAAAATACTTATGATATCAAAGCAGGCTCTTTTTATTTCACTTTACTATTCACCACCGAGAATCAGCATCCATCATTCCATCCATGAAGTTTTCTCCTAGGACTAAAATGAAATAGATGGAGGATATAAAATTACAATTTGGTGCATAACCTTACGCGAGAAAAGATAGTATGTCGGCTCGCATAATTGATAGGAATCTTAGTCCTCCGGGGTGCGTGTTCAACCGTTCAAAAAGAACTTCATACATTGGCTTGAGTGAATGTCTCAAATTTCGCTCAATCCTGTAGAAAGCAGAAAACGACCCCTCGCCTTCTTGCGCATTTTCTACGGGCTTATCACCTAAAACAGTCCAACAAGCTAATTAAAGACTAGAGCACTCACAAAGAACAACTAGAACAAACAATGACATGCATCTTACTGCTTGGAAGCTCAAGCCCAAGATATTGTTTCATCAATTCACGAACTTGCATCCGATTGAGATCATATTCTCTAGCAAGTGTCAACAATAATGCCC
The DNA here is from genome assembly GCA_031470985.1 of Agastache rugosa. NCBI lineage: Eukaryota > Viridiplantae > Streptophyta > Magnoliopsida > Lamiales > Lamiaceae > Agastache > Agastache rugosa. Next base: position 10,925,603 of record CM062605.1, on the reverse strand, counting down.
GACGGTTCTCATTGGGAAGGCCATAGTACCCCTGCATTCCTATTGTGAAATCAGTACCAAAAATACTAAGAATAACTTGTTGGCATGCATAAAAACCTTAACCCACCTCAGAAAAATCATCTAGCGCAACATCTAGAATCTCTGTCTTGTTGTTCATTGAAATAGCAGCATGCATCGACTGTTGCACTCTCTCAAAGTCACTAAAAAATTCACTCCAAGAGTTAACATTTCCACTACATGTATATCACATCTTAATCCCATATCACCCATATAAAATAAGAACATAGTATAAAAAGTGCTAAAAGAGTATTTACTAGAGGAAAATATATACAAACATCTAGGAAGTTATATCTGTGGGAGAAGCTCGATGATGGTAGTATACGTATTCCAGTACATACATAGTTGAAACATGGGAAAATTCTGAAAAAAATTCTAGTCAGCCCTCTGAGAACAGTCATATATAATTAGAACAAAAAGGATCCAATTTGAACGTGGATGAAACTTAACAATCTCTTCTTGATATTGCTTCTGCATGATATCAAAAGTTAAGGCTCTACAAGAGGAGAATTCATTTATTTAGCACAGGCATGAGTGTTCTAAGGTGTTAAAGGTTATATTGCTCATGCAACCCATGCAGCAATGAAAGGAAAGGAGAAAGAAGAAGATCACATAGTGGTCAACGAGACTCAGTCAACATCGAGTCCAGCTCAATTCCACGCTGTCAAGATTTATCCAAGCTGGAGCTCGATGATGAAGAATTCAACATGATTTGTTTTCACTCGTGACTTGTTCAAATGTGCTGCAGAATCAGTTTTCCTATTTTGTTATTTAGCTTGGTCCATTGCTTTATCTTTAGGATTGTACCTTGAATTAGTTTGAGGTCCTTGATAAGTATTTATTGCTACTAGCTGTTGTTTTGTTTGGTTGTGTTCTCTAGGTTACTATATACTCCCTCCGTACACGAAGATTGTACCTAGTTTTCTTTTTCCATCCGTCCACAAAGATTGTAGCTAATTTTCCTTTTTTCCACTTTAGGACATGACCCCACCCACTATCTTACTTTTTTATCCCTTTCTCCACTTACAATGGTGGGTTCCTTTCTCCACTCACTTAACATCTACCATACTTTTATTAAAACTCGTGCCATAAAAAACTAGCTACAATTTTCGTGGACGGAGGGGTATGTAACCTCAGTTTGTAACGTCAATTATCAAGAAAAGATCAACATCAATGAAATAGGAGTTTATCATTTTAGCAACAATGCTTTCCTCTGTTATCTGCGCAATTTCTTGCTTCTTTGCCTAAGGTACTATAAATTTGCAAAGTATTTATACTCTTGTTACCAAAACTTAAGTCACTAAGGGTTTTAGCTAGAAACTATGCTAAAAAGCCTAAGGATCGACTATTATGCAAAGGATACCTCTGCAGTCAACACGTGGGATTAAATTTGATTCAGTTCATTAACCTTGCAACAACCCGAATTAACCCCTGATCCTTCCATGTCAACCCAAGCTTGATGTCATCTCATCATCAAAACCAAATTAGGATGTAAAGCAACTTGCACAAGTTACTCGTACAATGGCCAAATCCTATTTATTTCACAAAATTACTTAATAACAGCGCAGATGCATGGAACGCTGAAAGGCCCATTACTTCTTGAGGTTCACTAATTCAAGAAAAATTTATGGTTTTACTTCAATCTACTCGCTCGAGTTATAAACTCGCCTCCATTTTTTATGCACTCTTCAAGAATCACGCATTTAAACAATATCCCACTTCCATCTGGTGCAACCCAACTGCTAGCAAGTAAAAGTTAACTATGCACAAGTAGCACACACACACACACATGCATATATATATAACATGCACCAGCATATATGTATATATGGCATAATATTCTTTGAGTCGGCAAAAAACAAAGCATGCATTCTCTTTGTGGCCGATTGCTTATACCACAAAAATCATTCCGAAAAATATAAGACTAAAATTACATACGAGTGGATAGTGGCGGAGGCATCCTGAGAAGTAGAAACTCTGCCGTTGCTGCTACTGCCATCGATTGGCGGAAATTGCATTTGATTTATTCTGTTCTGCTCATTCATACACACAAACTCAGCAATCAAGAATCCGTCGATAAATAAATAAACACAAAATCAAACTAAAACCAGATCAAACGGTTGAAAAAGAATAAAATTCGTACCAAAAAAAAAAGCTCGCATAATTGAGGTGGAAACAATAAAACTTACGGTGGTAGGGGAAAGTGGGCGCATTCTAGCACGCATCATAATCGAGAGAGCTTTCCTGTTCTTGTTCATAAATATTTATTTTTGTGTTGGAGAATTCTTCTTCTCTATTTTTTAATTTGATTTTTCATTACAAATCATGATCATGATGCTGGAAGGAATAAATTCGAACACGAGGCGGCCCTTAAATTATATATTTATTTATTATTAATTCTTGAACTAAAATGTAGATTAGTCGGTCAATCGCAATCCGACGAGACGTGTGTGTGCCGTGTGCGCACTGAGTTCGTGCGGTTTCATTTCAACAACGGCGTGCCACCAACCTCTTAAAACGACGTAGCATTGGGCGGAACTAATTTGAAGGCCCATTTTCCATCCAAAAAAGGATGGCACGTTTCATGTAAGCCCAGTGGAAATAATGTTTTATTGGCCCAGAATTTAACATCCCAAGATTTGCTGTGAGTCCAATTTTTACAGGAAAATACAAACCAATTTTAGTTTCTTTATAGCGAATCAATTTACTCCCTGATAATGCCCTATTTTCAAAAAATGAAATAATTAACTCTTTAAAAATAGTGGATCATATCCATTTTTCTCACGTTACCCTTATGCCATATAATTGTGCCCAAAAGAAACTAAATATTGTTAATGAGACGAAGGGAGTATTATTTTAGAATGTGAATGACTTTAGGATCTGACGTGTAGGACGGACTATTACTTTTTTTATGAGCACTTTTTATAAATATATTTAAAATCAATATATATCGTACACTGTTGTATTTGATAGCACTATTTACGTGCAGGATTAGTCCTCACCAAAAAAAAATCAAAGTGATATAGTAAAAATGGGTCCTTTGTCTACCATTATAAAGACGCAATATGACACTCATATAAAAATTAAAAATATTATAATCTAATAACAAATACGTCAGCTTACTAATCTGAAAAAAGAAACCAATAAGTTGCTTCTGAAATTGATGCCAAAATGATGAAGTATTAAAATGGCTGTAAATTTAGCTTGTTCGTATAACTATTTTAGTGGACAATAAAATTTCTATTGATAAAACTAGAAGATAAATTATTTCGTTTAGAGACTAGAAATATCTTCAATTTATTTTCATAATTTCTAATGGTAAAAGAATAAATAGAAGAGTCTTAAGATTTTGTGGGAATGGAATGATTACAAACAATAAATTTGATTGTTGGATGTGATAGTTAGAACAAGGGTTTTTTTTTTTTTTGGAAACGACAACAAAGATGATGATACCAAACGAGACTTTTTTTTTTTTTTTTGGGGTTCTCTTTTATATGTTTTCCAATAGTTTGGGTTTACTCCGAAGGTTCTAACGAGACTCCACTTTTGAGGATTCAATTTGTGAGTTCCTTGGATTTGTTATAATCTAGAGAGAAAATAGAGAATATAGTAGAGAATAAGAATTATGTATATTCAAGTATATTGAAGTGTGCCGAAAAGTGTGTACAATATGAGGACCAAAGGCATCTATTTATAATGGTACAGAGCTAGGATTAATTACTTAGTTAACACTCATATGATGTATATTTAAAAGATATTTACAACACTCCCCCTTGAGTGAACATCCCTAAAATAAATGTTGCCTCATTAAAATCTTCCCAGGAAAACCCAATGGGACAAAACTCGATCGAAGGAAAAAGAGTACAACTGCTCCGCTTGAACTTGATCATTGTAATCTTTGAGTCATTGCATGCCGATCTTGTATACCAACTTTCTTAATGTTGACGTCGGCAATGCCTTTGTGAATAAGCCCGCCAAATTGTCACTTGAGCAAGTCTCCATTGAAACAATTATACAAGTATAACACTTCACATTTGACATTATTGTTGTGATGTGCATGTCTCGTTAAAAACCTCTTCAGAAAAACCATGTGAGAAAAAAAAAACTCGATAGAGGAAAAAATTATATGACATACACTTACTCATGTGTTGCATTAGTTGTCTCGTTAAAAATCTTGACTAAGAAAACCCATCGGGAGAAAAACTTAGTAAGGAAAAAACACGAGTCAACTATTTGGCCATTAGAGTATAATCTTTAGGATTACTCAAAATTAACTTTTATGGCAAAATCTTTATAAATATGTATAAGTTTCTCACTCCCCTTGAAGATAATAATCTTCAAAGTTAACATATTTCAATGCTATAAATGTATTTTAGTATATAGATTAGGAGGAGATTTAGTGAATAAATCTACAAGTTTATCACTAAATAAACTTTTATGGCCATAGTTCTTATGAAACTCATTTGTGCACACAAGTTGAATTGTTCTCATAGAGAGTAGTGAAGGATATATCTCATATCATTACACCAATTTGAGAAAATATATTATTGGGATGAGATAAATAACCAACATCCTAATAGCCATCAATGTGAATTTTAAATCTCTTTCATAAAATAGACTGAGGTCATTTTAACCTTCAAGATAACGAATGATATGTTTAATATCATTTTAATGTCTCCTTGTGAGAGCATTACATTTTGCTAGCAAGTTTACTTTAAATATTATATCAGATCTGATAGAATAGTGCTCTTAGCTATCAAACTAGAGAGCTTCTGGCCCCATAATATAATCGTTATCTTTTATATTCACTTCAAATCGAGTGAAGAGAGAATCATTGGGGTCTCACTAGATGTGATTTATAATGAAAATAAATCTCTCTACAACCTTTCAAGTAGGTTGACTGGTGTAAAAATAATATGCTCCTTTAGGAGATGCTCGATCTTCATATCGAGTCAATACTTAGATTTAGCTAAGTCTTTCATTCCAAACTCTACCTTTATGTATGAGTTGACTCTTTCATCTATAAGTCATTCAAAGACTTTTTGATAAATGTACAAGTACACATATCCTTACTTTAGAAGGAATAATCCACACTTGTTGTGAATTTATATTTCTCTTTCTTAGAAATTTTGAGTCCATCAGGGACTTCCATATATATTCACGTACAATGACCCAAACCAATATGCGGATCAATTATATCCATTACTGTTATGTAAATTAAATAACGGAACGTGATGCCATATTAGGAGAATATAATAAGCAAAATGAATTGAGGATTTCTGTCTAAATCTTTGAGCTATTAACATCGCTTTATTTCTCATCACATCATTAATTTCTTTTTTCTTAGTACAAATACTCATTTGTGTCAACATTCTTTGACATATGCACTACAGAGCAAAAGATTATTTATTTAGCGAGTTAAGCTCTACCTCAGTTGCTTCTTTCAAATTTACTGTTGGGAAAATTATAAGGTTTTGATTTGATACCAAAACCCAACTGATTCTCCAACCGAATAGATGATCGCGTCAACCTAAATAGTGTTTTCCAGCTCGCCTGTTTGAGCTTTAGATTTTCTAGGTTTACAGGTTTAGGAAGCGGAAGACAGCAGTCAACCCAGCTGTGTCTACAGCAGGAGTCAGCTAGCGGAAGACAGCAGAAGTTCCAGCTGTGTCTACAGCAGGAGTCAGCTAGCAGAAGATAACAGGAGCCAACCTTCAGCTGAGTCCTCCAGCAGAGCATGATCAAGCTGAAGAGAATTCGAGCTGAGTTCAAAACACAGCCGGTCCAGCTGTACAGAACAAAGGGAACTAACTCTGAAGACATCACTTCAAGTCAGTCCAGCTCTGAATTCAAAAGCCAGCTCCAAAGGTAGAAGATCCCGGCGTCAGAGGAAGTCAACATTCCTCAACCAATGAGGGATTGCCGAATCAGCATCCTAGACTTCAGGTCCTAGGATGTGACACAAATGAAGACAGGTGCAGATTCGCCCAACGGCAGATCTCGAATTTAAGAAGAGTAGGTAAGATTCAAACGGCTCCTCCAACGGCTAGTCTTGAATCTCTACCTATATAAACCCGTCTTCAACCTCAGGATCAAACACGAAAAACTCTCTACAAGCTTTCATTCTCTGAAATCATCAATCTTTCAAAAGCTCCCAAGCAGTTCTACATAGTTCAAAGAACACTTTATCTTAAAGTGTTTCTAGTTCAGAAACTGCTTAGTTTTTCGTCTGATCCCTAGGCCAAAATCTTTGTATATCCTAAGCCTAGATTTCGAACGAGTTCATCATACTCTAAAGTTCTTCATTGTAAGAACTCGTTCACAGTTGGAACCCCAAACCAAATCCCTCTTTACCCAGAAAGGTTAGGTCAAGGTTACGCTTGCTTGAAGCGGGAAATTCAAGTGTGTAAGGTTTTTTCAGTACCCGTAAACTGAAAGGTTAGGCTTGACAGTGCCCGTAAACTGTTGGAACACAGCTCGGGTTAGAGTTGTGAAGTTGCTTGGTACTTATAAACCAAGTGGTAGTGGATTACCAGTGAACCTGGTCGTGGACGTAGGAGGTGTTACTCCGAACCACGTAAAAACTCTCGTGCTCTTTTCTTTCCTCTTAAATTCAGTTTTGTACTAACTTTTTCATATCATTGCATATTTGATCAAAACTGCATACGCAGCTGCTCTCCAAAGACAGATGTGTCTCTCTGAAAGTTGCACAACTCTACTAAGCTGAAAACATAAAGTTAATCTTTTCAAACTGAGTTTTTCTAAGTAACCGAGCTAAGTTTTCAAACCACCACATTCCGCATCACAATTGAGTTATTTACCCAGCTGACCCTCCCCAGCTGGATCAATAACTGAGCTCACCAACTCTGTGATTTAACTTGAAAAAGTTTTTAGAAATCCATTTAGTGTATTCACCCCCCCCCCTCTACACCAAATACCTAGCTCAGGGACCATCAATTGGTATCAGAGCAGTGGTTCAACAGACCACCGTTTTCTGTATCAAGAGATCTCTCTTGACAATCTGTCAGTGGTCATCTGAACAGATCCTCTTTGTGAAAAACTCATAATATTACATACTGCATATTTTCCATGGATTCTTATCTTAACAGAAATCTTCTCACCTTCTCGGTAGACGATTATGCAATATGGAAGTTCAGTCTAAAGAGCTTTCTCTGTGCGCATCACGATATGATGTGGGACGTCATCACAGACGGACCCATCATCATCTACAAACAAGGAAACGAGCTTGTTCCAACTCAAGATGGCGAACAACCAAGATATCAGCTCATTCCCAAGCCCAAGAGTGAGCACACCTCAGAAGAAAGGAAACAGGCTGGACTAGATAGCTTCGCGAGGAACACCATATCCTCAACGGTCTCCAATGCCTACCTTAGCAAAATCATCAACTACGAAACAACAAAGGAGATGTGGGAAACCCTAGCAAAGCTATGCGAAGGGTCGGAGGAGATAAAGGAGAATAAATTCACGATTGCATGCCAGAAGTTTGATAACTTCAAGCAGCTGGTCAACGAGTCCATCGAAGGGATAGAACTCAGATTCTCCAATATAGTGGTGGAAATAGGAACCATCAGAACTGGGAAATACACCCAGCGAGAAAAGAATCTAAAAGTTCTTTTAGCGCTCACAGCTGAATGGAACACCTATAAGGTGGTACACCAAAGTCGAAGTGACTTAGGTGATCTTTCAACTGAAAGATTATACTCTCTGCTCAAAGCCAACGAATACAACTTGAAGATTACAATGAAAGAATCTTCAAGCAATCAGAATGATGGAGAGCTGACACCTGCAACAAAGGAGATTGCGTTCAGAGCCAACTCTGAAAAATCCGCATACATACAGTCAGCTGAGTCATCGAAGAAGGATAGGAAGGACATGAGCAAGGAAGAGCTACTTGAAGAAATAGCCATGCTGGTCAAAAGCTACAACAGACTCAACACCAGCAAGGGCAAATACAAGAAGTTCGCAAGAACTTACAGAGACAAGTACGCAGCAGCTGATGAGAAGTCAGCTGACAAACGAACAGAAGAAGGTTGCTTTAACTGCAAAGAACCAGGACACTGCCGGCTAAATTGTCCAAAGCTGTCCAAGAAAGACAAAGACCAACTGAAAGCTAAGGCAGCTGACAGAAGGAGAGCTTACATCGCTGATGAGGAATCAGAGTGCAACAAAATGGATGACAACATGCCATTTTCAGACTCGGAAGAAGAAGCCCTGATGGACCATGATGAACCTGATTGGGATACATGCTTCATGGGACAAACAGACGGCATCGATGGAGATGAGGTAATGTCTCGAACTCAAAATCTATCTAACCTCTCACCATCACACGAACACTCTACACAGGTTTCAGAATCAGGGCTACCTGATTGGAGTCTAGTAGAGAAAGTAATGAACGATTCCAAGGAGCTTCAAGAGATCCTTGACGTCATTATGTGTGAGAATGCCGAAGTGACGAGAACTAGAAAAGACAAAGGTATCAGACGCAGTTGATACAACACAGCTCCAACAGGAAGTTGTTTCACTAAAAGACAAAATAGTGAAACAAGATCAGCTGATGAAGGAATTCTACTATGAGAAGAAACAGCTGATGGAAGATGTGGAAAAGGTCACAGCTGAATCGGAAAAGAAGTCAGCTGAGATCATTGAGCTGAAAAGCACCGAAGAGGTACTATCTAAGAAGATAGTAGCTCTCATCAAAGCCACGTCAACAATGGACGAGATCATTAGTGCTCAACGTCCAGCAGCACTCAAAGCGGGACTGGGATACAATGAATCAAATGATGCCTCAAACATTGCCTCCACAAGTGGAACTAAGGTAATGTTTGTACGAGCAAAAGAACATTCAATCCCAGCAACTCAGCATCAACAATTGAGGACACAGCAGGCGTCAGGAAGACCAGCTGTGAAACATCCTCAAGCTCCGTCAAGGACACATCAGGCATCAAGAAGGCCAGTTGTGCGACAACCTCAAGCCTAACTCAGACAGCAACGTGCTCAACCTCAACAAAGACAAGAAATGGGATTTTACGGATATCGACAACGAATAAAGACGTTGAACGATATCAACCAAGATATCAGAGATACCCAGCTGGATATCACTCACATGAGTACCAGCTGGATAATCATTTCCAGCCACAGCATCACACAAGACAGCAGAGACAAATGAACATCTCAGCTAGGTACACAGCTGGAAACCGAAAGAAATCAAGACTTCAAGACAAGAAGACACTGAGATCAAGACCCCGCCAGCAACAACCGAAGAACACAAAGAATGTGTACATCGACTTAGCTTGGAGAATTATCAGATCAAATGACTCAATTCGAGTCATCAAACAGATCTGGGTCGTCAAAGGATCTCTGTCTAACCCACAAGGACCCAATTAAAACTGGGTACCTAAATTTTGATCTTTTGTATAGGTTGCAAGGAATCGACGCATCACTGAGGAGTCGATAAGAACGTTATGGTACTTGGACAGTGGATGCTCCAAGCACATGACGCACCTAAAGCATCTACTCCAGGAGTATATCGAGCGTCCAGGCCCACAAGTAACATTTGGTGATAATTCCAAAGGCTTAACCAAAGGTTATGGTACATTTAAAACTAAGAATGTCATAATCCCAAATGTTTCTTATGTACAAGGATTGCAACACAACTTGCTTTCCATTAGCCAATTCTGCGACAACGGTTTTTCTGTCAAGTTTGATGCACAGGGATGCACAGTGGAGAACAGGGAAACCAAGCAGATACTCCTAAGATGGAAAGGAGAAGGAAATATGTATTTTGCTGACTGGAATAGCAGCCCTCCGGAGACTTATCTTGTATCGAAAAGCAGCAATGAAGTCGGTGGTGTCAGCACAGACGGCTGAATCATTTCAACTTCAAGACAATCAACAAACTGGCTAGGAACCAGCTCGCTAATGGAATTCCAGATCAAATATATGACAAAAGTCATATGTGCAGCGCGTGTCAACAAGGAAAGCAGACAAGAATTTCATTCTCTCTCAAGCCAGTTCAGTCAACTGATCGAGTACTTCAACTCCTTCACATGGATCTTTTTAGTCCAGTTACTCCAGCAAGCTTCAATGGCAGAAAATATACTCTGGTCGTAGTAGATGATTTCTCAAGATTCACATGGGTATCATTCTTGTACCAGAAAAGCGAGACCAAGACTAAGCTGCCTATCCTGCTGGAAAGATTATCAACACAGAATGAGTGCAAGATATTGTCAATAAGATCAGATCGAGGAACGGAGTTTCTGAATGAAACTATTTATGATTACTGCGAGAAGAATGGAGTTCATCATCAAACATCTGCAGCACGCACACCTCAGCAGAATAGTGTAGCAGAGAGAAGAAACAGAACACTCAAAGAAGCAGCTACCTCAATGCTAGCCAGCTCTGCCATTCCAAAGAAGTTCTGGGCCGAAGAAATCAACACAGCATGCTTCACTCAGAATCGCTCCCTACTCACATCAAGGCAAGGAATGACACCATATGAGCTATGGAACAACAGAATACCATACATTGGATATTTCAAGGTATTCGGATCCAAATGTCATATCCTAAACAGTGGAAAGACACAGCTCAAGACGTTCGACGAGAAGACAGACCGAGGAGTATTCCTTGGTTATTCTGCTGTGAGTAAAGCATACAGAGTCTTCAACAGAAGAACTCAAACAGTCGAAGTAACTCAACATGTTACCTTTGACGAATCTTCCTGGAATATAGAGATTCTATCAAACGAAGAAATGAAAGAGAATCTTCAAGACTGATTCAGACAAGAGCTCAAGAAAATCGAATCAGGAATCTGGCTGAACCATTAATTTGGGACTATGAGCCAGAGGAGGAACTTTAAATCAACCGGGAAGCTCCACCAGCTGGAAATCGAGAAGAACCTTCAACGCCAAATCAAGGGTGAACGTCATCAGCTCCAGCTGAATCCCAAGCTCCATCTCCAGCTGAGCCTCTACAGAAGTCTCCTCAAAATCTAAATCAAAGAGAACCAATCTCTCAAGACTTAACTCTTGAGCAACTCCAAGACAGACGAAATTTAGCCACTTCAAGCATCAATTAATTGGAAGAAGAAATTCGTAAAAGGAGAAGATGGATTGAAGATCATCCATCATCAGCAATCATTGGAGAACCATCTGACCAAGTCAAAACCAGAAGCTCAGCTGCTCAAGCTTCTTCGGATCATCAAGAAGCAGCTGACACAGCTCAACTTTCAGTAGAGCTAGAACTGACGGTCTATGGTGAAGATACAGCTCTAATGGCGTGTTACGTAGCTCAAGTTCCAGAGCCTCAATCAATTCTCGAAGCTTTGAAGAGCGTGCCTTGGACTAACACCATGCAAGAAGAGCTGAACGAATTCCTCAGAAATTGTGTCTGGGAATTGGTCGACAGACCTCAAGAAGTCAAAGTCATAAGACTAAAATGGATATTCAAGAACAAATTGGATACCCTGGGAGTCGTCATCAGAAACAAAGCTCGACTGGTTGCCAAGGGCTACACTCAGCAGGAAGGAATTGACTTCGAAGAATCATTTGCTCCAGTAGCGCGATTGTAAGCAATCAGACTCTTCTCGCCTATGCAGCACATCACAAATTCAAAGTCTATCGAATGGATGTGAAGTGTGCATTCTTAAATGGAGAAATCAAAGAAGATGTCTACGTTGAACAACCTCCAGGATTTGAAGTAGAAGGAAATAAAGTCTACAAGCTAAAGAAGGCGCTTTATGGATTGAAGCAAGCACCTCGAGCTTGGTATGACACTCTGTCAAATTTCCTTGTATCCAAAGGATTCAAGAAGGGCTCAGTAGACAGAACTCTATTCACCATCAAGTCAGAAGAAGACATCCTGGTTGTTCAAATCTATGTAGACGACATCATCTTTGGATCAAGATCAAACTTCTTATGCCAAAGATTTGGAGAGATGATGTCAGAGAAGTTCCAAATGTCCATGATGGGAGAAATGAGTTTCTTCCTAGGATTTCAAGTCAAGCAATCATCAGAAGGGATTTTCATAAATCAATCCAAATACGTGAAAGACTTGATCGCTAAGTATGGAGTTCAATCCAGCAGAACTGTAAAGATTTCAATGAACTCCAACTGGAAGATTGAACCAGGAACTGAAGGGAAGTCAGTTGATTCCAGCAAATACAGAGGGATAATAGGATCACTGCTGTATCTAACAGCAAGTCTTCCAGACATCTCTTTCGCAGTCGGAGTGTGTGCCAGATTTCAAGTTGATCCAAAGGAAGCACACATGCAAGCAGCCAAGAACATTCTCAAATATCTCAAAGGAACTCAGAATGTTGGGCTGTGGTACCCAGTTGAAGACAATCTACAGCTGACTGGATATTCAGACTCAGACTTCGCTGGAGATCGGTTGGACAGAAAATCAATTTCAGGAACTTGTCAGTTCTTAGGAAGTAAGTTGATCTCATGGTTTTCAAAGAAGCAAACGTGCGTCGCAACTTCCACAACAGAAGCAGAATATATGGCCGTGAAGCTGCTTCGCTCTAATTCTCTGAAACATCAGCTGGATGACTATGAAGTGAAAACTGGATAGGTTTAAATTTTCTGTGATAGCTCAAGTGCGATTGCTATTTCAGAGAATCCAGTACATCACACAAGATGCAAGCATGTAGACGTACGCCATCATTTCATCAGAGATCACGTGGAAAAGAGGGATGTGATTGTTGAGAAAATTCACACACACATTCAGCGGGCTGATATACTAACAAAGCCGCTGATAGAAGCAAGATTCAAAATGCTGTACGGATTACTTGGACTACTCAACCCAGATGATGCTTCACCCAGCTGAATGGAAGCAGACCCAGCTGAATGGAAACAGACCAAGCTGAATGGAAGCAATCAGCTGGAATTCAGAATCAATGTCACTGGTATCAGCTGAGAAAGAATCCAGCTAAACCAGATGCTGAAATTGAAGGATTATTCAGCTGAGGGGAAACCAGCTGGAACCACGATCACCAAGCACACCCACTCAACCGAGGTATCAGCTGACTACAATGATCAGCTGAGAGGTTTGCAACAACATTAACTACACCTACTCAATCTGTTTTCAGTCAACTCATATCTTGTCATATCTAATCAAATTTAATTAAAAGTCTGCAAAGAATTGAATCATGGGAGTTTCGAGGCAAAAGTCAAAACGCCTCAACCGTCCTCTCACGCGCATTAACTCGCATCTTCTAATCAAGAAACTGACATGACGCGAGAATGACTCCCAGTCGTAGATCTTCTTATCAATCGACAAATCTTGATCGTCCATTCATCAAGAAAGCTATATAAATATGCTAGAAGATATACGTAAAGCATTGCATCAACCATAAAAAGTTTTTGGCATTCCTTTTTATTTCCATCAATTGGTATTATTTGTTTCTACTAACAAAAGTTGCAGAAGAAGAACATGGAATCTAGAAAGATATCTCCCGAAGCCAATCAAACTTGAAGAATCTGTCAAAACTTCAAGATAAGAGTTGCTTAACTCTCAAGAACCTCAAGAAAACGGAGTTTCAGGAGAAGATGAAGCCCATCGACAGATCCGGTCCAACAAAGTGGGAGACTGTAAAGCTCAAGAACGTCGTTCATCATGAAGGTGCAGAAATCTTCCTGGGAATGTCAAAGGAAAAAGACCTCCTCCGCCCCACTGTTTCTCTCAACATTAAAAAGAGAACGGGACACACAACTCCCTGGGATGCAAAAATCAACATCAACAGACCTGGACCAGATGTTGATAAAGCCGGAGTCTTCAAGAGCAGTCGTGTCAAAGCTCTTGCTCCACCACAGGAGGCACAGAAAAAGATGCAGGAGACAAAGCAGCATGCATCTATTTCTGTCCCAGCTAGGAATCGGAAACAACTTGAGGAGACAAAACATGCTGAAGCACCGTCTTCAAACAGAAGACTCAAGTCAAAGGTGCTCAGTCAGTCAGCCGAGAAGCCAGCTGACATTATGAGAGAATTCATAATTACTCTCCGAGGAGCAGAAGGCCCACAAGCGGTCGGGTCTTACGGTGGAGAAGAAGTTCATGCGCCTGATTGAACATCATCGTCATGAACGCCGCAACGTAGTATTCCAGCTGATCAACCAAGCTTAAACCCCAAGACAGATGGAATACTTCAACCGCCTTCTCCTCAGTTTCCTTCAGCTCAACAGGGACACCAGCTTCGAGATCTTCCAATGAAAGATGCTCAAGCCCCTGCACCAAGATCAAATGAAAGACATCACCCAGCCAATGATCATCTGCAGCTGGATGATGATGATATGAGCTGAACCCTATACCCACCATTTCGAAGTGGAATGTGAATACTCAAGTCCCTCAAGTGCTGAATCAGACTTTCTCATTCAATCTAAGAAGTCTGAAGAAGCAAAATTGCAAGGAATGAAGTTGTGCCCGACTCAGAATATGTCATATCCAGTACCAACTCATCCCTCCAAGCACTCAGCTGGACCGCCCCAAATTGACCGAATGAGACGTTGTGTACCGCAATCACAGCTGAGGCTAATGCTACTGAAGAAGAGCCAGCTAATACAACAGAGCCACCTAGACTCCAGACCTCGTTGCTCTGAGCTGAAAACCACAGTTTCGCCAAACTAAAACATCACAACAACCGATGGTGTATCTCTCCCACCCTGTTTGATCATGCCAAAAAGGGGAAAGTAAGGGAGAAGAGACAAGTCAAAGAAGAGGTAAACTGTTGAGCTAGAGGAACCAGCTGAATCAGAATCAGCTGAACAAGAGACGAGTCAAAAGAAAGAAGCAACGGATGCAGAAGATAAGACCCAGCTAACTGGGATTGAAGACTGAAGAATTGAAGATTTTTTTTCTCTTTCTTTTTCCTGTGTTATAATGTATTTTCTTACATTAATAAAACACAAGTTTTTCTGCGTCATAAGTTATCTCAGTTAGGTTTTGGCATCATCAAAAAGGGGGAAATTGTTGAGAAAATTATAAGGTTTTGATTTGATACCAAAACCCAACTGATTCTCCAACCGAATAGATGATCGCGTCAACCTAAATAGTGTTTTCCAGCTCGCCTGTTTGAGCTTTAGAGTTTCTAGGTTTACAGGTTAAGGAAGCGGAAGACAGCAGTCGACCCAGCTGTGTCTACAGCAGGAGTCAGCTAGCAGAAGATAACAAGAGCCAACCTTCAGCTGAGTCCTCCAGCAGAGCATGATCAAGCTGAAGAGAATTCGAGCTGAGTTCAAAATACAGCCGGTCCAGCTGTACAAAACAAAGGGAACTAACTCTGAAGACATCACTTCAAGTCAGTCCAGCTCTGAATTCAAAAGCCAGCTCCAAAGGCAGAAGATCCCGGTGTCAGAGGAAGTCAACATTCCTCAACCAATGAGGGATTGCCGAATCAGCATCCTAGACTTCAGGTCCTAGGATGTGACACAAATAAAGACATGTGCAGATTCGCCCAACGGCAGATCTCGAATTTAAGAAGAGTAGGTAAGATTCAAACGGCTAGTCTTGAATCTCTACCTATATAAACTCGTCTTCAACCTCAGGATCAAACACGAAAAACTCTCTACAAGCTTTCATTCTCTGAAATCATCAATCTTTCAAAAGCTTCCAAGCAGTTCTACATAGTTCAAAGAACATTTTATCTTAAAGTGTTTCTAGTTCAGAAACTGCTTAGTTTTCGTCTGATCCCTAGGCCAAAATCTTTGTATATTCTAAGCTTAGATTTCGAACGAGTTCATCATACTCTAAGGTTCTTCATTGTAAGAACTCGTTCACAGTTGGAACCCCAAACCAAATCCCTCTTTACCCAGAAAGGTTAGGTCAAGGTTACGCTTGCTTGAAGCGGGAAATTCAAGTGTGTAAGGTTTTTTCAGTACCCGTAAACTGAAAGATTAGGCTTGACAGTGCCCGCAAACTGTTGGAATACAGCTCGGGTTAGAGTTGTGAAGTTGCTTGGTACTTGTAAACCAAGTGGTAGTGGATTACCAGTGAACCTGGTCGTGGACGTAGGAGGTGTTACTCCGTACCACGTAAAAACTCGCGTGCTCTTTTCCTTCCTCTTAAATTCAGTTTTGTACTAACTCTTTCATATCATTGCATATTTGATCAAAACTGCATACGCAGCTGCTCTCCAAAGATAGTTGTGTCTCTCTGAAAGTTGCACAACTCGACTAAGCTGAAAACATAAAGTTAATCTTTTCAAACTGAGTTTTTCTAAGTAACCGAGCTAAGTTTTCAAACCACCACATTTCGCACCGCCAGCTGAGTTATTTACCCAGCTGACCCTCCCCAGCTGGATCAATAACTGAGCTCACCAACTCTGTGATTTAACTTGAAAAAGTTTTTAGAAATCCATTTGGTGTATTCACCCCCCTCTACACCAAATACCTAGCTCAGAGACCATCATTTACTCAGTGCTTATGGCACTTCTGGATCCAGACTATCATTTCAAAATGATATAAGCAATTTTGTCTAGACAAAAGTACTGTCGACAATTATAATATTTTTCTATTGTTTGTTTCTCCTAAATTCACAGAATTCCAGGCAATTTCAATCAATCAGATTTTCATCATTTCTCAATGATATTTTCTTTAGTGGTTGTTCCGTACTCCCAATATTTTGATCTTTTGTGCAAGTGCATATGCACTGGGATTTTTGTCCTCAGGACGATCCTCTTTAAGAGATTGATAGAGTGATATATTTTATCTATTCAATTTGGTATTCCGAGGATCTTTATATTTAGCACCAATAGATCTCTCACGCTTATGGCGTTAAAGAGTATAATCATCTAATTTATTTATTTCACGAAGAACTTCAATTCTTTATGGTGCATATACAATATGTATATGAGATTTGATCACTCCCTTGGCAGTAATAACTTGTTGAATTTTATGTTCATCTGCGTGAATATTTAATTCAATGTATATCCCAAGTATTCGTTGGAGACCTGATGGTCCCAAGACAGATACCTTGGTGTAGAGGGGGGTGAATACACCAAGGTTTAAAAAACTTTTCCAATTAAAACTCTTTTGAGTGAGCTGGCTGTGTTCGATCCAGCTGGAAGGCAGCTTGATCAACACAGCTGGCAGTGTGCGGAATGTGGTGGGTTTTTGGAAAGTCTGTCTGTTACTTCAAATATATTGCAAAGCTTTGTTTCTCTTTTCAGTTAGTCAGTTTATGCAGCTTGATAGAATGCTTATGATGAGTTAGCTGGATGCATAAATAAAATAGGAAAGAACAAAGCAACTTAACGTGGTTCGGAGAAACTACTCCTACGTCCACGACCAGAAACCTCTGATAATCCACTAAGGATACCACTGACTTTACGCGAAGTCAGCAAGCGTTGCAGCTTAGTTCCTCAAGCTGGATACAAGTTTACACGTACTGTATCGAAACGTAACCAGTCTATTTACGGGCACAGCTGAAGCCTTACCTGTAGTTTATGGGTACTACAGAACCAACACTCGAATTACGTACTTCGAGCAAGCGTACCTTTACCTAACCTTTTATGGGTTTGGGTTTGGGGTTTCCAACTATGAACGAGTTCTTACAATGAAGAACAATGAATATGATGAACTCGTTCAAACTAGGCTTAAGATGGGAAGGATTACATGCCTAGATATTAGTGGGAGAGAGCTTCAGCAGCCTGAGAATGAATAAGAACTCATAAGAATGAAGGCTGCTGGATCTTGAAGTTTTTCTGAGAGATCTCTTGATCTTTGGTTAGACCTCTTTTAATGTAGTATGTTGATCTCTCGTTTTGTATTTTCTCTCTCGTCACTTCTCTTATTCTGATGATGAAGAAGACTCATATTTATAGGGAGAGATTAGAACTAGCCGTTGGAAAGAGTCGTTCTGAATCTCTACCTAACTTCTGACAAGTTGGTCTTCTCTTCTTCCTTGATTTCCTCGTAAAGCAATCCTAGGTCTGACTTCTAGGTGCTGAGGTGTCGAGTTCCTGATGGTTCAGGTCAATTCTGACTTTATCTCAAGTTGACTTCGACTCTGCTGTGTTGGTGACTCTGAGCTGTTTTGAACTCTGCTGGATCTTTGACGCTGAGCTGAGTTGCCACACAAGCTGGGTCTTTCTTACAGCTGTGTCTGGATGAACTTGATCGTCATGAATCTGGATAACGTTGCTGACCACTCGACTTGACTTACCCTACTGTGCACTCAGCTGGGTCTTCTGCTGTCTTCAGGGATTCTACCTGTAAACTTAGAAACTCTATAAGCTCAAACAGGTGAGCTGGAAAAACACTTGGGCTTGTGCAATCATCTACTCTGTTGGGGTCAGCTGGGTTTTGGTATCACATCAAAACATGTTTATTATTTTCCTAACAATTTTTCCCTTTTTGATGATGCCAAAACCCCAAGATGGAAAAACAAAATTTACTTCCCCCTTAACAGGAAACGGGGTTTTAAAAGATTAAACATTCACAGCAGGTAATCATATTCAGAGCCTGGACAAAGAGAGATTGTCTTCAGGTTGATTTTGATAAAACGAACTTTTCATTAATAGGAAGAGATTTTACAACTTTCTAAATACAAAAATTCAAAAGAAAATTCCCAGTTGGCTGGGTCTTCAGCTTTGCTGCTTCCTTTGTTTGTCAATCTGATGGTCAGTCTTGAGACCATATCTGTTGAAGATGAACTCTTCCAGCTCCTTCCATTCTACTTGATTCTTCGATTTGGAAATTTCTCTTTCGCCAGCCCAGTGATGAATTTCTTTGATAATTTGGGCCTTGTCAGGAAGGTTTGTTCCAGCTAGAGATGGAGGCTTCAATTGCTTGACTTTTGGAGCCTTCAGCTGGATGTTTTTTCTTTTGGCATATAGGGCAATTGATCTTGCCATCATTGGATCTGTCTCATGAAGTTCGAGGAGATAATCCTGGAACGCAGTTTCTGTATCCATGCCTTTGTACTGATTCAAGTAGTAGAATTCTTTGATGAATTCTGATTTGCATCGTTCCCAGTTTTCATTGATATCATCTGGGTTGTTCTTGTCAGTTGAGGCTGCTTGGACTTGATTCTTCCTAGCTTGCCTGTAGCTCTGCCTTTTCTTCTTTTGCTTTTTCTCAGCAGGCTTGAGCGAATCAGCTTTCCTCTTGATAATCTTATCTAGCTCTTGCATTTCTCTTCTTTGCTCGTTGTGGAAGTTACACAGCCAGTGATAGTCCTTGTATTCTTCTGGCTTATGTCCACAGGCTTTGGCAAGAGCAACCATCTTCTCTCTCCATATCTCTTTGACTGCTTTGGCTGGTGTAGTTGGCTCTGGCTCTTCGTCATCCAGCTCTTTGGCGAAATCGTCGATTTCCGATTGAATTGACTGCACAGGTTCTCCCTTAGTTGCAGCTTCCCTCTCCATTGTTTTTCCAGCTTCATTCTGATCTTCCCCCTTTTTGGCATTATCAATAAGGGAGGCAGAGAGCAGTTTCCACATTAGCGATCTTGGCTGAGTTATCAGCTGAGGCGATGTTTAGCTGAGCAGCGTTGTTGCTTCCAGCTCTGAACTAAGCATCCAGATCTTTGTATAAGTTGAAGAGTTGGCGGATGTCAGAGCTGTTGGAGAGAGTGGACTTTTTGAGAGCTTCCAGCTGGCTTGAAATATTTGTTATGTCGTCGGCCAGTGGAGCTTGATGTCTTGTTACAATCTCAGGAACTCTCTTTTCTAGAAGGTGCGATTGATCAATGCTTTGAGAGACAAGAGATTGCTTGAGATCTAGACTTGTACTTTCTTGTAAATCTTGAGCAAATTTGTGGACTTCATCAATTTTCCGCTGTTGCTCTCTAACTTGACAGTCTAGAGCTGTGAACCTCATGATGATATCCACTTGAGACTTCAGTCTGTCCTGAAAAAGAATTTCTTCAACCTCTTTAGAAATTACTTCCTTCATGGCGGTTGAGAGCTCGGCAGCTGAGTCAGTTTGAGTTGCAGAATCGACAAGATTGGGTTTGTTTGCCTCGAACTCGACCAGTGCGCGAGTGTCATCGGTAATTGGACTTGGTGGGGCTGCTGCCTCTGGTTCAGCTGTTGCATCAGCTGTTTCTTCAATGATCATTACCTCAGCTGTGTCATCTGGTACAGCTTCCTTGGTAATCTCAGCTGAGACTTCTTTGGAGTTGTCAGCTCCAGAAGGTGTTTCTCATCCCGTTGCTGTTAGAAGCTTGTTGGCTGACTCCCAGACTTCAGCTGGGTGCGGCTTGGGGTACTGCTGAGATATTTCGATGATACCTCTAATGACATCATCTTGATGCAAGTATGCATCCTCCAGACTTCCAAAGCCAAAAGTGTGCTGGAGGCATGCTTCATCCGTCTTCAACTTTTCGTAAGAGAAGGTTTCTATCAGCTGCTCATTCTGGTACCAAGTTGCCATCTTGGTGGCAATGTAGAACTTGAGATCTCCAACTTTGACGAGGGCGATGGGCAGGTGTGCCAGAATCGGATACTGAGTTAGAACACTCTTGATCCCTGCAATGCGCAAGTCCTCGTACATGGCTTCCATAAAGGCTGAGCCAGTGGAGTTGAGTGATGGAGAGGCAGAAGAATCACTCTCATCTGATTCTGTGGAGATTTGAGGAACAGGTTCAAATGGGTTCACAATAGGCTGTGAAGAAGTATCAGCCAACTGTGTGGGAGATTGAACTTTGGGTGATGGATGTTTTGGGGGTGAGCTGGGATTGGCAAAAATGGGTTCAGCTTGGATGCCAGCTGGCTGTGAAGGAGAAGGTTGTTTCCGTGGAGAGCTGTGAGGCGGTGAGGGCTGGGGTGAGCTCCTAGGATTATCCAGCTCGTCCTCTGAGCTGGATGATGATCCATCATTCAATCCCATCTCAGCCAAGATGTTTGATCCGTATTGATTGAAGGCCGACACTGGCTGTGGGGAGAGAATCACCATTGCTTGACTTGGAGTTTCTTCAGATGAAGGTCTCGTCTCAGATGGTGGAATGACAACTGTTTTCTTTTTCTTCTCAGCTGGACCTCCAGCTGGTTTGGGGTCAGCTGTCTTTCTTTTTCTCTCCTTCTTCTCAGCTGGAGCTTCTGTCTCTGTTCTTTCCAGCTGCTTCTTGCCTTTGCTCACAGCAGGTTGTTTCCTTAGGAGATCATTGATTTGACTTATTCTCTGGAAGAGAATCTTCGTTTCTGGAAAAGATTCTGAATTAGTCCACTTTACTGTGTATCCTTTCACAGCTTGTTCTATTAAGAACGAAATCTTGGAGCAAAGATACAGTGGCTCTGAGGTTGAATACGTCGTCCTGGTGGAGTTGAACTTTATCTTCTCTGACTCCTTGACCAGTCGGTTGAGTAAGAAATCAAACCAGTTGATGTTTGCTCCTTTGATCATGGCAATCATCGGCTTGAGCTTTGGAATACTGATCTCTCCTTGAGATCCAGCTATCCTTAAGATGCATTTTTGCGTGATATCCAGCAACATCCTGTACTTTGGCTTGAGTAGAAGCTTTGACATGCTCGCTCTGTACGGCTCTGGGAAGATAAGCATCTCTTTGCTGAGGAATTCATCCACTTCTTCATGGCTGTAATCGTCTGGGATGAATCCTCCTTTTCTGGGTAGGTTGAACACCTTTCGTAGCATCTTGTTGAGTTTGATATTGACGGTTGCTGAGTCAAATTTTCCGTCATCTCCCTCGACAGTCACATCAAATGAAGATGAGTAGAAGCCTTCTTCGTCAATGATGTTGAGATAGAATAGAGCGGCATCTCTCTTCAGCATAAGCTTGGGCATGGAGGTTGCCCACAGCAAGAGACCGAAGTCTGCAACTAGATCCACCATCTCTTTTAGTTCTGAAACATGGAGGTTGGAGGTGGACAGAACATTCTCAAAAGATAGCTTTGTCATTAGAGCTTCAAACTGGTTCATCCCTGCGGTTGATTTCTTTGGTGCCATTTCTGCAATCTGTTGATTTTGATCGTGCGAAGAACTTGCAGAAAATCGATAGAGGATTTGAGGATTTGAAATTCGCAGAGATAAAGATGTAATATGAAAGAATCCGCGTATCTTTTCCATATATATCAACTGCCATAATGGATCAACGGTTGAGATTGAAACATCTGATATTCTGATCAACGACTGGGAGAGATTCACTCATCACGTTTTGCTGATGTGTTTACAGCGAGTGTATTACAACCGCGCGTGAGGCAGTTCAAACGTTTGACATTTTGCCTCGATCCTACCGTGCTACAGTACTCTGCAGACTTTATAATTAATGCGATGGGAGAGGAAACTTATCAAGCAATTTAACTAAGGAATATATGTCCGATGAAATCAAGAATTCAAAATAATTGGACTTAAATAGCATATTCCTTAGAGTAATAAATGCATGAGACGCAAACCGGTCAGTTTGGACATAGTATCCAGCTGATACCACGGCGGTCTTCTTCTTTGCTTGACTGAGTTTTCTCCTCAGCTGAGTATCTGGTCAATAGCTTGATTTTCCTTCAGCTGAGTTCCCTTTAGCTCTTCGACTGATGTCCAGTTGATCTTGATTCCCTTTTAGCTGGGTAACCCTTCTGAACTGAGCTTTGGGATCCAGCTGAGTTTGTTCCCCCTCAGCTGGATGCTTTTTCTTCATCCGGATTGAGCAGTCCAAGTAATTCACGTATCATCTTGATTTAGAATTCAGCATGTCGTGCTTCTGTGTGAATTTTCCCAACAACGGTGTCCTTCAGATGTTGAGAACTTTCTTGGGTGCTTTTTATGTCGTCAGCTGGGTTAGAGATTCAGCTTGATTGCTCCGCTGGATCATGTTTCTCTTCAGCTGGTGATTCCAGCTGAGTCTATCTTGTTGAGTATATCCTGCTGGGTATACTACTTGATTTTGCTGATTCTTTCCAGCTATGTAGAGTTCTCCCTTTATTTGATAGTAGGTGGCTTTTCTCTTCGGCTCACTTCTTTGATGAGGTCTCAGTTTGTATGGCAGGTAGACAGTTGTCCCAAATCCAGCTGATTCATATGCTGCTTCTCTAATCTTCTCTTGAGACCAATGTACTCAGCTGTATGACTGGCTGGATCTTCAGTTTTGTATCCAACTGTCTTTATTTCACAGCTGGTCCCAGTCAGCTAGCTGGGTTTCTTTATTTTCTTCGTTGGTTGAATCAATAAGATGTTTCAGACATCTTAATCAGAGCAATCATCCTCATCTGAGTCGGAGAAGGAGATTTGATCATCATCCATTTCGCTCGATTCTAACCTTTTATCCTCTCTCCGGGAGGATGACTCAGCTGGGTTTCTCTTTGGATAGAGTTGCTTGTCGTGATGAACCTTCACGATATTCTTGTATCTTTCCTTGCTTTGTTCCAGCTAATTAATGCTCCGTACAAGCATGGCAACTTCTTCGTTCAATTCTTCTTTGCTCATATTTCTGTGCTCCTTGTTGGTCCTTCCAAGTTGAGCTGATTGAGCTTCTTTCCTTGGCTTGATCCTCAGCTCTGCTTCATTCATTTGGCTGGATGAATTTCTGCTTGGGATCCCTAAATCAAATTCGTTGGCTTTCAAGATGGAGAACAATTTTTCCGTCTTCATACTGCCAAGATCAGTTCTGCTTTGGTGAACCACTTTGTGTGTACACCATTCTGAGGAGAGAGCTCAAAGGACTTTCCAGTTCTTGTCTCGAACCGTATATTTCCCAATTCGGATCGTCTCGATCTCGATGACGAGGTTGGAGAATCTGAGCTCCATTTGATCAATGGACTCACAGGGGAGTTGCTTGAAATTGTCGAATTTCTGGCATGCAACTGAGAACTTGTTCGCTTGAATTTCCTCTGAGCCTTCACACAGCTTGACTAGAGTGTCCCACATTCCCTTAGCTGTCTCGCAGTTGATGATCTTGCTGAGATAAGCATCCGTCACCGTTGAGGAGATGACGTTGCGAGCGTAGCTGTCCAAACCAGCTTGTCTTCTTTCTTCTAGAGAGTACTCCCTTTTGGGCTTCACAACTTGCCGAAGTACTGGTTCAGCTCCAGGTAAGGTTTCTGCTTGTCTTTCTGATTTCATGATGATGATGGGTCCGACAGTGATAACATCTCACATCATGTCGTGATGCGCACTCAGAAAGCTTTTGAGTCAGAACTTCCAGATCTGATAATCATCGACAGAGAATGTCGGAAGATTCCTGCACAAGGAAGATTTCATAACAGTATGCAATATAATGATTTTAAAAAATTTTGAAACTTTGAAGGATCTGTTCATGTGACCACTATCAGCAAAGAGGCTGACTTGACACAGATACGGTGATCTTTTGAACCACTGCTCTGATACCAATTGATGGTCCCAAGACGGATACCTTGGTGTAGAGGGGGAGTGAATACACCAAGGTTTAAAAAAAATTTCCAATTAAAACTCTTTTGAGTGAAATTTGTTGTGTTCGATCCAAATTTGGAAGCGGCTTGATCAACACAATGGCGATGTGCGGAATGTGGTGGGTTTTTGGAAAGTCTGTCTGTTACTTCAAATATATTGCAAAGCTTTGTTTCTCTTTTCAGTTAGTCAGTTTATGCAGCTTGATAGAATGCTTATGATGAGTTAGCTGGATGCATAAATAAAACAGGAAAGAACAAAGCAACTTAACGTGGTTTGGAGAAACTACTCCTACGTCCGCGACCAGAAACCTCTGGTAATCCACTAAGGATACCACTGACTTTACGCGTAGTCAGTAAGCGTTGCAGCTTAGTTTCTCAAGCTGGATACAAGTTTACGCGTACTGTATCGAAACGTAACCAGTCTGTTTACGGGCACAGCTGAAGCCTAACCTGTAGTTTACGGGTACTACATAACCAATACTCGAATTACGCTCTTCGAGCAAGCGTACCTTTACCTAACCTTTTATGGATTTGGGTTTGGATTTGGGGTTTCCAACTATGAACGAGTTCTTACAATGAAGAACAATGAGTATGATGAACTCGTTCAAACTAGGCTTAAGATGGGAAGGATTATATGCCTAGATATTAGTGGGAGGGAGCTTCAGCAGCCTGAGAATGAATAAGAACTCATAAGAATGAAGGCTGCTGGATCTTGAAGTTTTTCTGAGAGATCTCTTGATCTTTGGTTAGACCTCTTTCAATGTAGTATGTTGATCTCTCGTTTTGTATTTTCTCTCTCGTCACTTCTCTTATTCTGATGATGAAGAAGACTCATATTTATAGGGAGAGATTAGAACTAGCCGATGGAAAGAGCCTTTCTGAATCTCTACCTAACTTCTGACAAGTTGGTCTTGTCTTCTTCCTTGATTTCCTCGTAAAGCAATCCTAGGTCTGACTTCTAGGTGCTGAGGTGTCGAGTTCCCGATGGTTCAGATCAGTTCTGACTTTATCTCAAGTTGACTTCGACTCTGCTGTGCTGGTGACTCTGAGCTGTTTTGAACTCTGCTGGATCTTTGACGCTGAGTTGAGTTATCACACAAGCTGGGTCTTTCCTACAGCTGTGTCTGGATGAACTTGATCGTCTTGAATCTGGATAACGTTGCTGACCACTCGACTTGACTTACCCTGTTGTGCACTCAGCTGGGTCTTCTGCTGTCTTCAGCGATTCCACCTGTAAACTTAGAAACTCTATAAGCTCAAACAGGTGAGCTGGAAAAACACTTGGGCTTGTGCAATCATCTACTCTGTTGGGGTCAGCTGGGTTTTGGTATCACTTCAAAATATGTTTATTATTTTCCCAACAAGACCCATTTGTTGTAGAGTGCAATTGAGACTTGAATTGCGCAACCAAAAGTTTGTAGATGAGAAACATCAAGTTCTCCATGTAATACGAGCAATTTTGATATTATAATACGAACTAATGTTGTCGCGTGACAAACATGGATTTTTCACGTTGTTTAGGGTGCATTTGATGCCATTTATTCAAAGAAAATCATGCTTGATTTGAGCTTTATTGCAAAAAGTGTTGTTTTGTGAAGATTTCACACTTGTTTGGTAGTTTTGATTAAATCTTAGAAAAATAAAGACCAAATTAGAGTGAAAGGAGCTTGGAATGTCGTAGAGGAGTTCGATACGAGAACGTGGAAAAAAACGGAGGTCAATTCGGAGTCCGAACGAGAGAGAACGGGCCGAAACAAAAAAAGGTGCGCAGCTGGGAGCGACCTTGGCGAGCGGCCGCGCGGATAATGCACAAAAACCGCCTCCGGGCGTGACTTGGGCGCGCGGGACACTCCGCCGGGGCACAAACCGCGCGCGGAAGAAGACAAATTGTGCTTCCGGAAGCGGGTTGCCGAGTGACCGCGCGAGGCGTGTCTCCTTACGCCCAAAACACGTTTTTGACTAATTTTTTCTCCTATTTTCGTATTTTTGACTTCCAAATCATTTCTCTCACTTGTAAAACATATGAATACTCCTCCAAAACTCAAACCCTACCAATCAAGACATACTCCCAATTCTTAGCCTCCATTTTCTCTAACTACCCACCATTCCACACATCCCCACCATCTTCATCTTCCACCCAACAACCTAGAGAGAGAAAGTGTGTTTGGGGGAGAATTGGGAAGAAGACAACAAGGATCTCAAGATTGGAGCTCAAGATCACCAAGGATTTGTCTATGAATCACTTGTTTTCTTGTTTTTCTTTATTGTTTATCTTTGTTGGTGGATATTTACTTTTCATTATGATTAGCTAAATTTCCCTATTCTTGGAATTGGATTAGATGGGTTTGTGATGGATTGATCTTTATTTTAATTAATTATTGATGGGTTCTATTATTTCCTCGTGTTTGTTGATTTGGTTGAATATTTAAATGCTTAGCTACCATTTGACTGTTTTTGTTGTGTCGATTTGAGGCTCGAGAGAGGAGGAATCGATACTAGAACCAAACACGAGGCACAATATTACAATAACCCGAGAGGGTGAGTGGTTTTGTGAGGGCATTTGATCCAAGGAGCCGTTAGGAGTTATAGGCTAGCTTAGTGACCAGAGACGGCATAACTAGCTTGTAATCTACAACTCGAGTTGCCCGAGAGGGGGCTAGAGTGGAAAAGAGATCGCCCTAGATAATTAGGATTCTATCGATAATTGATTAGTAAACTAATTTCTAATTGCTTATCCATCGAAATCTAGTCCCTATGATAGCCTCGTTTCCATATTCTCCCCCCGTTCATAGTTTAATTATTGTTATTTAGAGTTTATTTGCTTTCTTTAATTTAGTTTAATCTTCCCAATTTACTCGTGAGTCTAAATAGATTAAAATAGCTTATTAGTAGTATTCATAAGACTTTCGAGCTAGTCCTCGTGGAATACGACTTTGCTTGCCGAATATTACAATAGCCCCGTACACTTGCGGGTTTTATTTGCTTGAAAATAAAATGGTGAACAAGTTTTTGGCGCCGTTGCCAGGGACTAGTAGAGTTAGTACTTATTTGCAGAGATATTCATTATTATCTTCTGCTACTGTCTCAATATAGTATCCGTTATAGTGTTGATCATCAAAACTTACTCCTTAGTAAGTTTCTTTTTGACTTACTAGCATATTCTATTGTTAATTATTACTCCTTTGTAATATGATACAAGCTCTTCTGGAGCTATTTGTCATTAGTGCCATATATGCGCACAAAAATCAGGGATAATCATATTATCCAAATATTTTATTGCTCATCAAGGCATGTAATATTCTTTAGGAATATTAATTGTGCTACTTCAATAGCATCAATAGATAATCTTTCAAGATTATTTGTAAATTCGTGTTTCTTTCAGAAACAACGATTATCATATCATAAAATATAAATAATATATTTACAGTAATAATCAAATTCTCGTAATATAGGAATCAAAGCATGTGAATCCATATTATCAATAGATAAATAAAAATATTCACAGTAAGTAATTCATATAAATCAAAACCATAAACTTAATGTATGTATCAGGTTCCTCACATAATAAACATGTATTTATAATTCAATCAATTGTTCCCGTTATGAGAAATCGAACCTTTCCCCGACCAATAATTACAAATAATACTTTAAGAAATGAACATAAGATTTCAATATGCGACTCGGTCGGCACAAAAGATAAACCAATTTGTTTTACATAAATGAAATACTTTGCAAAATTTGTCAGCCGCAATTCAAAGAACTTTCTAGAGTGAAATTAAATTTGTACCTCATTGGAAAGACACGATTCTTTTCTAGTGCTACCTCCGATCTAATTCATCAATTGGTTAGAGACTTGTGCTGATAATGTGTTATAAACTAGAGAGAAAATAGAGAATATAGTAGAGAATAAGAATTCTATATATTCAAGTATATCGAAGTGTGTCGAAAAGTGTGTACAATATGAGGACCAAATGCCTCTATTTATAATGGTACAGAGCTAGGGTTTTAGAGTTAATTACTTGGTCAACACTCATATGATGTATATCTAAAAGATATTTACAACAAGATTTAATTATTTTCCTTTTTTCTCATTTATTCAAAAAAAATCTTAAGGGAAACTAGTATTTGATCTTTACTTTACACATATACGTTTGTTGCACACACATATTTCCCAAGTTACGAGTTTTAAAATTAGTGACACGTATTATTGTTATGGAATAGATGGGATTATGGGAATTAAAAGTAATGAAATGAAATGGTTTCCCTCTAAAAAAAAAGTAATGAAATGCTTAATACAAATTATACAAATCTAGAACACTTTTACATGAAAAATGAAGAATTAACATCATAACTCGTAAGTAAGATTTTTTTTATTTGAAAAAGAAAATGTAACACTTTTAAAATATAGAGCAATAGATGCAACAAGTTATAAAATTTGAATTTTGAAATTCAAAATGATAAATAAATTGTCTATGAGAATCGAACCATGACCACATGGCTAAAACGCCATGCACTCTCTACAAGCTGAACTAAGGCGGCGTGTCAAATCAAGTCTTATATTTAAGGGGGAGAAAAACCATATATTCTTTGAAGTTATGTTTCAAAACTTTTCAAACTAAAAAATAAACAATAGTTCTCATCAAAATTTAAAACATAAATAATGGCTCTTCTTACTTTTTTTATCCCTTCTCTTAGTGTCATACATGAGATCTCATACATGAAATATATAACTATTTCCGGCGGCAGTAGCGGTCAACTCCGACGACTTTTTTCGGTGACTTTTTCCGATGATTTTTTCCGATATATGACTCTTTCCGACGACTTTTTTCCGATGACATTTTCATATATACATGAATCACATACATGAGTATAGTATATATGAATAGCATACATGACTTGTTTTCATGTATGCTACTCATGCATGTCGGCGATCATCTCCGACTAGAATTTTTCTATAGACTTTTCGACGACATACATGAATAACATGTCATTTATACTGTTCATACATGAACAACATACATGACATATGTTCATGTATGATACTAATGTATGTTATTCATGTATGCTATTTTCATATATGTTATTTATGAATCTTCGTGTATGTTGTGTCTTGTGTATGTGTTTACATGTATGTGTATATTAGGATATAAGCTTATCTTACATAAGCGTACGTACTTCTTGTATGTCTCATTACAGTCTTCGTGTATATTATTTTTCATGTATGCATACATTCAAGCTACTTCAAGTATTATGTTGTATATACACGAAGATTCATACATGAAAGTTATTCTTTGTGTATGTGCTAGAAGAAACTCAGTCATATGCCTGGAATTTTGACAAATTTTGGTTTCTTCGTCGCCGGATTTTTTCGCAGGCAATCACGCCGCCTCCGTTGCCGGAAATTATTGTCGTCGCCGAAAATATGTTGTTTTTCATGTATGCACACACACAAGTTACTTCAAGTATGATGTTATATATACACGAAGATTCATACATGAAATCTCCCAGATCGGCCAGCATCTATAAGCTTTCACCCAAGCTGAGATTATAAATGTTGGCCGATCTGGGAGATTTCAGGTGGGGCGAATACTGCTCTGTTGACTGCAAGAGAGATTGATTATCATAGGGTGGTTTGGTGTTATGTTAGTGTGCCGAACACCTCTTCATTTTGTGGCAAGCCATCAACACCAACCTACTTACTCGAGATAAATTAGGGGTCTGTCATATGACTATTACCTGTCCTGTTTGTGAAGATCATATTGAAAGTCACTCACATATATTTGTTTTTTGAATGTCAGTTTTCTCAACTTGTGCTTCGTAGTATGGCGGGCTGGTTTGGTGATCTCACCTGGCCGACGTCCCTCACGGCTTGGGTGTCTTGGATTAGGAATCAAAGAGGTTTATATGGTGCTATTCTTTCGGCTCTTTTGGCTGCTTTGATTTATAGACTTTGGTTAAATAGAAATAAGTGTATTCATGATAGATGTTCTTTTAACGTTTTGCACATCAATAGTTTCATACAAGGAGATGTGAAGGTTAGAATCTTGAGAGAAAGAAAGAAAAAGCTCTCTATATTTGATCAAGGCCTTATGCATGGGTTTGAGGATCTGTAAGTTGCTGGTAGTTTGAACATGTTTGTAATTGTATTGGTTTTGCTTGTTTGAAATGAAAAGTTATTCCATTGTTCCAAAAAGTAAGAAGGTTTCATTAAGGGCAATATTTACATCCTACTATTTTGAGAGCTAAACTTTGTGTTTTAAGTTTTGCATGCTATTATTTACCTTTAATTGAAGGAATGGCTATTACGAGTTTTTACTCAATTTTTTGCCACCCTAAATTGTAAGCCATCTGTCCATCATAAATTATCTTTTTTAATTTTGTTTTTTCTTATATCTCATAAATTATGATCATGATCATTAAGTTTACAAATTATATAAAAACTAAAGTCTAATTTATTATGTTCCTTCGAAATATGTTCAAACAGTGAACTTCTGTGTAGAAAGTAGAGGTAGTAAATTTGGCTCGACCCATTACCCGGGATTTGGGTTGGACTGGGTTAGGAAATTAGAGGCCCAAAAAAATTCGAGCCGAAAAAGCCCGCCCAGATAGCTCCCCGAGCCGATCGGGCTTCGGGCCAAAAAAAACTAGGGGGTTTCGGGTCAAAAAGTCCGCCCGGTAATATTATGAGTTTTTTAATTAATATTTAATAGGAATAATTCAAAAACCCTAGACCTTTTTGTCTTTCTCTATTTCTCATCTAAGCTACTCCAGTCCCCACCTTTCTCATCCCTTCCGCTCTCACTCTCATTCGTCGTCTCTCTCTCTGCTCTCATCGAATACAGCAGCAGCAACAACGCACCATCACAGGCGTCCTACTCCTTCTTCGGCGAGTCTCGCTGGTCGCTGCCTTGTCTCTATCGAATGGCATCACTTTCTCCACCTCTCTCATCTTCCTCCCTTCGGTGCTCTCTCTTCTCCCTCTGATGGAAATCCGGCGAATCCGCCGTCAGCACCATCATCGACACCGCCGTGGACGCAGCGTCACCATATAATAGCCTTTTTCTTAAAGACTCCAACTTGATGTGATAAAGATTTCACTTTTTATTTTTTCTTCATCAATTTCGTTTCTTATAAGGATATGAGTCACTGTTTGGCCAATTTGGATCCTTTTGTTTCTTTTTGTGGGTTTTTTATTTGTGTATGGAATGGAGCTCTGTTTTGTATGGAATGTGTGCGTGTGTTTCAGTTGTGGTTTATTGATTAATCGGATTTTTTTGGTTGAGAGGATATGATTAATCACCTTAGTTCTGGTTGAGATGAGTGTCAAAATCCTTGTGATTTCGTAACTTGGTTATGGAAGTTTAAGAAATCTTATTTGTAATTCTATAATATTGAGTTTCTTGGATTGATTAGATTGTTGCTGGCTCAAAAGAATTTTATGAAGTGTGTGCTGAATAGTGAATTCAATGTCTTGACTTAAATTGCTTGATATGTAGCTTTTTTTTGTTTTTGTTTTTTTTTTATATGTAGTAAAACTAAAATTCAGTGGTCTAATATCATAGAAGTAATTTCAGATTTTCTTCTTAGCTTTAGTTTATAATTTTGATTCCCTCTCATCTTCTTTCAAAATCCGGCAATGGTTGCCGGTCTTTTACCATCGTCGTCGCCGCTGAGTTGCCCATCCATCACCAATCCACTGCCGTATTTCCGACCGGCCACCGGCCACGACTATCCTTATCTGAGACTAAGAATCGTGAAAAAGGTATGAAATATGAATTATCTTATACGAAGCAAATATTGTTTATATATACTCAGTCATTAATATTTTTCCATAATGTTATAGGAATATACCCAACTCAAAGCTTGGAGGATATAAATGATGATGTGGTGGAGTTAATTGATGCTTCAACCCCTATGACAGCGGGTGCTACTTCTGTGAGTAAACCAGGTACTACTCCTACTGTTGACCATGGTAGTACTGGTGATAAGTCTAAAAGCAAGAGTGTTAGGGAGAATTATTCTGAAAATGCTGATAGGGATGCTAAAAAGCGAAATCTAAGGTGTCATTTTTTTTTTTACAAAGTTGGCAAAGTAGCTGGGGTAGAAAAATGCAAATGCAAACATTGTCAAATGCTATATACTTGTAAAGTTGAGTCTGGTACCACTCAGTTGAAGCGTCACATGCAGAAATATTTTAAAACTCCTAAGTATCATGATGTGAGTGAGTTGTTAGATAATAGAGCCCAATTATTGAAGAAATTGAAGTTTGATAGTAAGACATATCGAGATGTTTTGGCTAGAGCTATCATTAAGCATGATTTTCCTTTCAATTATGCTGAGTATGATGGGGTTAATGCAGTGAATATGGTTATAAATCCTGAATTCAAACCTATTTCTAGAAACACAACAAAAGATGATTGTCTTGGAGTATACCATTCTGAAAAGAACAAGTTGAAGAGTTTGTTAGCTGCTCATTCTGGGTAAATTTGCTTGACATCTGATTGTTGGACTGATGTTACTTCACGGGATTAAATGAGTGTGACTGCACATTTCATTGATTCAAATTGGAAGTTAAATAGTAAATTGCATTCATTTTGTGAGTTAGACACGCCTCATTCTTATTTTGAATTATCTTCTAAATTGCTTTGGATGCTTAAGGATTGGGGCATAGAGTCTAAAATTTTTTCATTCACTTTGGATAATGCAAGTTCCAATGATAGCATGGCTATAATTCTCAAAAGATAGGCTGAATTTGCAAGATGGTTTGTTATGTCAAGGTGAATTCTTTCATGTGAGGTGTTGTGCACACATCTTGAACTTAATTGATCAAAAAGGTTTGAAAGTTGTGGATAATGCTTTGAAAGAATTAGAAATAGTGTTAAGTATGTGAGAGGATCGGATGTGAGGTTGAGGGATTTTTCAAAAATGTGTGGAAGAGGTGAATTTAGGAAATGTCAGTGGGGGTTTCTTAAAGTTGGATGTGTCTACTAGATGGAATTAGACGTATATTGTTAGTCCCAAGACGGATACCTTGGTGTAGAGAGGGGGTGAATACACCAAGGTTTAAAAACTTTTCCAAATTAAAACTCTTTTGAGAGAGCCTGCTGTGTTCGATCCAGCTGGATGACAGCTTGATTGACACAGCTGGCTGTGTCAGTGTGTGCGGAAGTTGGTGGGTTTGGAAAGTCCGACTGTTGCTTCAAATTATATTGCAAAGCTCTGTTTCACTTTTCAGTTAGTCAGTTTATGCAGCTTGAAATAATGCTCATGATGAGTTAGCAGAATGCATAAAACAAAGCAGTAAAGAACAAAGCAATTTTAACGTGGTTCGGAGTAACACCTCCTACGTTCACGACCAGATTCACTGGTAATTCACTACCACTTGATTTCCAAGTACCAAGCAACTTCACAACTCTAACCTGAGTTGTGTTCCAACAGTTTACGGGCACTGTCAAGCCTACACCTTTCAGTTTGCGGGGACTGAAAAAACCTGACTTACAGTTTCCGGGTACTGTAAAACCTGACCACTCGAATTACACGCTTCGAGCAGGCGTACCTTGACCTAACCACCTAACCTTTCTGGGTTTGGGTTTGGGTATAGGTTTTCCAACTATGAACGAGTTCTTACAATGAAGAACAAGGAGTATGATGAACTCGTTCAAACTAGGCTTAAGATATTTCTATTATAATCTATTCTGCCTATGACTGAATATGTGAACAACTAAGAACACATCTGAATGGCTGGGTATTCTTGAAAGATTTGGCTTTAAAGATCGTTGTTTATTTTTCTGTTTGCTCTTTTTATTTCTTCAGTCGTCTCGCCAGCCTCACCAGTCCTCTTCTTCTCTTCAATGGTGAGGAGATATATATAGGTGGGGATTCAAACTAGCCGTTAGAAGAGAGCCGTTTGAATCTTACCTACTCTCATTGACTTCTGGCCTTTAACCTACGAAGTAGGTCTGCATTTGCAGAAGCTATTCCTCATCTCTGATTGGACCATATTAGATGAGATCTTCTGACACCGGGATCTTGTCTTGGAGTTGGTCTTCGTCTTCGAGCTGCTAAGCGTCTCTTCTGTGTCTTCAGCGTCTTCGACTCTGCTGCGTCTCGACTCTGAGCTGTGTCTTAGACCTGAGCTGTATCATCAACCTGAGCTGTGTCATTAACCTGAGCTGTATCTCAGACCTGAGCTGTGTCATCGACACTAAGCTGGGTCTTTTACACTGAGCTGGGTCTTCGACACTGAGCTGGGTCTCCGTCACTGAGCTGGGTCTTGATACTGCTAGGTCTTTGACTCTGCTTGGTCTTGCTCTGCTGAGTCTGCTCTGCTAAATTCCTCAGCTGTGTCTTCTGCCATGTCTTCTGCTGTCTTCAGCGACTCTACCTGAAACTTGGAAACTCTATAAGCTCAAACAGGTGAGCTGGAAACAACACAAAGTTTGTACATTCATCTACTCGGTTGGGGCCAGCTGGGTTTTGGTATCACTTCAAAACATGTTTATTAATTTCCCAACAATTTTCCCCTTTTTGATGATGCCAAAACCTTTACAAGCTTTTACAGATAAACACAAAACAAAAATCCTAATTAAACTCTCCCTGGCTGCTCCGAATGCCTTGACAAGAGTTTGCGCTCTTTCTCCAGTTGCATTTCCAGCTCGCCATTAGCCTCTCTTCTATCTTTCCCTTTTTCTTTCCAGTTAGATGATCTAACCTTTCCCTTTTTTTTCTTTCCCTTTTTCTGTCATATTCTTTCATATTCTTTCCCCCTTTTTGGTTCATCAAAATGATATTAGGAGGGAGGGAAGTCGAGGTCTGGCGGCGGCGTTCTGGCAATAATTTCTTCCCATTTGAGGTAACTCCAGTCAGCTTGGAGTTAAAACCAATCGATGCATTTTGGCTCTTCCTTTTTCGGCAGATACCAATTGATGGTCATTCTCAGCTGTATGACTCAGTTTGGAGTGAGTCATCTTGTCTTTCTTTCTCTGCTGAAAGACACCGTTTGCGAGGTTCCCTCTCAATTGGATAAACCAATTGGGTTTTATCAGCTGGGTTTGATTCCCCCTGACTTGATAAATTCATTTTGAAATCCTTGGGGTTCCTGCTAAGTTAGTCCAGCTGTGTCCGATTCCTTCTTGATGACATACGGTGATCCAGCTGAGTATTTCCTGCTGGATGCTCTTCTTGAAAATTCTGCTGGACTGGGATGAGATCAATTGTTGATACCAATTGATGGTGAATCTGCTGAACTGAGTTCCTCCTCAGCTTGATTCCTCTTCTGGATTCTGCGATCCAAGTTTGATCTAGCTTTGTTTGATATCCAGAGGATGACATTTGATAGTTCAGCTGGATTTTTCTCTTGATTCTCCACTTGAATATTCTGCTGGATTGATTTTGCCCTCAACTGATATCACAGTTGTGTCGATTTCCAGCTCGGTGGAGTTCCCCCTGAATTTGATAGTAGGTGGTTGTCTTTTCTCAGCTGCTTCCTACTTGAGCCAGTGATTTTCTCAACAATTACGTTCATCTGTCAACTTGATCTCTTATTTTATGAAGACAGTCAGCTGTTCCATGATCAGCTGAGTTCACTGCTACTTTGCGGGGTAGAATCTTCGATTTCCTGTTCTTTGCATTGCATTCATGCGCATTGAACTCACCAGGAAAACCGTAATCATAACAATTGGCTGATGGACAGCAGATTATGCTAAAGTCCATCAACATAAGAGACATTTGATATTATTATTATTATTATTATTATTATTATTTGTCTCAAATAAGCCAAATCCTTTGATGCATCCTTTCGAGATATCACCAAAGGTTACCTGGGACCAGTACGCTTGACATATTCTTTGAAGAGCTTTGAGGTGAGTTATGAGCTTTGATCACCAACTGTCTTTCTTTCACAGCACGCTTGATGACTCCTCAAAAATGCGCATGTCCCTCTTTGACCTGTTATCACTCCTTCGACACCCAGTTGTGATTGGGTCCGACTTTGTTGTTGAGGGTTCCATTGATAACCCAGATTTGTCCTTATCTTTTATGAGTGATACTTCTGATTGGTCCTTGAAAGGGTCCTTTCTTCTTTGGACCTTGATGGCTGCTTGAACTCCATTTTCTTTGATGCAGTCCATTTTCAAACTGGAGCCTGTCAGCTTGATATCCCGTCTGCTGGAATCTTGATGTGAAGTTTGGTTGATTTCCAGCTTTATAATCAGCTGAGATCCTTCTCAGCTGTCTTTTTAGTTGACCTTGATGTCTGTGCTGGATGACATTCAGTCTTTGATTTTGATTCCAGTCAGCTGGATTTATCAGCTGCCTTTGAGCTCTGTGATCAGGTGGGAGTTGCTGCTTTTCTTGGGCTTGGAATTGCCGAGCAGTTTTCTTCTTTGATAGAACTGAGCTTGGAGAGCTGGCTTGATTATGTACGACCTCTTTGGTACATTCTTGGCTTGGTTCCAGCTGTGTTTGCATTGGCTGGAGCCATTCTTTGATCTGATTCAGCTTTGGCCATCTTCAGCTTCTTGATCAGCTGTGTTTTCTCATCTTCAAGCTCCTGATCATTCTTATGCTTGTGCTCATTCCTTAGCTCTGAATTCTCAGCTGGCTAGATTTCAAGGATTTCTAGCAATCTCTTGAAGTTATTGAGCACTTCTTCGATGAGGTCTCTTTAGCATGGAGTGAGTTGTGTCGTGTCCAGTTGGGTGATCTGTTGCTTCTTCTTTCATCTCTTGAGACTGTTGGTCCCAAGACGGATACCTGGTGTAGAGGGGGGGTGAATACACCAAGGTTTAAAAACTTTTCCCAGTTAAAACTCTTTTGAGAGAGCCTGTCGTGTCCGATCCAGCTGGATGACAGCTTGATTGACACAGCTGGCTGTGTGAGTGCGTGCAGAAGTTGGTGGGTTTGGAAAGTCCGTTTGTTGCTTCAAATCATATTGCAAAGCTCTGTTTCACTTTTCAGTTAGTCAGTTTATGCAGCTTGAAATGTATGCATGAGAGGTTAGCTAAATGCATAAAACAAAGCGATAAAGAACAGAGCAATTTTAACGTGGTTCGGAGTAACACCTCCTACGTCCACGACCAGGTTCACTGGTAATTCACTACCACTTGGTTTCCAAGTACCAAGCAACTTCACAACTCTAACCCGAGCTGTGTTCCAACAGTTTGCGGGCAGCATCGTCAAGCCTACACCTTCGCTTCGGCAGTGCGAAGAACCTAACCACTCGAATTACACGCTTCGAGCAAGTGTACCTTTTACCTAACCTTTCTGGGTTTGGGTTTGGGTATTGGTTTTCCAACTATGAACGAGTTCTTACAATGAAGAACAAGGAGTAAGATGAACTCGTTCAAACTAGGGTTAAGATATTTTTCTGATCTATTCTGCCTAAGACTGAATGTGTGAACAACTAAGAACACAGCTGACTGGCTGGGTGTTCTTGAAAGATATGGCTTTGAAGATCGTTGTTCATCTTTTTGTTTTGCTCTTTTATTTCTTCAGTCGTCTCTTCACCAGTCTCATCTCTTCAATAGTGGAGGAGATATATATAGGTGGAGATTTAAACTAGCCGTTGGAAGAGAGCCATTTGAATCTTACCTACTCTCATTGACTTCTGGCCTTTAACCTACGAAGTAGGTCTGCATCTGCAGAAGCTATTTCTTCTCTGATTTGTCTGCGTTAGATAAAATCTTTTAACATCGGGATCTTGTCTTAGAGAAGGTCTCCGTCTTCGAGCTGCTAAGCGTCTCTGCTGTGTCTTCAGCATCTTGGACTCTGCTGCGTCTCGACTCTGAGCTGTGTCTTAGACCTGTGCTGTATCATTAACCTGAGCTGTGGCTTCAACCTGAGCTGTGTCAATAACCCGAGCTGTGTTTTAGACCTGAGCTGTGTCATCGACACTAAGCTGGGTCTTTTACACTGAGCTGGGTCTTTGACACTGAGCTGGGTTTCCGTCACTGAGCTGGGTCTTGATACTGCTTGGTCTTTGACTTTGCTTGGTCTGCTTTGCTGAATACCTCAGCTGTCTGCTTAGCTGTGTCTTCTGCTGTCTTCAGCGATTCTACCTGTAAACTTAGAAACTCTATAAGCTCAAACAGGTGAGATGGAAACAACACAGTGTTTGTACATTCATCTACTCGGTTGGGGTCAGCTGGGTTTTGGTATCACTTCAAAACATGTTTATTATTTTCCCAACAGAGACCATTTTACTCAGTTGTGTGTCCAGCTGTGTTTGCATTTCATAGCTAATCCTAGACAGCTAGCTAGGTAAGCTCAGTTTCTTCAACAACTGGGTTTGAGAATCTCATGAAGCAGGCATCTTTAATAAAATGCTTCATTTTCTGAGTCGGAAGAAAATACTTGATCTTCTTCTATCTTGCTCGACTTGAGCTCTTTATCATTTCTTCGGGAGGTCGACTCAGCTGGGTTTCTCTTTGGGTAGAGTTGCTTGTCGTGATGAGCCTTCACGATCTTCTTGTACCTTTCCTTGTTGTGTTCCAGCCTATTAATATTCCGTACATGCATGGCAACTTCTTCGTGCAATTCTTCTTTGCTCATATTTTTGAACTTCTTTCTGACTTTTTCAGTCTGAGCTGATTGAGCTGATCTTCTTGACTCTGCACTGAGAGCTGTCTCCTTTGCTTTGGAAGTCAGTTTCATTTGATACATCTGGCTGAATGATTCTCCGTTTGTAATTCCCAGATCAAATTCGTTGGCTTTTAGGATGGAGAACAATTTTTCCGTCTCCATGCTACCAAGATCAGTTCTGCTTTGGTGAACCACCTTGTGTGTACACCATTCTGAAGAAAGAGCTGCAAGAACTTTCAAGTTCTTATCTCGAACTGTATATTTCCTAGTTCGGATCGTCTCGATCTCGATGATGAGGTTGGAGAATCTGAGCTTTATTTCATCAATGGACTCGTAGGGGAGTTGCTTGAAGTTGTCGAACTTCTGGCATGCAACTGAGAATTTGTTCTCTTGAATTTTCTCTGAGCCTTCACACAAATTGGCTAGAGTGTCCCACATCCCCTTAGTTGTCTCACAGTTGATAATCTTGCTGAGATAAGCGTCCGTCACCGTTGAGGAGATGACGTTGCGAGTGTAGCTGTCCAATCCAGCTTGTCTTCTTTTTTCTGGGGAGTACTCATTCCTTGGATTCACAACTTGCCGGAGTACTGGTTCAGCTCCAGGTGTGGGTTCTGCTTTTCTTTCTGACTTCATGATGATGATGGGTCCGTCTGGGATAACATCCCACATCATGTCGTTTTGCGCGCACAGAAAGCTTTTGAGTCGGAACTTTCATATATGAAAATCATCGACTGAGAATGTTGGAAGAATCCTGCACAGAGAAGATTCCATGAAAGTATGCAATATAATGATTTTAAAAAGATTTTGAAAAAAAATTAAGGATCTGTTCAGGTGACCACTATCAGCAACGAATCTGATTTGACACAGATACAGTGATCTTTTGAACCACTGCTCTGATACCAATTGTTGGTCCCAAGACGGATACCTTGGTGTAGAGGGGGGTGAATACACCAAGGTTTAAAAACTTTTCCCAGTTAAAACTCTTTTGAGAGAGCCTGCTGTGTCCGATCCAGCTGGATGATAGCTTGATTGACACAGCTGGCTGTGTGAGTGCGTACGGAAGTTGGTGGGTTTAGAAAGTCCGTCTGTTGCTTCAAATCATATTGCAAAGCTCTATTTAACTTTTCAGTTAGTCAGTTTATGCAGCTTGAAATGTATGCATGAGAGGTTAGCTAAATGCATAAAATAAAGAGATAAAGAACAGAGCAATTTTAACGTGGTTTGGAGTAACACCTCCTACGTCCACGACCAGGTTCACTGGTAATTCACTACCACTTGGTTTCCAAGTACCAAGCAACTTCACAACTCTAACCCGAGCTGTGTTCCAACAGTTTGCGGGCCTTTATCAAGCCTACACCTTCGGTTTCAGTGCGAAGAACCTAACCACTCAAATTACACGCTTCGAGCAAGCGTACCTTTTATCTAACCTTTCTGGGATTGGGTTTGGGTATGGGTTTTCCAACTATGAACGAGTTCTTACAATGAAGAACAAGGAGTAAGATGAACTCGTTCAAACTAGGCTTAAGATATTTATTCTGATCTATTCTGCCTAAGACTGAATGTGTGAACAACTAAGAACACAGCTGACTGGCTGGGTGTTCTTGAAAGATATGGCTTTGAAGATCGTTGTTCATCTTTTTATTTTGCTCTTTTATTTCTTCAGTCGTCTCTTCACCAGTCTCATCTCTTCAATGGTGGAGGAGATATATATAGGTGGAGATTCAAACTAGCCGTTGGAAGAGAGCTGTTTGAATCTTACCTACTCTCATTGACTTCTGGTCTTTAACCTACGAAGTAGGTCTGCATCTGCAGAAGCTATTTCTTCTCTGATTTGTCTGCGTCAGATAAGATCTTTTAACATCGGGATCTTGTCTTAGAGAATGTCTCCGTCTTCGAGCTGCTAAGCATCTCTGCTGTGTCTTCAGCGTCTTGGACTCTGCTGCGTCTCGACTCGGAGCTGTGTCTTAGACCTGTGCTGTATCATTAACCTGAGCTGTGGCTTCAACCTGAGCTGTGTCAATAACCCGAGCTGTGTTTTAGACCTGAGCTGTGTCATCGACACTAAGCTGGGTCTTTTACACTGAGCTGGGTCTTTGACACTGAGCTGGATTTCCGTCACTGAGCTGGGTCTTGATACTGCTGGGTCTTTGACTTTGCTTGGTCTGCTTTGCTGAATACCTCAGCTGTCTACTTAGCTGTGTCTTCTGCCATGTCTTCTGCTGTCTTCAGCGATTCTACCTGTAAACTTAGAAACTCTATAAGCTCAAACAGGTGAGCTGGAAACAACACAGAGTTTGTACATTCATCTACTCGGTTGGGGTCAGCTGGGTTTTGGTATCACTTCAAAACATGTTTATTATTTTCCCAACAGAGACCATTTTACTCAGTTGTGTGTCCAGCTGTGTTTGCATTTCACAGCTAGTCCTAGACAGCTAGCTAGGTAAGCTCAGTTTCTTCAACAACTGGGTTTGAGAATCTCATGAAGCAGGCATCTTTAATAAAATGCTTCATTTTCTGAGTCGGAAGAAAATACTTGATCTTCTTCTATCTTGCTCGACTTGAGCTCTTTATCATTTCTTCGGGAGGTCGACTCAGCTGGGTTTCTCTTTGGGTAGAGTTTCATGTTGTGATGAGCCTTTACGATCTTCTTGTACATTTCCTTGTTGTGTTCCAGCCTATTAATATTCCGTACAAGCGTAGCAACTTCTTCGTGCAATTCTTCTCTGCTCATATTTCTGTGCTCCTTGTTGGTCATTCCAAGCTGAGCTGATTGAGCTATTTTTCTTGATTCTGCACTGAGAGCTATCTCATTTGCTTTAGACGTCAGCTCTGTTTGAGATATCTGGTTGGATGATTCTCCGTTTGTGATCCCCAGATCAAATTCGTTGGCACAGGATGCAGAACAATTTTTCCGTCTCCATGCTGCCAAGATCAGTTCTGCTTTGGTGAACCACTTTGTGTGTACACCATTCTGAGGAGAGAGCTGCAAGAACTTTCAAGTTCTTATCTCGAACTGTATATTTTCCAGTTTGGATCGTCTCGATCTCGATGACGAGGTTGGAGAATCTAAGCTCCATTTGATCAATGGACTCGTAGGGGAGTTGCTTGAAGTTATCGTACTTCTGGCATGCAATTGAGAATTTGTTCTCTTGAATTTCCTCTGAGCCTTCACACATCTTGGCTAGAGTGTCCCACATCGCCTTAACTGTCTCGCAGTTGATGATCTTGCTGAGATAAGCGTCCGTCACCATTGATGAGATGACGTTGCGAGCGTAGCTGTCCAATCTAGCTTGTCTTCTTTCTTCTGGAGAGTACTCCCTTTTGGGCTTCACAACTTGCCGAAGTATTGGTTCAGCTCCAGGTGTGGTTTCTTCTTCTCTTTCTGACTTCATGATGACGATGGGTCCGTTAGTGATAACATCCCCCAACATGTCGTGTCGTGCGCACAGAAAGCTTTTGAGTCGGAACTTCCAGATCTGATAATCATTGACAGAGAATGTCGGAAGATTCCTGCACAAGAAAGATTCCATGACAGTATGCAATATAATGATTTTAAAAAGATTTTGAAACTTTGAAGGATCTGTTCAGGTGACCACTATCAACAAAGAGATGCTGACTTGACACAGATACAGTGATCTTTTGAACCACTGCTCTGATACCAATTGTTGGTCCCAAGACGGATACCTTGGTGTAGAGGGGGGGTGAATACACCAAGGTTTAAAAACTTTTCCAAATTAAAACTCTTTTGAGAGAGCCTATTGTGTTCGATCCAGCTGGATGACAGCTTGATTGACACAGCTGGCTGTGTGAGTGTGTGCGGAAGTTGGTGGGTTTGGAAAATCCGTCTGTTGCTTCAAATTATATTGCAAAGCTCTGTTTCACTTTTCAGTTAGTCAGTTTATGCAGCTTGAAATAATGCTCATGATGAGTTAGCAGAATGCATAAAACAAAGTAATAAAGAACAAAACAAATTTTAACGTGGTTCGGAGTAACACCTCCTACGTCCACGACCAGATTCACTGGTAATTCACTACCACTTGGTTTCCAAGTACCAAGTAACTTCACAACTCTAACCTGAGTTGTGTTCCAACAGTTTACGGGCACTGTCAAGCCTACACCTTTCAGTTTGCGGGTACTAAAAAAATCTGACTTACAGTTTCCGGGTACTGTAAAACCTGACCACTCGAATTACACGCTTCGAGCAGGCGTACCTTGACCTAACCTTTCTGGGTTTGGGTTTGGGTATAGGTTTTCCAACTATGAACGAGTTCTTACAATGAAGAACAAGGAGTATGATGAACTCGTTCAAACTAGGCTTAAGATATTTCTATTCTAATCTATTCTGCCTATGACTGAATATGTGAACAACTAAGAACACAGCTGACTGGCTGGGTGTTCTTGAAAGATTTGGCTTTGAAGATCGTTGTTCATTTTTCTGTTTGCTCTTTTTATTTCTTCAGTCGTCTCGCCAGCCTCACCAGTCCTCTCCTTCTCTTCAATGGTGATGAGATATATATAGGTGGGGATTCAAACTAGACGTTGGAAGAGAGCCGTTTGAATCTTACCTACTCTCATTGACTTCTGGCCTTTAACCTACGAAGTAGGTCTGTATCTGCAGAAGCTATTCCTCATCTCTGATTGGACCATATTAGATGAGATCTTCTGATATCGGGATCTTGTCTTGGAGTTGGTTTTCGTCTTCGAGCTACTAAGCGTCTCTTCTGTGTCTTCAGCATCTTCGACTCTGCTGCGTCTCGACTCTGAGGTGTGTCTTAGACCTGAGTTGTATCATCAACCTGAGTTGTGTCTTCAACCTGAGCTGTGTCATCGACACTAAGCTGGGTCTTTTATACTGAGCTGGGTCTTCAACACTGAGCTGGGTTTCCGTCACTGAGCTGGGTCTTGATACTGCTGGGTCTTTTACTCTGCTTGGTCTTGCTGTGCTGAGTCTGCTCTGCTGAATTCCTCAGTTGTGTCTTCTACCATGTCTTCTGCTGTCTTCAGCGACTCTACCTGAAACTTAGAAACTCTATAAGCTCAAACAGGTGAGCTGGAAACAACACAAAGTTTGTACATTCATCTACTTGGTTGGGGTCAGCTAGGTTTTGGAATCACTTCAAAATATGTTTATTAATTTCCAAAATATATGATGATCGAAAGTACAATCAAATATCATCGTGCATTCACTAGTTTGAGCTATAATGACACAAATTACAAATATTGTCCAACTAATGAAGAGTGGGAAAGAAGAGAGAGGATTTGCACCCTCTTAGCCCTATTTTTCGAGATCACTAACTTGATATCCGGATCAACTTATCCCACCTCAAGCTTGTATTTTAGGCAAGTTGCAAGAATAGAAATGAAGTTGCATGAATACTTGAATTCTGAAGATGAAGTGATCAAAGACATGATTAAACGGATGAAAGTTAAATTTGACAAGTATTGGAATTGGGCTAATGGCCTGTAAATTCCTCAACTTTCAGCAATTTCTGGTTTTGCTCTCCATCTAAAGATTTTGTCCCTAAATTACTCAACTTTCAATTTGTTCTGATTTTGCCTCCAACGACAAGTTCCGGCAAAATAAATTTGAGAATTTGCCAACATGGTATAAATCAATTTGTATGGCATTTACGTGGCACCTGGGTGGTATTAAAATATGATTTAGGTAATGATGTGACAAATAATATAAAAAAATTAAAAGTGCATCGCTCCAACTCTCTTTTCTCTCTCACCTTCTTCTCTTTCTTTCACCTCATCGACACCATGAATGTGCATATTCACCGGACCACCTTTATGAATGCGTAACAGTCTTGCTAAATCAGAGAAGAAATTTGCCATCATCATCATATTCAATTCACCCCATCTGGTCTGGTCTGCAATTCATCTCACCCATTCCCCCGACGATGACGAGC
Source organism: Agastache rugosa (assembly GCA_031470985.1). Lineage (NCBI taxonomy): Eukaryota > Viridiplantae > Streptophyta > Magnoliopsida > Lamiales > Lamiaceae > Agastache > Agastache rugosa. The sequence continues at coordinate 10,880,723 of CM062605.1, read as the reverse complement.
CGCTGTCGTTTTCCTCACCCAAAACAGCAGTAAGCAAAACGGGTGCCAAATTCAAGAACCCATCAACAGAGTACATTAAAATTTTCAAAGATAATCTTACAACTCCAAATTAATAAGCATAAACCATTCCAACAAGACGAACATGTGCCAAATTATCCATGCCGCCGCGACATCGCTAGTGCCAGATAAGGCTCCGGCGAGGTCTTTGTCGCAGCCTATTCACCTTTGTTAACCCTAGATCTAGCCCTTATTTTTTTTTATTTTCATTTGTGGGAGCAAGTTTTCTTGATTTTTTTTAAGTTGGATTTGGAGTGTTGAGTCTGGGATGTGTCGCATTGGTAATGAGCTCTAGGTTTTGGGGAAAGGTAGTGGAGGTTAAGTTGGCGGCGGTCGCCGAATTTGTAGAAAGATTAAAGGAGGTGAGAAAGAGAGAGTCAAGAGAATGTTGGTTGGGTGGTAGATGGGTGGCGGTGGGGGTTTCTTATTTTATTTTTCCGGTGGAAAAAATGTATAGGGAGAGTGAAGAGAATGTTGATGGATTTTTTTTATTTAGTCCAAAACGACGTCGTTTTGAACTAAGTGAAACAATGTCATTTTTTTCGTCGGCTGACATGACCATCTAGGATATTCAGGCTACCATGTAAGCAGATAATTTGGGAAAATCCAACAATATAGGCAAAATCAGAATCAATTGAAAGTTAAGTAATTTAGGGGCAGAATCTTTAGATGGAGAGCAAAACCAGAAATTGCTGAAAGTTGAGGAATTTATAGGCCATTAACCCTATTGGAATTCATACTCTACTACTCTTGCATTAGAAAATGTTCTTGATCCAGAAAGAAAGGTGAGATACCTAACATTTGTATGCAAGAGACTTTATCCCAAAAATCATGAAGAGAAGGTGAAAATTGTGAAGGCAAACTCTTTGCTGCTTATGAACAAGATGGAGTTGCATCAACCTCAAACATAACTCCAATGTCAAGTTCATCATCTATGACTATGCCCGCCGATATGAATGTAAGTGTGATCTTGCACTATATATTTGTTTGATTTTATTATATATTTGTATTTAACTTCTATTAATTTTATGTTTTATTTATTTCATTTTAGGAGTATGATATAGAATTTCTTCAAGAGTCTTCAAATATTGGTAAATCAGAGCTTGATGTGTGTTTGGATGAGAGTATCGGACCTCCCGGTGTTGGTAAATCTTTAGATGCCATAGCATATTGGAAAAACAATGCACAACGAGTCCCTCGACTTGCAATGATGGCTTTTGATATTCTAAGTATTTCAATCACAACAGTTACTTCGGAGTCTATATTTAGTGTTGGAGGTTGTATCTTGCACAAGTATAGGAATTGTTTGCTCCCCGAAAATGTACAAGCTCTCATTTGTGCGCGTAATTGGTTGCATGGGTTTAAAGTGGATAAAAATTTAGGTAATGATATATTAATATCCTTATTTTTATAATTTGTAATTTTTGCTTTGAATTATAACTATTTGCATTTTTTTTAATAATATAGGTGCACAGAAAGTGGAAAAGATACATTTATCGAAGCAAGATTCAAATGTGGTTGATGTTTGATAATAAGAGGGAGGCATGGAAGATTTTTTATTTAATAATTGTAATATTCTGAATCGTTGTCTATTTTGACTAATGTTTAAGACAATGAAATTTTATTTGGTTAGTTTGAATTAGTATTTTCAAGCTACAAGACTAGTACGACTTTCAACTTTAAAATACTGTCATTTTATTGTGGAATGAATGATTGTCATTTTATTGTGGATTGAATGATTGATTTTAGTCGAAGACTTTATTTATAATCTTGTACATAATTATTTTTGTCAATTTATTTACTGAAAAATTATTTTTTAACATTTTTTTTCTTTTGTACTATCAGGCCGGTTTGGCCCGGTGGCCTGAAAGGGGCTGGGCTGGGTTGCAGTTTTGGCAGCCCGAAAAAATTTGGCCCGGCCCAACCCGAGAAAATGATTTTGGCCAAATGGGCCGGCCCGCCTCTTTTGCCAGCTCTAGTAAAAAGAGAGTAGGGGTGAGTATTCGGATTACGGATGGGATTTCTGCTAAATCCGATCCAAATCCGAAATCCGAAATTCTGAAAATAATTAATCCGATCCGATCCGAATGATCCGAAAATCCGAACCGAAAAAATCCGAAATTTTAACCCTAAATCCGATCCGATCCGAAAAATCCGAAATTCTCCAAACAAATTCCAAAATACCCATAAATTCGAAATTAATATAATTATTCATTTATTTTCATCCCATTTGGTAATTAGTAGCAAAAAAATCAAAAATAATATAGCAAACACAATACAATCAACAATCAACCAATCACAATTCACAACATAGAACATTCATAAACACCTAAGTTTACCAATCATTCATTCATTACAATCAAACAAAATAAAAATTGAAAATAAAAATGAGTTTCAAAATATCCACCAAATCAACTACAATTCCTCAAATCAATGCCTCTCTAGTCTCCAATATCTTACAAGTTCCAACAGATAATGGAGATTGATTAACCTGATGATTGTTTCAGTTCCATTATGAGACATCTACAAAAGAAAAAAAAATATTCGAAGTTAGATAATTTGCAACACAAAATCATCAAAAGTTATATACGAACTTACATTACAACTTGTTGCCGAAGAATCTATGATGGAAATTTGAGATGAAATCTCCCTTCTCTACTTCCTTTAGGTGTTTACACTATAAAAAGAAAAAAATATATAAAAATCCCGATAACCTTGAAGTTGAAAAAGCAAACAATCTTTGTCTGACTCTAGAAGTCTCTTAAAGTTATTGCATAGTTGTTCTAATAAATAAGAAGTATAGATAACAACAAAGCAGAAATACCGATAATTCAAACATACGAATTCAGCAAAAGAACCGAACAAGCTCACTATTCTCGATCGGAATTTACATGAGTTACAGAAGATGATTTTAGATATTATTAGTTATTTTGAGAAATCAAGTATCTATAATTAGTGCTGTCAAAACAGGCCCGGCCCGGCCGGCGGGCCTTTTCAGGCCGGGCTCGGCAAAATTCAGGCCCGACGAATTTTCGGGCCGGGCCGGCCCGGCCCGAAATAGGCAAAAGCCCGGTGGGCTCGGGCCGGCCCGGCCCGGCCCGGTAAAAATGTGCTCTATAAATTGATTTTTCGGGCCGGGTAGTGCTCCATATTTTCCGGCCGGTGAATTTTCGGGCCGGGCCGGCCAGCCCGATTTTTCCAAAAAGCCCGCCGGGCTCGGGCCGGGCCGGCCCGGCCCGGAAATTTGCCAGCTCTATCTATAATGATATTCCTATACTACGGTAGAGGATTCATGGTGTCAATAGCACTACTAAGTTATTGGATGGGAAAAAAGGGTAAAATAACTAAAATTTAGTAGGGCAAAATAAATAGTTTTCGAAATAGAGAAAAATCACAAAATAACGCAGAAAATCAACAAAAATAGAGAAAAATCAGAAAAACTTACCAATAAATCAGCCAAGGAAGACGATGGCAGAGGAGCAGAGGAGACGACGGCGGGCGGCGGGGGTTGGCGACGGCGGCGACACGCGAGGTGAGGCAGATGAGCAGCCGAGCAGATTTGAGATGGAGATTTGAGGGTAGGGTTTGAGGTGGGGATGGGTGTGAGCGGCTGGGAGTGGGAGGGAGCGGCTGTATTGACTATTGATGTATCATGTATTCTTTAGTTTTAGGGTTTTAGAATTTAAATGGATATCTATTACTATATTAAAGCAGAATAATTGCAATGCCTTTTCCCGCCCATTTATCTACTTTTCCCTCCCATTCTGCATGCCCCATGCATACTTCTCACTTAGCCAGATAGTTTCAATGTCTACCTCCTCAAAATGATCATTCATCTGATAAAAAAAATGACCATTGCCGCCCAAAAATTAATTTTGTGATTTAGATGACAACATTTTGCAGTAAAGTTGCTTATTATTTTGACATTATATATATATATTTGTAATTCTCTCAAAAAAAGTTATTTAGTACTATGTTACAAATTTTTGGTAAAATATATTATTTGGTGATACTTTATTTTTAAAATTTGTATGGATGAGTTTCTTAACTTGAAATCTTAAATCTTAATATTCAACATAAGTATTATATTATATATATATATAATATAATTGATTAATAATCAAGTAAAAAATAATTGTATTAATAATACTAATGAACATTATTATATAATTTTGGAGAATCATTTAGAATATAAATATATATTGAAATATGTATTAATTTTTTGATACTACGAATTAAAACACTCACTATCACACAGTGCAGCGCAACGCGCGCGGGTAAATCTAGTTAATAAAAATAATATAATATACATATATATATATAATTCGGATTTCAGATTTGTTAGGAGTTTTAAAGCTCCGATCCGAAAATCCGAAATTTTGAATTGAGGAAATCCGATCCGATCCGAAATCCGAAAAAATTCGAACCGAATTTCATATTTCGGTTATTTTACTCACCCCCAAAAGAGAGATCTGAAATTCAAGTCTTACTATTCGCTCTGCACAATTAAAAAAGCAGTTTGATTTACTATTTTATTCCTCTCTTTGTACTTGAAGCCCAAAATGGGCCGACCAATTGGAAGCATGTATATAAATTCGAGATCTTCTTGTATTTATTACATCAGATATATGTGAGACTTGTTTTTCATCTCTGTGCAACTTGAACCAAAAAAAAAATAACTAGAAGAAAGCTTGTGTTTAGAAAAATCACCAATTCCTTAATCCTTATTTATTAATTTTTCGAGTGTAAACTTTGCAGGGTGTGGTTCTGTATTTGTTTTATTTCTCCCTGCTAATTAAAGGAATTTTGCAATCATGACTTAATGAGATGTACTTAGCAAACTTCAACTAATAAAATAGCACGCAAATAACATAGCAGAAACAAATTTCAAAAGTCATGCATAATAATATGTTCGACTTAGTAATGAAAATGTGAGGATTTAACTTAGACCTCAATTTGCAGCCCCCTACACTTCTATAACAAAAACTTCACATAGTATTTAATAAATAAGCAAAACTATTGTGCTAACTTAAAAAATTCAGATCATAATAAAATTTATGGGTTCCGATCTCCATATTAGTCCTCCATATATTTTCGTCAAGAACAATATCCAAACTCTCTTCAAATTTTTATAGAAATGTTGCTCACGGATGAATTTACTCGCAAAGTCTTGACTCTGCAAATATGAATTTGTGTTTTTTTTTTTTAGTTTTCTCATTATTAACTCCTATCTATACACTCAGTTTGGTGAATATCACATCTTGATTTTCTTTGTTGATTTGGCACGTGGCAAAAAATTACCGTCCAATTGAATTTATAATCATCTACGAAATTTATATTATTATGATTTATATTTAGTTAAATATATTCAAATTTTATGTGGAAGATATAATTTGATATTTGATTTTTACACGGCACGTAGTGTGATTTAATTGGCCAAAACATGTAGTAATTTGTATACAAGTATATTTGTGATATATTCCCTCAAAAAAAAAGTATATATGTGATATGTCCCCCTCCATGGGAGCATATTTCTACAGATTTTCTCAATGCATTATTCCGTTTTAAAATATTAATTTGTTTTTTTTTAAGAAAATAAAGAATACAGGCTGATTCCTTAATTTGTCTTCGAGTTATTCGAAACTATGTATGTCAGATCTGAAGCACAAAAATAATACGACCAAACAGTTTTTTTTTTTTTTTTTTTTTTTTTTTTTTTTTTTGAGGAAAACGACCAAACAGTTTTAAACAAACCCAAAAAAAAAACATTAGATAAACTTTTTTTTTTAGGGAAAACATTTAATAAACTAAAAAATACTACTCCATTGCATGAAAGCTTTGTCATAACCTTGAGAAACGGGATGTTAATTTCTTTATTAATTATAAAGAAAAGAAATCGCACATAATGAATCTGTTTAGAGATGTCAATCGGGCCAACCCTTTCGGTTTCGGATCAACCCTATCGGGTTATCGGGCTATTCGGTCCGGGTTAAATCGGGTTGATTTTTTTTCGGGTTGAAAAAACTCAACCCTAATCCTAACCCTTCGGTTTTCGGGCTGGCCCGTCGGGTCACAAAGTTTGTAAATAAAAATTAAAATGTATATATTTTCTTGACTATTCAATATTTGTCGCAAAAAAACTACACACAAAAAAATTAAAAAGTAACAAAACAAGAATACGAGTGGCCCAAAAAATAGAAACTTGATTAAATCCAAAAAATAGCATCCAACAAATTAAAAATCTAGTAGCACTACACGACATGAAAAATAACAATAATATTCAACATTAATTAGTTATCTCACAAATGAAACTAAACACTTGAATGACATTCATCTTCTATGATTTTTGTGTAGAGCAAAAGAGTGCGCAACATACAACTACTACAAGTAATTAGTATTATGTATTATTTATTTTATTTTTTTAAAAATACATCAGGGTTATTCGGGTTGACCCTAACCCTGATCGGGCTAGCCCGGATAACCCTTCAACCCTAGCGGGCCAGCCCAAATAGCTCGGTTATGTATTCGGGTTGTAAAAAATCAACCCTAACCCTTTATTTTGTTCGATTTATTCGGGTCGACCCGTCAGGTTCGGGCTCAATTGACATTACTAAATTTGTTGACTCTTGAGATATAAGATACTCCCAAACTAAAATATTAATTGTCGGTTGATTAACTAATTGGCGGCCACGTCTCCATCAGAATATATTATCGTCCAAATGTGTATGTATATTAAGATAGCGAATAAATTGATTCTTTTATCTTTAATTATTTTATGAAAAAAAAATATAATTTGTTTTGAATAAAAGGATAAATTTGATACTTTTCATGCATTTGATAATTTGACATAATTTTTGTATATAATCAGAAATATGATACTTATTCGTAAATAAAAATTTTGACGGTTCGAAACACTTATTAGGGGATGAAATGAGTATATAAGACTTAGAATATAACTAATCAATTAATCGTAAACCTTCCAGCACATAATATCGTTAAACAGCATCTATGTTGGGTAGAATGAAACACTAAATTATTATGATTCGTTTATATATAACTACAACGTATGGACCAATCAAAATCAGTCTACAGATGATATAAACAAGGTAGGCCTGCGCGAATCTCATTAGTTTAGAAATTATTGTATATCTAATGGGATTTAGATAATGTATTTAATTCGAAATTAAACTACCAATTTAAGTCAAATGTAGTTGAACTGCCAGCCAAAACGTACTCTTGTAATGTAACGCAATTGAAATAATAATAATAATCTCCTCAAAAAAAAAAATAATAATAATAATAATAAATCATTATTCATTACTAACGCAATTGAAAAGACAATAAACAGATTATGTCTGTTAATTAAGAGTTTGATGGCGCCATGATGGAACGTAGGAACTGCTACCATGTCAAAAGTTGTCCTTCATATTAAAACAATTTGTACCTACAACTCGAAATTAATACTTGAAAATATAAAAAGTGGTGATAATTACAATTTTGGGTCTGATTCTAAGTAGAGTTAGATTATGCATGGTTGATCCTATTATGAACAACAATCGTCTTATTCTTTGTGATTGTGTCCGGAAATCATACTGATAAAGATCTCTAGCTTTGCAATGCCCCTAACATAGTCACATTGTGATGAAGTGGGTAAACAATTAGTGTGTTTTTTTTTTTTTTGCTTTTGTAATTTATTCAATGTGTAATTCATAACATGTGGTTTATTAAATGTTCAAACTAAAATTAACGGTGTTTCTTCCACGAAACTCAACTCAATTTTGAATTAAGAATTCCATTAAAAAACAATTTAAATTATATTTCTCAATTTTGAATTAACAATTCCATTAAACTACTTTACACGTAGAATCTTATTATTTTCAATTATATTTCTCAATTAAAAAAAAAACTACCATATCAACACATTTTTTTTAACTATTACTTAACAAATCTTAGACAAACTTTAGCAGAAATGAGAGAGGTTGTTGGTGAGAGTGTACGTACATTATATGATTGTCACGTAGCATATGGATTTTGGTAATATACCCGCAATCACAACAAAATTTTCCTTAAAAATGGTTCAACGGGATTTTCATATTTTCCTTATATATATATATATATATATATATATTTAACAATTTCATATTAATTATTGCAAACTCGGATATATACAAAATTATATATAAAATTAGAGACAAGAACTGTAAAATGGATTCACAATTATCGTTAATAGATGTATAATTAATGTATAGATTTTGATAGTACACTCACCCTCACATCCACAAAATTTCCCACAAAAATGGTTCAACGCGACTAATCAATGGAGTTCTAATTTCACATATATACATACATATTTTTCTTTTCCTTGAGTATAATTTCATGTTTAAAAAAAAAAAGATATAGTACAATTTCACGTTAGTTACAGCAAACCCCGATATATACGAAATTAAATATAAAATCATAGACAAGAATGTAAATTGGGTTCGTGATTGATTATCGTTAAATTCTGTGATCCAACCAACTAGACTTAACAAAAATACTTCTACTAGTTAATGAACCTTTGACATTTGGGTAACAATTAACAAAGTTAGACTCATTACACCTTTTATTTTAATAATATACTATACTCTTATAAGATAATAAGTGTGTGTGTGTGAACGTTGACGTTTAACCTATTCATAAAATATTTTTGACTCCATTTCTTCAAGTAAATGTTGATGTGACTGGTGTTGATTTCTACAACAACTTTTTTTCTAGGTTTAAACGAACTAAATAATCAACTACCTTGTTGACTGTTCACCTATATTAATTTAATTAAAAAAAAAAACAGATGAAGAATAGTTGAATGTTGTTGATAGCAATAAAATATATAATCAATTCAAGAAATAATTAAGAAGTAAGTATGCATGTATACCACCATTTTTAATCATTTTATATAATCACTTGTGGAATTTTGGACCTGTGTCAACAAAATTAAATTGTATGTAAACGTACTACACAAACTAATTATTACTAGTTATTTGGTACTCCCTATATATATTATTGTAATGACCCGGCTTCTGGACTGACGGTTGGCCCCACAAACCATCACGAGTCCTTTAATTTTTAGTGTGATTTGTCCTCACTCACACGCTTCATGAGAAAACTTTTCGGGAGGCCCCACAAACCATCACGAGTCATTTTTAGCGTGTTTTGTCCTCACTCACACACTTCCTGAGAAAACTTCCCAGGAGGTCACCCATTATAAAATTGCTCCAGGCCAGCACACTTAACTTGGAGTTCTTCCACAATGAGCCCCAGAAAAGAAGATACATTTTGATGGTATAAGTAGTCATATAATTCCTTTAAGCTCTCTTCGAATATGTCGTCCCATTCCGACATATTCTCGGAATCCCTCTCATTCGGGTGTTGTTTCGGTTCGTTCTTGCCTCCTTCACTTTGAAGTCTTATTGGAGCCGCTCCTAGTTCGTGCCTCTGCACCGGCGATCACTCCGTACTTCTGGCCCGAGCGTCACAATTATATATATGAATAAATCTATAATAAAACATAAATGGAGTTGAATAAAACCAAAAAGTTGGAAAGTAATATTCACGGGTTACTCTGGGAATCATTCTCAATTGAGTTTTGGAAGTAATCGAGGTGTGAAAGATGATAGCTTTAATATTGATAAGCAACATAATTGATATTGCCTCTATTCTCAAGTCAGCTTTTCTTGATTCTCGAATATTTTATCCTACAAATCAGGTTAAGTGTAAAAATACATTTATTAAGTGTATGTACTTAATCAGGATAAAATTTCTAGCGCTAAATCTTATTCTTGAGGGGTTTCGTATCGTTGATTAAAATATGTAAAACTACACCCATAAATTAAACAATAAACTTTTGTTTTCAAATCTCATTTTATACTTTCTGCCTCCCAGGTTAGTATGATTCAACTAATATTTTATATTTCACAATAAATCAAATATGCAATACACTTTTGGAGGACGAAGAGGGTATTTGCGAAGGAAGATAAATTTTATTTTTGGAAAGAATTTAAGAGATGACCTACACATATATACTCTCTCTATATATGTTATATGTATATTATTATTTTTTGTATTGAATGAAGGGGGAGCGGTGGAGTTTGGACTTCTCTATTTACAGAAAAGATCGTCAACGATTGAATGTCTCCGAATGGACTATATGTATATTATTATACATATAAGTAAACCAACATATGTATAACATTAATACAAACAATTAAGAAGCTTTATAGGTGAAGCATGCTGCACCAGGTTTTCCAAGTGCGATTTATTTCTTTTGTGTGGTTTGCAAGTCGTGACACAAGAATATTTAAATATGATTTATTTAATATGCACTTCAGATAGTGACAGCAAGTTACTCTCGTTATAAAAAATAAATAAAAAAATAGTGGAGGTTTTTCCAATCAATCACGACTTTATAAATATGAAAAATATCACTACGCTACAAAGCTAATTTTTAGTAGCTTTTTAGATCTATGCTGGCTTGATCTAAAGTGACTCACATGATGATTGAAATTAAGCCCCAAACATGGAAGAAATGCACAAATAACTCGTCCTATGTAATCATTTCGAATATTTTTGTAAAAGGCAAAGTAACAATTTTACCATTATTATCCATCAATCCCGCATTTATTTTCTTCACGCCTAACAAAATATTTACTATTTGAAGCAAGTTGAGGACAAGATAAAACTTTGAGCCCTACCAAACTTTGTGTTGCTGTGGGAATGACGCAATGTGGTCAAATGCACATAAATCAGTTGGGATTTCTTAAAGAGTTATCAATTTTGCAATAACGTAAAGATTTTTCTGGTGGATCGTCAAGATTTTCTCTTAGTTTTGCAGTTAGATCGATGATGTAGAAAATTGAGGCTGAGCAACAAGCCAGGGTAGGTTCGGACATTACTTTCCCAAATTCAGTTTGAATTTACACGAGATCTTCTATTACGGATTAATTAAAATACATTTTTAGATTCAGTATCATTACAACTCATGCATGTGTATTTGATGATAATAATATATAAATAATAATTGAAATAAGGCAAAAACTCATGTACATCAAGATGTACCATACATCCGGGTCAACTCGACCCGCCTGACCCGCCCGGTCAATGTTGACCGGTCAATGGTCAACGTTGACCGCGTTGACTTTTTATTTTTTTAATTTTTAAATTTTTTTTTCAAGAGTCAAGCGAGGGGAGCCGAAGGCCTCGGAGCGAGCTAAAAAACATTAATGTTGCCACAATCATTATCTATAAATTAAAATCGGAGCCGAAGGCGGAGAAAAAAAAGTCAACGGTCAGACGTTGACCAACGCTGCCCGGGTCGGGTGGGTCAGGTCGCGAGTCGGGTTGAACCGAATGTATGTGTACATCATGATGTACCCAAGTGCAACTCTTGAAATAAACGCATTGATTGACCGTTTTGAATCCCAAAAGTTTTCATTATGTTCGATGTTTTTATTCATCTAGTAGTAAATTAAGATTACTTGAGATCTTCTATATCATTTTTTGGTGTTCCACTTTAAATTCTTTATAATTTTTCTTCAATTTCAGTTTCTTTTGTCTTACTTTGATTTTGTTATTGTTTTAAGATTGATTACACCCTATCATTTATTGTCATTTAATTTCAATTTTTAGTTAATACATTAATAATTTGGATTAATTATTTCATAATCAGGATATATAATTTTTTTTAGCAATAGAAGTCAATTATAATTAATTTTATTATACTCCCTCCGTCCCATTTTTCTTCCAAATAAGAAAATAATTAACTTTTCAAAAAGTGGTGGGACGTAACTATTTTCTATCTTTTTAACATTTTTCTTAATAATCGTGCCCAAAAAATTATGGAATGTTATCAATGGAATTGAGGGAGTATTAATTTTTTTTAATATTAAATATTATTAAAATAAAAAAAAGTTAATAGTGAGTACAGATAAACATAAAATATTTTGGGACATAGGATCCCAGCCTAATTAAGAGGGGGAGTGGGAATTAATTAGTGCATTTATTTGATTTAAGTTACATATAAATGGGCCCCTAATTCCCAAACATATGACCCGTCACGTTAATACCTCGTCATACTACTTTACAGTTTACTTATACACCTTGCGCTTTGAACATTTTTATTTTTGCTTTCTTTTCGCCATGTATTGAACGTTGAAATTCAATTGATGACATATTTTGACTATGAAATGGAAAAGTGAAAAGAATTAGAAAAAGATAAAAAGACCCCGGAGTATGTAATATTAAATCAAATATGAACAATAAATTGAAAAGTGGAATAGAATTACCTATACTTTTATTTCTTATATTTATAATTCTCTTCTATTCTTAGTATACCCTACAATATAATTTACTTTAACCTCCATCGCATAGTCTACCAAATGTCATTGAGATTTACTTGCTTCTGTAATTAAACTTTGTTGGACCTAATCTCTAGTCTTTCTCAGTAAGAGAAGAAGATTTGAGGATTGAATTTTAGTTGCCGTGATCGTTTCGAACATAATAATTATATTTATTTTTCAGAGACATAAATACAATTCGAAAAGGCTAAATTATAAACAAGATCATAACATAATAACTATAATGGTCTCACTTAAGATAAAATCTTCCAATTTCATTTTCATTTCACCGATTTTAGAGATCGCGTATGAAATCACAATTTACCACAAATATTCTAAAATTGAAAGATCAGACTAAACAAAAAAAAAAAGATGAAAAATCGTACAAAATTATTTCTGCACAAAAAAAGTGTTGACCAGTATTTGCTCATTGAAACTAAGCTCATCAAAATGTCCAAAAACCCCATTTTCCTTTTCCGTTTTGTCTCGTAACTGGAAAAGGTATAATTTGAAAAGACACATTTTTAGGTGAGGAACCAATAATTTTACTGCATGTGTGCGCGCCTTCATGAGTTGAACCGAGGGCCTAAATTTCACTATCATCGGATAAGGACAATATTGTCATTTCCCACCAATTAGTTCTGCCTGCCATTAATTCCACTCTGCCTTTGTCTCCTTCCAAATGTCTCGTCCCAAATGGGGCCCAGCGTCGGTGCCAGTGGCATCCTCGGTAACAACTCAATCTTTTTGAGGGTATTTTCGTCTGCTCATTCATTTCCAAACTTACCCCACAAATATTTAGAAAGTACTGTGTCTTTCGTAATCATAAATGAAAGTCCCCGCCTACTCCCAACAAGATGTGAATTTCAAGATTTATTTTCGAATATTACTTTATTTGTCCATATAAAGACGAGAAATTTCCTTAAAAAAATGCTACTAGTATTAAGGATCTATACAAAATTATTTCGGAGGAAAATTTACAGCTTATTATTTAAATTATTGATTTTCTAACAAAAATATGCTAATACTATCAATTATCTAGCAAATATGTTCCAAATTTCAATTTCAGCATCGGAAAAGTTGAAATAGAATGCCACACTCTGACACGAATTTTTTGACTTAATTTTATTTTGGAGTAGTAATGGTAGAGAGAATTATGAATAGTAATAATTAGAATAATAAGACCTTATTTGTACCTAAAAATACTTTAAAAACTTGTTTAATCCTTATTGTAAACATTAAGGGTATTTTTATCATTTTTTTTAGATGTCACCTTTAATATTACCCATCTGTTAGAAGTGATTTACATTACTCCCCAAATGTAGAAATGATTATAATTTTATCACTTTCAAGCTAAGGTTCTTAAGATGGAAAAGATGTGAAGACAATTAGAGCCATACTGTATTAAATAAAGTTTAGTTATTCATTTAAATTGCAAAATCATTCTAGAATAGATTGCATGGCATATATATTGACATCTTACTTTTGATGTCGACATGCACAATAACAATTTCAAACCTTTATTTAGTAAAATCCTATATCATCTGCCTCTGGCCCTCAAGAAACAAAGAACAATTTCTACACGTCTAACTTTCATTTTTTCTAAAAATATGCTTATAAACCGATCTGAATATATTACTCCATCCGTCCCGTGATAAGTGGTCACATTACCTTTTTGGGTTGTCCCGAGATAAGTGGTCACTTTCTTTATAAGGAGATATACCTCTCTCACAAAAAGTTATGGGCTCCACCATTTTCTATCTTTTTACCCTTTAAACACCTTTCTCCTTAATTCCCGTGCCAAAAAATAATGTAGTCACTTATGGTGGGACGGAGGGAGTATATCTTATGGTAAATTTTGGCAATATATATACCTCTAAATATTATAATAATTTTGTTTTCATCATAATATATAATTAGAAAAATCGTCGTCGTTCATTACTTTAGGCTAATTATCACCGACTAAATATCTTGAATGTAACTATATTATATTTATATATACAGATTTAGGAATGAGGAATTAGTGGGATTTATTTTAAAACCTCAACACTTTCTCAAAAGGGAAATTGGATCAGTTCTCCCATTTTTTCATATTTTTCAAATATTTAATCGTACAAGTTTAAGAATTGGAAGAATTGTATATATAAAAAGCTAGCAATAATTAGATTCTAATTACTATATTTCTTATTTTAGCCGACACATTTTATTCATTTGCTGATAGTTTACTCGTACTGGCCCCTCTCTCTCTCTCTCTCTCTCTCTCTCTCAAGCTTCGAATCTCAGAAGAGTGCTTTTAAGTCTTACCGATGTTGACACCTCAGAGAATCGAGCCTCCTCCTCCTCTTCCTCAACTCAGCCCTCCGGGAATGCTCGCTTAGGTTAACCGTCGCGCTTACGAACTAGCATAGTAGCTTCAGCAGCGGCGGCGATGGAGCGCCGAGCGGCGGCCAGCTCTTCCACATTCTTCATTGAGCTTGCGGTGATCGCAGCTGTGATCTTCTATTTGTCTGCCGCGGTTGATGGTACTACTGATCCTAATGACGGTACGGGCTTGAGAACTTCTTTTGGTTCCTTTTTTTGTGTGCCCTTTTTCCCTCTTCCTGCTGCTGCTGTTTGGCCTGATTTGATTGGAGAGCTTCTGAAAGTGGAATAGCAGAAAGTGACTATCTTTTTTTTTTTTTGTCACAATAAAAATAAAAATATTATTGTTGTTGTAGAGAGTCGTATTTATTTTACTATTACGAGTAATAATGCGGTGTGGCTCTGTATTTGTGTTTGAAGATGGTTGAGATTTTACTTCAATAGTTTCTGTTTGTTGTTGAAAAATATATCGTGTTGGTTTCGGATTTGAAAATTTAGGTCCGTTCCTTTTGGGCTGTGTGGTTTCTGAGAGTATAGTAGCGAAGGAAAATATTAGCATCATCTATTTGGTTTTTTTAGGAAATGCAAAAGAAATGTTTGCAAAAAATCACTTATGAGAAGTATTTACTAATTATTACATCCAGTATCATATAATTTGCAATTAAAAATTTGATCTTTTATGCTCTTTTTCTGTTCGCCAAAATAGATCCGAAGAAATGAAGTTTTGGGTCAGGATTTTGATAAAAATGAACATTGAAGGTGTACTGCGTGATTGTGTCTTTTCTGCATCTTATGTATCTACAGAGAAAATAATTGATCTTGTTGTATGCTATGGTTATGCTAGTTTGTCGTGCACTTGTTTGTTGCCACATGATCAGAGTTCTACCTTCCCATTTCCTACATGATGAGTCTCAATAAACTTAGAATGTTTGTCCAAAAAAGTTTGAATTTTGTCTGCCGATTTTCATTCCAGGAGTTAAGTGCAAATGAGTTGATTGCGGAGATTCACATAACCTAGTTGGCGTCTTATTATACAAATGTGTCCTTTGGGGGCACAATTCATATAGTTGTCTTGTAGAATAGGCTTGTGCATTGGCTTTGATGCGTCATGACAGTTTCTGATTGTTTGTGATTAATGATTTGATTTATTGCCTTCCGAGGAGGTTCAACTGAACGTGAACTTGCATTTTCATGCTATGTGCAGTTCAAGGGCTCCAAGTTCTCTACACTTCGTTGAATAATCCCTCACAGCTAACTGGCTGGAAATCAAGTGGTGGCGATCCTTGTGGAGAATCATGGAAGGGGATTACCTGTCAAGGCTCTTCTGTTGTCTCGATGTGAGTGTACTGTCCTGGTACTTCGTTTCTTTATTTACATGTGCCCTAGAGGGATTTCTTCCTCATTTTTTTCTGGCTATGAGAAGCATTTTCATGATTTTGAACAGTCAGATATCTGGATTGGGACTTATTGGATCGATGGGATACTTGCTCAACAACCTTATGTCACTCAAGACATTGTAAGGAAACAATTTTTTCAGTGGTAGAAATAGTTCGGATTCTTTTCACTCTCTCTCTGGTGAATCTTTTTTCACTTTTATGTGGCAGGGATTTGAGTAACAACAATATTCATGATTCGATTCCGTATCAGCTGCCTCCCAACCTGACAAGCCTGTATGTCAACACTATTTGATTTTGTTTGGCAGTCGATAAATCTTCTGAATCATCTATTCTAACGTTAGTCCGTAACCTGGTGCAGAAACCTTGCAGCAAACAATTTGAGTGGCAATATTCCTTATTCCATATCTTCTATGGGCTCACTTAATTACGTGTAAGAGGCACATCATCTACGAGTTAGCATATTAATAGGAAATGGTAGCATTCTCTGATCTAAGTGGTTATCTTTATTTTAATCATGGTTTCAGGAACATCAGCCGAAACATGTTGTCTCAGGCAGTTGGAGATATGTTTGTGAATCATTCTGCTCTAGCAACTTTGTGAGTAAAATGAACTGTCCATTTTCTGATGCCAGTTCATGAACAATATCTGTGTGCTTTTCTGAGTCTTCCATCAGTTTCTTAACAATGTTTCTAAATCTCACACTTCTCCTTTCTCCTTTCTTTTTTATTTTGTTCTTTTCTAGTGAAATGTCTAATACTAGGCAATTTCAGGGATATATCCTCCAACAACTTTACTGGGGATCTTCCACCTTCATTTGCTTCGGTGACTAATCTTTCAACACTGTGAGAATGGCAGATTGCTAAGTTTTTCTTTTCCTTTCTCATGTTTGTCTTTTGCCTTTTTATTGACATCACATCAACACTTCTTCGACAGCCAAGTACAAAGCAACCAATTAACAGGTTCTCTCGATATTCTTGTCGGTTTGCCTTTAACAAATTTGTAAGTGTCACCTGTACACCTTACACCTCACCTTGAATCCTTAAAACTCAATGGAAGGCATGAAAAGGTTGATGCTTTTCATCCATATGACTTATCTGTTTTTACTCGACTAAATTCTGCAGAAATGTTGCAAACAACCATTTTAGCGGGTGGATACCACAAGAACTAAATTCTATCCCCAATTTTGTGTAAGTGATTGCTGTTTTTTGTATAGGTTGCAGATGATAAAATAAACTGGATATTTATAGTGATCTGGGCATCCTAAACTGTCTCAGCTAAATTTTCTCACATATCAGATATGATGGAAATGCATTTGCAAATGGCCCCGCTCCTCCACCTCCACCATATACCTCACCTCCTCCCGGTAGATCTCGCAACAACAGTAGGCAAACTCCTCCAGCTGGTCATACACCTGAATCCAATGTTCCAAGCAAGTCTCGTGATGAAGGCAATAATGGATCAAAAGTTGGACCTATAGTAGGCATAGTTCTAGGATCTTTTGTTGCAGTAGTTTTGTTTCTGCTTGCACTGGTTTATTGCCTTAGAGGGGGAAACAAGAAGGAAATTGCAGCACGTCCTACTACAGGAAGTCTTCTTATCAGTGGTCATAAAGGTAACAACCTATTTCCTCACTAAGTTGCATTGAAAAACTTCTCTTTTGTTATCACGAACCTACCTTTCACACTTTTCACTGGTAATATGATTAAAACCTATAACCTTATGTGACAGTTTTTAACTTTTCAATTTCTTAATCTGAAAACAATTTAGGAATTAGGAAATTGAATCAGAGATCCAAGTTTATTGTGGTTTGATATGTTCATTTGTGCTATTGCATAAGCTTATGATCATTCATCTGGCAATGTGCTTTGTATCTAGTGAATATGGAGATGCAAGAGCAAAGATCGAAGCCTACAGCTACTGTATCTGATCTAAAGCCCCCACCAGCTGAAAGTGTTACAGTTGAAAGGTTGCAAGGAAAAAATGGATCTTTGAAAAGAGTGAAATCTCCTATAACTGCCACTTCTTATACAGTTGCTGCTCTTCAGACAGCAACTAATAGCTTTAGTCAAGAGAATTTAGTCGGTGAAGGTTCTCTTGGTCGCGTTTATAGAGCTGAGTTCCCCAGTGGAAAGGTAACAACATTATGGTCCTGGGTGAGGTGTCTACTTTATTTGTCGAAATCAAAATTAAATGTTAATGTGAAATGAGATTGATGGATAGCTTCTATGTTCCTTTTCTCCCGGAGGAGTTAGATGTTTCATTTCTCTTAGGATTTGTTACTTTCAAGTGAAAATGTGCTTGATATAATTTCATTTTATTTGTGACTTTTTGTAGTCCATGAAGACGTGGATAAGATTTTATGATTTCTGCACATGCTAATACGAAAAAAAATTGAAGTATCAGTTGTATAAAGGATGACTGTTAACATGGACCGGAGAGTGATATGCTTACCTGTGTTCATCAGCAGGATAACTTATTATCCGAATGTTTGTGTCTTCAGATAATGGCAATAAAAAAAGTCGACAATGTAGCACTGTCGCTGCAGGAGGAAGATAGTTTCCTCGAGTCCGTCTCAAATATGTCGCGTCTGAGGCATCCAAATATTGTAGCACTAGCTGGTTACTGTGCTGAGCATGGACAACGGCTTCTTGTTCATGATTATATTGGAAACGGTAGCTTGCATGATATGCTGCACTTTGCTGATGAGAGAAGCAAGATGCTGACATGGAATGCACGGGTTAGGGTGGCACTTGGCACTGCTCGAGCTTTGGAGTATGTTAATTTAGAACTTCTTTAAAAACTCTCTTATTCACAAAAACACTATCACCTCCGTCTGGATTGATTCAATCCTAAAATTGATTCTGGTTGCTTAGGTACTTGCATGAAGTGTGCTTGCCTTCCGTTGTCCATAAAAACTTAAAGTCGGCGAACATATTGCTAGATGAGGAGTTCAATCCCCATCTTTCTGACTGTGGATTGGCTGCACTGGCACCAAACACAGAACGACAGGTAAATCTATAGGGTGAAATTCCCTCCCTAGATGGGATTCATTAAAATTTAGAATGCACTATTATTGTCCTTATAGGTGGTCAAATTCATTTTTATGGCTTAGTAAGCATAAACTAGGAAAATCCGTGTTGCATATTCTGTGTCTTATCTGACCCTTAAACATTAAATTCGTTGCCACATTGCTAAAGGAGCTGGACAAATGTCAGAAGAAGTTCTAAATTTTCCTGATAATGTTGATAGGTTTCATCAACCCAGATGATTGGCTCATTTGGTTACAGTGCACCTGAATTTGCCTTGTCTGGAATATACACTATAAAGAGCGACGTATATAGTTTTGGTGTGGTTATGCTGGAGCTTCTGACAGGACGTAAACCTCTTGATAGGTACGCGTGATTTCACATCCCTTATATTGGTTATGCTTTTGAATACTTTAATAGCTTATCCTATCTATTTTCTTCCATATCCAGTTCACGGGTGAGATCAGAACAGTCACTTGTGAGATGGGCTACTCCACAACTCCATGATATCGATGCTCTAGCGAAGATGGTTGACCCAACCCTAAATGGAATGTATCCAGCAAAGTCACTGAGCCGTTTTGCTGATATCATTGCACTGTGTGTCCAGGTATTGTTCTTCACTAATAATGTGTCAGAAATTTCCACAGCATTTTTCTCATAATTTGCTTAGTTATATGAATTGCTGCAGAGGTTTGAAATTGTAATTGCCTGGTGGTGTTCTAAACTACTTAGATAAGTCAAATTTGAAAGAAAGTGCGTAAATTTTAAAACACTAAGCCATTGCTGCATTTGAGACAAGAAGTAGCAGTTTAATAAACTGTGAAATGCATAGGATATGGATATAACTATTATTTCCCAATGCAGCCCGAGCCCGAATTTCGCCCCCCTATGTCGGAAGTTGTGCAGGCGCTCGTTAGATTGATGCAAAGAGCTAGCATCGTGAAGAGGCGGTCGAGCGAAGAATCCGGTTTCACATTCAAGGGAGCTGCAGATCATGAAGGTAGTGACATGCTATAACAGGTATCAATCATCACCAGGCTGTCCTTAACATCCTTTGCAATTTTGTACGCAATTGTGCGAGGGTGAATAATAATAATAATAAAGGAAATTTGATAACTGAGAAAAAAAAAAATGCAAAGAAATGTAATTATGTTGCACAAAGTACTTGAGAAAGAACAACTTATACATTGTAATTGAGGTACCTATTATTTCGCAGGCAATCTTCTTATTTATTTTACATTTGCGAACAATTTTACTTTTGAGGAAAACATTAATAGAAAAGAAGTTTGTTACATTGGTTTGTCGTTGCTAGTTGTGCAGATGTTACACTTATTCTACACGTGATGAAGTACACTAGTACAATATCTATCTAATCTAGAAGTTCGTTAAATTTATTGTCCTCACAACTACTCTCAAATACTTCAATTTTGTTGAATTAATGTGTATGTGTTCCATATCGTGTATAACTTTCCTCTCTCAACTATTAATTAATACGTCAAATTATACTACCTTATTGGCCAAACAATCAAGCAAAGCAAATAAACCAAGGACACAAGAAGAGGGATAAAGCTCCACAAAATTTGAGAAAAAAAATAATGAAATTATTCTCAGATAAAAAGATAACCAAAAGAGAATCTAATCTAGTGTAATAGTGTTAGGAAAACACAATTATAGTTAGGGAAGAGATTCGATCCGTCCTTTCGGAAATATTTAAACGGTATTAGATCTTGTCTGTGAAAAGAGAGGTTTTGGATTCAATATCTAACATTCCCGCTTCCCTCAAGTAAAAATAAAAAAAAAAAATTGATCCAACTAGAATTGAAAAAACACCAAAAATAGGAGAAAATATATCAAAAGAAGAAGGAAAATGACAACAAAAGGCAAATCCAAAGCAGTCCTTGAAACTATTTTTAGTCAAATCAGCCTTAAAAACCCAAATCCATATTTTTTTTGAAACAAAATCCAAATCCATATTTTTTCAGCCTTAAAAACCGAAATCCATATTTTTTTTGAAACAAAATCCAAATCCATATTAAAAACCAAGAGCATGGTTTTTGGTGGGAGAAAGAGTTTTAAGAAAAATAAGGTAGATGTTATTTGAGTGGAAAAATGACCCACTATTTTGAATTTGTGTGAGGTTTAAAATATAAGAGAGTGCATGAAATTATTTCCTTAAATGGAAAAACCACTCTCTCCGTGAACATACCAAAAAGAAAATCTGACAACACTTTTCATGCACGGAAGGAGTATAATGCACTACTGCACAATTTGTAATGCACTAGAGAAACAATATATGTAATTTCTACATTATCATCTCCACGAAAAGATTAAACGCATTTCGATATGTAATATAATGCATCATTATGTATTGAAGTTCGATGTACGATGCATTATTTGACTCGGTGAATTTTAATTTTTTTTTTATGTATCAGATAAATTAGAATTAATAATAATTTGTCTTTTTTTTTTTATTTTGAATAATGCATATTGGATGACACAAGAACCACACACATGACGAATATTGATAGAATATAAGAAAAAATATAACATGAATTATTTAAGAAAAATCAAACTGTGAAAATTCTCTCTATATGCTCATTAGGGGGGGTACTTATTCTTCCGAGCAATGCCTCCGAACTCCCATCTACCAACACTGAGCATCACATAAAGAGTTAAAATTTCGGAGAATCTGAAAAATGTATTTCACAAAAATGAAGTAGAAAAAAGGAAAATAATAATAATAATAATAATAATAATAATAATAATAATAATAATAATAATAATAATAATAATAATAATAATAATAATAATAATAAAGTTATAGCGACACCAAGAGTATGAATTAAGTCATAGTGTAAATCAAAGAAATCTGGAAAATGGCTAAGATCAGTGTAATGCAGAAGCTTACATACAACGACGCCTAGAGACAAAATTAGATTGCATAATTGAAAATGTATTGCAACACAAGTCAATTTACTGATTCTTTAGAAAGCAAGACCTACAATGTTGCATTACAATACCAACATATGTCAATACTTACAAATAACCATAAGTCTATGCAGAGGAAGAGTTCTCCGCCTGTACAGTGCTTTAAACATCGGCAGAATGCATGCATGGTGGTCTTACTTCCTCTGGCGCTTCGTCTCTGCCTGCAGGAGCAGCGGTACACAGAATGATGAAAAAAGCTTGCATGAAAGAGAGAGTAAATCAAAACTCCTCAACAGAAGTAGATGACATGCCTAGCAGCCGGAATACTTAAAATTGAAACACAAAATATGTATTCAAGGATATTCAAATTCATTTGGTCAGTTCTTGTAGGCTTCATAGAAGTGTCAAGTAATTAATAAGTCAAAAATATCAAATTAGTTATCAACCCAAAGGCGGACAGCCGGACATGCAGGAACCATTTTCCACATGAAGAGGGGTCAAAACTAAAAAAGAACGAGCTTGCTAGCTTACTTTGCCATTTGCAAGTGAATTCCCCTGGGGCCTTTTTACATCCTCATCAGATCCATGTTCAAAGCAAATAAAGTGATCCAATTGTTTTGCCTGTTCCGCTGTCAAATCTACACAAGCAGGATGGTACCTACAAAAGAATCATACTCCATAAAGAGAAACATCAAGATATTATCATGGCACCCACAATCATTTGAGCTCTTCACAAGGGGAGGCACCACGACAAATGACAAAAAAATCCATATTGCTTAGAATCTGAGAAAGGCAAAAACATTTCGAAGAAGGATCCATTGGCATTCATGCAATTATTACCAATCACAAGTAGCTGCCTGTCCTGATCCATCTCCTCTCCAAGTCCACTACCTACCAAAAGCACCCTAAGTGATCTAAACCAACAAGCATAGGTAGTAATGAGTGCTCGGTGCGAAATAAATCTCCATATCTTAGGATGAAAACATGAGAGCCAATTGCACATCTGTCACTTAGTGAGATTGATACGACAAGAGAAAACATCCGAATAATCAATGTGCTTCATATAATGATAAGACCAAGGAAATCTAGAATCATGTAGAAAGCTACAGTAATTCTCCCCTAGCAGCAGAGCAGTAGTATGTGAGTGATCCAAATAGGAAAAATAGGTTCCCCAACAATATTTATCAGCTTAATGTCTATAAAATGAGTGGGTGAAATAACAAGTATTCCTAATTCAAATAAGAGAAATGAGCTCACTGGAACCCTCACATAAATAAAACAAGACACTACTATCTTTACTATCAACCAACTCGAGTAACACTGCTCCTGCACAATCTCATCTTGCACTCTCCCTCTAAATCCATGGTTCCATATCATGGATTCATATTTTCACATTTTGAAGGGGAGGAGATGCTGAACTTGATGAAGTATCAATTTTATAAAAAAAACATGGACAGAATAGAGTCAGGGATATAACTCACACACCAGTCTTTGCATTCATCGCATTGTATCATCAGGTCATCAGGATTATAAGGCATCTCACATTTGCAATACCTTTCAAAATGAAATCACAAGAAAACCATTCAGTGTCTCCACAAGACATAGAGTAACAGTGTTCATCATTATGAACGAAAGGCAAACAATAAAATATGCATCACTCACACTGCCACACGATCAGGCAGAAAAGCTCCAGTTGCTGGTTTATATTCAAAGCGACAATAGTAATCCTCAGGGCCAACATTCTCCAGCTTAGTATAATTCTTGAATGAGTGAACAATGCATTTCCCCTCGATAGTATGAGCACTCTGTATGTCATAGTGATCTGATAAGAATAATTCCTTGGCTCCATGGAACTGCCTTCTTCCTCCAACTGCTTCCTCTGGCCTGTAGTACCACCTCACCCGAACTTTCATATTATTACGGTTATCAGCCTCAATCTTCTCCACTCGTGCCACATAAGGCGCACAATTACTTTCTGATGGCCTCATCAAGACACAATCTCCAGCTTCATTTCCACACAAAAACAATAGGAAAACTAATTTCAGAGTCTCACATATTTTCATGCCCAAATCAGAAATACATTCATGGCTAACACAAAAACAATAAACAGAAACTTGCCCAACACTGAAAAGCCAAGAAGCTTAGAAATTTAACTCACACCTCAAAAAAAAATAATAATAAAAAAATTATTTTCCCATGATAATGGAAAAGACGTGCCGCATTTATGCACGTAATTTCTTACATAAAAAATCTTCATGCCATCAATGAACATCAGTCAAGATATCCAGGTCTGAGAGAATGGCAGTCTCATCTTCATTCCCATATGAAACCAAGATTTGTTTACTACCAAAATAAAAATGAAAAAAGGTATATGCTTCATAAACATGCATGCAGAACACGACTTCCCCACTGCAATACCGTATTGCAACCATT
Source organism: Agastache rugosa (assembly GCA_031470985.1). NCBI lineage: Eukaryota > Viridiplantae > Streptophyta > Magnoliopsida > Lamiales > Lamiaceae > Agastache > Agastache rugosa. The sequence goes on along the minus strand of CM062605.1, from coordinate 10,856,153 downwards.
AATCATAACGAAATAACAAAACATCGAAAGCCCATTTCGCAGCAGCAACTCTCAAAGCAAAACAACTTCACAAACCGATAAATTCTTGCATTTCACATAGTCCGCACAAATGACGCTCGAGATACCTTTAACAATTTTGTTAGTGCCTCTGATTGTGTAAGAATCTACATCTCTCTTTCCTGGTCTCGTTTTCGCCATGGATGGACTAGTCAGAGAAAATCCTCCCTCTCTCTCTCTCTTACGACTTTTCTCCAAAAACAGCAGTCTTCCTCTCGAAGATTCTACAAACGCCGGAAAAATCCTTTCAAAAGAAGACGTCAAAAGGAACCGGGCATCGAAAATTAAGGTACATTTTAATGGGGACTGAATTGAAAGACACGGGAAACGGAATTACATAAACCCTAGAATATTTGGGGGTTAAAATTTGCGGTAAAACAAACCCTAGAGAGCTCTGCTTTGTCCGTATTCATATGGTATTTATTGGGGGAAATGAGTAATGGTATTAATAATGGTGAAATCATAATTTTAAGAATTAATTAAGAGCACTAATCCTGCTTAAGAGTTGCGCGAACAAGTTGATAAACCGATCTGCTGCAGTCATTAATGATACAGAGAGATGTCATTTGTTATTATGATTATAGCAGTACAGTTTTTAGGCGTTAGGTGCTGCCTGCCTCCCAGTGGGAGAGGAGGGGACATCATGCCTTGCAATTTTATTTGACGAATTTCCACAAAATTTAATCCAATTTTATTTTTAATTTGACTATACTAGAGCATTAATTTATTTTTGCCAAATATGCAGGACTTTGTGAAACCTGAAACATGCAAATTAAAAATGGTATCGCCTAGAATGTGCGAGTCACAAATTGAACAAACAAGTGCGACAAAATAATATTTGGATAGTACACTGATAATGTGACATAATATTTTAGATATACAGTAAAACCTCTATAAATTAATGCAGTTGGGGTCGGGAAAAATTATTCTCTTATAGATGTTATTAATTTATCGAATTAAAATGTAAAGAATAGTATACAGTCGAGACCGAAAGAATTATTATTTTAAAAAAGTTATTAATTTATCGAATATTAATTTAATGAGTTTATATTGTAATACCTCTAGATCGGTTCAATTAATTCGGTTTCAATATTTTTATAGTGTTATGGAGACAAAATGAGAATATTTTAGTAATTTTACATAAATCTAATTCATAATTTCTATAATTAAAAAATTGATTTTTTTGAATTTACTTAACTACCCTTGCTGCCAAAATTAAGAGATAAAGTGTATATTCATTTTGAATTTTAAAAATCATATCATATCTTTACCATAATTAAATAGATTATATTTACCATAATCAGATTTTAAGAATTGTCAGAAGGAGACTCGTAGGTGGTTATTGTCGTCGTCGACGGGTTAATGGATGAGTGAATGTGGCGAATGTTTTGTGAATTTTAACATATTTAATTTTCTTACATTGGAATGATTTCTGAGTGTGAGTGCGAACTTGGAAACCTTATTCAACATATATGCGTGCTATAGTTTGGGTGGTGGTGGTGTATTGTTAGTTATAAGGGTGAAATAACGAATTATAATAATTCTACCGTGATTTTATATGAATGTGACAATGAATAAGAGACCTTAATAGTGTCAAATTGAAAATGAGGTTCATATTAATTTGATTTGTGTATATCAAGGAGATGATATTTTTTGTCATGATTATTTCCTTAACTAGTACTACACCCGTGCGATGCACAGGATAAATTGAAGTTTGATATTTTTTTTGTAAAACAACATAAGTATGAGTAAAGAAAATATATATAAAAAAAAGATAAGTATTAAAGAATATAAATTAAAATTTTATTCAAAATTCAAACATCTATAAATTTTAAAAAAATGTATAATAATTCATTAATGAAATGATCGGAGATCCTCTATTGTCATATTTTTTTCATTCACTGTAGAATTAAAGCGGATTGTTGGATATGAGAAACAAAGAATTTCTTCAACTTCATTGACTCTTTTTACACATATAAAAAATTAAATACATAATAGAACCAAACAAAATGCATAAACAAAAATTACGAAACAACTCGTAATTATGTTTTACACAAACAAAAAAAATTTAGTTAAAAATATTACATCTAGAATTATACATAAACTCAAATGTTCTCTCAAAAGACAAATACATGTAAATATATTAGACATAGATCCAGTGATTGGATGACAAACACACACTACAATCACTAAAAGAAATTATGATTTTAATACTAATAATTTAGAATCATACAAACACTAAACTGTGGGTTGATCCAATTACATTGATAGTAACTTCGATCATATTGTTCTCTAAAGAGATAAATACATGCTTATATATAGTAGGGATATATTTCTATGGATGTCACTGTATTCCTTGACAAAGAATTTGATGAAGTTATCGCTCCCAAATCTGGTCATTGATGCTTAGGAGATCTGATCTTTACCCAAGATGGTGTTTTTGCTAGGAGTTGATGTGGTGTTGTTTATTTGAAAAAACTTTACATCAAATGCTCCTTGTGCAGTAATCTCTTGCTTATCAATCATGTTTTCTCTAATCGGAAAAGTTGAAATGAAGGAGTACAAAGAATATGAATTGTGAATGAAATTGTTTGCAGAATTCTAGAATTTATAGGTAGAAAATAGTATAAAAATGGAAAATTTATTATTATAATTAATTTTTTCCCCACAAATTATGCATTTGTAACATCCAACATTAATTAGTTAATTGGTAAATATTAATGAACAATTAAGATAATAATAATTAAATATATTATTTTCAAAAATGGAATAAAAATAATTAAAAATAAAAGTTACTATAAACGGCAAGTCGGGCTTGCTTTTATATATTATAAAGATAAAGATTATTGGATTTATATCAATATTAAATTAGTCTCAGACTTATTTCTTATGTTGTGCTTGATGCGGCACCGTTTCGTTCCTTGTTTTCTTTTTCTTTTTTTAAATCTCAGCCTGAAATCGTTTCTTCTTTTTGTTCCCTTTCTTCAACGATTTCATTCTTTTCTTTTTACGATTTCATAACTTCTTTTCTTATGTACTTTTGTAAGCAAAAATATTTTACTCTTTTCCTAAAAATAAAAAATAAAAATAAAAAACATTTTTGGACCAAGTCGGAATATGAAAATTCTAAACAAATGGACCACACCAGATTTATGGAAATGAAAATAAAAGGTGAAACTGACAAATTTCTGCTAGACTTCTAAACCCACATAGGTATCACACTTCAAATACATCGTGCAAGTCTTTCTTCCAGCTATTATAGGCGCAACAAGTTCTACTTTAGCATGATATTTGCTCTTGAAATCAATCCATTCCAAATGAAACAACTCATCATTATCACAGTTCCCACCACTAGCCACCAACATTCATTTTCCTCGACGCATCCCTCCTCTATCGACCTAATTAACATCTCGTTTTAGGATGACATGCACAGAATGGCTTTCTCCACATTTAACAATATTACCAGGCACCACGTCATACTCTAACTCAATGATCGGGAAGATATTGCCAAACCGAACAATATCCCACAATTGTCATCTCTCCTATATCAACGTAACATCTCGTTTTAGGATGACATGCACGGAATACTTTCTCCATATTTAACAATATGATCTTGTTTTAGGATGACATGTTGTTGGAAAAATTATAAGGTTTTGATTTGATACCATAACCCAACTGATTCTCCAACCGAATAGATGATCGCTTCAACCTAAGTAGTATTTTCCAGCTCGCCTGTTTGAGCTTTAGATTTTCTAGGTTTACAGGTTAAGGAAGCGGAAGACAGCAGTCGATCCAGCTGTCGGGCCGACCTACCGTGTCTACGCAGAGTCAGCTAGCGGAAGACAGCAGGCGTCAACCTTCAGCTGAGTCCTCCAGCAGAGCATGATCAAGCTGAAGAGAATTCGAGCTGAGTTCAAAACACAGCCGGTCCAGCTGTACAGAACAAAGGGAACTAACTCTGAAGATATCACTTCAAGTCAGTTTGCCCAATCCAGCTCTGAATTCAAAAGCCAGCTCCAAAGGCAGAAGATCCCGGCGTCAGAGGAAGTCAACATGCCTCGACCAATGAGGGATTGCCGAATCAGCATCCTAGACTTCAGGACCTAGGATGTGACACGAATGAAGACAGGTGCAGATTCGCCCAACGGCAGATCTCGAATTTAAGAAGAGTAGGTAAGATTCAAACGGCTCCTCCAACGGCTAGTCTTGAATCTCTACCTATATGATGGTCCCTGAGCTGGGTTCTTGGTGTAGAGGGGGGGGGTGAATACACCAAGTAGATTTTTCTAAACTTTTATCAAGTTAAAACGGAGTTGAGTGAGAGCTCAGTTATTGATCCAGCTGGGGAGGGTCAGCTGGGTAAACAACTCAGCTGGCGGTGCGGAAAGTGGTGGTTTGAAAACTTAGCTCAGTTACTTAGAAAAACTCAGTTTGAAAATATTAACTTATCGTTTTCAGCTTAGTCAGGTTGTGCAACTTTTCGAGAGACACAGCTGTCTTTGGAGAGCAGCTGTGTGTGCAGTTTTGAACAAGTATGCAATGATATGAAGGCGTTAGTACACAGCTGAATATAAACCAAAAGTAAAGAGAGAGAGATAGAAGCACGCGAGTTTTTACGTGGTTCGGAGTAACACCTCCTACGTCCACGACCAGGTTCACTGGTAATCCACTACCACTTGGTTTCCAAGTACCAAGCAACTTCACAACTCTAACCCGAGCTGTGTTCCAACGGTTGCGGGCCTTGTCAAGCCTATACACCTTCGGTTGCGGGTGCCGAAGAACCTATCCACTCGAATTACGCGCTTCGAGCAAGCGTACCTTTACCTAACCTTCGGGTTTGGGTTTGGGTATGGGGTTCCAACTGTGAACGAGTTCTTACAATTAAGAACTTCAGAGAATGATGAACTCGTTCGAAATCTAGGCTTTAGATATACAATGAGTTTGGCCTAGGGAACAGACGAAAAACTAAGCGCTTAACTAGAAACACTTTAAGATAAAGTGTTCTTTGATCTATGTAGAACTGCTTGGGAGCTTTTGAAAGAATAATGAATTCAGATAATGAAAGCTTGTAGAGAGTTTTTCGTGTCTGATCCTGAGGTTGAAGACGGGTTTATATAGGTAGAGATTCAAGACTAGCCGTTGGAGGAGCCGTTTGAATCTTACCTACTCTTCTTAAATACAAGATCTGCAGTTGGGCGTATCTCGCACTGTCTTCATTTGTGTCACATCCTAGGTTCTCGAAGTCTAGGATGCTGATTTGGCAATCCCTCATTGGTCGAGGTAGGTTGACTTCCTCCGATTCCGGATCTTCTCGCCTTTAGAGCCGGCTTTTGAATTCGTAGCCGGACCGTCTCGACGTGGAGTCTTCGAGATAGTTCCTTTGTTCCGTACGAATTTGGACCAGTGTGTTTTGAACTCGGCTCGAATTCTCTTCGCCTTGATCGAGCTCGGATCACTCGGTGAAGGTTGACGCCTTTTTTTTTGCTTACCGACTCGTGAACACGGTCGGGTCGGCTTCTTGTCTTCCGCTAGCCGACTCCACCGTAGACACTTGGTCGACCGTCGTCTTCCGCTTCCTTAACCTGTAAACCTAGAACATCTAAGGCTCAAACAGGCGAGCTGGAAAACACTATTTAGGTTGGCGCGATCATCTATTTGGTTGGAGAATCAGTTGGGTTTTGGTATCAAATCGAAACCTTATAATTTTCCCAACACTATATAAACCCGTCTTCAACCTCAGGATCAAATACGAAAAACCCTCTACAAGCTTTCATTCTCTGAAATCATCAATCTTTCAAAAGCTCTCTCAAGCAGTTCTACATAGTTCAAAGAACACTTTATCTTAAAGTGTTTCTAGTTCAGAAACTGCTTAGTTTTTCGTCTGATCCCTAGGCCAAAATATTTGTATATCTTAAGCCTAGATTTCGAACGAGTTCATCATACTCTAAAGTTCTTAATTGTAAGAACTCGTTCACAGTTGGAACCCCAAACCAAACCCCTCTTTACCCAGAAAGGTTAGGTCAAGGTTACGCTTGCTTGAAGCGGGAAATTCAAGTGTGTAAGGTTTTTTCAGTACCCGTAAACTGAAAGGTTAGGCTTGACAGTGCCCGCAAACTGTTGGAACACAGCTCGGGTTAGAGTTGTGAAGTTGCTTGGTACTTGGAAACCAAGTGGTAGTCGGCCCATCAGCAATCCTCTCGGCCGGCGCCGCTTAACATACGAGTTTCTTTCGGGACCGTCCGCACATTGTTTTGACACCCGAATCCAAGAATTCGCAGTGTCTTATTCTATTCGTCTCATCTCCTTCGGACCCTCATTCACTACGAGGAATTTGACCCCATCTTCCTAACCTCAATCTTGTTCCTCCAAAGCTTTATCCTATCAAAGTAAAAGAGGTTGTGCCGATAAAAGAATCCGATCATTTTTCTCTTCCTGTATAAGCTTGCATTTTTGACTTTATAGGACTTAAACCTCTAAGTAGGTATGCAGTTGAAGGAAAAGCGCAGCAGCAGAAGCGTCAAGGGGAGACGAAGTCTCAAATACCTTCACGAACAACTGCTAAGTCGCTATCTCTGCTATACATGGGGTAGGTTTTTCGCTTATTGGCTTCTCTGCCTACCAAAAGATTTCACCATTTCGGAGCTTTTCCATCTCTTAAAGAGCTACTAACAAAGATCCAGACTTCCAGTCCCTCCCAATAGGCAACTAACTGGAAGGAGGCGTATGAGCGGCGAGAGGAGAGACTAGTGGTAGTGAGAAACGACTGTCAAGAGGATATCCCGCGTAGTCAATGTAGTCATGAGCACGTAGGTGAGCGGGAGATGGTATAAGAGATGAGGCGAGGTCTTGCACAGGATGGTCAGCCCATCCGTTAGTGCAGATAGGCCCGTAATGGCATTGAAAGAAGCCTAGGGTGAAAACTGACCTTTTCTTTTCACTCTTATACGAGACCTTTGACCTTTCCCGTTCCGTTGCCTCTTGTTCACTCGTGTCCTGGCTATTGGCTCTTTACCCGTATTGTACCGGTATCTGTTAAACAAGGCAAAAGACCGGGATTCGGGACCTGACATGGCCTTTTCCCTCTTATCTGGCTCTTTACCTAGCTATTAGTCTGGGTTCCTTGGTATTTCCCATAGCTTCAAGCCTTGACCTTGTCCTTGGTCTCTTTACTTGGGCTCTTGGCCTTGTTCCCGGGCTCTTGGCTTTGTCCCTGTACGCGGACTCAAAGACAAGTTCTATTCATAGCATGAATGAAAAGGAGACGAAAAGAAACAAGGCAGCCAGGCTCATTAGTTTTTTTCAATTTGCGACAAAACTAAAAAGGCGCTTACCAGTGAACCTGGTCGTGGACGTAGGAGGTGTTACTCCGAACTACGTAAAAACTCGTGTGCTCTTTACTTTCCTTTTAAATTCAGTTTTGTACTAACTCTTTCATTACATTGCATATTTGATCAAAACTGCATACGCAGCTGCTCTCCAAAGACAGCTGTGTCTCTCAGAAAGTTGCACAACTTGACTAAGCTGAAAACATAAAGTTAATCTTTTTAAGCTGAGTTTTTCTAAGTAACCGAGCTAAGTTTTGAAACCACCACATTCCGCACTGCCAGCTGAGTTATTTACCCAGCTGACCCTCCTCAGCTGGATCAATAACTGAGCTAACCAACTCTGTTATTTAACTTGAAAAAGTTTTCAGAAATCTATTTGGTGTATTCACCCCCGTACACCAAATACCTAGCTCAGGGACCATCACATGTGCATAATAGCTTTCTCCACATTTTACAATATGATCTTGTTTTAGGATGACATGCGCGATTTAGGATGACATGCATAATAGCTTTCTCCACATTTAACAATATTACCAAGAACCATGTGATACTCTAACTCAATGATCGGAAAGATATTGCCAAACAGAGCAATATCCCACAATTGTGACTCGAGCAGCAGCTGCTCTCGCTGCTCCTCAAACTTCATGCCCACCAAATCAAGACGGTCTCAATCTTTATTTCTTGGCACATTTTAGCCAATTCATTGGTGAATGAAAAAGTTGGAGAAATATGAAGTCGTTGGCCAATTCATCGGTGAAATGAGAAAGTTAGAGAAATATGAAGTCGTTAGCCAATTCATCGATGAAATGAGGAAGTTGGAGAAATATGAAGTCGTTAGCCAATTCATTGGTGAAATGAGAAAGTTGGAGAAATATGAAATCGTTCTCACACATTCCCTGAGTTGTCAATGTTTTAAAAATTGGAAAGTTGGAGAAATATGAAGTCGGTAGCCAATTCATCGGTGAAATGGGGAAGTTGGAGAAATATGAAGGATCGTTAGCCAATTCATTGGTGAAATGAGAAAGTTGGAGGAATATGAAGTGGTTCTCCCACATTTCATGAGCTGTCAATGCTTTAAAAATTGGATCGAACTGACCGCTTCAATCGGGAATCGGTCCTAGTACCGGTCCGGATAGTACTAAATAACCGAAGGTTAGCAATTCATTGGTGAAATGAGGAAGTTGGAGAAATATGAAGTAGTTAGCCGATTCATTGGTGAAATGAGAAAGTTGGAGAAATATGAAGTCGTTCTCCCACATTCCCTGAGCTGCCAATGTTTTAAAAATTGGATCGAACGGACCGCTTCAACCAGGAATCGGTCCTAGTATCGCTAGGTGAAATGAGAAAGTTGGAGAAATATGAAGTTGTTCTCCCATATTTCCTGAGGTGCCAATATTTTAAAAATTGGATCGAACTGACTGCTTCAACCGAGAATCGGTCCTAGTACCGGTCCGGATAGCACTAACCCAAATCAGGATCCCCTGAGCTGCCAATGTTTTAAAAATTGGATCGAACTGACCACTTCAACCGGGAATCGATCCTAGTACCGGTCCGAATAGCACTAATCTAAATTGGGATCCTACCATGAAAATCGGCAAGAACCGAAAGAAGTTTTGATCCCGTAACCTTCAATACAATAGGCAAGATCTTTGCCATTGCACCACCAAACACATTTGTTCTACTTACAACTTTTATTATTATTATAGATACTTTTGAATACTATAAAAAAGATGTCAAAATCTTAAACTTAATTCACTCTTTCTCTTTGATTCTCAATTACATATTATTATTATTATTATTATTATTATTATTATTATTATTATTATTATTATTATTATTATTATTATTATTATACTCAATAAACATATGAAAAATCATTATATATATGTGTGTGTTATGGATTTTAATGTATATTTTTACTTTATAAGTTATTAAGTTATGAATATTTTTATATTTATAATGTATATTATTATTATTTTATTTATTTATTTATTAAACGGTTGCACCATAATTGAACCAGTTAAATAAAGTGAACATGATTCGGAGGCCTCATCGGTTCAAGCTCCGGTTCGATTTTAAAACGTTGCTTCTTGCGTCTTTAAGCACCATTACCTGCTCATATAGCAAATCTCCATCAATCTTTTACCTATAGAGATGAGCCTCTAGTAGAACATGCGTCTTCATATTTGGACCCTTAATCTCTGAATTACAATGGAGAAGCGCTTATGAACGTTCATACTCTGAGGCTGCAGCCAAGCTTACAATAAGAACCTTCAATTTTGGTTTAGATGTCACATAAGAGAAGAGATGAATGTATTCTTGTGCGCATTGAGTATATCATATTCTTGTGCAACAATCTGCAACCTACACGGAATAGATAAAATACATTAGGAAAACATGGTCATGTGACAAATGTTGTTTTTATTATTTTTATGACGAATGTAACTCACAACCGCTATTCGAGGTGTGAATTGGATAAAACTCTCGTCTTTTGCAATAACATACAAATTATATATGAAAGCTAAATCACACTAGAAAAACTTGATATGACAGATTCATCCTACAAAGTGTTTAAGTAACATTCAAATTTTAGATATTTGGTCATAAATATATTCATTTCGCCAATAGACTATCCCAAATAATACAAATGTTGCTTTATACATCTTAAAATGAAGAATATATAGAGGTCTTCACATCTTGGTGTCCTTGTATAGACTTACTCGTAGTTATTTGAAAGACATTAATGCGATATGAATTTATAATCATTAATTCATTTATTACGTAGAATATTCTACAATAAAATTAAATGGGATTGAGGGTGGGGGGCTAAGGCAATATTTCTGTTAGGTAAAAGGGAATGTACAAGGATATCCCCGAATAATATAATATTTCTATTCTACCACACTATAAAAAAAATTGTCATATAACGACGGAAAAACCATCGCTAAATCATGAAATTCCGTCGCTAAAGCATCCTAGCGACATAATAGCGATGGAAATGAGTCGTTGCGAAACAACTTGTCGTTAAGACATTTAACGACGGAATTCACTTTATGTTACTAGCTTTACGATGAAATTAACGACTGATTTTCCGTCGCAAACATTATGTTGACCATTCCGTCAACGAGTTTAGCGACGGAAAATTCCATCGCCACTAGCGATGGAATCAAATCCGTCGATAACCTAACGACGGAATTTCCGTCACTATTAGCGAAAGAATCTACAAAATTCAGCTGGTTCAATTGACTGATTTGTGACAGAATTTCCGTTGCAATTCCGTCGCTAATCTAAGCAAAATGGGCAGTATATTTGTTGTTTTTTACTGATCCACATGCTCAACAAACTACACTAATTAAATTCTTACAAACCCAATCAAATTCTAATTTAAAGTCTCGATCATCATCTATTAAAACACAAGCAATCACTAATCCAATCGAAGTCTTTATTAAAACAAAATTGCATCCAACCAACAAATTCGAATTCATAAAGATAAGAGCTTTGAAATTGTATATTGTATCTGAAAAATTCTGAGCATAATAACAATTCATACAAAAGGATCTTGGGAAGGTGTCCTTCAGCACGATACTTGTCAGCTTCCTCAGCCTTGAACAGCTCTTGACCTTTTACCACTTCAACAAGACCTCTCTTTTCTTCTGCCTTTTTATGAATTTGTGCTTTTTTGTTCCTCGCCTTCTCCACATATTCTACCGTTTTCCTCTCCAATCGTTCCTCGACTTTCTTCATTCTGGTTTGAAGAGATGCCTTTTTGTTGTTCTCCCATGACCTCACTTTGACTTGCTTCCTTTGAAACCTGCTCCGTAACACAAAAATTTAGGAAATTAACTTAATACTAATGTCAAATCTCAAATTCGAAATAATGATTTATTACATAAACATGGTATCACATCAGAACAATAATAAGAACCAGATTATATAGTCCATTATATATATAACTGTTATGGCTCTGCTGTTTTTGCTTTCCTGCCGCACTTTGATAAAAGAGAACTCCTTCTCTTGCTCTAGCTTCCCCAAAGCAAATTTATCTACTTATTAATATCACACTAATTAATTAAGTTAATTATTATTGAAATGAAAATCATATGATATATGTGCCTCAACTTCTATAGATTACTGATTGTGTACCTTTGACAACATGTTTATCCTCTGCAACCACAGAAAACGGCCACAAGTTACTAATTTGATATTTACAATAACAATACTAATTATAATATCATTATCATGCATAATTATTAAGAATTTCAAGAAAAAGGAAACGACAAGACTGTGAATATAGTTATACCAAGTTTAGTAACAAAAAACATATATCTGCACCTGCAATTTCATGATTGAGCTTTATTAGATAGATGTATATTCGTAACAGACTGTTCTTTCATGTTTTAGAATTATAAACATTTTTGCAAAAGATGAAATAAGTGTGCGTTTGTCGGAATTTCGTCTCTAATTCCATCGTTAACTGCTAACAAGACACTCCGTCAAAATTCCGTCGTTAACTAGAGACGGAATAATTTCGTTGTTAGTTTCTCTCGTTATTTGATAGTTTTTTTTTTTGGTAGTATACCCATGTTATTCAAATGTGCTCAGTATTGATTTTTTCAATGGGCTCAGTGTTGAATTAATTGGCCCAGTATAAGAATTCTTGGTTTCCCAAATTTGTCATATTTGGGCCAAAATATAGTCCTGTTATATTAGGATTAAGCCCACAGATGTTATTTCAATTATTTAGTCTTCGTTGAACACAGAAAGCGAAAAAAAAAATCATTTGGTTTTTGTTATTAAAATATCAAATCATGAAAATTATTATGATTTTTTTTTTCATGAAAGTGAGTTTAACCAAAGTATATATAGAAGATTTCTAATCTTCTAACGTCGTATTATTATCCTTCAGAATAAAATTAAATTCTGATAAAATAGATTATTAAACATTAACTAGGTCGACTTGGTTAGGGTTGATACGTGCGGTTGGATCTTAATTATTATTTTTATTCACGATAATTATTACTTGATATTTTAACTCCTTAGAAACTAAAAATATAATTGTTACTTATTATCCAAGTGCACCGACCGCGTGCATGCAAGTCTAAGATCACCAATTTTAGGAGAAGCTACATTAAAATCAACTGTTATAAAAAATAAAAATAAAAACAAAAAACGAAATCCATTTGGTTTTTGGGTAAGAAGTCATTCATATAAACGAAATCCATTTTGTTTTTTAGTATTTAAGTTACTAACTTGTCAGACTTTGCACTTTTATTTGTCTAGAATCACAAATTGTATAATTATACAATTACACATGAAACTGCGACATTTTCTATAAACTCTGAATTGAACCATCTTTATTATATGCTGATGCAAATTATTCCAATTCACACAAATGAATTATTATTAAGCTCGCAATAACAAAAGGTAGGGTACGTAGTCGAGTCGAAGCGAGCGAGTAATGCTTTGACTCGTTTATATAATTATCGAGCTGAGCTCAAGCTTTTTATTGTGCAACACTTAGAGACTCATTAGCTCAATCAAACTTCCTAAATTGTTTTTATTTAAAATATAATGAATTTACTAAACTTCTTCTTTTCCTTGTAACAAATAAAGTTAAGACAAAGACTTAGGTGCGACCGGTCGTACGCGCCCGCTATCGACCGTTAAATCGGGCGCGTGCGATACACATGCCATTTCAGACGCGTCCACGCCCTTGACAATTATTTTTTTAATCGATGCGTGCATGACACGCGGCTGTCTTTTTAATTTTTTTTCTGATTTTTGTTTTCGATTTTTTTATTCTTTTTTTTCAGTTTTTTTTTATTCTTTTTATTCATTTTTTCAATTTTTTTTATTATTTTTTTTTAAAAAGTCGAGCGAGAAAAGCCGAAGGCCTCGAAGCGAGCTAAAAAACATTAATATTATCACAATCATTATCTATAAATTAAAATCGGAAAAAAAAACAGATTGACCCGATTTGACTGGATCAGGTCAACCCGGATCCGGTCTCATGTAAGACCGATTGTATAAGAGTCCGCCTCTAAAGCTAAAGACGCAAAGTAGACTAATATAAGTCATTGTATGAAGTTAATGATCTTAATACTTTCGAACCAATTCAATTAACGAGATTGCCCACAAACTAACAAACTTTTATCAAGTTGAAATACAAATTGAAGATTTCAACTTAGTTGCAAGTTAAAATTAAAGACTTGAAATAACTCAAAAGTTCCCTTTCAAAAAGATTCAAATAGAGGAACAAAATCTCTCAATTCAAACACAATACGGATTTAAACCATGTTAAATAATAGTCAAAGGCAAAGATGCAATAATTAAGGAGAATCATAATCATAGTAAGACAATTGGCCATGTCTACTTTAAACATTACTACTATAGATTAATAAATAGCAGTGGCATACAATCTGAAAGCACTAGGCTATCAACTTTCAGCAGTCAAGAATTAACTACCACACTTCTTCTATTAACATAAATACTAAATAAATAGCAGTTGATCTTGAATTCCTTACATTTTTCGATGTCCAATGATCAGATCGTCGAGCTAGCCAACTTGTTAGAGGAGCGCAGGCGAAATATCCATCGGGAAAGGATTGCCTAAAACATTGTCCATGTAATAGTGAGGGTGTGTTGCATCCATCACCACAAACTGCATATCCTCAGACGGCTTCCAGTGCCGTTTCCTTTGGTTTATGAACCAGTTGTTTATTTGCTTCTGATCCAGACCCGTCGATTCAGCCAATGCCAGCTTCTGAGATTCCTATCAACACACCAAATAAAACCACTATTATAGATACATATAGTCACATACATAGTTACTGCATGCATGCTATGCTGGCTTTTAATAGGATTTTTAAAGCAATTAATCTGGAGATATTGGGTCTCAATATTAATCTTGTTTCTTACTGCTAATAGTATAATATGTCATTGTTTGAACAATAATAATTTGAGCAGTGTACAAATTAAGTTGAAGAATAACGAACTTGGGCACCTAGAATTATTGCATAAATTAGAATTAGAATTAGAAATAGGATGATTTATTTGCATACCGATGGATATGGCCATTTGTAATGCCTGCTCCACCAGTCGAGCAACTGTTGTCGAGCTTCTTTAGGCAGCTTTCCTTTCTTTCGTTTCTTCATGAATTCCTGTTTGAGGCTGCCCAGATATCCACTGTATTTTCGTAGAAGCTGACCTTTCAGTTCCCTGTCTTCTGCTTGAGGGTCAACGAAACTGTTGTTAACATCGACCTCTTCTTCGGACGAACCATTTGTGTCCATGGCTTCTATGCAAGCTGAGACAACAAAAAGGATCATTTCACCAAGTACAACAATCTCTGTCTTCATCAAATAGAAATACTTTAAGATTTGACTACAAAATGAAACATGATACAAAACTTGCAGTAATTAACAAGTTTTATTTCAGCAAAGAGAAGGGTGAATTAATTACATATTGCAAAATCATAAACAAAAGTCACCCTCATAGAAGTTCAAAATGTGATTGTAAATGAATATGCAGCCATCAAAACTAAATAAATAGGTTTTCCCATAATTTTTTATACTTCACATGTAGATTGATTTACTAATTATCCCTATGAGATTATAAATAACGGGGGAAAGAAGACCATGTTCCATCCCGATATAGAGATTCCAACTTGAGTCAGCAACTTGGTCACAATCATCATTTAGAGATGTTTTCAAATAAATGAGAACTTAGGACAAAAATGGACACCATGATAATCCATGTAAACGAAAAAGGACTAAAATAACTAAAATAGAATTTGAATAAAATTAAAAGGTTTACTGTCATGAACTGCTTAGTATCTGAATTGAAATAACCTCACAACCAAATAGAACAAGTTGTAATTTTATAAGTTCGGCATATGTAACATCACAAAATTATAAAATTATACTATTATACCAGGGATATTATAGAATAACAAAAAGATTTGAGAGATCTTAATGGTGACATACTTCTCCAAGTTGACACAATTAAAGCTTAGTTCATTCTTACAACGCTTAATCCAAGTCAAACAGGTGTGTTATTGTAGCTGACTCTAAAGTAAACAAATGAATATAAACTCATAGCCTTTAACCTAGTGTAAAATGGAATTGTGACATGTTAATTCATATATAAGAGAATAGCGAATTCTCTGCTTCCGAACGATGCTCATATATTAGATGAACATTGAATCATGCATAGAGGCTTTGGTAAACCTATAACACATCATTTAATCTCCATAGACAACTTAAATTCTAGTAGTTTTAGTATGAAATGTGGAAAATATTTTTGTGAAATCGCAACTTTCAGTAATGGAAAGAAGAGTCGGAACGAGCAACTTCAATATTCCAATAAAACTAAACCACATTTGGACCTAGTTTACAAGAAGAATGAAATGTGTGGCATTTAAACATTCTGCAAGGTATGAATTAGACCAATGCTTGATAGTTATTAATAAGAAAGCTAGTTTAGTTCAATTTGAACATTTGCTAGCAAAAGATTAGTTGAGCCCAAATCGTGTATCACGGTCCAAATTAGGTGAACTTCACACTTTTGTTTTAAATCCAAAGCTGCCATGGTGACACTAATGCTGGTGCTAATCTATAAAAAAAAAATCATGAAATAAAGAATATTGTCAACAACCTTAAAACTATACTAAAAAAATTCAAAGCGGGTAAACCAAATCCAATCACACAAATGTGATTTAACTTAAACCGGTTTTACGACCAACTTGATCATCAAAACTAATTCCCATCCCAAGGAGAGGCAGATCTCTGATATCAAATTTAATTTGCATATCATTAGAAGAAAGAAAAGACGATGGTGATGAAAAGACTTGAATGCAGCAACAAATGAAATTTGACAAAAATATTTCCAGATTAATGAATCCGAAATATCAGGAAGGGGTTTGCTTTCTTGATGAAACTGAAATTCAGAGATAAAATGTAAACACGAATTAATATTATATTATTATATATACCTATATTGGCTGTATCAGGATATAGTATACCTAGATTAATGTTTCAAATTAGATAAAGTCAGCTTCGAATGATGATTCACGAGCATAGTATATATTAAAAATTATATAGAGATAAATTAACCGCTAAAAAAGTAAAGAGAGTGAATAGGGGAAATTTTAACATTTATATAAAAATAAAAAAAAATGAAGAATAAAGGTATAAATGCGGAAGAAAGAGAAAGCCATTAAAGAATGGAAGAAGTGCATCTGGAAACACACTATTTCTACGGTAAAGAAAATAAATCGTCATATTTCTTGGAAACATGCACATGCAGTCATTGATTATATACAAAACACAAGAATTCAAGCAGTAATGTAACTCTAAACAGTGAGATCTGAGAACAATGAATAACCTCGGCTCTAGTATAAGACAAAGGAAGATCACAAACTCCACATAGAGAGAGAGAGAGAGAGTTTAATTACCACCAGAACCGGAAGGCGAAAGAGTGAGGGCTTTGAACTGACACTCAATTCTTGAAAGGAAAAGCATGGCTTCTTTGAAGGGTTTGGAGAGTTCTTGCTCGTACTTGCTCAGCATCTCACAGTAAGCCTCCATAAATTGGTCCAACGCCGGATCTTCGCCCACGGAGCCCGTGCAGTGGCGGCTGATCGCGGCGGCGGATGCGCACGCTTCTTCTAGTTTCGCCACCACTTCCGGCGGCGCTCCTATCTGTCCCAACACTCCTCATCAGTTTGACACAACAAACATAATGATCTACAAATTCACAACTGTCCCTATCACCACACACACTCTCTCTCTACCACCCAAGGGTTTCAATTTCTCGAATCTTTTTCAAGGGAGTCAAAAAACTGGGAAATTTTCCAAAGGCTAATTTCGTATCACTCAAAGCCAAAAGAAAGAAACACTTCAAAGCTGCTCAAAACGTGTAACTTTTAGAGAGAGAGAGAGAGAGGATTACCTTTTGACAGTTAGCGTAAGCAGATAAAAGGCGATGGTAGTGAGGATGAGCCATGATCTTAGCCTTAGCAGAGCAGCTACCTGCATCGTTAGTGCCCTCGATAAAATAATACCCTGTGCTCGTAATATTCTTGCTATTGTTATTGTGATCTTCAAGCATCATCGAAGAACCGCCGCCGCCGCGATTCATGTCGGGGTTGGTGGATGGAAGAGGAAGAAAAAGGGAGTTACCGGCGTCGGGATTAGAGTGAGAGGAAGCCATTGGAGGCATCATTAATATAGGGCAAAACCCATTATTGTTTTCCCCGAAAGCCATATAACAAGAATTGTTACTGGAGCCACCACCACTCTCCATTTCTCTGTCTACCTACTGTACCGTGCACGGCTCTCTCTCTCTCCCCCTCCCTGCTTGTGTAGTGTATCCTGCTTGTGCCCTTCAGTTTTCTTTATAAACCCTTGAAAATAAATATATATATATGTATATATGTATGTCTACGTTACGTTTTCTCTTTCTTGGGTCTCTCTCTCTCTCTCCTGTTGTACACACACACACGCATAAGCAATCTTCAATTTTATCTGTCTTTATGAATGCAAGTTATGCAAGAGGCTCCCGAGTTTTATGCTTACTTGTTCAGCCTTTTTACAGAAAATCCTAAATAGTTGTTGTTAGTGGTAGTCTGTCGTCTGTAGTCTGTAGTCAGTTGATGAAAGGAAAGGAAAAGAAAGGAAAGGGTTCTTTTGCTCTTTGATGGGTCTCAGAAAAGTAGTCTGTTCAGGTTTATCTTTTGCCTTTGGCTTTGGAAATGGGGTTCCTCTCGTCTTATTTCAATCACTAACAAATTTATTATAACCAGCATTTAATGAGTTCGGAATTTCGGAACCTCTCTCTCTCTCTCTGTGTACAGACACAACAGAACGTTAGTACTGAGCGAAGAAGAAGTAAATTAACAAACGCAGCTAGCCATGAAAGGAGAGAGAAAGTAGCAGAGCGCACGCGGTATTTTGCAGGGGGTTAGAGAGAGAAAGAGAGAAGTGCGTGTTGTAAGTGTTTTGAGTAGTAGGTCCAATTTTGAGTAGGAGGAGGAAGATGATATAGTAGTAGTAGTAGTAGGAGGGTGATTGCCCATGTTGGTTGTGGTGCAAAGCGTTACCTTCCCAATGAAAACTCTCGCTCTCTTTTCTTTCACTGCCACTCAGTCACTGCCATTACTGGCAAACTAGAGAGAGAAAGAGACTGAGAGAGAAAGATAGATTTTTGTGAAAGGGGGAAGCCTAATTAAAAAAAAAAAGCGGAAAAGAGGGATGAACGATCAAATCGAGGTGTAGTTTAGTGAAGTGTTATGTGGTGAAGGAGATGTGGTTTTGGGGGCACGGAATCACAATTCCTGTGCTAATTTTCTACTGCCACACATCTATTTGTCCACTTTTTACCTTAATTATAATTCTAAATTCATTTTGTCACCTTAATTACTCGTTTTCAATTCCTCCTAGCAAAAAAAAAAAATTATATAAAATTATTAATTAATTTTATATTAACACAAAAACTTATGTTACATTATCTTGATAAGCCAGGACATATGGGACAAGTCATGACAAATAATTGATCGGGTAAAATGACTTCATAAAGGGGTCTTCGGTCAATCCAACTATAATATGATGTTTGGTTGGTTGGACTCTTTCCAATACTTAATCTCATGATATTACCAAATCACATAAAATTAATCTTGCCCAGCATTTACTTTACGAGTCTTGGTTTTCTCAATAACAAAATTAATTTGGGATTAATTTAATTCGGATCAATCTTTATTTATATTATATTATATCTAATTTTTGTAATCGAACATCACCATTCGTGATTGATTAAAAATTGGATATTGATATAGATGTAGACCCGTCGAATAGAAAATTACCTCTTAAAATAGTTATATTAGAGCAATTCCAGCAGAATTCTCAAAATTTTGCTGTTAAATTTGCTCCTAAAATTTTCCTTATACTATTTATATCTTCTATTTTACAAATGCATACAACAGTATTCCTATTTTCACTGATTATTCTATAAAAATTGTGGGTCAACTCAATTTGTAAGATATGATAGATTTAGGGAGGTGTAAATTAGAAAGAAGATTTACGAAGGTGTAAATATTTTTGTGGGTCATATCCAATTTGAGTGATCTACTGAATGACCTTTTTATCTCATTTTTTTTATTTTAGCCTAAATTTAGAATTAATAATTATTTTAAGATAACTTCTGGAGTGTTCTGAGTAATCTTAAGTGGTTTAAGACTTTATTGATATTTTTGAAGTACTACGTACAAATATCTCCGCATTTTTCTTGACCCTTTGATAGAGCCAACCCCATAAGATTTTGAAACTCGTTAAATATTTAAATTTATCAAATCATACTCAAAGTGTAATTTTTTCTTAATTTAAATATGGTCGCAATTTGTACACGGTATTGATAGCTAGCTATATGCACCCCATTCATAAGCTACAAACAGAAACCTACACAGGTTATTCTTGGAATCAAATTAAAATAGATTAAAGGGAAAAGAAAAATAACTGCATAATTAATTATCCTCTTCTTGCTCCCCTTATCCCATCATACCTAAGTCAACTTAAATAGTTTTTTTTTTTTGAGAGAAAATATTTAAATAGTCTTAGTTTTTCACACTTTTATTAGAGAAAATATTTAAAATTTAGTTTGGAAAAAAGGTAAATAAAATTTAAAATTATTGACACAATGGCAACATTGACAATTTGAGTAGTTTTTATATATTTTATGACTAGTGTTTATGTTTTTATCTTTTGAAGTTGAGGTGGTAAACAAATTTTTGCCTCAGATAAACTATTAGTATAGACTGTGTAGTTATAATGAATATTTTCCTCTTGCAAAGGTAGTACCTATGAATTGAAGTGTAAATATATATTTTAGGGGGCAAAAGTTTGTGTAGCAATATATGTTAGATTAAATCTTGTGTAACTATTTACGAATACCACTTTGTACAAGATTTGAGGTATAATTATGGAGTCAGATCTTACTTTGACCTTTTGTTATGATTATCTTACCAATATTAAAAAAATTCCAGTCATGTTCGTGATTTATATAATATATGATCGTGATATAATTTTGGCGCCGATCATGATTGTCTACTTTAATTGTATTATTTTTGTATTATTTTTTGTTATGATTCTTATTTCGTTTCTATGTTTGATTTGGTCTAGTTGAGCCAATCGTGAAAAAGAAGATTATTGTGGGTATATGGTGAAGCTTTTTATAAAAGTAGGTATATGCTATACATGTGATTGTGAAAATGTGTATTTGAATTTTCCACACAATCTTCATATGTTATGTAGATAGAAAGTGAACGTATGCTTTATTTATTTAATTTTTTTCTGTTCAATTTATGAGGATGTTACAATTATATAGGGTTTTTTCTACTGCTCAAATGTGGACCATTTCAATGAAATATTTGGGCCCTGCATTTTAATTTTTTTCGGCTCAAGGTTTCAGTCTGGTTTGAGTCTTTTCATGAATTTACGTTTTAAATTACAAAAAAGAACTGTCTAATCATTTTGAATATACTAAAATATACAGACGTCATGGTTTGAAAAGCTGCATGAAATAACATGTATGCAATAAATGTAAACACTAGCTAAAACATATCTACATTAATGTATATAAACATATTGAATTATTTGATCAAACACGCACACAAAATAAAATTAATTTGATGAAGTAATCAATAAGAATATTAGCATATTATATATGCTTGAAATAGAAAATTGGATTACTCAGAGGTTTTCACCGAAGTTGTGTATTTGCAGCATAATGCTAAAAACAAAAACCAGATAGAGAAAACAATCAACAAACTTTTGGTTCGCAGAATGACACCGACACCACTATTCATTTGGTTTTATGGTTTTGGGCATCCCCAGAAATAATATCCATGATAGCAAATAATCATTTATTATTTGTCTGATTCCAATTTACACAGGAAAAATACCTCCCACAAAACATTGTGAATCCTGTTGC
The DNA here is from genome assembly GCA_031470985.1 of Agastache rugosa. NCBI lineage: Eukaryota > Viridiplantae > Streptophyta > Magnoliopsida > Lamiales > Lamiaceae > Agastache > Agastache rugosa. The sequence goes on along the minus strand of CM062605.1, from coordinate 10,834,788 downwards.
TCACCTCTCATATATATATATATATATAGAAATGAGAATGCTTTGAAATCATCCACGTGTAGTAACTAAAATTTTTTCTAGTCCATAGATAATGAAATAGATGATCATGACTGGTTTTAAAATCTTTTACATGGATTAATGCCTTCTTTATAGTTTATAATAATATTTTGATAAAGTTTCTTTATAGAGTAAAATACTCCCTCCGTCCCATTATTCTTGTCTTGTATTCATTTTTGGGTTGTCCCGTTATTCTTATCCTGTTTCCATAAAAGGAAATATGCTTCTCTCACAAAAAGTTATGGGCTCCACCACTTTTTATCTTTTTACCCTTTAAACACCCTTCTCCTTAATACCCGTGCCCAAAAGAAATGAGACAAGAATAATGGGACGGAGATAGTACAAGAAAGCTTTTTTGTAGAAGATTTTTAGTTACTACTTGAGAAAAAAATTCAATTTAACCTCTCTCTCTCTCTATATATATATATTTATGAGTTTCTATTTGATCATTTTCTTATATTATACTTCATCCGTCTACGAAGAGTATAGCTCTTGAATTGTGGCACATGTTTTAACAAAAGTAAGGTAAATATTATTTAAGTGCATAAAAGAATTCATCATTTTGAATTTGTATGAGTTTTAAGAGAGTGTGTGGAATCATATCCCAAAATAAATTAAAAAGGTTATACTCTTTGTGAACTGACGAAAACGAAATACAAACTATACTCTTCTTGGACCGAGGAAGTACATAAGAACCGATATATGCTATACACTATGTATGAGCACCTATCATGAGCAAAGCCATATATAAAATTACAATAAACAATACCAATATAAATTTTGATATCCTTAGACCATCTCTAGCGCTGTTGGAGAATGGCTAAAATCTCTATTTTAGAGCAAATATCATCTCCAGCCCTGCTCTATATTATTGCTCTATTTTAGAGTTTTGAACAGTGTTGCACTATATTTAGTGCAACATTGTTCATTGCTCTATCACTATTGCTTTTTTTTTAAATATGTTAAATATCTACTCCCTCCGTCTCACTCAACTGTCTTGTTACTATTCGGCACACAGATTAAGAATAAGGGTAAAAAGATAGAAAGTGGGTATGTTTCATCACTTTTGAAGGGTTAATTCTTTTCTTATTTGAAACAAGACAATTTGAGTGACACAACCCAATAAGGAAAGAAAGACAATATGAGGGAGATGGAGGGAGTAATATGTGATAAAAAGTGATTTTTATATTATGAAATAATTAAATATAAAATCATACTTTATACCAACAATAAACTTATATATAAATTTGCTTAAAAAATACAAGACAAATTAAAAGAAATTAATTAATTTAAGTACTTCATAAATTATGAGTATAACTTATGTTTTTATGTAATAATGTGGGACAAGTACTCTTTTTTCTTTTGATTTGAAGAGTTTTAATGAGGCATATTCCTCGAATTCTAATTTGTATAAGATTTATTAGGTTTGTAATTTTATTTATTTATAAGATTTTTTTGTACATTAATATAATTTTTTCATGTTATTATTCTTCATTAATTGACATAAATTATTCATTTTTTTAAATTAAACAAAAAAAAAAGAATATACTAGAATATTATGTTTTGGTGTAAAATATAGAGCAGACTGCTGGAGATGACTAGCTGTTTTTGCTGTATATTTGTGTTATTTTTGCTGCAAAATGGTGTAAATCATTGGAAATGCCCTTACATATTGACTTATTTAGGTACATATATAAATATTGAAAATGTATAAGTTTTTACCATTCTGTTTACGATAATCTACGCAAGTGAGAAAATAACACTTTTAGGGATAAAAATACTAATTATTGTACATTTGAAAAAACTATAAAAAATAGCACTTTTGAATATTTATACCCCTAATTCTTTTATTTAATGACCTCCATATTTTATCATTTTCACATTTACAAAAATTTGAATTCACATATTACGTGTGATTTCACATAATTTGTATGATTTCACAATTTTCTTTTCTGTGAAAGCATATGTATACATTTGTGATTTCACATATTATAGTGATGTGATACACATTTTATATTGATGTGCAATCGGGGAGGAGGAACAAAAATGACCTAAAGTGCTATTTTTTGTAGTTTTTACAAGGGTGTTATAATTAATATTTTTATCCTAAAAGTGTTATTTTCCTACAATTTCTCAATAGTTTAAAGGTATGTGACTCCCTTATTACTTCATGAGAAATGTAGGAAAATAACACTTTATGGATTAAAAAGTTTAATTCTAGCACATTTTGAAAAAAAGTAATAAAAATATCACGTCTGGACATTTTTTTCCTTCATCCCCGATTACACATTTTTTGTGTGAAATCAATTGTTAATGATCAAATTTTCAAATGTACGTGAAATCACATTAGATAATATGTGAAAGCACAAATGTTTATATGTGCGAAATATTTCTAAAATCACAATTATTTGAAAATTACATGTATAATAATATGTTAATTATATTATTATACGTTTTCATATATTTTAAAATGTGAATTTACATGTACATATTTATACTTTCACAGTAATCATAATATATAATAAGTTTCTGCTCGTCCAGAATCATATTTACAAGTGCTTCGAAGAATTCTTCATTTTATGCCAATGACGTATGTTCTTGATTATATATTCGGACAAAAGAAGAACCTTTTATTATGAGAGGGAGTGGAAGTGAATTCAGATAATGAAAATTTATCATTTAACACATATACCTCCATATTTTGTTTGGTCTTGTAGCAGCCTAGCAGGAAGTGATCCGATAATTTAATTGGAAACTAGAAAAATAAATATAATTATAATTTAGCACAAATTTTGTATATAACATGTATATTTGTAATTGAATACTACTTTATTTGCAAAATAAAAAATAATATTATATTTTTTACATCAAATTCAGTATAGTTTGAAAGAGTGTGTACTTGTTTATCATTATTATGCAGACATAATTTATTTTCTTGAGTATATAGTGAATAAAAAATAACGTTTTAATTTTTTGAGATAAACTAGATAATAAAATTAATAAATTATAGAAGAAGACAATTGTGGAGATATTTATATGTCTAAGAAAGAGATACAAATAAATGAAAGAAAATGAAAGTTTAGTACCCATTTTAATACAATCGTTATATATCAAACCTGAATAAACGAAGTTATATTAATTCTCTACACAATAATTGTCCGAATCCCCCTTCATCAATCGTGGTTCGAATCCTCTATCTCATAATTTTATGTGTCCCACTTGCATTCCACTATTTCATTCTTTATTATAAAACAAAAATTATCATTATACATTGAGCACCAATTAATATTTATTACTAAATATTGAAGTTTAAACATTACAAATCCTAAATATATATATGTATATATGTAATAACCAACCATATATAATAGTCAATTATTAATTAAGAATTTACAAATTAAATGATTAAAAGTTACTAATTTATAAATCTAATTAATTGAATATAATGAATCATAATCAATAATTGTAAAATTAAATTAAAATACGAAAAATTATTAAAATGATAAAAGCTAATAGTGACATGAGTGAGACACTAAGAAGTGCAATAGAATATCCCAAGTTCATACTTTTGGAGATAAGTGATTTTCCAAATAAGGTTCTCCTACTGTTAAAATTCTTACATACAAAAAGTGAGCAATATCAAAACAGGACACTTGATCGAGGAGAACGGAGGGAGTATGTTTTATCTTAATTTAAGTGGTTAGAAATTCTTATTTACCTGATTTTTTTTTTATGCATGGGAACTGTTATTTAAAGCTGATTATCTGTGGGGCAGTCTAAATGTCTCTTCACATTTGAATTTTTCATTTTCACCTACAAATAATAATTATTGTAGTCTACAGAGAGAGTCGAGGAATCTCTTTTTCACTTATCCAATGAAGTAGTGAATAGATTTGAACATTTTCTGTCTGAAAATATTACGGGGAATAGGGTACTTCCAATTCTTTGGATGAATCAAAATACATAGTCTCCAAATATTAGATTATTTATTTTTAGTACATCAGTAATTGCAACTTCATATGTAGATGCAAATAATCAATGTGATTTGTGTTTTTTTGTCAGTTTTACTAGAATAGCAATATTTCAAGAAACATTCCAACCTTTTTATGAGTTGTCATATTTCCATTGTACTACATTAATTGATGGATTTTCAAAGCGCATTCACAACGGGGGTTTACATCCAATCGCTCTCCCTGGTCTCTCTTCTATCGGTCGGTCATAAGATGGTTTCCACCGTTGGTGACCTGTCCCCGGTCGCGCCCGCGGTCTCATTTGCGCCTTGGGTCGCGACCGGCTCCTCTCTCTCCCCTCCATCACGTGTCGTCCTCTCGTTCTTCCAGCTTGTTTTGAAAGACCGGATGAGAGACCGTTACCATTGACAACGATTTTGAGACCGATCATTTAATAATTGGGATCCCATAAAAATACAAAAAAATAATAATTAAATATTAAGAGATCAACCTTTCCAGAGACCACTGCTGCGGATGCTCTAATGATCCCAAAAAATACGCACATGTTAAAAAGATTTTGAACCAACAACGTACCTTTTGCACTATCTCGTCTTTTCTGTTGAGTTATTTGATATCTCTCGTCAAAAGTCCTTTCAACAACCTATAATCAACTTTGCCAAAGAGTTGGTCCTTTCCAGTTTTTCCTTTCTAAATAAATTTCTGAAGATTGAAGAGTGTGGGAACTAAAATCAACATTGAATGTTAAGGAATCAAGAAACAGAAATGTAGAACTAATCTAGATTTGAAAACAATATCAACTTACTAGGTCTAGTTCCGACAATACGAAATGTTTCGTCCAGATAGATAGGAAAATTTTGGTCTAGATTAGAAGTGATAATAATCCTATAATTTACTATCTTATAGGGGAGTGATTCACATAAAATTCTAATAATGCACAAACAAATTCATGCATATGTCAAAATATGGTAATAAACTAATAATGTCTTTTTTTTTAATTTAATAATTTTATATATGTCATTAAAAGGGGTCAAAATTTGACTTTAATTTGAAAATTAAAAGGAGAGATTTTATCTTCTCGGTGAAAAATGGAATAGCCCCCATCACCGTGATACTGTCGAAACCCATTAATAGAATTTTTTGGCCAGAATCGTAGCCTCTACCAATACTATTTTATGCGTCCACCTCTGAAGGAGACGACGATCATCTAATTAAAAAGACCGATAAGAGATCTCCAATTCAAACAAGCCAATAAAGCACCCATTAGAAACCTACATATTCTATGGTGCTATTCAAATTTATAACATTTGGCCTCCTACATGCATCCCACTTAGTGCTGATAATTTTTGACACGATATGATAGCCAGACATGAACCGATATGAAATTAATGAGTTTGAGTTTAGCTTTATTGGATTTGTTTCCTTAATGGGTTAACCCGATAAGGACCTAAAAATTTCGTGTCAGGTTTGAGTTAATTTTGCATAATATGTTAATATAAATATATTATTATATATATATTTTTAATATATTATTCTATTTCTGTTACTATATTACTCTTATAAAAAAATACATTCATATCGTCTGCTCCTCTTTATCTTCTCTCTCTCGAGTTCTCTTCTCTCAATTTCTTCATAAATCACAATCATCGTCCAACAAAATTAGGTTAATTTTGGATAACTTATCAAGTCGGGTTCTAATCGTGTCGTGTAACCCGAACAAAATCGTTTTCATATTTGTGACGAGTTCATATTTGGATTTAGCATATCCTTAATTAACAGATCAAGTTTGGGTTTGACTTTAGCAGATCATGTCATGATCAAATCGACCCGATAACGATTCAACCCGACCTATTTGCCAGTCCTAAATCCCACTCAAATGGTAGGCCATCATCCCATCATCCACAAGAGATTAAAAGCAATGTTTTAAAACCGAATCGGACCAATGATCAGTTCAACCGGGTTGAATCGAAAATTGGCCCGATCTTAGTATCGGTTTGATTCGTATTAAATAACTGGGATCTGAAAAAACTGTCATTGAACCGTCTAAACCGGTAGGAACCGGTGAAAACCGTCAGGTTTATAGAATCGAGGGGGTTTTAGAAACGACTTGATTTGTTATTTATGCCTAAGAATTAAATATTGTGGTGGAGATTTGAAATCGACCCCCTGGTACCAAAGTTAAGGTTTCTACCACCCCACCATCACTCTCAATTATTCTTCATTCAACTTTGTTTATTATTAATCCGCATTTGCTTTTTGATAAATTTATCCCTCTAAATTGAGAGATAAGAAAAAAAAAATTATCCTTTAAATCCTTCAATTCTTATCCCCCTTCATTAAATCTCTCATTTTCACCATATCTTATTTCTCTTTTTCACTCTCAATGAGAGAAAATATTAGCACTCATGTACTTTTCGATTCTCAGCTACTTTTATTTATAATTGTTATCAATAAATATATGTAAAATTTAAGAAAATAATATAATATATATAATAGTATAAAACATTGCATATTGATTGAGAATATTTACATATACTCCCCCGTTCCACTTATTTTGTCATGTTACTGCTAGGCACGGTTATTAAGGAGAATGGTAAAGAGAGAGAAAATGAATAGGTCTCATTACTTTTGAAGAGTTAATTATTTTCTTTTTAGAAAATATGACAATTTAAATGAGAAATCCCAAAAAGGAAAGAAAAATAATTTCAATGGAATGAAAGGAGTAATACATATATATTTGTTATTGATTTTAATTTTATGTATGTTATGAATGTTTATTTTATAACTTATAAAGTTATGGATATTTTTATATTTATTATATATTATATTATTAATTTTATTTTATTTATTTATTAGACGGTTTAATCATAATTCAATATTAAATCAATTCAACCATGATTAGGAGATTTTGCCGGTTCGATTTCCGGTTAAAAATAAGAAGTAAGAATCTTTTACTACAGGTATAAGATTAGATAGCTAGATTTAAGTTGAGTAATCATCTATCATCCAGAAAAGATCACATCAAAATGCAAAATTTGAACTAGTTCTGTAGTACAAGGTAGTACAAGCAGTGGAGCTGAAATACTGAGTTGTTGATTCAAAACACATCTGCTTCAGAGTTGAGACAGTAAGAATATAGACCTATCTTATAGGCTCAAAGGTTAGGCTTTTGGTAATGTTAGAATTATTTAGCATTAGGGTTATGTCGTTTTTGAAACAACAGATGCTCCAAATTTTCTCCCAACTATTACGCCATAAGCTGATTTTTTTCAGAAATTTGTCATAAAGAGAATATGGGAAAAACCGAATTGGAAAAGGTGGAGAGACGTCACTAGGTGTGTAAAACTGAAGAGTGTAAGATTTACAGCTAATTGATAAGAGAGAGAGAGAGGGAGAGAGAGTCTGTATACGTATACATATACAAATTGTAGCTATAAAAATGTAGGAAAGCTAGGGTTTTTGGAGGATAGCTTTTCTGAGTAGTATTTGCTTTAAGTCTTGTCTATCACCAGTAGCCTCTCTGCCTATGATAGAAGATGATGAGAAGGAACAATATAATCAATGCACACATACACACAAACAAGAAACCTAATAAGTGAAAGTTATCATTTTTGTTTTTATGATTATTTTATCACTCTAAAAAGTATTATTGGTTTCACATTTTCCATTGACAAAATTAAAATGAATTTATTGAATTGATTTTTTTTTTAATTAAAAAAATGGAGAGCAGTAGTAATTGAACCTAGCTCATACCTTTATATTTTCAAACAAGATTTATTACATCAAACAATATATATAACATAAAGGCGAAAGGATATATATTCCTATATCATCACTAATTGATATCGTCATCAATTCTTTTCTAAATTGTGTCTAGTGTACTTATTTTTACACTGTTGCTTTAACTAAAGTAGTAGTAGTATAGTTCGGGAAAATTAACTTTAAATAATGAAATCTAGTTCTTATGCATTTTAAGGGAAAACAAATATTTCTAGGGCATTTATATAATGTATTCTTTTCAATAGTATTTTTTTTTAATATCATGAGAACCCACAGCTGCTATTTTCAGTACGCACTGAATTAACCTCGTCCTTGTGCAAATAATCAATCTACCATTAGTCAACTTAAAAAAAAAAAACTATAATGGGATGTGCGAAATGAATACTCTTCAAACAGATACTTATATCATCAGTAATGTTTCTTTTCCTTTATTTCTTTTAAATGTCTTTCAACTCATATATATATATATATATATATATATATATATATGGTCACTTGGAATTGATGTTTATGAGTAAAAGATAGGATCACTTCCTAAAGTGTGAACACTTGTAATTGATAGATCACGTACACATGCCTTTCATTAATTAATGGACCTGATCCTCAAATGAAGGGATGTGATGCTATATTATCAAATCAAAAGTACAACTTTGTGAGCTAATCTTTGCATAATCTCCACTTTAATCAAGATTACAAGAAAGCAAAACCCCTTTCGCGTTAGAGATGCTTAGTTACCGGGGGGATATTATTGCTACTGTGAGTTTTTTTTTTTTTTCTTCAATCATAAGCAACACAATTTTTAAAACCTGAGATTGAACTCTTTTGGTGTTGTGATCATAATGGGGTTCATCACTACTTTCTACTTTTGGTCCTTCGTTCAATGAGTTAATTGCATATTAATTTAAGAAATTAATTACAATAGTATTTTTGGTGGCCCATTAAACCCACTTAGCTATATATGTGACAATGGTTCTTGCAGTGCTTCACTAAACAAGTATTTCTGCAATGATAATTATGAAGTATAAAAATTAAAAGCAAGATTGATAAGGGGGGCGCTTGAAGTGACATAGTTTGAGCTCAAATTGATTTGAATTTCTTGGTGCTCAATTACCTAACTTGATACACATTTGTTACTATTCTTAGTATTTTTTTACTTTTGTAGCAAGTTTTGGATTTTACCTTGTGAGCGTGGTTGAATTAATTTTATGGTTAATTTCATTAAAATACATGGATTTTCGTCAACCCTTTCATTTTTCTCACAAACTTTTTAATTTTCTATGACAATACACGAACTTTTGGCCAACTTTCAATTTTCTGTGTCAATACATGAACTTTGGTCTGATTTCAATTTTTCTATGATCCTTATTTTCACCAAATTGAAGTTACTTGTCGCATATGTGGCAATCGAGAGTGTGCAGTCTTTTTGTCCAGCGGCTAAACTAAACGACATCCTTTATTAATATCCACACGCCGTTGTTTAATCCCAAAATTAACATATTTATTTAATTATCTTGCTAGGGTTTTGAGTGATATTGGGGCGAAAATTTCTCCTATCAAGAGTGTCGTCTCCTTCAAAATTTCATCATATGCCTTCTAAGTTTCTCAATTTGCTATTAATCGTTGTACCCAAACCAAATTCATATGCTAATGTCTTCTTCTCTAATGTCTTGATAGGAGAAATATGGAGAAATTTTTGCTCGAATATCACCCTAAACCCTAAGAAGACAATTAAATAGGTATGTTAATTTTGGGACTAAATGATGGCGTATGGAGATTCGAAAATGGGATCGTTTAATTTAGCCGTCGGACGAAAAGACTGGACACTCTCGAATGTACATAAGCGAAACATCAACTTCAATTTGGGCGAAAATGATCGTGAAAAAATTGAAATTGGACCAAAGTTCATATATTGTCACAAAAAATTAGAAGTTCGTGTGGGAAGAATGAAAGTTGACCCAAAGTTCATGTATTGTCACAGAAAATTGAAAGTTAATGGAAAAAATGAAAATTGGCACAAAGTTCGTACATTTTCATGAAATTAACCCTTAATTTTACTTAAAAAAATACCTTAATTTTGAATGATGACCAGAATTAATAGCCTGACCTAGATTTTTTTAATGATGGAGAGGTGTCAATGGTGTTTTAGGCAAATTAAATTTGAAGACCGCGTTATCATGGACTCAAACTTGAAATCTTTGGCTTCGGGCATAACTACTTTACTCCTATGTCAACACACGCACGCTCATTGGTGTTTTAGGGTTAAGTATGAATATGCTATCGTTGAATTCTTATACTTCGTTGTTCATCAAAGTAATAAAATGAACTCTTTCTGTCCATATAAACGAAAGTTGATTTTGGCTGAACCACAAATAATTTTACATGAAAAATGATATTGTGTGATATTAATTCCATGTGGAATAAATAATGAATGTTTGAGCAGTATTATATGGGCTTAATTGATTATCTAGCAATTTAGAATAACTAGTCCAATAAAGCGAGAACGAATGTAAAGTAGTTGTTAAATGAGCTCGAGCTCATTGTGCAGCACTTGTGCCGCTGTAACATTACGGACTTCAATTCCACCTCGTGGGTCCGAGGCGTCACATATTGTAAATGACTCTTTTAGCTAGCCTGCACATGTGTAATATGTCAACAAAAACTTCTCCCACGCAAACGCAACTTGCAAGGTGCCAATTCCAATTCAAAACAATTATGATGCAGCATATATAAGTGGACACATGTTGAGAACAATATTAATAAGTATTCATACTCTTTTTGTAACAAGTTATAATAGTTTCATCAGACATCAATCATTAAACATATCGGCAACTCGAAAATCCGAGCATAAAAACGAGGATTAATTTCTCACTCATCTCTGCTGTGAACAAAACATGACTCCAAACAAACTCAATCCTCTGTATAAACCTAGTAATATATATACGTGATTGGCCAGAAACGAATAATTAGAATAAATAGTAACAGGAGACCACCTTTTTCTAATAATATATAGTATATATATAATATAAGTAGGCCATCCATCATAGACATATGTCTCGATCACTATATATATATATAAGGTAGCTGAGAAAACAAGACATTCTTTAATTTGCAGGGACACGCCAGAAATAAATATAAAAAAATAAAGAAACCAAAAACAAAAAACAAAAAAGAAAAAGAAAAAGAAAAAGAAAAGCTGCGATTTGGAACAAATGGGATAAATGCCAAACTTATCTATCAAGAATATAGTACCCTATGTTTGGTTTTTGATGGGGTGATTTTGCAAATAAAAGCTATTTCAAACTTTTTCCAATTTACATTTATCTACCTTATCGTTTTTCCCATGAGAGGGAAAGAGAGAGAGAGGCGCCCATTACTACTCCATCCTATTCTTTTTACGTGACATGACTCCTACAATCACACTACTCCATAATCATGTGTAATTAATTTTTTTATTTTTTTTAATTATTAGTTTTTGTGGGGTTCATGTAAAATATAGGCACGTTGTTGGTCGTAGAAATTGTTCTGAGGGACCCTGTAGTGTTGAGCAAACCCTAGATATGATGTGGAGAAAAAAAATAAATCTTCAAGATAGCTACAATTGAGAGTATAACTTTTGGCCGACAAACATATATATTGCTTTTCTTCGTCTAATCCATGCCACTATCAATGGAGAAAAACTGTTCCCGGGATTGGATGCCTCATCATACTATATTATTCTTTATACGTATATGTACGCAAATATATGTATACAAGAGAGAGAGAGAGAGCAAAAAATCTTTAGTGGCTCATGTATCCACATGCACTAACATTTACTTCTATAAGTAAAATTGAATGATTGACTTGAGAAAAATAATTTGTTGGAAGAATAGGATGGTTACATGTCTAATGAGGAGAGAGGCATTTGAAACATGAAAAGTTCAGTTGATGATGTTAGCTAGGCAATTTAGTGTGTTTCTATTAGTAGTTAAAGATATGTAGTAAGTACCACACAAGAACTAATGACATTAAGTGCTATTCATACGTCATTCTTAATATTATGTATTTCCGATATTTCGGACATGCAATAATGGATTGTGAATTTTACTTTTTTTTTAATGACTTGGAACACGTAGCCGCAATCCGAGTTGTATATTGAGTATATTCTCACTCATATGGAATTGTCTGTAAATCACATAAGAAATATAAATTACATTTGGAAAATTAGATGTATATGATAGACTCGAGATATAAAATATTTGAACTTGAGACCTTTAGCCTCAAGAATATAAACACGTCCCGTTAATTGCACTGTGAGAAATTCATTATACTACAGTATAAGAAAACAACAAAATCATAATTGAAAACTTCCAACTGCACGTAATTTTTTTATCCCAAAGCAAATTACAACATATCTTGCCTGTTGATTTTATTTAAATTTTCAAAATCCAATTAAATTCCACTAGGCATTAAATATGTTGGAACTCTCTAAATTTTCCGTTGGAATTTGATTTTGAAAATTCCTATACACATTGATGTTGAGCTGAGCGTAATATATTGGGCCACATCTGCAAATGAAATTAACAGATCAACATCCTTTTGATCGGAAATGTTCGCCGGGGAAAATCAGAAAAATTAAAAGGTGAGGAATTTCTTCGCAAAATTAGAAAGTGAGGGGAAAAATCAGAATTTGATCAAAGGTCGGGATTTTTCCCGCAATTAACCCTTTTAAAAATTATGCAAAATAAATTATATAATTATTTTTAGCTGAAAGATTCTTGCTTAACTATTGAATCGTAGGAGTATAATTTAAAGTATTGAATGATACTACGATATTGAAAAAAGCATTTCATGGATATATATATAGACGACGAGAATGCCAATTAATTCTATTTTCTTATGTGATCGCGTAGTTAAGATGTTTGAACAAGCGCTAAATTGCTTTGCTAATGTTCTTCCTAAATTGTTAATTTATTTTGCAAGCAATACCGAATATATACATATATTTATATATAATGTACATGGTCATTTTTTATACACACACACACACACACACACACATATATATATATATATATATATAGCATGATCAAATCTTTTTATAGCAAAAAGCCTAAAAAGCCCAAAAGCTATTTCTTTTAAATTTTACTCTTAGCCGAAATGCATGTTTTGGGTTTATTGAAGCCCATATAGCATATCCTAAGCCCAAATAAGAAGAAAATATTTTATATAAATGCGCATGTGTAACACCCTATATATTTCTATAAATGCTACCCTTTCTAGACTTGAATAGTCTTGAATGCCAAAATGAAGTAAAACTAAAAGAACCAATATTTTTTTTTCAACACATGCATGAGGTCTCACTATAAAAAAACTGACCTATTGCGACATATGCGCATGCGACATCACATGTAAATGTTGTAAAATTACTACACTTATACTGTTAGTGTCGTATATTTGCGTCATTACGCGTCACTTAAATATTGTGTCACAGTTTTGTGACACATATACGACACTTATTTTTATGTCTCTAAGTTGCGATAATTAATTTGCGACACGTCTATAAAATGTCATAATTATACAACACATATAAAATAATGTTGCATTCAGTGTCGTATATTTGCATCAATTATATGTCACCTGAATATTGTGTCACAATTATGTGACACATATGCGACACTTATTTTTATGTCTCTAAATTGCGACAATTACTTTGCGACATCTCTATAAAATATCATAATTATACAACACATATAGAATATTGTTGCATTCAATGTCGAATTTGGGATATGTGATTGATGATGAATTCCATATTTAATGCATTATCCATTTTTTGGTTCTCACTCTTTGTTCAGATGATAATAGAAGTTTAGATCTCAGTATATAACAATGTCAGTTTCTTTCTTGTTATTATTTCTGTTCTGTCCGCCAGGTTAAAAATCGACTGTATTTGTGCTTTTTCTCATCTTCATCGGATTGTTGGATATAAATTTTATAGTGTATATGTGGGAGTATTGAAGTAATATGGAAGAGTTTCATTTTCTCACTTCAAAAAAGAATTTTAGTTTCAGATAATGATGAGGGTGAATGCTAAGTAGATGCTCTGAAGATGTAGAACTTTCTCTATTTTTATTTCTTGTTGTTTCCTATTAAGATTGTAGGTGCCCAAGCAATTATTCCAGTTGCTAGTATTCTGTATTTTGTGATAAAAATATTAACTTTTCTTTTACTACTTATTTGTCGTGAAAATAGGCCAACATGTATAATAGATTGATAGATAGTGTTGTTAGTAAGTTGTCCAGCCTTTTCTTATGGAGACTCATAAGTTGATTACAAGTGTGAACAAAATGGTGATTAGCTCATTGACACATAAATTGTGAATGGATATGGTGATGACAATTTCTTTTAGGGGTGAACAAAAATAACCGAAAACCAAACCAAACCAAACCAAACCGAAAATAGATTTTGGTTTGATTTGTTCGGTTTGTTTGGTTTTATTTTTTTAAAATTTAATTTGTTTGGTTTGGTTTGGTTTGATGCTTTGGCAAACCAAACCAAACCGAAAACCAAATTTATATATATATATATATATATTAATTTTTTATATAGTATATATAGATTAATTATATTTATATATAATTTTTCTCAATAATGAAAAATAATTTGAAAGAATTTAGCGCAAGAGCTTGTCAGACCCAATAGAACTTGAAATAAAGCATGGATATCAACATCATGAAACAAGGCAATGGACCGATCTTTTTGTTGCCCGTTTAACATATTTGGCTTTTCCTATAATATGTGTGTGTATATATATATTATGTTAATTTTTAAAATTAAAATACTATTATTGTCTTATTGTATTAAGTATATTTTTGTTGATTTTGGATGAAATATTTAGAATAACATGACCGTTCGGTTTGTTTGGTTTGGTTTGGTTTTAACTTTTAAAAATTTGGTTTATTCGGTTCGGTTATTCGGTTAGTTCGGTTTGGTTTGGTTTTGATTTTTAAAAATTTAATTTATTCAGTTTGGTTTGGTTTAGACCAAAACCAAACCGAATAACCGAATGTTCACCCCTAATTTCTTCAGTTGCTATGTTCTTTCTTTGAGGGTAAGATGCCCAGCTTCTTTTTAAATGGGGTTTTACTTTTTTTATATGGTATGATATTTCAATGGCAAAAACTCTTGTACATTATGATGTACCATACATCCGGTTCAACCCGACCCGCCTGGTCAACGTTGACTTTTTATTTATTATTTATTTTTTTAAAATATTTTTCAAGAGTCGAGCGAGGGGAGCCGAAGGCCTCGGAGCGAGCTAAAAAATATTAATGTTGTCATAATCATTATCTATAAATTAAAAATCGGAGCCGAAGACGGAGAGGAAAAAAAAGAAGGAAAAAGTAAACGGTCAGACGTTGACCGTTGACCGGTCAACGCTGACCGGATCGGGCGGGTCGGGCGCGGGTCGGGTCGGGTCGGGTCACGGGTCGGGTTGAACCGGATGTATGAGTACATCATGATGTACCCAAGTGCAACTCTATTTCAATAGCATGACAAAGGTCAAATGTTATTCAACAAAAGTTGGAAAATACAAGAATCAAACTGATCAATTGCTTTTATATACCTTATATTATTTGCTGGGTAGATTAAATTGTGAATTGTATAAATATTGATTACCTTATATCTATTTTGCTCTAATGGTGTTTCTCCAATCGTGCAGGTATACAGAGCCTGTAAATGAATAGAAATACTAGACATGTTAGACTACCCTTTTCTTCCTACACTTTATGCTTCATTTCAGGTTAGATAAAGAAGTTTTTCCTTTTTGCTGAAAAATGGATTATCCTAAAAAGTATTGGATAGTTCTCTGTTTTATAAATCTATGGTTACCAGTATTACTATAAAAAAAACTTATCTGTTGATGATATCGTATTTATTGTTAGATATCGTATTTATTGTTAGATTATGCATTCTGAGGACATCGATAATTGTGTTGTACCTTATGTTTGGCTCATTGTTCTTTTAAAATTCTTTTCACGGACTAAAACTCATTTGTATGATAACTAATATATATGGATAGTAATTTTTTGAAGATCCTGGAGTATCTTCACTGTTAAGGTATATGACAACAACATTTTGAATATTATTTAAAAATTAGATCAAATTCAGAATTTATATATAATCACCATCTTTCTTTCGTGTTGTAGGTATAATCTACAAAGACTTGAAGGTGGAGAATGTTTTACTTCGAAACAATGGACTTGTTGCTCTCACGGACATTGATTTGTAGTGTTGTTAGATGATAAGATTGCATAGATTGTCAACTCTTTTTTTCTTTGACACTTTCACTTTTAATTCTTTTGATTTTGTAATTCGAATTTTCTTCATATTTATAAGATAAAATTATTATATTTCCATGATTTCTTTTGGTAATTTTTTATTTTTTCAGTTATCGCAAACTAACGTGCATCAATACAATTAATGACGCTCGTTGCGTCGCAAATTTTAAATGACAATTATTTAATGATGCACTAAGTGTCATATATATTTGCATCATAAGTAAAGAAATGTTGTTAAATTGCGACATATATATTTTTGTGCCACAATATAATGTTGTTAAATTGCGACATATTTTTTTTGTTGTGACAATATAAAATGACGTTGAAAATATCATAAATTATGATGCGCCATTTCAATTAATGACGCGTAATGTGTCGTAAATTAACATGCAACGATACAATTAATGACGCATAATGTGCCTCACATTTTATGTGACAAATAATTTAATGTTGCATAAAATGTAGTATATGTTGCGACACAAATTAAAAAAGGTGTCTTAAATTTGCTACATACCCTTTTGCGACACAATCTGCTATGACGTATAAAATGTCAAATTAACTTTTGCGACATAAAAACAATTATTAGCGACACATTTTTCATGTCGCAAAAGCTCGACTTTCTTGTTCTTGCATAGAATCTTAGTAGATCTACTAAGATTATATGCAAGAAACTGTTTCATAATTAAATAACTTCTAACATAAAACCAAACTTTCATCGACTAGCTCGTAAATTTTCATGAGAATTGAACATAAAAGTCTTTTTTTTAACTGGCTAGTACTTGAAATAACTAAATAAACCAATTCCAATACTAAATAATATCTTAAACCAAACATTTATCTTGTCCCAAACTAAAAATTTAACTTCAGAAATCCTAAAGTCCAACAACATAACTTGAACCTAAGCAAATTGAAGATAATTATGATTACAGATTCAACATCAACCATACAAGAAATAAATCTAATCATTAATTAAAATTAAATATTTTAACTCAAGTAACTAGCACCCACATCTCCTTCGCGCGTGACTCCAAGCTCACTGACATGATAATATTAAAAAAAAGAAAAGAAAGTGTGGTTAATACTCTTAAAACCTACCCAGTGAGAATATAGTGTTATTCATAAGTATGTCCAACGTTACCATAGCACATGTAATATAAAATATTGAACATATTCTGATAAAAAAACATACAAGAATTCTGCATTCGTACAAAAAGATCAACATCTTCTATATATGGACGGTATTTTCTACGTCCGTACACAGAAATCAAGATCAAATATACATGGGAATTTCTGCATCTATATATGCATAGAAAGATCATCTAGCAGGCAAGGTGCAAGCTAATAACATAGCACTTTATAAATCATAACACAGGAAAATCACGTTGGACACCGTAAAATATTCTTTCTAATTTCTAAGCATAAAATCATCATTTATTTTCAAACATAACTTGAAATTAAGCAAGTATTTTCCCATATAATACATACATCATGATCCTCAAAGCATAACTTGGATTTATATAAAATTAACTTTCTTTTTCTTTATATACAGTTCATTCACGGTGAATATATAAAGCATTAATTTTCATGAAATACATTCTTATCTAGAGTAGAA
This sequence comes from Agastache rugosa, assembly GCA_031470985.1. Taxonomy (NCBI): domain Eukaryota; kingdom Viridiplantae; phylum Streptophyta; class Magnoliopsida; order Lamiales; family Lamiaceae; genus Agastache; species Agastache rugosa. Next base: position 10,817,053 of record CM062605.1, on the reverse strand, counting down.
AAATCTTCATTCCATGAAGAACTTTCAACGGATCAATTTCTTCGAAACATAACTTAAAATAAAGGGTTATAGTTACTTTATGGCCTCACCTTTGACCCGTTAATTACTTTATAGCCTGACCTTTTAAAAATTACAAAAATAACCTGACCTTTAGCCCTTATATCCATTTATGATACTGCATTTTTGCTCAAAATTATTTTATTACATGGAAATTCCACATCAATATTGATACATTCCTTTTAGTTATTTCATAGCATGACCTTTTTGATAGACAATTAGGAGTAGTTTTTGTGGATGATGCTTGTTTAGCTGAGTGTTTTAGAAGGATTAGTGTTTTATTTGGCTATATGTAATCTTTGCAGATTTCAAAAGCAAATGATTAACATCTATAAATGCATGTATGTCGTTGTGTTGCGTAACTCTTATTGCATCTTTGCTTAGTTTTTTGGTTGTCATTGTTGAATTTCATAATATTCAAGCATTGCAAATGAAATACTGAATAAAGGCTAATTTTGTAATTTTTTAAAAGTCAGGCCATAAAATAACTAATGGATCAAAGATCAGGCTATGAAATAACTAAAAAGGATGTATCAATGATGTGAAATTTCCATGTAATAAATTAATTTTAAGCGAAAATGTCATGTAAGAACCCGACAATCTGACGTGGAATTCCATCACCACTTTTTTGCTCTCGTGCCATAAATGGACATGAGGGCTAAAGGTCAGGCCATTTTTGTAATTTTTAAAAGGTCGGGCCATAAAATAACTAACGGGTCAAAGGTGAAGCCACATAGTAACCATAACCCTTAAATAAAATGAGCATAATAGTCTTTTTACCCTGCTCGAAATTAGAGTACGGAATAAAGTTGGCCAAATTATCGATCAAACCAAAGAGCAATTTTTGGGGTGCGCAGGTGAGCGACTGCTTAGGGCCTACATTCTCTTAGCCTCTCCTAATCAATTTAGGTCTATCTCATCAAAGCTAAAATTAAGCTTAAGTTGTCCCTACCCGAAATTCCATCACGCTGCGAAAATGAAAGCCCAATCCAGCATGAAGAAATGTACTCTATCAGTCCCTTAAAAACATGTCTACTTTTTCTTGACATGGGTTTTAATAATTCTACCCTTTATTTGTGGAAAGGATTATAAATAAATATTATACTAATGTATGAAAAAAATATTATAAAAATATGTATGTCAGTTTCAATATAATTAAATTTAAAATTTTATGTGTAGCGATATCTATACTTATTATAAAAGAGCATTGTTTACAAAATTTGATTTGCCTATTATACCCTTATTATAGTATTTTATTAATAGTATCTATTATCATATGATTTTTTTATGTTTGACATATATATGTATATATATTATATTGAAATTTATCTACTGGTAACTAAATAAAAGAAACATATTTAATTCAAAAAGAAGAAGAAATAGTGATAGAGCAATGAACAATGTTATTCTAAACTTATTGCAATTACTGTTAAACTCCAAAATAGAGTAGGATTATACAACACTGTTGGAAATTAAATTCCATTTCAAAATAGCATTTTTCTTTATTATACAACACCGCTAGAGATGCTCTTAAAATGGTAAACGCTATTACTTGATTACGTAGTACAATTTCGATTTTTCACCTAAATAAAGAAAGAAAGATCCACTACAAAAAAACACTATAATAACGACGGAATTCGCGACGGAAATCGTTCCGTCGTCACTCGACGACGGACACACGACGGAACCACGACGAAAAAAAGATACCAGCTGTGACGACGGACTTAACAACGGATTGGCGACGGATATTCGTGGGAGTAATTCACGCCAAAATTAACGACGGAATGGACGTCGTTAATATCGACGACGGAATCCGTCCGTCGTTAATCCAAAATTATATTTTTTTTATAAATGACGACGGAAAAAGATAAGCCTAAGCTATAGGTCGATGTCCATCGTTAAACTTCCGGCGCCCACGCCGACGGAACAGGTCCGTCGTTAACGTGATTTTTTTTTGTGAATATTGGCGACGGAAATGGATCCGTCATTAATTATTTTTATTAAAATTATTTTTTTTTATAATTCCCGACGGACACAGTCCGTCGTTATTGTTCCGGCGATGTAACGCCGACGGACGTGTCCATCGCCGGTGTTAATATACAAATCAACCGCGCGTCGTCTCCTTTCCATTGCCCTAATTTCATTTTCTTTCACTTGGCGCCTCCTCCCTTCTTTCACCGCGCCGCCCTGCTGCCGTCTCCCTTCCTACATCGCCGGCCATCTCTCTCCGGTCTCTCTCACCATAAGTCGCCGCCCTCTCTCACAATGTGTCTCTCTCTCACGTTCTTTCTCTCTCTCACTGTGTATGTAGGGCTGCTTTTCTGGAGTCGTCGCGCCGCTGCCGTTGCCGTCTCCGCGCCGCCGCCATCGCCGCCAAGTCCTAGGTCAACCCAAACTCTCTCTTTCTCTCTGTCTCTCTCTGTCTCTCTCTCTCACAATGTTGTCATCTTGTCCTGTTCTTGGTTTTCTTCTTTATGCTAATTTGGTTTTATTTATTTATTTATTTTGTTTAAGGGATAAATTCTCGTTAAGTTTCTCTCATCACTGTTTTGCTCTCTCTCTCAATGTTAATAAAATTTGGGTGTGATTGATAGCTGGTTTCCTCCTTTTGCAGATCTGAATTACATAAGATTTTAAAGTTTCAAAGAGTTTGATATGTTTTATACAATGAACAATGATTTGTTTATTATTTTTCATGTTACAATACGTCCTACATCATTCCTATACATGCGTGTGCATTGAAATTATGAATTGTTGAAATACTACTAATAAAACTGTCGTTGTGTCTCGACATATTAATTATTAATATACAAGTACTTTTATCATATAAATAAATAAAATAAGAAAAAAAGAGAACATTTTGAAGTCTTTCGAGCATTATTATGTCGAAGCTAAATAATAGTACTAGCTATCTTTTTAGTGCTATGTTTGAAGCTGTTATATGGAAAGAATTGAAGGGTTTATGTATTTAGTTCCCTTTAATCTTCTTTAGTAATATTGGATTTATTTAATGTGGGAGGATATATCAAATTAGCAAGAATTATGTAATGCAGGTCATCAAACAGTTATTGTGAATGAGTTGAGATAATAAGAAAAGCATGACTACATATATATGGTGGCATTGTTGTTGTAATGTAATGCATTGTTGTTGGTTGCAAGGTTGACAAGAGTTCTGAATAATGGATGAGAATGAGGATGAAAAAATAAAATCAGATATGCAATTTGTTGTCGAGACCCTGGAAAAGCTTTTAAAGGAGGCGAAAGAATCCTTGGAAAAAGCTGAACATATTTCTTTGCAAATTACTGAAGCGATAGAGCCAAAGAAATTGAATTTGTACGTGTCTGATTCAGGTGTTGAAGACCACGGTGATCGATCTTCTCCACCTTCCATTCGTCTCAGTCGCCGTGCTGCAATTAAGGTTGAAGATGTGGAAGAAAAGAGAAATCACACTGCTTAATATTCTTCTACCAAAGAATGTGATTTGTTACAAATCACAGGAGGGAAGAGAGAGAAGAATAAGAAAACAAACAAATGACTGTTGCTGGGAAAAATTCGAAGCAATATATTCATACAATCAAAATTTTACCAACATTTAATGATTTTTAATGGAAAAATCTCATCACAGAGACGATCTTTGCACCAGAAATCTTGCACACTAACACACAGACACACACCATAAAGAAACCCAAACAAGAAATCGAAATGAGCATTCAAATTAAATTAATTTATATACCGATGCAAAAAATATCCAAACTTATACGGGAAATGACCGGCAGTGGTAATGGTGAGGGTGGTGGTGGTGGATTGGTGGTTTCTCTGTAACAACAAAATATTGCAGATTGGAGAGAGAGAGCAACAACAGTGGTGTCTGGCGGTGGAGGTGGCAACAACGGTGATGGTGGGTGGATGGTGGTGGTAAAGAGAAAAAGAAAGATGAGGGAGAGATAAATCGATCCAGCAAGAGATGAGCGAGAAAGAGGCATGGTTGCTGCCATTTTTTTTCTTCCCAAAATAACCCTCCACCCATTCTTTTTGAATCTATGTCAAATCCTTAGATTTAATTCTAGCCACACATTAATTAAAAGGAATGGTTATGATTAGTTCATATTTCTCATATAAGAAGTGGTTCTCACCAGATCCACACCTTATATATATATATATATATATATATATATATATATATATATATATATATATAGGAATAGGATTATATAAGAATCACTCTTATCTTAAGAAATATGAATAGATCTCCACCACAGATCAACAAGGGATAAAGGGTCAGATCTGACCTGGGTCAAATCGGGTCGGACCCGGGTCAACCTGTTGACTTTTCAATTTTTTTAAGATCAGATGCACCACACAGTGTATTGAGATGCACCACACTTCATTAAAAAAACAAAAATATAAAATAAAAAATTGAAAAATCAACGGATTGACCCGAGTCCGACCCGGTTCAGATTTGACCCTCCATCCATTGTATATCAAGGGTTGAGATTTATTCATATTTCTTACTTTAAGGGGTCTTTTCGCTAGAACCACTTCATAGGGAGTGGTTCTAGTGAAAAGAGCCCTTAAAATAAGAAATAAGATTAAATCCCAACCCTTGATCGACAATAGATGGATGGCTAGATTTGAAGCGGGTCAGATCCGGGTCAAACCGGGTCGGACCCGGATCAACGGATGGATGACTTTTCAATTTTTTTTTCTGTTTCAAAATTTTTATTTCGAAATTTTTATTTCTGTTTTTTTTAATAAAGTGTGGTGCATCTCAATACACTGTGTGGTGCATCTCATTTCATGTTGTGGTGCATCTCATTACACAGTGTGTTGCATCTACACATTGTGATGTATCTCATTATACATGGTGGTGCATCTCATTACACATATTGTTGCATCTCAAAATGCATTGTGGTGCATCTCATAATACATGGAGATTTATCTCATACACTATGTGTGTATAACTATATCAAAACGATGGAAAATCTTGGGGTGATTTTGTATGATGCTTTTCAAATCATTGTATTCATACCTTATCAATAAGCAAGTGTTTGAGATTTTTTTTCTGTCTCCGCCTTCGGCTCCGATTTTAATTTATAGATAATGATTGTGACAATATTATATGATTTTTAGCTCGCTCCGAGGCCTTCGGCTCCCCTCGCTCGACTCTTGAAAAAAAATCAAAAATAAAAAATAAAAAAAGTGAAAAAGAATATTAAAAAATTAAAAAATGGTGCATCCCAATATATGCATCTCATTGTATCAATGTAATGTATAAGATCGAAATAGAATAATATATATCTTCATTTATAACAATGTGTAATCAATTACAAATGGAAATATATTATTATTTAAAACTCGAAATCCTAAAACCCTTGGAATTCACAAAGTTTGAAAACTCAAGTCCGAGCCTCGTTAAAACCTTCTTGGCGAAAATCCAATGGGAAAAACACCAAGTAAGGAAAAACAGTACTCGTCTAAAATTATTTAAGACTACCCAATGATGTCGGCGTCAAAGTCCCAATCATCTTCAAATTCATCGGTTTCAGTAGTGGCTATAGAGTCGGTGTCTGTGCTTTCGGCCTCAGTTGTGCTTATGGGATACTCCGCAAATATTTCATTCCAATTATTTTCTTGTTCACGCATTTCGGCCAATGTATAATCTTTGAGTAAAACTTGAGCTTCTAGGGTTCTTGGCGTCATCACCGATCTTCTTTCATAGAGCACGTAGCCTCCAACACTGAAAGCTTGTTCCACCGAGACTGTTGATGCCGGAACGGCTAAGATCTCCCTCGCCATCATTGCTAAAATCGGGTATTGGTTTTGCCTCCTCGACCACCATTGCAAAACATCAACATCATTTGGCCCTTCACCTGCTAAATCTGTACTTTTGGGTTCGCTAAGATAGATATCAAGCTCACTGCTTATATTACTACCTGTACCCTGATTTTGAAAGAAACTTTGAAGTCTTTGTGCAGCTACAGAACTAGAATCTATTCCTAGATTAAAAGAGCTTATTGGTCTTTGACTAGGCCTAGATGATGACCCTCTATCCGAATACTTAGATTCATATTCTTGAAAAAGACCCCTCAATGTCGTATCTAGAGAAGTTTTAACAGATACAATATTAGGCAATTCAAAAGAGTCTTCACCACGCTCACCCCCCTCCAAATGTCATTTCACGAAGATAACTGTAATACAAGTCTAATAGACCACAAACCCCTTCCAATTTCATTGAACCTTCTAATTGCTTTAATCCATCTTGCACACATAAATTTAGTATGTGACATATGCATCTAGTATGAAAATATTTTCCTCCTAGAGTTGGATTACATGTAGCAATTAGAGCAGGCACACTTGCAGTATTAGCAGATGCATTATCAAAATCGATTGAAAAAATCTTAGAGGTTAATCTAAATTGATTTAATACTTTTATAATGCAAAGAGCAATGTTTGCAGCATTATGAGTACAATTAAACTTTCTAAAACAAAGTACGCGTTTGTTCATACACCAATTCGGATCAATCCAATGCACAGTCATTCCAAGATATGAATTTTGTTGCCAAGCACATGACCAAATATCGTAACAAACAAAGACTCTATATGGCAGCTTAGCAAACATGGCTCTTAATGCTTTTTTATATCTAATAGATAATTTAGCAATTGTCCTAGTCATGGTACTTCGTGAGATTTTTTTAGCTTACGGATATATGCTTTTTTCATGGAATTTTCAAAACGCATGCTATCGGCAAATTAGAAAGCAAAAGATTCAGTAGCAACAAACTTAGCCATCACTTCTCTAGCTACTATATCATTATACTTAAATAAAGTGAGTTCATTACCTTGCGTGAAGTTTAGTTGAGTTTGAGTTTGTTGTTGTGTACCTTTTTCTTGATCCTTCGGCTTGTGATTGAGTATATGGCGGTTATAAGTGCCATACCCATTTCTTTTCTTATGCTCGTACTGTTGATCGTAGAAATTGCAGCACGCCATTACAATTGGAGTTTCTCCTTCGGCACAAGGTAGTGTTACCTTTTTGAACCATATTGAGAACACTTCGGATCCTTCCTTCTTTCCTTTGGCCTGCAGCTTCTCCTTTCTGGTACGATGGCCCTTGTCGGTAGCCATTCCGCCGTCCTCTTGCTCGTCCATTTCGTCATCCTCATCCAAGTTGATTGCCTTTTAGTGAAAGGGAGACGACTGCATAGTGCGGGGAGGATGCATTTGGTGGGGCGGATTCATATCCACTTCGAGGTCGACAACATATAGGCTTTCAGCAAGTAGCCTATCCGCTTCAATCTGGTGGGCAGCAAAGGCAGCAGCATCTTCGACCATCTGCTGGTTCTCCATTTCTTCACGTTGGCGGCGAGTGGGGACCCTCCGGTATTGAGGATTATGGCTTGTGGGAGTGGGAGTGGAAGAAGTATCATCGTCTTCGTAGTAGTCATCCTGGAACGCTTCTCGTTCTCGAATGACAACACCACGAGGACGACGAGGAGGGTTACCACTACCACGAGTACCATGAACATTTTCGACTGCCTTTTGCCCTTATGAGGGTTGGAGGAAATCATAGCCATCCATTTTGAATTTCAAATGGGTGCCAAATCCTAGGCGGATGAACCGGCGGTTCACACGGTTCGGCGGCTTCGAACCGGATCCGCCGGTTCAACCTCGAACCTTATTTTTATTTTTTTGACATTTTTTCGTTCCATTTAGCATTCTAATTATCATTATTGCTTGTTTTAGGATAATTAACATGGATAACACAAAACATATTTAAAAAAAAATTGTGGAACCGCCGGTTCACGGTTCCTAACCCTTGGAACCGGCCCGTCCCAAAACGGTTTCGGGTCGGAACCGGCCCGTTGACCGCGGTTCTGGGCCGAAAACCGTTGACCACGGTTCAGGTTCCGGGTCGGGTGAACACCTCTATATGGGATGAGAAAATCTATATTAAATATATATACATAGAATAAATGAATAAAAATGCTCAAAATAAGGATTAAAGATAAATAAGAATACTGAAAGGAGAGAGCGCCACATAGGACCTCGAATTAAGGAGAGCTCCCGAATCCGTAATCATTTTAATAATATATGGATAGATAAATAATGATGATTATACTATACTTGCAAAATTATAAGTAGTTTGTCTTTAGTATAAATTTAATAATTTAGTATATATATATATATGGAGTGGTTCTAGCGAAAATACCCTTAAAGTAAGAAATATAAATAAATCTCAACCTTAGATCCACAATGGATAGAGGGCCAGATCTGAATCGGGTCAACCCGTTGATTTTTTAATTTTTTTTTTATTTTGTGATGCATCTCAATACACTGTGTGGTGTATCTCATTTCATGTTGTGGTGCATCTCATTACACAATATGGTGCATCTACCAGATTGTGGTGCATCTCATTATACATGGTGGTACTAGGGGTGTCAAAATTGGCTCGGCCCGGCCCGAAACCGGGCTGGACTGCCAATTTTCAGGCCGGGCCGGGCATCACAATGTTAGGCCCGAAATTTTTTCGGGCCGGCCCGGCCTGAAATGGGTAAAAGCCCGCTGGGCTATAGCCGGTCCGGTCCGGCCCGTCTCGGACAAATTACACTACAAATATATTTTCGGGCCGTGCTGGGCCACACATTTTAAGGCCCGAAAAATATCCGGCCCGGCCCGGCCTGACTTTTCTTGCAATTTTTTTTGGCCCGGCCCGGGAATTTGACAATCCTAGGTGGTACATCTCATTATATATAGTGATGCATCTCATACACTATGTAATGCATCTTAAAATGCATGGTGGTGCATCTAAAAAAATAGTGAAAAAGAATATTAAAAAAAATTAAAAAATGGTGCATCTCAATACACTTAGTGGTGCATTTCATTTCATGTTGTGGTGCATTTCATTTCATGTTGTGGTGCATCTCATTACACAGTGTGGTGCATCTCATTACACAGTGTGGTACATTTCATAATACATAGAGGTTTATCTCATACACTATGTGGTGCGTCTCATTATACATGGTGGTAAATCTCATTATACATGGTGGTGCATCTTATATACTATGTGGTGCATCTAAAAATGCATGGTGTCATTATAAAAAAAATGGTGAAAAAGAATATAAAAAAAAATAAAAAATGGTGCATCTCAATACACTTAGTGGTGTATCTCATTACACAGTGTGGTGCATCGCACTACACATGATGGTGCATATCATTTGAAATTAAAAAAAAAAAGAAAATTAAAAAAAATTAAAAAAAATTGAAAAGTCAACGGGTTGACCCGGGTCCGACCTGTTGTCCGACCCAATTTGACCAGGATCAGATTTGACCCTCCACTCCTTATTGATCTATGGTGGAAATCTATTCCTATTTTTTAAGATAAGAGTGCTTCTTATATGGTCCTATTCATATATATATATATATATATATATATATATATATATAAATGATCATATAAGAATGGATCTTAACCTAAGAAATAAGAATAGATCTCCACCATAGATCTACAAGGGATGGAGGGTCAGATTTGACCCAGGTCAAACCGGGTCGGATCCGGATCAACGGGTCGGACCCAGTCAACCCGTTGACTTTTCAATTTTTTTTTTCGAATTTTTTTAAAGAGTCAGATTATATGCACCACACTGTGCAATGAGATGCACCAAACTGTGCAATGAGATGCACCACTAAGTATATTGGGATGCACCATTTTTTAATTTTTTAATATTCTTTTTCACTTTTTTTATTTTTTATTTTTGATTTTTTTTCAAGAGTCGAGCGAGGGGAGCCGAAGGCCGCGGAGCGAGCTAAAAAACATATAATATTGTCACAATCATTATCTATAAATTAAAATCAGAGCCGAAGGCGGAGACAAAAAAAAAAAATCCCAAACACTTGCTTATTGATATGGTATGAATACAATGATTTGAAAAGCATCATACAAAATCACCCCAAGATTTTCCCTTGTTTTGATATAGTTATACACACATAGTGTATGAGATAAATCATCATTTTTCCTTACTTGGTGTATTTAAAAAAAAATAGCTAAATGGAGATAATATTTGCTTATTGTATTATGGTTTACAATATTAATTGTAATATATGAATTTTGTTATTTCATTGCGTATTTGTATTTTGAAAATAATATATGTGTTCTTGATTGGATCTGATATCAACAGGTGGTTGGAAATAGAATAAAACAAATTATTGGAATAAAAAAAATTCCCGACGGACTGGCGACGGAAATTCACAGTACGAACAAACTCAAATCGCCGACGGATTTGATTTCGTCGTCGATTAAAGACGGACTGTCCCGTCGCCGATCCGTCGTTAACGCCTTCAAATCACCGACGAAATATAGTCCGTCGCCAGTCCGGCTCCAGGACGACGAAATGGTGACCATTTTCGACGACGGAATTTTCCGTCGGCGAATCTCCCGACGGAATCAGTTCCGTCGTTAATTTTACCGGCGACCAAGAAATCGACGTCGAATTTGATCCGCCGCTGATCCGTCAGGAGAGTAAATCGGCGACGGAAATTATAGCGGCGGTGACGGAATTTTCCGTCTTTAAATTGGTGTTTTTTTGTAGTGATCATAGATGTATACTTCCTCTAAGAAAAACTTATAAGATCTTGTAGTTTTCGTTTACGTTTTTGTTTGTTTTTTTTTGGAATGGAAATAATATTAAACACAGTGGTAAGGAAGATTTAAAAGGCTTATAAGATCTTGTATAATAAATAAATTAATATTGGAAAAACAGAAAAAGTCACGAGGTTGATTGGCCAAATGGCACGTGGCAGTTGTTATCAGTAAAGGCCTGTCTGGGCATTGGGGCCGTAACGCATTAATTAACCAACGTCGGTTTCGTTTCGCCTGCAAATGAATTTGTTGAATTTTAATTTTTAGCTAATCAGCAAACAAGCATTAACCAAACATTCAAGGATGTTGGTTTTTCATTAATTAGTCTCATCTTTTCATTTAATTGCTTAAATACATTCATGAAACTATCAATGTTATATATGAAGTTTATATACTCCCTCCGTCCCATGATAAGTGGCTACTTTCTTTTAGGCACGGGTATGTAGGAGAAGAGTGTTTAAAGGGTAAAAAGATAAAAAGTGTTGGAGCCCACATCTTTTGTGTGGGAGAGGGTGTTTCCATATTAGGAAAGTGGCCACTTATGATGGGACAGCCCAATAAGGAAATGTGGCCACTTATGGCGGGACGGAGGGAGTATAAGTTATGAGAAAAGATTTTTGGACACTAGGTGGTTGGCCACCCATGGCATTTTTGTAAATATTTGGACTTGTTAATTAATTTAATAAAATCCGAAAATTAGGCTATATTATTGATAGTCTAATTTACCCTTTACCCATATAATCTAGGAAATTAATTCAAATTTTGAATTTCAAATTTCAAAATTCGAAATTTGAGTTTATTTTCGGAATTCTAAGGTGATTGATTTTTATCCATAATTAATTATTGATTTTGTTTCGATTATTATACCTAATTTCCACCAATTTTGGGATTCTTCAAACTTAAATCATATTTCTAATTTTATTTTATTTTCGGTATTATTTTGTGATTGATTTTTATCCATAATTAATTTTTGATTTTGTTTCCATTATTATACCTAATTTCCACAAAATTATGGATTCTTCAAAATTAAATCATATTTTGAATTTTATTTTTATTTTCGGTATTATTTTTTGATTGATTTTTATCCATAATTAATTTTTGATTTTGTTTCCATTATTATACCTAATTTCCACCAAATTAGGGATTTGCTTTAATATCTTTTTTTTTATCTCTTTTAAAATTTAATTTCATATCTTCTATTTTTAAATTAATATCGTCCAAACCCTACATTACAGTTTCTTCAATTATATCGAAACCCTTGATTTTTATTCCATATAACTAATCCCTGAAAAATTGGATCCAAATATATTTTTATGAGTTGTGATATGCATATTAGTAATTTAAATATTTTTTTGTAAGCTTTTAAATTTTTTAAAAAAAAATCGAATTGCACTATATTATAGTTCAGTGTAATTGATAAAAAAAATCGTCTTTGGGTTAAAAAAATTTACAACTTATTGCGCCTAATGGGAGTCGAACCTGAGACGTATATGTTGAAATTAGAGTATTGTGCCAATGAGGTAAGTTGCAGCTCGCGAAATATCTTCCAAAACATATAAATTTACATGATTTCTTTATGAGACAATTAATAAAAATTAAACAAATTGCACCTAGTAATAATTTACAAAATAATCGATATAATTTTTTTCCATAATAATTAGGGAATATGATTTCGTTCATTTATTTATTATTATTAATTTCAATTATATAGAGATACATACCAAATTCATAACATCTCTTTGATCTATTTTAATGGAATATGTATACGAAATCTTTTACAAATTGATAACAATTCTTTTACAAAAAATAAAATATAAAATTAATCATCCTATATTAAATAGATAAAATTCTCATTAATTTTATTTTTTTATTTCTAAAGTCTTGCATGATTGATATGATACAGTGGTTGTTATTTTATGTTGATATCACATGCAAAATTCTTGTTCCTGTTTGATTAAACAAAACATACAATATAATTTTTTTTTAATTTCTTTCTTGTTTTTAATTTCAACTATACTAGTCTAATTTGTGAAAATTAATTCGGATTATGTTGATTTGATCATGGTCTAGTGTAATTGTTAATAGAAACGATCGAATTACGATCAATTTCCACTAATACTAATCCAATTTGTGAAAATTAATTCGGATTATGTTGATTTGATCATGGTCTAGTGTAATTGTTAATAGAAACGATCGAATTATGATTAATTTCCACTATACTAGTCCAATTTGTGAAAATTAATTCGGATAATGTTAATTTGATCATGGTCTAGTATAATTGTTAATAAAAACGATCGAATTACGATTAATTTCCACTATACTAGTCCAATTTGTGGAAATTAATTCGGATTATGTTCATTTGATCATGGTCTAGTATAATTGTTAATAAAAATGATCGAATTACGATTAATTTTCACTATACTAGTCCAATTTGTGGAAATTAATTCGGATTATGTTGATTTGATCATGGTCTAGTGTAATTGTTAATAGAAACGATCGAATTACGATTAATTTCCACTATACTAGTCCAATTTGTGGAAATTAATTCGGATTATGTTCATTTCATCATGGTCTAGTGCAATTGTTAATAAAAACGATCGAATTACGATTAATTTCCACTATACTAGTCCAATTTGTGGAAATTAATTCGGATTATGTTGATTTGATCATTGTCTATTGTAATTGTTAATAGAAACGATCGAATTACGATTAATTTCCACTATACTAGTCCAATTTGTGGAAATTAATTCGGATTTTGTTCATTTGATCATGGTCTAGTGCAATTGTTAATAGAAACGATCGAATTACGATTAATTTCCACTATACTAGTCCAATTTGTGGAAATTAATTTGGATTATGTTCATTTGATCATGGCCTAGTGCAATTGTTAATAAAAACGATCGAATTACAATTAATTTCTATTATACTAGTCCAATTTATGGAAATTAATTCGAATTATATTGATTTCATCATGGTCTAGTGTAATTGTTAATAAAAACTATCGAATTACGGTTAATTTCCACTATACTAGTCCAATTTGTGGAAATTAATTCGGATTATCTTGATTTGATGATCATGGTCTAGTGTAATTGTTAATAGAAAATATCGAATTACGATTAATTTCCACTATACTAATTTGTAACAAAAAAAAAGACGCCAAAAAAATTACACTAGTGATTTAAATATTTTTTGTATGCTTTTATTTTTTTTTTAAAAATCGAATTGCACTAGTGTAGTGTAATTGATAAAAAAAATCGAGTTTGGGCTAAAAAAAAATTTACAACTTATTGCGCCTAGTGAGAGTCGAACCTGAGACATATATGTTGTAATTAGAGTATTATGCCACTGAGATAAGTGGCGGCCCGCGAAATATCTTGCAAAAAATATTCCTTTACATGCTTTCGACCTTTCGAATTTTATTTTATTTTTGGTATTATTTTGTGATTGATTTTTATCCATAATTAATTTTTGATTTTGTTTCCATTATTATACCTAATTTCCACCAAATTAGGGATTCTTCAAAATTAAATCATATTTCGAATTTTAGTTTATTTTCGAAATTATTTTGTGATTTGTGGAGGGAAATATAATCCCAATATAATCCCACTAATTTAGGAACTAATTCGTGGGAGGGAAAAAATATTATCCTAATATAATCCCACTAATTTAGGAACTAATACATTGGAGGGAAATAATTACTTAGGCGAGAGATATTTTGTATAGTATTTCTATGGAATATTATTTTTTTAAATTTTAAATTCATTATAGTAGTCGAAATTAAATTTAATTTAATTTAAATTAAATACGATACTTTGAAATCGAATTAATATACTTTAAAATTACATTATATATATTAATTGAGAAAAAATTATTTGATTTAATTTAATTTATTTTCTTTAATATTCAACTTGTAGTCGGAATATTATGAAATTGAATTAATGAAATTTCATTTGCTTTATAAATATTAATTAAGAAAAAATATATGTTGCTATATTAAATCTATAATTAAATATAAAATGTATTATAATTTTTTTTAATTATTTATAATGGTAGGAATATTATGAAAATGATTTAATATAATTTTAATAACATTATATATATTAATAATTTTATAAATATATTTCGACCATTTTGGAGGGAAAAAAAATAGAGGGAGAAATAATATAGATAGATTTGGCGCCTAAATGAAAGATTAAGGAGGGAAATTAGATTAGGGACATAATTGGTACAAAAAAAAACTAAAAAAAACTGACCAAAAAATATAAATGAACCGACCGGTTTTTGGCAAAAAAACCGGATGGTGGCTGGCCACCGGGTGGCCAAATATCACTACCCATAAGTTATAAGTAGTTGGTATTATAAACACATTTTTTCGTTATCCTATTTTTGGGCACATTTTGACTTCTTTCCATACTTTACTAGCCAAGAATATAAATATTGGGAGAAATGGAATTTTAGCACTTTTTAGATTGAAAATCTTAATTCTAGCGCTACTTTTTAAAATATACAAATTCTAGCACTTTTATACATTTTTACCCTTTCTCTTTCTTTTCTATTTTTCTATTTTTTTCATTTTTTGTTTTTTTTCCTCTCCCACTCTCTCCCACTCTCTCCCACTCTCCTCCTCTCTACGTTTCTCTCTCTCTATCGAAACCAAACAGCAGCAGCACCACCGGCCCTTCATCTTCTCCTCCGATGAGAGTACGCCGGTTGCCGGCGTGAGACCGGCAGACGAAGTCTCGCCAGAAACGAAGAAGACGGCGGTATTCACATGATGGAAGAAAGTGGAGAAGAGAGAAAGATGAGAGAGAGGGGTGAAGGGCGGTTGTGCTGTGAGTGGAGAAGAGAGAAAGATGAGAGAGAGGGGTGGAGAAAGTGGCGCCATCCGAGAGAGAGGAGGCGGCGACCGGCGTAGTCTCGCCGGAGGAGAAGATGAAGGGCGGTTGTGCTGCTAGTGTGAATTCACGTGAAAAAATAAAGGAATTCCCATGAAAAAAATGGGAATTCACATGGGAATTCAAATGAAAAAAGTGAAAAACTCGAATTCACATGAAAAATAATGTGAATTCTCGTGGGAAAAATGGGAATTCACATGAAGAACAATGGAAATTCACATGGGAATTCAAATGAAAAAAGAGAAAAGCTCGAATTCACATGAAAAATAATGTGAATTCACATGGAAAAAATGGAATTCACATGAAAAAAATGGGAATTCACATCGGAATTTAAATGCAAAAAGTGAAAAACTCGAATTCACATGAAAAATAATGTGAATTCACGTGAAAAAAATGGGAAATTGTTCATCTCTATCTCCAAAAAAATGAAGCGGAAACCTTACGACGGCGGCAAAATAGGAGAAATCTTCCGGCGACCCCGGTGAGCACGAGTAGGAGAGGGGCGGAGAAGGACGGCGCCATGCCGTCGAAGCCGGGTTCGCCATTACTGTCGTACGGTCTGAATCTGATGGATCACGTGAAGCAGGACTCGTATTTCGGGTTCACGGCGTTGACGGGGAACAGCGTGCAGCTGAACTGCGTGCTGAGGTGGAACTTGACCGTCCACCACTTCGAAGGGGACACGAATTGGGTGCTGATCGCGGTGGGAGTGGGAATTTCGGCGGCGGTGGTGGTGATTATGGGCGCGGAGGGATTGAGATGGTACTGGCAGAAGCGGCGGATGGCGTTTTCAAATCCGAATCTGGTGGGAGCCCTAAGAAGCCTGCCCGGAACGCCGCGGGAGTTCGAGTTCAAGGAGTTGAAGAAGGCGACCAACAACTTCGATGAGAGGAACAAGCTCGGGCAAGGCGGATATGGTGAGGTTTTTAAGGGTTTGCTGGTTAAGAAGAATCTGGAGATCGCCATCAAGAGATTTTCCTGTTGTTTTAACAAAAAGAAAAAAAATGAGAAAAGAAAAGAATGAGGGGTAAAAATGTACAAAAGTGCTAGAATTTATATATTTTAAAAAGTAGTGCTATTATTAGTGTTGTTTTTCCCTGAAAGTGCTATAATCATGTATTATCTCATAAATATTTATAGCTATCCAAAAATATTTTCCTGGGTTAACATTCACTCCCCCAACCAAGTAGCCAACATTCTTGATTTTGCTCCTGAAGCTAGAGAGAGAAAGAGGATATTTGGAGCTTGTTCAAGACCAAAGTTTATATAATTTGTATCTTTGATTATATTTTATTTTGACTTCTGATTATTGTTGAACAAGAGTATGGTTGGCTAAATGTCATTATTCTAGCTAAGGATTTGACAAGTGAGGTTGTAATGAATTGATTTTGATCATGTGCTTGATATGATTGATTATATCTTTGGCATTTTTATTAGTGTTGATTCGAAAATCGAGAATTAAGGATGTTGTATTTTGAGTTGGTACTCATTTTAGATTGACAAGTTTATGTAGACAAAAGTTCAGCTGAAGACTTTCATCCGCTACGTGTCATTCTCTATTATGTGTGCTTCAGTCTGAGCTACTACGTAGAACCAAGAACAGTTCGCCGAGAAGCTACAATGATCTGCGCAAATTTTGTGGGATTATTTTCTTTTATTGATTGATGCGAAAAGAATATATTATTTGCAGATATCTTTGAGTGTTCTACAAGGCATATCCTCACAAGGAAGTTTCCATTGTATAGGATACGTATCTGAAGAGTGTGGGGACCACCACTTCTAGGGTTTTCAAGTGATCCTATATATAAGTCTTCCTCAAGACTTTGGAGCGGCGGCTGTTTTATTGTTTTCGTGTTATATTTTCTTACGAGAGTATTATTCTGTGAGTTCATACACTTGAGTGTTTATAATATTTGTAATTGAGAGTTGAGTGTTGAGCGTGGCTCAAGCTTAGATTGTGTGAGGTGCTCAAGCAATCATCGATTCACGAAGTTAGGAAGGGAGTGAGCGAAAAGGTAGCATAAGGTGGTCGACCTGTATGTGTAAGATTCTCTGTAGTCACTGCTTCTAATAGTGGATTGATTCTCTCTTGGGCGAGGCCCCCCAGACGTAGGTTGTTTAACCGAACTGGGTTACCATATCGTGTGTCTTTTACTTTGCTCAGTTTATGTTCTCTGTGCTTTTAACTGTGCTTAGTTTTGCAGTAACACTTTTACTTTATGTGCTTAAAGTACGTGGTTTAGAAATTACAATTGGTACCAGAGCGGAAGGTACCTTACAGGTGTTGATCCAGAGATAGTTTTCTAATGGACACTCATTGGGGAAACCACCAATATTGGATGAAACTAATTATGGATATTGGAAAGTGCGTCTTATGTCTCACATAAGAGCAATTGATGAAAATGTTTGGACTTCAATTGAAGATGGATGGGAGATGCCTCTAACTAAAGGAGGTGAACCAAAAGCCAGAAGAGACTGGACTGAAGTGAAATGCAACTTCTCTGGAATGAATCAAAAAGCTTTGAATGCAATTCAAGCCTCTGTGAGCGTGGACATATTCGCATTAATATCCATGCGTACGTCTGCAAAGAAAGCGTGGGATCTTCTTCAAACTTTATTTGAAGGAAATGAACGTGTCAAAGGACAACGTCTTCAACAATTAGCAACTCAATTCAAGATGCTGAGAGAATGAAAGAACATGAAACCATCAGTGACTTTTATGCTAAACTCCTAAGAATTGTGAACGAGAGTTTCTCCTTGGGTAAAAGGCTATCAGACGAAGACCTTGTCAGAAAAGTCCTAAGATCCCTACCAATCAAATTTAAGTTTAAGGTTGCTGCCATAGAAGAAGCAAGGGATCTTTCAACGATGACCCTAGATGAGCTTATTGGATCTCTGAGAACCTTTGAAATGGGGAAAAAGAGCGAAAGTTGTGATCAAAGAAAATGAGTTGCCTTGTTGGCACACAACTGGCATCCTGAGGCACCGTCTGAGTCTTTCTGACAAAGCTACTGCGGAAGATAATATAGCTCTTATCACTAAGACCTTCATAAAGAAATTCAAAAAATTCGTCAACAAGGGAACTGAAAAGAAGACTGGAAACAAGTTCTCATCAAATTCTCAGTCCAAAGACAAAGAAGAAAAGTCTACAACGCAAAGAACCGGTCCTCAATGCTACGAATGTGATGGATATGAGTATATACAAGCTGAATGCGCCAATACCTTAAAGAAACAGAATAAATCTTATCACACCACCCACAATGATAATGATACTGACGAGAGTGGAAGTGACAATGAAGAAAAGGTGGCCAATATAGCCGTCACAGTATCTCAGACAGCGGATCAGCCTACAGACGATAAAGAAGTCGAGGATGGAGGAGACAGTGAAACTGAAAGTGTAGATGAAGAAAAAATATTCAAGAATTATGAAATTCTAATTGCAACATGCGAATAAGTTAATCAAAATAACAAAATCTTGAAGGCTCAAATTGACGAAGTGTGTCAAGAACGTGATAATCTCAAAGCCTGAAATGATGCCCTAATAGAAGAAAACCGTGGCCTTTCTAAAGAGTTAGAGCATGTAAACAAGGTTGTTAAGATGATGAATGGTGGAACAGAAACTCTTGACAGAATTCTTGTCAATGGACAAAGCTCAACCAACAGATCAGGTGTTGGCTATCGTGGCAAACAGTGGGTGCCGATAGACAAAAATAATCACGATATTAAATTTACGGCTCAAAAGGAGATTAATGAAGTCAGACAGACTGTCAATGCAGAATCTCACAAAATTCCCTCATTTCGGAGACAGACGTGGACTCAGCATCCTGGACATTCAAAGCAAAGAAGAAATAAATTTAAAATAAAGATAAGACATCAAATGAAAAATCTCAATCATGGAGAATTTTTCGTGCCTATCTATCATTACTGCAACCGACCCGGTCATATTAGACCAAAGTGCAGGTTTTATCTGGGAGACAAAAGGAAAATGATGAACACGAGAAGAATGTCCAAACCAAGAAACAATTTTAGAGCTTATGTTGCGCACACTTCTCTCTGGGCCAGAACCGACAATCGGTGGTACATGGATAGTGCTTGCTCCAAACATATGACAGGCAACTCAAAATTCATGACAAACGTTGTTCAAATTAATAACGATCATGTCACGTTCGGGGATGGATCTCAAGCTACAGTTGTTGGAAAGAGCACTCTGAATCTTTACGGATTGCCAACTCTTCAGAATGTATTTCTCGTTGATGGTCTTAAGGTAAACCTCCTAAGCATAAGTCAACTATGTGATGATGGCCTGGATGTGAGATTTACCAAATCTCAGGGCTTAGTAACCAAGGAGGGGAATGAGTACATGATTGGGAATAGGTCAAATGATAACTGCTATCTTGTCACACCCTCAAAAGTCTGTCTCCAGGTTCGTGTCTCCGAGACAGAAAAATGGCACCAGAAACTTGGCCATATTAGTTTGAGAAATATGAAGAAGTTAATCGATGTAGATGCAGTGCGCAATGTTCCTAGATTGCATATTGATCCTGATACTGTGTATGGACCTTGTCAGATCAGCAAAATGGTTCAAACCGGCCACAAAATGGTTAAACGCATTACTACAACAGATGTTCTCGAACTCATGCACATGGAACTGATGGGTCCTATGCCCGTGAAAAGCATTGGTGGAAAGGAGTTCATTCTGGTTTGTGTCGATGATTTCTCTCGGTATACATGGGTCGAATTTTTGAAGAACAAGACAGAAGCTTTTCAGTGCTTCAAAGATATTTGTCTTCGAGTCGAATTGGAAAAGGAGACTTCATTAAAGAGAATCAGAAGTGACCATGGAAAGGAGTTTCAAAATGAGGAATTCATTCAATTCTGATTTGAAGAGGGAATTACTCATGAGTTCTCAGCTCCCAAGACACCTCAGCAGAATGGAGTTGTGGAATGAAAGAATCGCACTCTTCAAGAAATGATGAGAACCATGTTGAAAGCTCAAGACATGATTGTCCGATTCTGGGCAGAGGCTATGAACACTGCGTGTTACATAGTGAACCGAGTGTATCTCCGTCCCAAAACAAATCAAACTCCTTATAAAATTTGGAAAGGAAGAAAGACGAGTATGAAGTATCTTCACGTATTCGGATCTATTTGCTACGTACTTAATGATAGAAAGTACACTCGTAAACTTGACGATCGAGGTCTTGAAGCTGTGTTTCTGGGATATGCTCGCAACAGCAGAGCATTTCATGTCTATGTTAAATCAACTCAATCTATCATTGAGTCTATTAATGTTGTTTTTACTGATATTTCTGATGATGTAATTGACAGTGAAACACAGGTTCTGATACCTGAAACAATAATTGTGTCTAGTTCCAGCACGCCTCAGAGTAATTAAGATAGCTTAGCCACTCCTGTCAATGAGCTTGTGGAATCTAACACCTCCGATACTTCAACTGAAGTGGTTGCAGCCACACCATCGAGAAGAGTGACAAAAAATCATCCTGCTTCCAATATCATTGGAAATGTGAATGAAGGACGTATGACCAGAAAGATTCAAAAAGACTATGCCAAAATGGTAGCAAATCTGGCATTTGTGAGCTATGTTTCTAAAATTCTTCCCAAGAACGCTAAAGAAACTATTCAGATTGAAGAATGGATTGTCTCAATGCAAGAAGAACTTCTACATTTTGTCCGATGTAATGTTTGGGTCTTGGTTCATAGGCCTATTGATATTCACATAATAGGAACAAAGTGGATCTTTCGCAACAAGACTGATGAAGAGGAAGTTATCACTAGAAATAAATCTCGACTGGTGGCTCAGGGTTACTCTCAGGAAGAAGGTATTGACTTCGAAGATTTTTTTGCTCCAGTTATTCATCTTGAAGCAGTTCGATTGTTACACGTTATGGCTTGCTGTCTGAATTTCAAGTTGTATCAAATGGACGTCAAGAGTGTCTTCCTAAATGTCATTCTTCATGAGGATGTTTATGTTGAACAACCTCCAGGTTTCGTCGATCCTGAGTACCCTAATCATGTTTACAAGTTGAATAAAGCCTTGTATGGATTAAAGCAAGCAGGCACCGAGGGCATGGTACGAAACTCTATCCAAGTATCTCATCTCCAAGAAATATACTCGTGGTGGATCAGACAAGACATTATTCTTCAAATAGGATTCTGTGGGCATCATTCTCATAGAGATTTATGTTGATGACATCATTTTTGGCTCTGTGTCTCAGAGTCTGATCCAGGAATTTGTGGATCACATGACCAAGAAGTTCGATATGAGTTTGTCTGCCGAATTGCATTATTTTCTGGGACTTCAAATTAAGCAATTCGAGGAGGTGATATTCATATCTCAATCGAAATATGCCAAGAACTTAGTTAAGAAATTTGGTTTTGAGAATGCTAAAGGAAGACGAACACCTATAGAAACTACAGTAAAGCTTTACAAAGATAAGGATGGTGTATCTGTGGATCAATCTCTATATCGAAGCATGATAAGAAGCTTATTATACTTGTGTGCAAGTGGGCCAGACATTAGTTATAGTGTTGGCGTCTGTGCCCGATTTTAGGCTGATCCAAAAGAAAGTCACCTGTGTGCAGTGAAGAATATTATTAAATATGTGAAGAACACCAGTGATTTTGGATTGTGGTATAGCAAGGATAACACCACATCCCTTATTGGATTTAGTGATGCCGATTGGGCGGGAAGTCCAGATGATAGAAAGAGTACTTCAGGTGGATGTTTCTTTCTTGGTAATAACTTGGTCTCTTGGCATAGTAAGAAACAAAATAGTATATCATTGTCGTCTACTGAGGCAAAATATATTGCTGCTGGATCTGCATGCACTCAACTTATGTGGATGACTCAAATGCTTGAAAACTATGAAATTCCACCGAAAATGTTCACTTTATTTTGTGACAACAAAAGCGCAATTGATATCTCGAAGAATCCGGTTCATCATTCAAAGACGAAGTATATTGACATTCGTCATCATTTTATAAGGGAACTAATAGAAGAGAAAGTGCTCGATATTTAATTTATGCCTACTGAAAGGAAGTTGGCTGATTTCTAACAAAGGCACTTGATGCATCGAGGTTTGAATCACTTCGAGCAGAGTTAGGAATTATCTCTCTTTAATTTATTAAGAGAGACCTAGTATTTGAGGTCATGATACAAGTACATTGTATAGTAGTTTGTTGGCTTATTGGAGCTATTTCTGTGTCAGAAAATTAGAGCACAGATTGCGTGTCAGAATGTTTCATCTGAAAACACGGGCTGACATCATGTCTGCAGCAACTCCACAGTTAGTTTCTTTGAACGGCGCTTCTGCGAATTCCGGAGCAGCAACAGTAATTCCGTTCCTTTGAACGTTGGAGATGAAAATTTAATTTTCAAATTCTTGTTGTATACCTCCTAATATTTTGGGATTTGATTTTATCTCAAATATTCTAGATTTTTGCCTTAACCGACTTATTCTCCTTTTTAAAGTCGAAGTTTGCTGCTTAAATCTTTCACCGCCTCTCTTCTGCTTCGTTATTAAGCTTTCGTTTATGATAGTTTATTTTTTAGATCCCAACCTTCTTTCAAATGGCCTCCTACAAGTCCTCTGGCAGCAGTCCCTCTCAAGAATTCTCCTATGAATCTCACAATACAGACGAGTTCATCGAATCCTTTGGTTCAAAGAGAGGACAGAAAAGAATGAGAGTCGTTGATTATTCCAACTCTGAGTCCGAAGAAGAAAGGGCATCATCTCCGGTCAAACAAGCATCGCCGGAGAAAGCGGTAGTGTCTCAGCCGCCTCAAGTTGCTGATTCAGAATCTGACTTTGAATCTGAAGAGAATGAAAGCGATAAAGTTCATATCACTCGTTTGGGTTTTCTTAAGAAGAAGTTGTTCGTTTCTCTTTCGATGCCGACATCATCGAGTTCGCTGTTTAGGAGACCCTCCACCTCTACTGCCGGTGGGTCTCAAGTTGTGCGGGATCAAGATCCTATCCCTGATGTGATCCCAATTTTTCACGAAAAGGAGAAGGAGCCACCTATGGGTCCTACTGTTGATGTTGTTCAAGCTCGGTCCATGCTTCCTGCTTCATCTCTCTTGTCTGTTCAAGAAGCTCTGGCAAATACGGCAGATAGGCCTAAGTGAATCAAAGTTGGGATTCGCAAGAATGCTGAATCCTCTAGAAAAAGGTTTAGGGTTTTGGAGAAGTCCGTGACTATTAGAGAGCCTGAGCCCATTTCTGCTAGACTCACTAGGGCTCAATTGAACAAGCAGATCGAAGAAGAGGATGCAAGGATGGGAAAAGAGAAGACGAAGGTGGACAAATCTCCTTCTAAGAACAAAATGGTGAAAAAGGCGAAGAAAGTTCCCTTTTCCGTTGATGTTGATTCTGGTTCGGAGAATGCATCGTAAAGTGATGCAGGTAATTCGAAGTTTGTGCCCCCGCAAGCTTCACACACTGATTCAATACCGTCGACTGGTAGACGTCGCACGGATGCAAAGTTCAAATCTGACCATCATGCCACAGCTTGGACTTATGTCCTGAATAAGAAATTCGTACTTGAGCAGCCAGTGAAGAAGGAGGATATGGAAGGAACTGGTTTGGATGTTCTTCAGCATGAATCTGACTGGGATCAAACCATCTACCCTGTGCGCATGTGTGTGCGTGCAATTGTGTTGGAATTCTACTGCAATATGTCCCCAGTATTGGTGATCCTATCTCTCCAGAAAGGTTTCACTCTTATTTTCGGGACAGGTACATTAATTTTTCTCCTTCTGTAATAAATGCTTTTGTTGGTCGTGAGGATTTGGATGATGGGATTGAAGAAGAAGATGTCTCTTTGGATGTCATTACTGCTGAGTTAACCAAGAATGTCTACAAATCTTGGCCAAAGGATGTCACGATCAGTGGTGCTAACTTATCGGAATTGGTTTCCTACCTGTCGCACTGCCACCATCAGTCAAGAAATGGGGCGGGTTCTTTACGGCATTGGGCAGTTTAAGGAGTTCAACTTTGGATGATTAGTCTTCGACCACGTCTCCAAACATGCGGACAAGCTAAAGAAAGCAAAGGCTCCGGGATTGATTTTTGGAATAATTTCTTCTCAGATTACTGATATTGTTGGTTCTGATGATGTTTGGAAAGCTGCACCATGGCCTATTGTCTTCAGTGACAAGTTGTTTAATGAAGAGTATCATGTCAAGGACATAAAAGGTTCTTCTGTTCGGATGGTATCTCAAAAGCGAGCGCCTGTGCAAGTGTCTGTGTTGCCTGAGTCCAAACTCAGAGCAATTTCTGGAAGGATGCTTCGGGAGTTAGAACGGAAGTTTAATTCTATTACCAGGAAAATGAAGACTTTTCGTATGCGAAAGAATGAGATCGCAACTTTGATTAATGATACTCAGGCTGTGGTTACTGGTGAAGAGGGCAGTTCTGTTAGTGCAAGGAAGGCAAAGGGTGAGGATGCAGGTTTTGGGTCAGAAGAGGAAGATGAAGATATTGAGTTGGGTGTTGAGGACACTCAATCTGAAGAAGATGAAGATAACCTGGCAGCTTCGGCCAATGCAGCTCCATATTCTCTTTTTGATGTTTGTGACCCCTCTATTTTGTCATTTATGTGAGACAAAAAGGGGGAGTAGAAGAAGTTTTTAAGTTTTTTTTTTGATGTTTTTGGTTGTTCTAAGGAGTTATACCAATCTCCTTTCTTTTTCAAGTTAATAAGAGCTCTAGTTTGTTTTTGGATTCGAAGTTAGCTTAAGGGGGAGTTGTGTTGCGTGTTTGTGTTCGTTGATGTTTGATGGGCCTATATTTGTGCTCATATTCACGTCTTTATTTAGGTTTAGATCGAGTCTTTGTGTGTCTTTTCGAGTCAGTTTGTGTCTGGGAGGACACAGTTTGGATGAGGGGTGTGCAGGATAAGGTGCATTCCGTGAAAGAGGCATGAAATCAGCATTATGGGCACCAGATTGAAGGTAGCAGCTTGAGCAACAAAGCTTATATCATGAGCGGAGCTGCTGAGTAAAGATGGTGTACCCAACATATATACCGTACGGAATCCAACCTTATACAGGCGGAGATCAAGGGCCAGACGAGTAAGCTACTGGGCCAGACAAGAAGGATGTTGCTGTGGGGGCGAAGAACGTTCCGGGTCAACAAGAGAAAATAAGGAAAGAAATCCGCTCTTCTTTATCGATGAGATGTACAGCAGCTGGTGATTGATTGATAATTAACCACTAATTGATTATAGATTGGTTGAAGGAAGGAAGGCAGATCTGGGCAGGACTAATTAAGGAAAGAAGATCTGATCTAGATCAAGCCCAGCTCAGCAGACCTGGAGGGCGGAAACCCTAGCAACCCCCTATATATTGTGTAATTTTCAGTAGCCATAGAAAATGATTATTATTCTGAGAGTGGTGAGGAACAAACAAGTCCTACGGGAAACACTTTAATATTTTCGTTTATGTTTTCTGCTAGCACTTTTGGCCAGAGTTTATGCTCAACATTATCGTAAGTTTTTTCTTTGTTTAATCGAAGCATGTTTTACATTGTTTATTTTGTGCTGTTCGTTGTTTTAATTATGTCTAGCTAATTTTATTAAGCCTGGATTGGGCAGAATAATTTGAACATGAACCGTAACACTCGAGAGGTCTAACATGGGCGTGATAATCTGCATGTGTGTGTTCCCGAAGCACTAGGTCAGATTCTAAAATGTTCTTGTTGAGTCTAAGTCGTTAATAGGCCGTTAACATCTTGGGCACGATAAGTTCTCTAATAATTTCAGAGTCAATGCATAGGGTGTCCCTTGGATCTGAAAGTATGATTGGTGTGGGTGAGTAGTCCGTGCTCTTGGGCAAGAGGAATGGCTGTTTCGGGTCTGCCTCATTCGTAATGTTTCCGTGGGAAAGGTTTCTATTGAAGTGTCTTCATATAAGGTTGTCTAGGGCTAGGAGAGAACGCCTGGGGGTCTTAGGGGTGGCTCTTAATCATGTGGGTAGATGAGGAAAGAGGGTGGTGTTGTGCGTGACGCGTGACAATTGGGGGCAACATCATTTCTTTTCTATAACCGATTGATGCATGCATGTAGTGAATAAATTTGCACCAATGACCGAGTGAGTGTTTATGTTCAATGATTCAAGCCTTGTCCAGGTTTACCTTGTTATTTAATTTATTCTCTTTGATTAGTTTCAGTTTAGTTTTCCAATTATCGTGCCCAAGACAGTGACAGTCCCGACCAACACTTTTGCAACACCAGATGAGTAAGAAGGAGAGAAAGATACGATCAATTCCCTGTGGATCGACCCTGTTCTTACCGCTAGCTATCTAGCCGTGGGCATAGGAGTATAAATTTATTTTGCACGGTTGAACGACGGCCCAGATGAGAACTCGGACCTTTACTGTACAATCCAAAGCTAGAAAGAACGGTAAGGGCAATAAGGACAGCCAAGAGATAAGTAGAAAACAGTCTGGCTGACGAAGAAAAAGACAGCAGTAGCCAAGCAGAAAGTAATCAGTTTGAAGAAGAGTACTCTGAGCAAGAAAATGATTACTTTGACCACCAGGAGTCAGACGAGGAAGAAATCATGGGTGAACAACAACAGCAAGAGCGCACCCTCAGGGCAATGATGTTTCCAAACAATTTAAATCTGAGGCTGTCAGGCATAGTATTACCGGAAATCGCTGGAAATTGGGAGTTGAAACACTCTCTGATTCAGATCTTGCCCAAGTTCAGCGATATGCCAGGGGAAGATCCCCAACGTCATCTTCAGGATTTTGAAATGGCTTGTGGGACAGTACGTACAGTTGCGGCCAATAACCCTAATTTTGCGGATTATGTGAGACTACTCACATTTCCATTCTCTCTTCAAGACGGAGCAAGAGAATGGCTGTATACCTTGCCCGAGGGGAGCGTAACTACATGGCAGCAGCTTCAGCAGAGATTTCTTGAAAGATACTTTCCTGCTGCCCGTATACAGAACGGAAAGAAGAGAATCAGTACCATCAAGATGGGGGCAGGGAAATCACTGTATGATTATAACAGAAGATTCAAGCAGCTGATGGTCAAGTGCCCGCAACACAGAATCCCAGACCAAGATCTCATCCAATATTTTGTGGCCGGTCTGAGGCCAACGGAGAGGAACTGGATTAACGCAGCCTGTGGAGGATCCGTGCTCAACAAGTTGCCTAGCGAAGCATTTAAGCTTTTCACCGAGATGGCCGAGGAGGCCAGGGATGAAGGAGAAATGCAGAAGTTAAGCACCAAAGAAGGCTGTAAAGAAATGTACACTCAGGGAGATGAGAAGTACGATAGGCTGTGCACTCAAATGGAAAAATTCATGAGCACCATGACCGCTGCTATGGGCATAACTGCAGATGCAGCATCAAAGAAGGCTGTAAAGAAATGTGAAGTGTGCTCAGCCACGACGCACGCAACTGACCAGTGCCCTACATGGTTTGAGGAAGAGGATGTGAACGCTATAGGGCAACAGATGGGAAATAATGGGCAAAAGAGGTTTGACCCAAATTCTCAAACTTACAACCCAGGTTGGAGATACAATGAGAACCTGAGATATGGGAACAACCACTATCAAGCACCCCCTCAATTTCAACAGCCACAACAACAGTATCATGGTCATAATCGTGACCAACAGAAAGGCAATTCTTTGAGAGATATTGTTGAAAAGATGGCCGTGGAGAATCTCAAGACACAGCAGGAATTTGAGAAATTCAGAGTAGAAACTAGGGGCGGTATGACCAATATCAATGCCCAACTCTCGCATCTTGCCCAGGCTATCGCACACCTGGAGAAGAAACAAGGAGAACTGCCTGCTCAAGTTGAGATTAACCAAGCCCACGTGAACGCTGTGACATTGAGGAGTGGTAAGGCTCTGCCCGAGGTAATTCAGAAGAAGGCAAATGAAGTTTTGCCCACAGAAGAAGTTGGTATGGGCACGACAGATGAAGAAGAACTTGCCCAAGAAAGGAAGGCTGAAAAGAAGGCAGCAGCTAGGGCCAAGAAAGTAGAGGTGCCCGCTTTTGTACCGAATGCACCATACCCGGGCAGGTTGGCCAAAGAAAAAAAAATCAAGAGATGAGTGAGATATTCCACGTATTTAAAAAAGTGGAGATCAATTTGCCACTACTGACCGCATTGCGGTCCATGCCAAGATGTGCGAAATTTGTGAAGGAGCTTTGCACAAGGAAGGTCAAGTACACTGACGACGCAAGGTTCCACGTTGGAGAAAACGTGTCAGCAATCCTACAGCCAGATATGCCCATAAAGTGTGAAGATCCGGGGAAGTTTTTTATTCCATGCGAGATTGGTTCGATGAAGGTAGAGAAGGCAATGCTTGACTTGGGCGCTTCTATCAACGTCATGCCCTTATCAATGTATCAAAATTTGGCTTTGGGACCATTGAAGCCAACGCGAGTTGCGATACAATTGGCGGACGGATCAACTGTGTTTCCCGATGGCATATTGGAGGACGTATTGGTCAAGGTGGAAGACCTAATCTTTCCAGCAGACTTCTACGTATTGGACATGGGCAGATCGAGTTCCAAGGCACCAGTCATGTTACTAGGAAGACCATTTCTAAAGACTGCTCGTACCCGTATTGACTGTGATACGGGCAAGCTGACATGTGCATTTGCAGGGAAGACGGTGACCTTCGACATCTATCGAATGTTAAAGCAACCCAATGACACAAAATTGGTGAACAACATTAATCATATTGAGCAAGCCATGGATGAGTTCGAGTCAGTGACCAACATTGAAGATCCTTTCGATGTAGTGATCCAGAAGGGCATAGCTGAGGAAGATATTGCCCAAGAGACCAACATGGAGATCACGCAGGCAGTGAACTATATGATGACTGAAGTCAAGAGACCTCAAATGACATAATAACTCGAGATTCTCACACTGAGGCAAGAAGATAGATTCATGCCATCCTTTGAGTGAGCACCTAAATTGAAACTTAAACCTTTACCCGGCCATCTGAAGTATATGTACTTAGGAGCAAATGAAACTCTGCCCGTAATCATTCGCACTGAGTTGACCATTGAGGAAGATGAGAAAGTTCGGGGCATATTGGATCCCTATAAAGAGGCAATAGGTAGGACTCTGACTGACATCAAGGGCATAAGTCCAATTGTTTGCATTCATCACATCCTGTTGGAGGAAGACGTTGTGCCCGTGAGAGAACCTCAACGCAAGCTCAACTCGGCAATGAAAGAGGTAGTCATGAAGGAGATCCTGAAACTATTAGATCTGGACATAATCTACCCAGATTCTGATTGTAGATGGGTAAACGCAGTGGATATTGTGCCCAAGAAGTCAGGGATATAAAAGGTTGGGAACGAGAAGAATAAGCTGATGGCCATGAAAATCTGAACTGGTTGGAAGATGCGTATCGACCACCGGAAGTCAAACCAAATGAAGCGCAAGAATCACTTCCATTTGCCCTTCATTGATAAGATATTGGAAAGATTTAAGTTCATGATCGCAAAGCTCTTGATCAAATGGAAAGTACCTATTGAGGTTCAAGCTCAATTACCTAATGGAGTTGTTAAGATCAAGGATCCGAAGTCAGTCAATACACCTAATGTGAATGGTCAGCGATTGAAGGCCTATTATAGGCAAAACGTTGGTCATAAGGAGGTTCTAGATCTCCTTGATATTAAAAATCTCTGAAGAAGGAAATCCACGTCGTGCCCACGACGTTAACCAAGGCGCTGGCCAGGAGGCAACCTAGTATGATGTTTTCTTTTAATTTTAGTAATTTCCTTTGAGCAAATTCCTTTCCTTTCTTAGTGTTGACCCTAGGATAGATAGTTGTTTTTTTTTCTTGCATAGGTGGTTTTCGTCTTTGATGTGCAGATGCATAGGACAAATGAGTAATTGCATTAGGCAAAGAGAGCAATGCCCTGGCCAGAATGAAGATTTTCTGGATCGATGCTGAAGGCAATCCACACTTTTACTACGCCAAGGAAGAAGAGCCACAGAATGAAGGAGCTTATGATGGAGATACGTGATGCCCAACGTACCTACTTTGTCCATGTTAACTTCAAGTACCCTCCTGGAGCCCCTTCCTCTTAAATACTGTTAGCCTCCCTAGTGGTAGTGTAGTTAGTTTTTTTTTATGTTGAGTCAGTCTTTATTTTGTTTTGTCTGTTTTTGTGATTGCATTTTTACTCAACCACTTTGCCCAAAGCAAAGTGTGTGAGTGGGAAGGCCATTTGTTTTGTTGTGTCTGTAACCCTTCCATACTCAACCACTTTGCCCAAAGCAAAGAGTGTGAGTGGGGAGAGGTTACTCATTTTTCTTTAATGTCTGAGTTAGTCCATGGGTTGAAGACCCCTTTTACTGACCCACTTTGCCCAGAGCAAAGTGTGTGAGTGGGAAGGGCCTCTGTCAAAATGTTTTTACTTGCATTTCTCCTGTGTGTGTTGGTCAGTATGTTGGGAGTATTGGTCAATAAAGCATGATAATTTTCGAATCTTAAATTATTGCGAGTTGAACAGTGCTGAGTATATGTATGTTGTATGTAAATAAGTATGATGGAATAGACTGTGAATAGTACCCTGTGAGGATTTGAGCTATAAACGTTGTATTTTGCCCAACACAGCTTTTCATTCTTGTATGATCTTTGACATCTTGATTTGGAAATCACTAAAACTTGTCTGCATTCTTGTTGAAACCCTATTGACATGATCCAGGTGCTTAGATGACTTATGTATATTTTCTTTCCTTGAGCCCAGAGCTTAAAAATGCCTACCCTACTGTTCTATCCTTTGTTTAGCCCCCTTGAGCTTGATGATAATTCTTTCAATATACTTAAAATTGCCGTGATAATTATAGCCTAACCGGTCATAAGAACTCAGAAAGCAAATAAGAGTAGAAAGAGGAATTAAGAAGGGCAAGCAGAGGTCAAAATTGGGCAAGACACTTGAAAAATAACGAAGGACGCAAAGCGTGGCCATAGTAAAAAGAAGTGTCATGAAAAAAAAGGGACTTAGAAAAAAATTGAATATCATCAGAAGTCCTAGGGTGGCTGTGCTAAGGCCCGAGAACAAAGGCAGTAAAAAGAAGAACCTGGTGCATTATCTTGCCCAGGCTGAGTTCACTAAGACCAAGAGCCTAGTTTCATAAATACTTCCTACCTAATGCCTTAAGCCTACAATACAACCCAGAATAAGACCTAATGATAAGTGCCGAAGATCTAGTTTAAGGGGTGGAGACGTTAGAAGGCAGGCAAGCCTATAGTGTGACCAGATTAATGATTGTCATGAGCGTTAAACATTGAGCCTAAACACAGGAGTGATGAGTGTTGGTAAGGAAAATCCTTTTGCTCGCAGTTCGATCTTGACTTATTTTTATGGTTTGCAGGTACTTTTTCCTTCAGTATTTACTTTATGTTTAGTCAATTATAATGCCCAAGTTGATTGACACGCTTGAGGACAATCGTGCTTAAAGTGTGTGAGTGTGATGAGCCCATATTTGTGCTCATTTTCGTATCTTTATTTAGGTTTAGATCAAGTCTTTGTGTGTCTTTTCGAGTCAGTTTGTGTCTGGGAGGACACAGTTTGGAGGAGGAGTGTGCAGGGCAGGACATGTGCGATTCTGGGCAGAATAAGGTGCATTCCGTGAAAGAGGCATGAAGTCAGCATTATGGGCACTAGATTGAAGGTAACAGCTTGAGCAACAAAGCTTATATCATAAGCGGAGCTGCTGAGTAAAGATGGTGTACCCAACATATGTACCGCACGGAATCCAACCTTATACAGGTGGAGATCAAGGGCAAGACGAGTGAGCTACTGGGCAAGACTATAAGGATGTTGCTGTGGGGGTGAAGAACGTTCCGGGTCAACAAGAGAAAATAAGGAAAGAAATCCGTTCTTCCTTATCGATGAGATGTGCAGCAGCTGGTGATTGATTGATAATTGATCACTGATTGATTATTGATTGGTTGAAGAAAGGAAGACAGATCTGGGCAGGACTAATTAAGGAAAGAAGATCTGATCCAGATCAAGCCCAGCTCAGCAGACCTGGAGGGCGGAAACCCTAGCAACCCCCTATATATTGTGTAATTTTCAGTAGTCGTAGAAAACGATTATTATTCTGAGAGTGGTGAGGAACAAACAAGTCCTACGGGCAACACTTTAATATTTT
The DNA here is from genome assembly GCA_031470985.1 of Agastache rugosa. NCBI lineage: Eukaryota > Viridiplantae > Streptophyta > Magnoliopsida > Lamiales > Lamiaceae > Agastache > Agastache rugosa. The sequence goes on along the minus strand of CM062605.1, from coordinate 10,784,295 downwards.
GCCGAAGGAGAAACTCCAATTGTAATAGCGTGCTGTAATTTCTACGATCAACAGTACGAGCATAAGAAAAGAAATGGGTATGACACTTATAACCGCCATATACTCAAACACAAGCCGAAGGATAAAGAAAAAGGTACACAACAACAAACTCAAACTCAACTAAACTTCACGCAAGGTAATGAACTCACTTTATTTAAGTATAATGATATAGTATCTAGAGAAGTGATGGCTAAGTTTGTTACTACTGAATCTTTTGCTTTCTAATTTGCCGATAGCATGCGTTTTGAAAATTCCATGAAAAAAGCATATAATTCGTAAGCTAAAAAAATCTCACGAAGTACCATGACTAGGACAATTGCTAAATTATCTATTAGATATAAAAAAGCATTAAGAGACATGTTTGCTAAGCTGCCATATAGAGTCTTTGTTTGTTCTGATATTTGGTCATGTGCTTGGCAACAAAATTCATATCTTGGAATGACTGTGCATTGGATTGATCCGAATTGGTGTATGAACAAACGCGTACTTTGTTTTAGAAAGTTTAATTGTACTCATAATGCTGCAAACATTGCTCTTTGCATTATAAAAGTATTAAATCAATTTAGATTAACCTCTAAGATTTTTTCAATCGGTTTTGATAATGCATCTGCTAATACTGTAAGTGTGCCTGCTCTAATTGCTGCATGTAATCCAACTCTAGGAGGAAAATATTTTCATACTAGATGCATATGTCACATACTAAATTTATGTGTGCAAGATGGATTAAAGCAATTAGAATGTTCAATTACGCCTATTAGAAAATGTGTTGTCATGTTAAGGGATAAAGCAAAGCTACACAGAAATTGGTTAAAATTTTGTAAGCAAAAAACTGGAAAAAGTAAGAGCTTTAACATTGATGCAGTACTATATCATGTCGTGTACTATATCATTGTGTTGTTATCGTTCTTCAATTCTTAATATGCAGTACTAACCCAAGGTTGCAGGATTCTATAACTATGATGGTCATTAAATGGTTGAAATATTTTACTTATATTCCCGATGTCTTTTTGATTGCAAAATGTTTAGATTCCTCTATGAAATTGGAAGGGGTTTGTGGTCTATTAGACTTGTATTACAGTTCTCTTCGTGAAATGACATTTGGAGGGGGGTGAGCGTGGTGAAGACTCTTTTGAATTGCCTAATATTGTATCTGTTAAAACTTCTCTAGATACGACATTGAGGGGTCTTTTTCAATAATATGAATCTAAGTATTCGGATAGAGGGTCATCATCTAGGCCTAGTCAAAGACCAAGAAGCTCTTTTAATCTAGGAATAGATTCTAGTTCTGTAGCTGCACAAAGACTTCAAAGTTTCTTTCAAAATCAGGGTACAGGTATTAATATAAGCAGTGAACTTGATATCTATCTTAGCGAACCCAAAAGTACAGATTTAGCAGGTGAAGGGCCAAATGATGTTGATGTTTTGCAATGGTGGTCGAGGAGGCAAAACCAATACCCGATTTTAGCAATGATGGCGAGGGAGATCTTAGTTGTTCCGGTATCAACAGTCTCGGTGGAACAAGCTTTCAGTGTTGGACGCTACGTGCTCGATGAAAGAAGATCGGCGATGACGCCAAGAAACCTAGAAGCTCAAGTTTTACTCAAAGATTATACATTGGCCAAAATGCGTGAACAAGAAAATAATTGGGGTGAAATATTTGCGGGAGTATCCCATAAGCACAACTGAGGCCGAAAGCACAGACACCGACTCTATAGCCACTACTGAAACCGAGTTTTAAATAATAATATATTTCCATTTGTAATTGATTACACATTGTTATAAAGTAAGATATATATTATTCTATTTCGATCTTATACATTACATTGATAATTTTGAAAAATAACGAAAGACGCAAAGCGTGCCCATAATAAAAAGAAGTGTCATGAATAAAAAAGGGACTTAGAAAAAAATTGAATATCATCAGAAGTCCTAGGGTAGCTGTGCTAAGGCCCGAGAACAAAGGCAGTAAAAAGAAGAACCTGGTGCATTACCTTGCCCAGGCTGAGTTCACTAAGACCAAGAGCCTAGTTCCATAAATACTTCCTACCTAATGCCTTAAGCCTACAACACAACCCAGAATAAGACCTAATGATAAGTGTCGAAGATCTAGTTTAAGGGGTGGAGACGTTAGAAGGCAGGCAAGCCTATAGTGTGACCAGATTAATGATTGTCATGAGCGTTAAACACTGAGCCTAAACACAGGAGTGATGAGTGTTGGTAAGGAAAATCCCTTTGCTCGCAGTTCGATCTTGACTTATTTTTATGGTTTGCAGGTACTTTTTCCTTCAGTATTTGCTTTATGTTTTGTCAATTATAATGCCCAAGTTGATTGATTCTCAGACCTTGCTGACTATGTCTTTGAGTCTATTCTATTTTATTGTGTCATGGGCAAATCACAAGTACACGCTTGAGGACAATCGTGCTTAAAGTGTGTGAGTGTGATGAGCCCATATTTGTGCTCATTTTCGCGTCTTTATTTAGGTTTAGATCGAGTCTTTGTGTGTCTTTTCGAGTCAGTTTGTGTCTGGGAGGACACAGTTTGGAGGAGGAGTGTGCAGGGCAGGACATGTGCGATTCTGGGCAGAATAAGGTGCATTCCGTGAAAGAGGCATGAAGTCAGCATTATGGGCACCAGATTTAAGGTAGCAGCTTGAGCAACAAAGCTTATATCATGAGCGGAGCTGCTGAGTAAAGATGGTGTACCCAATATATGTACCGCACGGAATCCAACCTTATACAGGTGGAGATCAAGGGCAAGACGAGTGAGCTACTGGGCAAGACTAGAAGGATGTTGCTGTGGGGGTGAAGAACGTTTCGGGTCAACAAGAGAAAATAAGGAAAGAAATCCGTTCTTCCTTATCGATGAGATGTGCAGCAGCTGGTGATTGATTGATAATTGATCACTGATTGATTATTGATTGGTTGAAGAAAGGAAGACAGATCTGGGCAGGACTAATTAAGGAAAGAAGATCTGATCCAGATCAAGCCCAGCTCAGCAGACCTGGAGGGCGGAAACCCTAACAACACCCTATATATTGTGTAATTTTCAGTAGTCGTAGAAAGCGATTATTATTCTGAGAGTGGTGAGGAACAAACAAGTCCTACGGGCAACACTTTAATATTTTCGTTTATGTTTTTTGCTGGCACTTTTGGCCAGAGTTTATGCTCAACATTATTGTAAGTTTTTCCTTTGTTTAATCGAAGCATGTTTTACTTTGTTTATTTTGTGCTATTCGTTGTTTTAATTATGTCTAGCTAATTTTATTAAGCCTGGAATGGGCAGAATGATTTGAACATGAACCGTAACACTCGAGAGGTCTAATATGGGCGTGATAATCTGCATGTGTGTGTTCCCGAAGCACTAGGTCTGATTCTAAAATGTTCTTGTTGAGTCTAAGTCGTTAATAGGCCGTTAGCATCTTGGAAACGATAAGTTCTCTAATAATTTCAGGGTCAATGCATAGGGAGTCTCTTGCATCTGAAAGTATGACTGGTGTGGGTGAGTAGTCCGTGCTCTTGGGCACGAGGAATGGTTGTTTCGGGTCTGCCTCATTCGTAATGCTTTCGTGGGCAAGGTTTCTATTGAAGTGTCTTCGTAGAAGGTTGTCTAGGGCTAGGAGAGAATGCCTAGGGGTCTCAGGGATGGCTCTTAATCATATGGGCAGATGAGGAAAGGGGGTGGTGTTGTGCGTGACGCGTGACAATTGGGGGCAACATCATTTCTTTTCTATAACCGATTGATACATGCATGTAGTGAATAAATTTGCACCAATGACCGAGTGAGTGTTTATGTTCAATGATTCAAGCCTTGTCCAGGTTTACCTTGTTATTTAATTTATTCTCTTTGATTAGTTTCAGTTTAGTTTTTCAATTATTGTGCCCACGATAGTGACAGTACCGACCAACACTTTTGCAACACCGGAGGAGTAAGAAGGAGAGAAAGATACGATCAATTCCCTATGGAACGACCATGTTCTTACTGCTAGCTATCTAGCCATGGGCATAGGAGTATAAATTTATTTTGCGCGGTTGAACGACGGCCGCGTCAATATTCTGGTCAGTTTAAGGGGGAGATGTGCTACTAACTGACTTTGAAGTTTGTTGCGCTGACTTATTTGAGGGGGAACTTCATTGGATCTTCATATGCTGTTGATTCTGTGGTTAAGGTATGAAGATGGTTTCGTGATTACTTGAGTATATGACAGGTTTGTTTTGTCTACATAAATGCCAAAGGGGAAGATTGTTGGATTTTAAGTTGATACTCTTTTTAGATTGGCAAGTTTATGTAGTCAAAAGTTCAGCTGAAGACTTTCATCCACTGTGTGTCATTCTCTGTTATGTGTGCTTCAGTCTGAGCTATGTAGAACCAAGAACAGTTTGCCGAGAAGCTGTAATGATCTGCACGGATTTTGCAGGATTATTTCCTTTTATTGATTGATGCGCGGAAAGAATATATTATATGCTGATATCTTTGAGTGTTCTACAAGGCATATCCTCACAAGGAAGTTTCCATCGTCTAGGAAATGTATCTGAAGAGTGTGGGGACCACCGCTTCTAGGATTTTTAAGTGATCCTATATATAAGTCTTCCTCAAGACTTTGGAGCGGCGGCTGTTTTATTGTTTTCGTGTTATACTTTCTTACGAGAGTATTATTCTGTGAGTTCATACACTTGAGTGTTTATAACCTTTGTAATTGAGAGTTGAGTGTTGAGCGTGGCACAAGGTTAGATTGTGTGAGGTGCTCTAGCAATCATCGATTCACGAAGTTAGGAAGGGAGTGAGTGAAAATGTAGCATAAGGTGGTCGACCTGTATATGTAAGATCTTCTGTAGTTATTGCTTCTAATAATGGATTGATTCTCTCTTGGGCGAGGTCCCCCAGACGTAGGTTGTTTAACCGAACTGGGTTACCATATCGCGTGTCTTTTACTTGGCTTAGTTTATGTTCTCTGTGCTTTTAACTGTGCTTAGTTTTGAAGTAACACTTTTACTTTATGTGCTTAAAGTACGTGGTTTAGAAATTACAAAGGAGATTCGATATTAGAATGTGAATTAACACAAGGCACGTCGTATTAATAGACCGAGAAATTGAGAATTGATTTGAGGCCATCTCTTGATACAATGCACTTTTAGGAGTTTTGTTTTAAGTAAAATTTAATTAATAACGCATGAGGGGTGCAACCCAAACGGATAATAGAGTTCAAGAAACAGCATAACAAACCACATTAATCCAACAAATCAAAGCAAAGAGTTGGATTGTAAATCCATCGCTCAAACTATAGCACGAAGAGCTAGGAAGGAGATTAGCGATCCAAAACCAAAATCTAACCTTTATTAACTCGATCAAATCTTCATTGTTGCTCATCCCATCCTTGAAGATCCTCTCATTTTTGTGATTTCATATATTCCACACTATACAAATTCACAGAGCCTTACACATCTCTACAAGTTTCTTCTTTCTTACAATTCCCATATGATGCTCAAAATGAGAAATTGGATTCACATGACCAACATAATTGAGCTCAAACCACAACTATAACAACTCACCCAAAATTTATGAGCAACCCGATACGAAAAGAAAAGATGCTCGACAGTCTCACAATCAACCAAACAAAGGGGGCATTTGATGTCGTCATATTGGCAAAAAATGCCTCTTTTCGAGAGATTATGACGAGTCGAATGTCTGTTTAAAAGAAGCTTCCAACAGAAAGCTGAAGCTTTGGCCGGCACTGATTTTTTATTTGGAAGGAAATATGGGTTGAGTATAGTAGCTTGACGATAAGTTTTAATAGATTGTTCAAAGTCACGACTGATAAAGATATTTGTATACAAGATAAAGGACAGTGCGGGGTTTATTTGAGTGGGAAAAAAATATGTCATCTGAGCTAATCCTTCTTATTGACAGGTTTACACCAAGTCGAACTAAAGAGGATGGGTGGAAATGGAAAGCTGAAAGCAGTTGAATCTTTACTTCAAAGTCGGCTTACAAAGTGTTAGAAAATAAGGACAATCAGAAAATCTGGACTCATGGAGCTGTAACGTTGGCTTACACCCCGGGGTAGATGAGCATCTACAATAGGAGACCACCAAAAGAATGGTTTCTCAATATTTTATTAACATTTGAGGTACTTTTGGTGGGGTCTCAATGATTATTGGGAGATCGGTCTCAAAATAGCTTCGAATGATAGCGGTCTCTTATTATTTAATTGTATTCTTTTTTTATTAATAACAATAAATTACGAAATAAATAAATTACTATTAAATAGAACAATTTTATTGAATTTGAAAATTCTATGAAATAAAGAAAAATACAGTAATATTAAAATTAAGCTAGAACTAGTTGAATGGACCGAAATGTATCCAAATTTCCTCAAAGGCTAGCAGGTTATAAAAAATTATTTTTTTTTAATTTCTGATACAAAATAAAAAATTAAACTAGAATGATGAGAGGATGACGCGTGGCGGAGAGTAGAGAGAGAGGCCAGGCGTCAGGCCGGATGCGTTTGGAATCGAGGGAACGACTGTTGCTCGATCGCTAACTGCGCCGCGATTGATTCCCTCAGTCGGATTGGAAGAGACCGACCCGGTCTCTATCCCCGATGTAGATGCTCTTAGTGTATTTATACGTCAAAATGTTACCGGTCGGTATCCCAGCTGGGCCTGTTGTCCGGCGTTTGGTTCGTGGCGACGGATGGGTTGTGATGATTCAACTCAACCAACCTTTTCCACACGTCCCTTTCATTATCTTTATTACTTACCCAATGCTTATATATTCCCACTCTTTCTTTACTCATGTAGGGTCTCTTTCTATCTCCTCACCAAACCAAACGCCACAATTTTTTTATTTCTTATTTTTTTTCCCATTAATAAAACAACGACCTCAGAATGTAAGATAAAAGATATACACCAGAGAGAGAGAGAGAGCGCGCGCGCGCGCAAGAGTAGAGAGAGAGAGAGAGAGAGAGAATGGAACAACCGCATCCCCTCCCTCGTCAAATTCTTTCACCATGTAGCACTAGTGGAAGAAGAAGAAGAAACTGCGACACCAATTCACCGGAATTTGAGTTTTGGATGGTCCAAAACCCTTATTTTCCTCAGCCTAATCTCCTGTCCGCCGACGAGCTCTTCTCCGACGGCTTCCTCCTCCCCCTCCACCTCCTCCAACTCTCCACCGAGCCTCCGCCGCCGCCGCCGCCGCCGCAACACGCTGAGCCGGATAAAATCCCGGAGCCCGAACCTTCAACGACGGAATCGGTGTTGAATAACTCGAAGCGGTGGAGACATCTTTTCAAGAAAAATGGTCAAAGTACGAAGGAGAAGGATGTTAGTGTGAGAGAGAGGAGAGAGAAGAGGAACGGTGGGGCTACAGGTCTCGCTGCGGGTAAAGTAGTGAGTGCAGCCGAGCTCAATATTAACATATGGCCTTTCTCGAGAAGCAGATCCGCTGGGAACGGCGGCGCTCGGCCGCGGCCGGCGGTGGTTACTCGGAAAGTGAGTAGCGCGCCGTGCTCAAGGAGTAACTCAACGGGTGAGTCGAAATCTAGGAAATGGGCGCATAGCCCCAACAGAGCAGGAGTTCACTTGGGAAGGAACAGCCCCGTTTGGCAGCTCCGTCGTGGCGGCGGAGGCGGTGAAAAGGGTGGTAAAAGAGATGGAAATGATGGCCGGAGAAAAATTGCGGCTCCAAAAGCTAGAGTGTTGAGCTTAAACGTGCCTATGTGTATTGGCTACCGGAATCATTTGAGTTGCAGACATGATGAGAGCAGTGTCGTCGCCGCCGCTGGTTGCGGCGGAGTCGATGGGAGTCTGCAGATTGAAGGAGGCGTCTCCGATGAAGTAATACGCCGGGGTAGCTTGTTTAACTTAAGGAGCCTATTTACTAAAAGAGTTCATTAATCGATTCTCAGTTAATATTATTTTATCTCATCTTATTGCTGACCATGTTCCTTGTGAGGATATTGAAGTTGCTGAAAGTCTAGCATGTTTGAAAGGAATTTATCGAGCACGGGATGAAGGATACCAGGATCTAATTTTTGAAATGGACAATCAAAATGTAGTGGCGTATCTTCAAAAAGGGGTAATACCACGCACCCGGCACAGTTATTGCTGACATTCTAGATCTCTCAAAGGATTGGAAGACATCATAATAGACTAGCTCATCAAAATCGCCTAGTGCGCTTGTCTTTCTTATTTTTGCTTTGATGTTCACAATCCATCTTTTACGTTGCTTATGCGCATTGTATCATCGGATGTTGCTCCGATTTATTAATGAAATGTTGGTTTTATCTCAAAAAAAAAAAAAAAAAAAAAACCTCCAATCTGGAGGGAGTATTTTAGCAACTACATTTTTCTTTTAATTTATGTAATTAGTTAGTTGGTACATAATATATCAAGATTCAAGACGAGATGGGTCTTTTTTTTTCCGTGTAGTAAATCCACAAATTATGCATTTAGGCTATTTCCAGCAGTTCGCACCAAAGTACAACAGTTTCATCACAAAAATACAGCAGCAGTCTGCTTTATATTTTTACACAAAAAAAATCTAGAATATTTATTTTATTTGTTTATTAAATAAAATATAAATTATACTTATGTCAATTAATATAGAATAATAACAAAATTCATTAATAAATAAATAAAATTACAAACATAATTAGCCTCATTACAAACCTCTCAAATGAGTAGGAAAAAGAGTACTTGTCCACAATATTACAAAAACAAAAAAACAAAAAACAAAAAAAAACATAAGTTACATAATTCTAAGAATTAGAATATTCATCCCACAAATGTTCAATCAATTTGAACTTTGTCGCATAGATCTAGCAAAAATCTTTCGTGAAATTAATAGGAATATACAACTAAAGGAACAATACATGAATGAGAACAAAATAAGAAAATGGAGTATATATATAACAAGGAATAAATATAGCAGCAACATAAATTGCAGAAGGAATACAACAATAAACAGTATTGCTTTAGATTTAAAGCAACACTGTTCAAATCTCCATAATACAGCTTATGTTTGGCGCAGGGCTGGAGAAAGATCTGCTGCACATATGGCGATATGCGGCACTCTCCAACTGGGCTGGAGATGCCCTTAGGACTTATTGTCCCACTTTTGATGTCCCGTTGAGTACCACTTCCAATATTTTAGTTAATTTTTCTTCCTTTTTTTTTTTCAATTCAAACTTATTGTGTTATATAATTGATTATACCTAATTAAGCTAGCTATATAATTTATTTTTAGTATTTTTTAGATACAAGATACATGATCGGACCACAAATTGATGTATTATAAAGATTTTTATAAAACTCACAATCCTAATTAAATTAGTATAAACTAGAAACAAACAAATTGATGATACTATAAAAATTACAGTATAATCAAATTAATACTATAACCTAGAAACAAACCCATATATAATTAATAATACAACCCACGCCTTGTTCAGAAACGAACTGCTGACCTGAGTAAGGAGAGAGATTAACATTTAACCCTCGAACTAATGAACTTTTGAGTTGGGCCGTTTTGAATTAGTTGGACCAGAGAACAAGTTTTTGGGCTTAATTCTTTAATTTTATTTATTCATGGTTGCAGTACAAGCCATTAGATGAACGATAGGAATTGGGAATTGCTTTTAAATTTCGGATCAGATTTTTTCGTACCATGTAAGTTTTATACTCCCTCCGTTCACTATATAAAGTCTCGTGCTGAACATGAAGATTTATAAACCTGTTGAAATTGTTGTGAATGGAATAAAAGTACAATTTGAAGGATAGTGTTAAAGCCTAAAGGTACAATTTGTGAAATAAATGTATAATTTGTAAGAATAAAGGTACAATAAAATACAATTTGTAAGAATAAAAGTACAATTTATATGGGTCCATCAATGGCAAAAATAGTTAAATATATGAGAGAATGGAGGATGTGATAGTACAAAAACAAGAGTATGACTTTTTTTTGTGAACAAATATAAATGGATAAGTATGACCTTATATTGTGGACGATGAGAGTATCTGATTTAGTTAGGAATGATTAGAATGTATAATATATGTATGACGTCATAATATTTTATTTCATACAAAGTGTACGGTCTTTTATAAAGTTCGAGCCCATATATATTATGCTGATTTTTATATTATGATACATAACATTGCAACTAATTATAACAATAAATTATACTCCCTCCGTCCACGAAGAATGTAACTAGTTTTCCTTTTCCGTCATTCCACAAAAATTGTAACTAGTTTTTCTTTTCTCCACTTTAGGATATGACCCCACATACCATCTTACTTTTTTTATCCCTTTCTCCACTCACGGTGGTGTGTCCATTTCTCCACTCACTTAACATCTACTCCTACCACACTTTTATTAAAATACTTACCACAAAAACTAGCTACAATCATCGTGGACATAGGGAATAATAATTCCACCTCCTACCATAATGTGTTGTAGAGAATTTAATACATTATATACCAATGAGAATATTAATTCTTTACAGTACTCTTTACAAAAGAAGTCTTCATCGCTTGAATGTCCTCGAAAGAACGAAGTTTTATGCTTTTATTGGTAATTGTAACATTAAATTTAAAGACCGCGCCACAGTAAACTCGAATATGAGACCTTTTGGTATTAAATTTTAACCACACTATCACTATGCTAACACACACACTTTATGTCTGTATTGTGCATTCATGTAGTGCATCTATATACACAATAAATTTCTAATTTCACTTTCACACTTTGTGCTCCCTTTGCATGTTTAAATGAATCGTTTGTATGATCTACCACTGGCATTAACAAAATATAATTACAATATATAAAAAGCATAATTATAAAAAACTTCATTATTCATATAAACAATATAACAGAAAAAATATTATTGTATATACAAATAAGCATGACTATATGATCTATACCTATTATAAAAGTATCTTGTTTACAAAAATTAATTTACCTATTATACCCCTGTTATAAAAATAGTTATAAGATAATAATATATATCATATACTATATTTATCTATTATATATTACTCCCTCTGTCCCAAATTAGTGTGATTCAACTAATATTTTATACCTCACAACAAATCAAATATGCACCACATTTTTGGGGGACGGATGAGGTATTAGATTATACTTATAATATTCTTACTTATTTAAATTATTTAGGATACGTAGTTTAATAAATTAATATAAATACGTTTTATTTATTTGATATGAGATAAAAATCCTTTGATATAAGATAAGAATCCTTTTGGATTTAAATTTCCTCAAAATTATGGTATGATTAATGATTTATCAATTTTTTATTATTTAAATTTATTATCATATAATTATTTTATTTTTTTATAACATGTATATTCTTGTTATTAAAATTTATCAATAATACGTGAGATGCACATATGATACTACTAGTATAAAAAAATATGTTTTTACGTTCTCAGGAAAAGATTGGTTATCCTATTCCTGTATACATGCATTGTATAGTCTGGAAAGTCATAGGTATTGGTTGAAGTGAGTATACTAACTGACACCATTTTCTTGAAAAATTGTACTTAAATAAATTGTTTCTTTATCAATATTATGGCCCTTATGCTGACACTGTTCATTCGCAATCATTTAGAACCTATACTACACCATAATAATCAAAATCTTCAATATGCTCGTTTTATTTTAATTTTTAATTTAGGATAATTAAAGGATTGGACAGGGGTCATTAGAAAGCCCATTAATTGATTAATTCTACTTTGGCTTTGTGCAGTACCTAATCCTGTAAAAAAATCATCATTCAACTTATGCTCTTTAAATTTGAACCACTACTAGAAAAAACATGCCACCTAATACATGTCTTACTAAAGTAATTAAAGTCAGATCTAAGGTAAAATCATGACCATCATTAACTCAATAAACAAAAACAAATGTTCCCTCCTTATCAGTTCAATTCTCCTAATCCAGTCACACTCCTAACCCTTTTCACACACTACACACACTTTAACCTCATGACATAATCATGATTAGCCCCGAGCCCACGCCACAAAAACATAAATCAATCTTTTTGAAGCTAACACTGTACTTCAAATGTGCAAGCAAGAATGCAAAGATCAAGAGATTTGATCAAGAAACAGCAGCAGCAGCAGCCTGAGACTAGTAGAGGATGCAAGGCATTGTGCTGTAGTTGCAGTAGGGTCAGCATTTCTTCGTCGGATGAAGGCGAAAGCTCGAGCAGTTCGGAGAGGTTTCCGAGCATCTCCAGCATTGCACACGCGATGGTGCAAGAAAGGTTAGATCAGATTATCAAAGAGAGAGAGGAAGCGAGGAATGCAGAAAGGAGGATTAGGCGGCAGACGAGGAGGCGCGACGAGACTAAGTTCGTTGTGGTGGTGGCGATGGAGAAGTCTAGTTATGATCCTCGAGAGGATTTCAGAGAGTCTATGGAGCAGATGATTGTGGCAAGCAGGATTCATGAAGCTAAGGATTTGCGACGCCTCTTGGATTACTATCTTACTATGAATTCTGAGGATTTTCGAGGGATTATACTCGAGGTATTTCATCTTGTTTGTACTGATTTATTTCTGTATTGCACACCACATTGATATGGATCACATTCTTGTTTCTTACATATTATGGGGTGTGTCGTTTGCAGTACAACTGTAAAAGAGCTGAGCTACTCAGAATCTCAGCTCGATAGAAGCTTATTTAGTGAAGTTCACTAATTAAACAAACTGAGTCTGTGCTTGATAGTATTCGGCTCGTTAGCTCGTGAACAAGCTGCTTGGAAATATAAATTTAATAACTAAATACAACGTATATTTCCATACTCATTATAGTTTTTATAGTAGATTAAGTATCTAACCAAATTTTATTTATTATAGTAATTTTTAGCAAATATAGTTAAATTATTGTGAATAAAATAATTTAGTTTTAAAAGAAAATAATTAATATTTTTAATGTAAATATAAATTTAGAAAGTGTATATAGACTTTCTTAAGCTCTTCAAATAAACTCGTGAATATTGAAGCATTCGGTAAATAAAGCTCCATCCTTTCATTAGCAGTATTATTTATTAAACTTTGATGACTCCAACTATATATATATACATATAGTATCTGATCTGAGTTGCTTTCAATTACACACTTATTTACTACATGCTATTTCACAAGCCCCAAACAAAAGAGTGATAAAATGACGGTGACTGAGAATCAGTGGCCTCTAGAATTTCAAAAGGGGGCTACCTTCCTTGACTAGCACAAATATGCTGCCTCCATCTCCTCTTGAAATTCGGAGCTCGTCGTCGAGGTACGTCGTGAGCAGCCACGACTCGGCATTGCGATTGGAGATGGAAAACTTCCAGGGTGGCTGGCTCGATATAGTCTTGGCAACGGATGAGGCCGTGTCCTGTACAGAGGTGAACAAGCCTTTGAACGGCGAGAGGTCTATCTTCTGCCCCATGACCTCAACGTTTTCGGGCAGTTCAATGGAGTCTGTCAGCTGCGGTGTGCCAATCACACCTCCTTCGAACTTAATCTGCAAGTGCAGCAACCAGAGATATATGAAGGTAGACGATGATAAAAGTTTTGGGAAAGTTTGCTTTAGGTGGTAGACTGGATTTACAGTACATAGAGTGAGGGTTGGCGTTTATTTTGGATAATACATTAGATTGACAATACATATATTGAGTATTTAAAGGATTAGACAATCAAACAAGCTCAAAATTGTTCGATCCATCAAAGTATGTGCTGAGATTAAACAACTTTTGAGCTCATTTGATCATGTAATAGTTCAAATACTCAATTCTATGCATTGTAAATCGAATCTATTACCCAAAGTATACAATTCCATATATAATTAAGAATTACATGATCCAACAAGCTGAAACTTGATAAATCCATCAAAGTATGTAGTGAACTAATCTATATTATTTCTCTCTATTCAAACTATCACTCAAAGTAAAAGCTCATTAGAGAAATTAAATAATAGCAGAGGTAGAAGGGGAAACCTGCACACGTTTGGGGCTCCGGACTTCGAATTTAGCATTGGTGGTGATTGAAGTTGTGGCCAATGGTCCAGACAACAGGACTGAGTTCTGCACGGTGAAAGCCTCGGAGTCGATGGTCTGCGATATCTCTTCGACTTTCACCGGTGATAGAGCTGCACCCCTTGACAACAGAGGAAACAAACCTGAAAACGTTGTGTACCTGTAGAGATCAATTTATGAAATAAGATGTTATTACCAAAAAAAAAAGTAAAAATATTCAGACCTAAGAACCCTCGGAGATCACACAACGAAAACTCGAGGCCAAGCCTCATTAAAACCTCACAGTCAAATAGATCAATTCATTACACATGAAGATTGAGTAGCTGCAGTTACTGAACATATTTTACAAATTGTTTTTTTAATAATGTCTGAACGCTTAATAAATTACAAATTAATGAATAACTTTTCAAAACATTGCTATAAAACGCTTAGAAACTAGAACATAAATATATTTATTTGGCCTAAAATTAAATAAACATATGTCACACAATAATTTTATTGATACATGGAATAAGAATCAAGCAGTCTAATACAAAATAACAGTGAAATGTAACAAAAACATAGAACCAACTATTCAAGAAATCAATGAAATAGTCATACAAACAAGTAACAGAAACCAAAACCTAATCGAAAATGAACTTACACAAGAATCCATTTTCCGTTGAGCAGCGGGAGAGCCTCGGTCGGAGCAGGAGTGGGGTTCTTCGCCTCGAGCTGCGAGATGAGCTCGACGATTTCCGCCCGGGTTTCGGTGGAGGCGCTCAGCCCCCGATTCGTTCCATAGAAACTGTCCAACAATTGTTTCTTCAGCGCATAAATCTCCGGCGCCTTCTCCTCCATAACCGACACCGTGGGAGCTGCGGGCTCGGTGCCCCACTCATCGTCGCTAACCACCGCCCTCACGGCGAGATTTAGCTTCGGCTTCGTCGAGAGGGTCGGGAAATTGACCCGATTAACCGGAGGAAACGAAGTGTTGGGGATTGATTTTGAGCTCTGCAGGAATTTACAGGAGAACTGATTGATAGAAGCCGTTGACGCCATTTTTGTTGATGTTGAAGCGATTGACGACATAAAATTTTAGGGTTTTTGTAATTGAAGAAAACTGAGGTGAAGAGGAAAACAGAGAAGTGATGATCAGTATTTTGAGACGAAAAGAGGCAAATGTAACGGCTTTTGGTAGTTTGTCTGAAGACGAAAATACCCTTGTTGGTCTTTTGTTGGTTCGTCTTTGGTGCCGGGTTATTTTAGACTTTTATTAATTTATTTTATGTATCATGTAATGAAAATTATGAAATTGTGAGGTGTTCCCTCAAAAAAAAAAAAATTGTGAGGTGATGAAAGACTTGGCCTATTTCTGGTCATCTTCTAGAACATGCTTTGTTTTTCTTCTTTTTGTATTTTTTTCGGAACTTGGTTTTTTAATTATTTATGCGTGGCGAATTAGAATCCTTGCTTGCATGCACACGTGCTTCAAAAATGACCTCCATTTTCTTTTACTATTATTTTGTTTTTTATTTTCCTATTTTGTTATATGAATCCCTTTTAAGAACATGATCTACTTTCCCTTCTCAATTTTACAAATATCTAAGTGAATTTAAAAATTAAGGAAATTTGTCACTCACCGACGTAAAATTATAATCTCCATAGTCACAATAATATAATAATATGTCATTCTCCTATTTCCCTTTTTAATATTTTTGCATAGTAAATTAGTTTTTCAAATTGAGCACATAATCTTCTTTGCGATGTAAGAGTCTATAAGGGAAACTTTGATAATAGTCATTTTGTCATAATAAAGATAAGATAAAATGTAGTCACAACTATACAAATATAAAACTCTTCCCAAAATGTCATATGCGTGAATACACAAATTTGTATATTCGTGTAATATTCATTTTGAATGAATACACAAATACATTATGAATACACGAGTAACAAATAATTTATTTTACACAAATACATTATCTTGTGTGTTCATGTATTAGTTGTGAATGAGTTGCGGTTGTTGATGTGATGAATGGATTAATTTCATTTGGGGGTTGGGGGGGTGGTTGTTAAACAAAATAAAATACATAATATAGGTAGCACTAAATCAACTAGTAACGCGGTGGCTATTCATGAAATTAAAAATTTCAGGTTTCAATACCAATGTCTCTATAGATCGTGTATGTCACATTAAAAAAATTTCAAATTTAAATTTTTCGAATTTGATTTGCCTCTCCTGAAATGTCCGAAATGAAATATGTAAACATTATCTTCATTTCATCGCGCACAGTGTTTGAGTTTGAGAAGAGAAAGAGACAACAATGAACCTTTGAAAATACGTTTCTATCGTGAACTTTAATAGTTAATAAAAACAATTTGTTGAGTCAATTAAATACCAAGCATCAGTGGTCTAGTGGTAGAATAGTACCCTGCCACGGTACAGACCCGGGTTCGATTCCCGGCTGATGCATTGCTGTGATGATTTCTGCGCCTTCTTTGGGTATTGGGTTTACCCTCTTCTCCGATTTCAGGACGAATTAAATTGCGCATCTGAGCTTTTCTTTTCTTTTTTCTTTTTTGTATTTTTTTTTTTTGGGTTTTCTTGCACTTTATTTTTCTTCAAAAATTGATAAATTTAAACAAAACTAGCACATGTGCGCATCTGAGCTTTTCTTTTCTTTTATCGAGTATCTTAATTTGGTGGAAAATGGTCATAAAGTTGATCAATTTTTTAACTCGTCAAAATCGGGACACAAGACTATTAATATTATTTTAAAATAAATTATTGATTTATCGCGTATTAATTTATAGAGTCTTCATTATATATAAGTTTGAGAAGTTGGAATTCAAAATGATACAGTTTGTTGATGAGCTTGCTTATGACATTATGCAACTTCTTAAAGGATTTTTGTAATCCTTTTGATTAGAAATGCCAGTCGAGAATAATTTGTCTCCTATTACGATCATCAATGCATCATTTCATGTGCCGTGTGCATAAAACAACTTCGTTTCTATACGCATATATGCTATATTTGTAATAGCAAACATGAGATGGAACATATGGTTTTCCACAACGTTGATGATTGTAATAGTTTTTGCAGAGTTCGTGAAATACCATTATCAATGGCATAGTTATTAGTGGAAAATGGGCAATCTAGTGGAGTAGTATTATATTTATTTGTGTACATCATCACATGTTGATGTGGGATTATCTTGTGTGAGTAAGATATCGATTGATGTGGGATTATCCTGTGTGAGTCAGATATTGATCCAAATAGCAAAAGGAAGGCTCAAGTTCCAAAAATCAGGACTAGAGAGACCGAGCAATATCTTAACGCTTCAGAGTTGACATTTGAACCACTTTAGAGTTGACACCTGAGCCTTGACACTTCACTTTAGAGCTGACATTTTAAACCTTGACGGAGCTCAGCCCCGAAAGTAGGTATTATTAGACCCATCACAGTTGGAAAGAAGAAAATGCCCCCAACTATGGTAAGATTATAAATACCCCATTTACCGTAAATTAAGGTATCTTCTCTACGACATTCACACACATTTACACTCTCCTCATTTTACTCTGTTTCTAAACGATTGAATACTGACTTGAGCGTCGAAGGGTCTGCTCTGGGGCCCTCCCCCTGGTTTCTGTTTTGTAGGTTTCCGATACGATTCCGACAGAGGAGGAGATCAATCCGTTGTGATGATTTCAACCTGATCATTGCACATGTGCTAGTTTTGTTTAAATTTATCAATTTTTGAAGAAAAATAAAGTGCAAGAAAACCAAAAAGGAAAAAAAAAAAAAAAACAAAAAGACAAAAAACAAAAAAAAAACAAAAAGAAAAGAAAAACTCAGATGCGCAATTATATTCGTCCTGAAATCGGAGAAGAGGGTAAAAACCCAATACCCAAAGAAGGCGCAGAAATCATCACAGCACAATGCCATCAGCCGGGAATCAAACCCGGATCTGTACCGTGGCAGGGTACTATTCTACCACTAGACCACTGATGATCGATATTATATTTTCAATTAAAAGTTTATTTAAAGCGATAAATTGATGAATTCATCGTCAAATAAGCAATTCTTATATACATGAATTTGTTATTATTAGACCTGCACGAGTGTACTTAATATTAATGTATTGAGATATTATGTAAGATTTATTCGTACGCATAATTTATTAATTTCGAGAAAACACTCTAATTCTCTAATTTATTGATATATTAATCTCTCTCTTTTAATAAAATTTTATGGTCTAAAGGTTATTAATTTATAGAGGTTTTATTGTATGTTGTAGCCGTTACTCTTTTAATTGATCCATATTTGGCCAAATATTTCATGTTTGAATCTCAACAACGCCTCTATAGGTTGAGTCGATCACACTTAATTTTTTAAGCATAGTTTACCTTTCATGTGTGGTTTGTAAGTGTGTTTGAAACGTGTTGGAACCGTCTTTTTTGCTTTATATGTTGAATCTCCCACGAAGTAAAATCAAATATGCATTGATATGAAAACGAATTGGAGGTTGAGAATGAAGAGATACAGAGTCTGAAATTAATGTCGTGTTTCTTTTTTATTATTACAAAAATTAGTGTTGGGACCTCTTGAGATAAAATATAAGTAAAATGAAAAAGTAGACAAGGACTTAATAAAATACATATTGAAAGTACAAAAACATAAAATGCATTTTGTCTAATTAAAATTATGAGTAATAATATTATTTTTATTGGGAATACATTTGAATTCCCAACTACATGCCTCGTACATACGCAATTTAATCATGCAAAGATCCTTTAACATGAAATATCACAAGCCCGCCTTGCAACCGATAGTGGGCAGCTTGCTTATCATGAGTTTGATTCTGCTATTTATTTATACTAGTAAGTAGCCCGTCGAGACTCGACGGGAAATAACTTTATGTTTTAATTTATATATATATATTTTAAAAATAATTTTGTATCTTATTGAAAAGTTGTGATATTGTTCGCGTTAATTATTAGTCAAACTTAGAAAATTAATTATTTCACGTATCTAAATTTATAATTATGAATGATAATGGATCGAGTATACTCATTCATTATGTATGTTTTTTAAAATCTAAATTTGTTTAGAATTTTTCTATATGTTCGTTCTAATCTCGGTTAAAATAGTGACTTTACAGTACATATTCGTCTCAAATCCGTTGAGTAATATTTGATAAAAATATGAATACTCCAAGTAAAATTAATTAAAATTAGTAAAAATCATTCTTTCTATGTTATTTGAACCGTCTCGTTGGTTTATGCTAAATTACTCGATAAAAATCTAAACAAAGTTAATATTAATTAAAATTAGTAAAAATTCTTCTTTTTAAGTATATTTGAACCGTCTCGTTAGTTCATGTTAAATCGATATCTCTAATCTTTACCAAAATGCGGAAAAAAAATATGTTTACATCTTCAAATATTTTTGTTCTTTTCTTTAGCTACCTATCCCACATTTGATTCAATGTATATATTTTCTAGAAAGCAATAATCGAAGTTTTTAGAAAAATATGAATGAAAAACGAAAAGGATTACATATAGACACGTTGATTAAATATATTTAATTAGTCTTCATAGGGATTTTCATTTACAAATTTTCTATAGATTATATATATGAATTAAGAATGTATAAAATAATGATTTATAAGAATGCATTCCGAAATTATTGTTATTTTAATATGCATAATAGAAGAAATTAATTAAATAGATGGAAAGATAAATATGAGATGTGATTAATAGATAAACATGTGATATATATTTCAAGAATATGAAATTAATAAAATTTTAATTAATAAAAATAAAAATTAGAATATATATGAATTAAAATTAGACAAATTACCAGAATAAAGGAAAATCTGAACGGAGCACCGTGGAGGGGGCAGCTTTATTTTTGTATTAGTAATAGATTTTTTTTAAAATTCAGTTTTTGTCCCAATTTTTCGACGAATTTGCAATAATGTCCCAATGTATGAATTTTCTCTAAAAATGTCCTAATGTTTCAATTGTTTTATAACATTGCCCGTAAGCTATGATGCACGGATTCTTCAAAAATTATCATGTACGGCGAATCGGATTCTTTTAGGATGTGATTCTCTCGAATTCTCGTCGGATTCGCACCCGATTCGCCACATGGCGTATCTTTTAAAATAATATATAAAAAGAAACCGGATTCGTGAATCCCATAGGTGAGATTCACGTATCTCATGCACGAAAGGGTCTACAAAAGGTTGATTTTGATAATTTTATTTGAGTTATGACTTATATATATTGGACTAATAATATTTGAATTGTTATATTATTGTTTAATTAACTTATATAATTAAAAATGTTTAATCTTTCGGTGAAAGAAAATGTAAATATTATACATTTAATTTAAGAAAATTTAAATTCTGTATATTCTATAAGCATTATATATAATAAAATTTTAACAATTAGACGTATCCTTGACGAATCGCACCCTATAATTTTTAAAAATCCGTATCTCCGTACCCGTATCGTATCGTCCCCGCACCCGCACCCCCGCACCTATGCAACATAGCCCGTAAGTAATTTCCGGCGAGTTTTGATTATATGACTTGCCGGATTGTCCACGTAAGCAAGACACATGTAAATACACATGGATTTAAAAAAACAAATCTTTTCTCCTTTCTTTCTCTAATCTCTTTCTCTCTCCACCCTCTTTTCACGTCTATTTCTCTCTCTCCTCCCTCTCTCCCGTCTGCAAAATAGCAATTGGCTCTGGCCTTTTCTTTCTCCCCGTCTTATTCTTCTCCTCCTCCGATTGTTCATAAAATTTTAACCAATTATTCATCGCATTATTCCCCAAATCAAAAAATTTTATTTAATCATCAATGCCAGACGAAGCCAAGGAAAAGGGCAACGCCGCCTTCTCAGCCGGCAACTTCACCGACGTCGTCCTCCACTACACGAAGGCAATCAACCTAGCCCTCACCAACCACATCCTCTACTCCAACCCATCTGCCGCCTACGCTTCCCTCAACAAATTCTCCGATACTCTTTCTGACACGCAAAAGACCGTCGAGCCCAAGGCCGACCGGGGAAAAGGCTACTCGCGGTGCATATTGGACTCCACATATACGATGACACCGTCTCCACCTACAGAAAAGGTCTCGAGATCGATCCAGACAATGAGGCCCTCAAGTCGGGCCTAGCCGATACCGAGGCGGCTCTTTATCAAATTTCAGTCGAGTGAAAGAATTTGTTTTTTTTTTTAATTCATGTGTATTCACACATGTCTTGCTTACGTGGACAATCCGGCGAGCCATATGAACAAAACTCGCCGAAAATTACTTACAAGACAATGTTATAAAAAAATTGAAACGTTGGGATATTTTTGGAGAAAATTCATACGTTAGGACATTATTGTAAATTCGCCAAAAGGTTGGGACAAAAAGTGATCTTTTCCCTTTATTTTTTACACGAATAAAAACAACTAGCGACCATCGTCCGCAAACACGAACCCATCTCTCTCTCTCTCTCTCACACACATCTCTCTGTAGCATATGAACCGTTAAGCCACACACTGTGTCAATAATAACCAAGTCAAACTCAAACTTTGAAAATACCAAATTCAATTCAGTTCAACAAAAACACCCATAGAAACTAACAACCTGGTGTAACATGTTTAATAGCATCCATACAATACGAGCATAGAATTGAATTTGCACAGTAAATTATGAGATGATAATAATTTGGAATAGTTTAGTTTAGCATAAGATTCAAATGCCTTAGCTAAAATAATCTTATAACCTTAGAAACAAGAATAGACAAGGTAAAAATAATCTTAGAAACAAAACAAGAAACTAACATTTTGACAAATCACAAATGTAATAACCAAATAAATCAATCAATGGTCTCAAGGAGTTGACAAATCAGTTTTCTTGAAGATGATAGAGTATTACTTGCAAAAACAAAATAATCATAGAACCAGATCAACTTTCTTTAAGAATGATTGCAAAAATCAGGTTAGCTTTCAGTCTAGAACTAGAAGCTAAGAACACGAAAGAAAACCGTAAGTATGAGACTTTGAACCCCATGCCCATGGGGTTAGGCAATCTAATGAAGCGTTTAAGTAAAATTTTGACTCCATTCTAGAACCACAAACTAGGTAATACTCTTCAATCATCTTCTTTGTTAACCACGTCGGTTGGCACATCCTCGACCTTTTTCTCGTTCCCATCAGCGGCTTCTTCATTAGAATAGTGATTCTTAAGAACTGTTGAGATGTCGGCCTCAGAAGCTCCAGCAAGTTTAAATCGCCCCACAGCAACATCAAGATTCTTCTTCCATCCAGGCAAGGACAATTTACACTCAATTTGTGATCTTTCAAAAAGCATATTGCCCCAAAATAGATGAATTTGTGATCTCATAACAGCAGCTTGCTCTGCTGCTTCCTCGGGAGAAATTTCCCCTATACCCGAATCACCTTGTGCACCACTACCTTGTTTCTTCTTTCTTTTCGATAATTCATCCTTCTTGTTTGCACTAGGATCTTTCAACTCATTAGCTCTCTGCTCTTCCAGCTTCTCCCACATTGCAGTTGCTGTTTTCATTTTTTCCTCTGCACTGTCAAATAGGCTAATTGTCTCAGTTGGATCCCATTTCGATAGATCCTCTTTCTTTGCTAATACAAATGACCAATGAAGTTTCGCCATTTCAAATTGTTGCTGCCCCAGAGCCAACAATCCTTCGTAAAAATCCGGTTTGATCAGTAGAGCCTCTTCGTACTTCTCTTTAGCGAGGGTATATTTCTCTTTTACCCAATCATAAGCATTTTGAAGCTGCGAATTCATCATTTCTTTATCAGCTGATTCATCGATAGGCATTCTTTTCCTTGCTGCACACATATGAACATTTCCCCAGTTGAAGAAAGCCAGAGCAACCACCTCCTGGAACTTCAGTGCAGCTTTATCGAATAGGCTTTGAGCCTCCTCACTCGTCACTGTTTCCTCGAGGGCTTCAGAACATAACTCCATCCCAAGCTCATGAAGATCAATATGAGCATCAGG
This sequence comes from Agastache rugosa, assembly GCA_031470985.1. Classification (NCBI taxonomy): domain Eukaryota; kingdom Viridiplantae; phylum Streptophyta; class Magnoliopsida; order Lamiales; family Lamiaceae; genus Agastache; species Agastache rugosa. Next base: position 10,761,184 of record CM062605.1, on the reverse strand, counting down.
GTCAATCCCGACATGGGTCCTAAACAGCTGCGCAAACTCAAATAGCCAATCATCCATCTCCACTTCCTTACATTCGGGGTCTTCTGTTCCTCCCGTTTTCTCCTTCTCAGTGATTTTCTCAGTGCTGTCAATCTCAGACTCCACAGCTTCTTCAGCAGAATCCGCAACAGAAGATTGCGATACATTCTCGTCTCCTTTAGCCACTGCACTCTCCTCCTCTTCCAGTAAAGGTGGCTCTTGCTCTGGACTTACTTCAACAATATGCAACTTCAACATCGCAGGCGAGTCTCCTTTTTCAGCATCGGGATCTTTTGGAATCAAATTGTCAACTGAGGACTCCGCCAGTCTAAGTTCAGCAGAACATGTTACAGTCACCAAGTCTCCGTCACTATCCTTGTACTTAATCAGCACTGCTTTTGACATTGGGAAACGTTTGCTAACAACATCTCTCAAAACTTTTAGACTGCAATTAACCGGCATTTGTGCAAGCCTTATGTCGTGGTCATAAACAAGCTTCAACGGCCTATGCTGTATTACAGGCTCTGCAGATTGCCGATGAACTGAAGTCAAAATTGATTCAGAAGGCATCCGTTCCTTAATGTTATACTTGCTAGCATTTTGGTTGGATCTTGAAGAACCATTTGAGGGCTTCAAGACAACTTTTGGCAACTGGTTCTTAGTCTCGACACCATTCTCAATGGGCGGCATTGGATACAGCTTATCTGACTTATTAGATGGCGCATTTGCCACGGCTGCTGAAGACACCGGTTTCTTGGGTACAGGTCTAGCTGGCAAACACGGTCCGAGGCCAGCAATTGGCGCCCCGCGGATTGCAGAGGCTCCGAGGGCTGCTGGTGATGGACGACTCTGAAGGTCCTGCTGAGCCTCTTGCCGAGGGGCAAGCGCCATCCTCAGCCGTCCAGCAATCTCCAATGCATCACCATGATTAGGATCGGCAACCAACAACGACTGAACATCTTGCATAGACATATCGTACTTCCCTATTGCCTCAAATGCACGAGCCCTCCGAAGAAGGGCTCGTACGAAATTGGGCTGCACCTGAAGTGCGAGAGTACACTCAGATATCACAGTTTCGTAATCAATCGGCTTCATTTGCATCATACAGGCGGCTCTATTGCTATGGAACACGGCTCGATCGGGATGAGTTTTCGGAGTGAGCTTAAGGGCATTCTCATACTGCAGAAGAGCACCCACGTAATCTTTAGCCTGAAACCTTCGGTTCCCTTCTTCCTTGAGCTCATGGGCTCTCTTCGCGAAAATCGAAGAGTCCAAATTAACACCGCCATTAACAACAGGCGGCGAAGGATTGTCTCCGCCGCTCACATGGTTTTGTGCCTGGCTTACAGCGGCGGCGGCGGCGCCACCCTTCTTCTTCCTACCCCCAGACTTCCCCATATAATTCTTTCAAATATTTAAACTTTATTCCAGAAATAAAATCAGAAAGTGCACTCTATTGCTGATGCTCTAGCTATTGCAGACCATAAAACAACACGGGAAAAAGAAAAAAAAATATATCGAAAAAAAATTACATGAAATAAAACTTACAGGAATCAAAGATGCAATTGTCGTTGATTGAATTGCGTATTCCCAGAGAAAGAGGATAAAGTGAAGGAGATGGACTTTCGATTGATGGAAAGTACAGTAGAGTGAAAGAAGGGGGTTTTTGGAAAGTTCGAGTTGGTAAGTCTGAAACCCTAGACGGATTTATTTTCATGTTGAATATCCTTGTGGGGCCCAGTGTATTGGGGGATCACCTCAACCGCAGGATTGGCTTTCTGGTCCAGAGCTCCAGCACCGTTGATTTCAACTACGCAGTTTTCTTTCATAGTCAAATCACTGATATGGGCCGTTATATTTGGGCCATGTTAATTGGATATATATGGGCCCTAATAAAGTATGATCAAATAGGTTCGAGCTTGACTGAGTCAGTTTAAACAGATTAACAACGTTTGTGCTATAAACCTGTTTGGTTTAAAAAATGTAATTATGATAGAGTTTTTTACAAGGAATGAGTCATATTCATTCAAGAAAACGGATCTATCTCTATCATGGCAAGAAAGATAATATCCAGAATTATGAAATGCACCCATTAAAATAAAAATTATTAAGATGTGTTAAGCACCATATCTGCTTCGGCAGAACAACCAACTAAGAAAAAAGGAAGAACACAAAAAAAACGGAAAAACGAAAAAAAAATATGAATTCGCAAAATCACTCAACCTATATACACTGGTTCTGGACCAATTAAGATTGGCAAGAATAGATCATACAGTATTAAACTAAAGCAACCAAACAAACTTGAGGCTTTAAACTCCAATTGCATTTATAAAATTTGGGTGAAACCCAACAAATGGCCATTCCATAAGTTGGATCTCTAGGGTGAGAAACAATTGTATGTAAAATTTCTTTCAACTCCTCTATTTTCCTAATCAAAGTATGGTTTTTATGAATCAAGGAGCAAGTACAAGAACCTTAATTGTTCCTTGACTGTTTGCTGCTAACATTGTTGGGCTATCACTTTTCCAACACACGGCACTAATGAAGTATGAAACTGGCTCTTCTTCTGCTTCATCAGAACCAGAATTCACGAATTTATCCCACGCTGCTGGTCTCGATATAGCCTACCAAAACACCACACTTGTTAACCAACGAGTGAAAATATCATATATTGTCATAATGTTTCACGCTTTTTAATTAACATGATGCTTTAACATTTTTTTCAAAAATGTCACAAGACCCAGATTCTAGTATAGGAAGACCAACGTGACACTCTGGATCTAATGTATGGCACCGTAGGAGTGGTACCATATCAGAGATTTTTAACTGAAGTTGGGAATTGAATTTCGCGATATTATTGAAAAAGTATTGAAACATTGTCTACAATTTGTCAAAAATTAAATAGCGTACGTGGTAACAAACTATGATATTTTTTTCCTTTAACGAATTAGTTAGATATTATAAGAATGTGTGGATTCCCAACTTAGGGGAAAAAAAAGCAGGTGCGGATTCAACAATGGATACCTTGTAATATGCAAATACTTCATTTGTTTCACTGCCACAAGCTAGGTACTCACTATTGACTGAGAGGCCCACAAAATTCTTCTCATTTGCATGGTGCCTACCTATGCGTAGCTGAAGGAAATATAAAACGTATTTAAACAAGAAGGTTATAATTTCAATTATGGGAAGAAATCATATTTTGTCATGACGTGTGATCTTTTATTCAATAAAAGCACACTTTTAAATGTTTTGGAAAATTGGTACTTAACGTTTCAATATTTTTTTTTAAATAATGTCATGAGGAATAAATTCTAGCATGGCAAAATTCACATGGCATTTCGGATCTAATGTACAAATTTACGTGGAATTTCTCACACGTCAGATCCAATATGCCATTAATTTTCCAATGCTGGAATTTGGGCTCGTGGCATTATTGAAACGTTGTTTATCAATTTGCCAAAAATTAAAAAGCACGACATTATTGACTAAAAATGTCAAACGTTCTGACAAAATATGATATTTCCCTTCAATTATTAGGATAAAGAATAAAAACTTACTGGTACATTTTCCTTGACATCCCAGAGGCGCAATGTATTGTCTGAAGATGCAGAAGCAAGCTCATTGTTGGACAAAAATTTCACATATGATACAGCTTTTCTATGCCCACTTAATATATGTAATGGTTGGCTTATCTTTCTCGAGTCATAGTAATAAATATGGTGATCTGTAGAGCCAACCTGCAAGGGATAAGAGTAAGAACAACCTACATTACATATAATTCATCTGGCTGTCTAGCTTGAATATAGAGGAAGAAAAAATATGAATTAGATTGCTTTCGAGAAAATGACCGATGAGATTACCGCTATATGAACGCTCGATCCAGGGTTATATTTGACAGAGCATATGTTGGCTTTCATCTCGATGTTTAGAACACTTGCCTCCTGTCTCATACACCATACTTTGACCTGTTGAACATTTGAGTGTATCTTACATAAAACATAACATAACTTAGTTGCAAAAGGGGATTTCAGTTAAAAGCATTCAAATTGTAAGGTAGATAAATCTACACCTATTGGGATGAGTCTTTTTAACCTGGGACAAGTAAGTCAAATGCAGTACATCATAAGAAATTATTACTGTACCACTCAAGCTCTAACTTACAAACATGTCCACAATATTCATTTGTTTTCTGGCAAAAATATTATGAAAATTTCATTCTTTTCCACTTCTTTCTTCATTCTTTTTTGTCATTTTCTATTTTCTTTTTCCTGTTCCTTTTTCTTTTCTTTCCCCTTTTATTCTTTTATTTTCTGTTCAACAAAACAGCAATAGGTTCCTAAGAAAACTAAACGAACGGGCATCGTTTGCTTATGATTATTCCTTTTAATTGTATCATCTCTCTGACACCTTCAAAGCTTCATCTCAAATTGGTTGTTAAATTTTATCAAGATAGGTAAAATAAGGGGGGAAAGGACAAATGTAGCAGGCAGGAAATATACATTTAAGTTGTGATGTTTCTGAAGGCAACCCTTCAACAAAGGTGCAACTCCACTCGTTTATGCGGTACCCATAACAACTTCATAGCTTTAGACACAAGAACAATAAGTTTGCTTCTCAAATGGAGTACCTTGCAATCATCACTCCCCAAGACTAGCATTGAAGGTTCTGTTGGCGAAAAATCAACACTCCATGCACGTTTTTCATGTTCCTCATATTCCATCACACTCTGGACAATGTTTCAGACAATGTAATTTTAGAGCGAGCCCGTGAAAGTGTTACTTTGTCCAGAAAAACTAAAATGGAGAAATAGATTGATTCAATTGCATGCATAGTACCTGTCCAGTGGTGACATCCTAAACGGTTACTATGCCTTCATAGTCACTGCTGGCTATGTGACTTTTAGTGTACTTGTTCCCGCTTAAACAGCTGAGTTTCGATCGCGTTAACATTTCTGCAACTGGACATTGAACGTCAGCAGGTTCATTAACTACCTGGAAAGCAATTGCACTCATATGAGAACTGATATTTTAAAATTTTAAAATTTTAAAAAGAAGGGTAAAAAGAAGTGACTACAACAAGGCAGTGGAAGATATCAAATGTAAATTGGAGCAACCTCACTTAAGAATTTTATCTCCAAATAATTTGTAGTCTATTCTACATAAATAAATACTTCAATTACCAAATCATGAATCTGGTAACATACACAAAAGAATAAAAAAGGAAAAGAGCATGCCAATTCCAACTATCACAAATTTACCCAAATATGCTGAATGTTTCCCGTCAATTTCCAGAGATACAAACATCACAGGATAGAAAAAAAAAATTAAGCAATTCCTACATACTGATGAAAATTCTGAAAATCTTTATACGTCGTGACACTCCAGCAGTCGCAAACAATTCATCATCTCGATCAAATTCTATACTGCAAAGGGAGAAAAAAAAAATCATTCTTTAGTACAAATATTATTGTACATAACCCATAGCTACAAGGCTAAAAGAATGAAAATGAAAGGGTTGGTAAGCTCTTCATCCTAGGCAGAAACAATTGAAAATCTTAACTTAATAATTTGAGTTTGTGATGATTATAAAGATGGGGGTTCTGTCTTGTCATGCACCAATCTGTTTAGATGGATTAGGGGAGGAAAACACTAACTACGAGTCAGTCATTCAAGTCCAACTGTTGGTTGGCAAAAGAAAACGATAACATGAATTCCTGTGTGTGTGTGTGTGGTTTGAGTTGGAAAAAGGCGAATTAGAGACTAAATGGGTAAGGGTGAAACCACTTAAGCTATGACGTTTGTGCTATAAAATCAGGAATTTCTAATCTAGAAGCATAAATGAACAATTATTAGCATTTCACTAGCTGTCACTCATGAAACAGACACGATACCATCAGAAATACTGTAGTACTATTGAAGTACACTTGGATACTGTAGTCTGTATGTCAACATATAATTCAGCCTAATTAACCTTAACAGATGCAACTTCAAACAATGGAGTCAATAATCACTGTATGTCTAAAAAGTAGCCAAAGTGCCTACTAATCTTCTGGCACTATCTTCCAGGTAGAATAACGGGACACAAATTGAAAATATTTCATGCAATTCTTAACAGAACAGATCCCAACAAAAGTATATATGCACAATAGAAGTCAACCCCGCTAACCTGGATATGATGTTGGCTGAATTAAACAAATTACCGTGTCTTAGTTCAGCAACAACCCGCAACCGACTGATGAACCAAACAAAACTTCATTAGTTAGTGATGTTGCAGTCAAGTAGAGAAAACTAGGATAAGTGCCTAAAGTTGTACCTGTATCTTGTGAAGGTTGACAGAACAGACTGAAAATCCTCAAGTTCTTCTGTATAACCTTCTCTAGTTACACCATGTGAATCTCGGTCTTGCTGTGTTGAAGATAGTCTCGCCCAGTATCTTCATTTTTGCAAGTAACAGTCTTGTAGATCATTGAACTGTAGCAATTGAAATGAGCATCAGCATACCAGAGAAAGAGAAATCAATTTCAATCATAGCATGCATTTCATGATGATTTAAACCTAATGACTCTGGAAATTCATCAACTAAGACACTCTTCAAGGTGATGCAGCAAGCAGTGGGCTACTGACATGCCAAAGTACCTTAACTTAACATAAAATTTAATGTAGTAAACTTAAATATTTCTACAATTAGCTTGTTTCCAAAGAGCATTTTTAGGGTATCAAAATTTCTTGACAAAAATATTTTCCTCTATAACATATATAAGGTATTGACCTCTTACTAGGGAATTAGGAGCACATAATATGCATAACTACATTCAATTGACTAGCAAATGATAACCAACCTGCGCATGGACCCGCTTCTTCCTTGCTAGTGCCAGTCCAGTTTGACTGAGATTTTGGCCATCTGACACACCAGAAGCATCCTTCCTTGGCGTTAAAGGACTTGTAGAAGATTTTAAATCAGCTTTCCGATTTTGAGACATACTAGGACTCAAGCGTACCTGGTCTGATGCAATAGTAGTTCTAGAGACAGGGGCATCACTATGTTTATTCATCAATGATGTCCACAAAGACTTTGACTTCGGATCATCAGAAAGCATTCTCATTTTTGCAGAGTATCTATCTCTTCTATGATACAACTCTATTCGACATTTCTCCACAGCATGAATATCTTGTTTTATGTACTGGAGGTCGGATTGTATCTGCAGGACAAATAGAAAATGAATTATTTTCTTTTAAAAGAACTAGATATCATTCCCTTAATTGAGGACTAATATCCAGATAATTATGCTGCTGAAAATTTCTTCACGTGCTGCACCCATAATGAACCTTGGATAGGCCACAATTTCCAATATTATATGCATAAATACTGAATGAGACATATGGACAGCCAAGCAATATTTATGGTGCAGCATAAAACATTGTCTGAATTCATTGACACTCGCTCTTTTGTTATAAAATTTGACACCTAGAGAGTGCTTACATATATCAAGTCATGAGGCGTAAATCTCAACTGAAAATCCAGTGATTGATATTGTTGTGCCAAGCACATATCTGATAATCTGATAATATAATGATATAACTCAAATGGCACAATTTGCTGACACATTAGCTTACCATGATGAAAGAAATGTTGCAATATAGTTGCAAAAGTATAAACAAGCTAGCACAACTACGATGACAACAAGCTGTAAATAAAAGCATTCAGATCAAAGCACCTCATTGAGCTCATCGAGTTTTTTCTTTTTCAAAAAGACCAGAAAGTCGAGCAAAATTTGTAGATTTGTCTCAGCTTCTTCTGCTCCATTTTATTTTTCTCACAATAACATGCAGGAGGCTCTCAAGCTCCTTAACTGATGCTTCACATCCCTATTCAGATATCATATACAGTCGCAATATTAGAGAAGTGTGTATGCATGAGCTAGACAAAACATTCAATATGAAGCTTGAGTATCAAGAAGATCAAGATCTAGGAAAAGAACAGGTGTCCATTAAAGATTTGCAGGATTTACGATTACCACCAATACTGCAGGAAACATTGTTCCTTCAAATTTTAATATTATATTAAAAACCAGGTGCCATCAAGAAGGATGAATAACTCAGCAAATTGCAACGTTCCAATGGGTATGCTATAATAAAGGATATGGAATGCGAAGGAGCATACGCATGTGAAGCAACTATACATATAAAAATGTGTAGACTTCTCAAAAAAACTTCTAGTGACACTATTGAAAGTAGTATTTTTATGTGCAAGATGAAGGGGGAAGCCAAGGTAACAATTGGAAACTCTTCTCCGTTATCATGTACTAAGTGGTAACTACAAGATTGAAGCACACTGCACCATCAGTCTGTCGCAGATTGGAAATACTAAATCATAAGCTCAATTACAAACGTAAACAAACTTTATGTGTAGATGTTCAAAAAAGTATTGAAAGCACTAAAAATTCTAGAAACCAATAGCTTCAGGCTTCAAAGCTTGAAGAAAGAACTAATAAACCACATATATATATCTAAATTAAAGTTACGAGTTCCAACTACCAATGATATGAAAAAAAAAAGGTTATAGAAGTTGGTATGATAGGGTTTCCACTTTATAAGACATTAAGACTAACTAACTTCATAGCTTGATTATCCTTTTCACGGCTGCATTTTGATTGATGTCAATACATCAATACTTATTTCTTACTCCCTTTTCCATTTGTATTAAGCAAAGTCCAGAAATGCTAATTTGTTCTATGTTAAATGCAAGGCTGCTCAAAAGTTCGACTGTAAACTACTTTATGCAAATTGACAGCAAGGTCATATAGGTGCATTTCTACTTTCCTCCACTCCATCATTTCACTCTTATCATTTGGCTAGTGAAGAACGAATTTCAATTCAATTCGGTAGAAACCAGAATACAAACTCAACAGAGTGTCTAAGATTGAGATAAATTCTAAGTGGCTGATTTATCAGTTCCTGGATCCTAACCATATTCATATCGTATCAAAACAGAATTTTCGATATGTAAAAGCTCAATTCTTCCCAGAAAGAAGCTGCAAACTTGATAAAGGTCATATTCCAAATGATCACCGAATCCAGAATCGAGCACCAGAACTCTCTCGCTTCAAAATCTCAAGTTCACATGTTAACCAAAAATGTAAAACACTCGAAAAATCCTGGAAAGTATCTGAGAATTTCATAATACACAAATGTAGACTACTAAACTCGCCAAATTACCATACAACTGTACATTCGATCACCAGGTCACACACACACACAGATATATATATATATATATATAGAATCAAAACGAAATTAGCGAAAACAAACCTTATTGAGAAGAAAATTAGGGTACAGATGAGTCTTAGTGAGGAAATGGGAGCAACAGGGACAATCACTCTTGTTCTGCAGATGCGTCACGATACACATATAGCAAAAACTATGGCCGCACGCCGACAAGAAGGCATCCTTAATAGTTTGCATGCATATCGGGCACAGAATATCTTTCTCGGCCTCCTCCGCCCCCTGATCCTTCTCCGCCGGCGCCGGCGCCTCTTCCGACTGGTCGGGCTTTACCAATGGTACCAGAGCGCCGATTGAAGTGCTGATCGAAAATCTGGTGATTGTCGGTGGTCTAGAAATGCATGCGGCGGAGTGAAGGCGTTTTTTCGTAGAATTGAAGAAAGGAAAGAAGGACGTTACTGGGTGTGTGTGTAGTTGGTGTAGGAGAGAAGAGCAGAGTAGCAGGGGAGATTTGTAATTTTGTATGGGTGGGAAATTCACCACGTTACGCGGGTTCCATTTTCCTTTTTTCTTTATTTTCAAAATTCTGATATTCAAGTACGGTGTGCTTTTGATTTTTTGTTTTCCTTTTTCTTTTTTTCCCGAAATTCTCTGATACATGTACAGCGAGTCAGTGAGTATGACAAATTCTACTGTCGTCAGTCGTCACGCTGTATCGAAGTGCCGCACCACTTACTATGCGACTTTTTCTTTTTTTTTTCAAGGGAAAATGTGAAATTTATATTATTATTTTTTTGAAAAGTGAAATTTATACTTTGTATTGAATATGTAATAATCATGTTAAGTTCTATTTTAATTGTCACTATTCTTCATAATAATTAACACTTAGTATTTTAATTAGTTAGAAAATAAAAGTATAATGTACCTTTTCTTTAGAATAATTGTCATTTTTTTAAAATTATTGTTACTTTTTATCCAATCGTACCCAAGTCTTTATGACACTTTAAATCCAAAAATATTAACATTTTGATAAAAATTTCCTAAATGGTGATAATTACAATGAAATATGCGAACTATCACAAAACTAACAAAAAATGCTCTAAACGTAAATTTCAGTCATCGGTAAGCTAACATAGTTCGTCAGATGTCGACATGAATATAAAATAAATTATAATAAAGATTCGGTGGAAATGAATCGTTGTCATTTTCGATTCACAAAAGGGAAAATGGAGACGAATCATGTTTGCTTTCCTTTGCCGAAAATTGACCTATGTAACATTTATGTTAGTTTTGTATTAAATCGTGCATTTAATTTTCAATTATCAGTATATCATGATATTTTTATGAAAATATTAACAGTTTAAGATTTATAAGTGTAATTTACCAGGAAAAAAAATGTTTTGAAGCGTTGAACCAACTCTAAACCAGTTGTGGAGCTAGCCATATGGTTCGGAGTAAATTTACAAAATTATGCGTAAACTTACAAAAATATCTAAATCTTGTCCCTCTAGAAAAATATAAAACTAAATTTTTTGCCCCTCCTTAGTCTTGCTCTAAATACCGATTCACGATTCATATAAGGGCACCATATACTCCCTTTATACGGCACATTGCGGTTTCGATATTTTGGACCACAAATCGGTTGTTCCGAAATCGTGAATCGTTTGTTCCATATCCATGAGCCGCTATGTCAATCCTCCCTTATGAATGATTAATTTACTTCTAAGATATAATTAAGGGAAAAAAGTTTATATAGTTATTTAGTATAAATCTCTAAATGTTATATGGTCATAGGTATAATAGTAGTAGTTATATAGTTGCACAAGTCAAACGGGCCCACCTAACCCACTTCCAGATTAAAAGGCATACTAAACTGTCGAGTACACCATCACGTACACTTCCAACCATCGTGTACATATCGTGCCCCACGTGCAAGAGTTTTTTGGCTTTTAAATCAAAAATGGTTTTATAATTCCTACTTTTAAACATATGGCGATATAATTTTATAATTTATGAAAGATCACTATTCTTGTCTATTCTCATTATTAACGTGTCGTAGAGTGGCCTAAATGTGAAGTCTGAAAGTCGATTTTAGTTTAATAGAATATGAAATATTATAAAACTGCCCCACAACTTTGGCGGCTTCTCAATTAACCACCCATAAAATTTTATTCCACGGCTCCATAAGTCGCGAGTTATTCACTACTAGTTGTTCAACCTTTATTAATCCAATAAAAAAAATAAAAGAATATATACGTAAAGGGAGGAAAAGATTAATGATATAAATTAAAAATTGGAGATAACAACGATAGGTTCAAGTTATCAGGTTTAGTGAGTTGGAAACATTTGAAGATATGTTGACAGCACATAAACTATTTGTTGGTGACTGTTCACAACGCTATCTGGTACAGTTTAATTCTAACGAAACTAATTTGAATGATGTTTTATTTATGATCTATTGTTGTTATTAAACAATACATTATTATAATATAAAAAATGCTTAATCATAAAAATATATTATTTATTATATAAAATGCATTATGCATAATTATATATATCGAGATTCGAGATGCATTATTATATTTTTGAAAACGCATTATTTATAGGTTTCTACACGAGAAAAAAATTATACTGAAACTCAACCTTCCTATATATATTGTAATAAACAATATTAAGGAACTGTTATAAGATACGGAGAGACTTAAATTTTGGTCCGCTATTTTGGTATGGAATATGGATGGATACATCCATCATTTTCAATTTGTCAAAGATCAGTTAGCCCACCTGGTATGATTAGCTCATTGTACAATTAAAAAAAAAAGTACTTGCGAGTCATGAAACATTATATGGAATATTTAGTGCAATTTAATAGAATACTAATTTATTTTCTTTAATGTGATTAGTAAGTTAAAATAAAATAAGTTAACAAAAAATTAGTTTAAAATAAGTTAACAAAAAATTAGTATAAACTTGTCTTCCTTATACGTCTAACGATCAAATTTAAATAACTAGATCCTCTTTAATAAAAATTAATATATCAAATAAAATTAGACTAACAAGTAACAATCAATTTGGAATTGAGAATTTCTAAATTCTAAGAATTATGATAAAAAAAAAGAAAAGAAAAGAAAGAATAAAGAATGATAACTTCAAATAAAAATTCATATATGGTACTCCCTCTGTCCTCGAATAAGTGTCACGAGCTGCCAAAATGTATATACCAAGATAGTGAGTAAAATAACTTTCTATACCCTTAATAATTGCATGGGAAACTGAAAAAATAATCTTCATGTTTTAAGTCAAAGGGTAAACATGAAAATTTGACATAATTTTTGCATAGAAATCTATGATACGATACTTGTTTCGGGATAATTTTTTCCCAAATACGATACTTATTCGGGGACGGATGGAGTATATGGTATATATATCACCACTCATTGATGTTTTTTTTAGCACATTTAGGATATAAAAGCTAATGGAAAAAATATCATATACAACCCTAACGTGTCAACCCCGATCACTTTTACATCCCTAAACAAAAGGGTTGGGGCTGCCAGAATCCCAACGTATAAAAAGTAGGGTCAAATAACCCCTCCCGTCTAACAGCTCTTTAACGCCGTCCAGAAAAAAAAAATTCTCGTGTGGGGCCCTTGTAAGTGTTTTGGCGAGAGTTGAAAGGATTATTTTACCTTTTTCACATAGTAAACTCCCTCTGCAAAGAAGAAACATACGAAGAATACCAAAGCAAACCCTTCTTTACCGATTGAAACCGAAGATTGACATGCGGTCACCACCACCAACCATTGACTGCACCTTCTCCGCCCGCACTAGCCTCACCCTCAGCTTTAACGAAACCTGCCTCTCCCCACACTCCACCCTCGTCCCCAGCACACACCCTCACCCCCACTGCACTCACCACAACCCCAACTGGGCCACCATCAACGCTGCCACCTCTCCTCCGACGGCGCCCTTCGCGTCCACCACCTCAAACTCCTCCAATTCGTCGACTCCGGCATTCTCGGCCGTATCCGCGACTACGACCACACCAACTTGGCGCTCAAAGTCGTCGACTGCGACACCCTCACTCCCAAGAAATTCGCCGACGTTTAGACGAAGGCCGAAATCCTCGCCGTCTTCCAATATCTACACGCCCAGGGAATCGTTTATCGCGATCTCAAACTGTAAAACATACTAATCCGTGAAGACAACCACATCATGCACTCCGATTTTTATCTCTGCTTCCGCTCCGACGTAAAAAAATGTATGTAAAAAAATTACATTGTAAAACACTTATAAGGGCCCCACGCGAGAAAAAAAAAATTCAGACGATGTTAGAGAGCCGTTAGACGGGAGGAGTTATTTGCCCCTACTTTTTATACGTTGGGTTTCTGACAGCCCCAACCCTTTCCTTAGGGGTGTAAAAGCGATCAAGGTTGACACGTTAGGGTTGTATATGCTATTTTTCCCAAAGATAAATTATAGCAGTCAATATAAAAAAGATAAATATTGCAGCTAGTTTTTTGTGGCACATGTTTATATAAAAGTGTGGTAGATGTTAAGTGAATGGAGAAAGGGACCACCATTGTGAGTGGAGAAAGAGATAAAAAAAAAGTAATATGGTGGATGTGATCATGTCCTAAAGTGGAAAAAAAGAAAAACTAGCTACAATTTCTCATGGACGGATGGAGTAGCACTTTTGGACTTTTTTACCCCTCCGTGATCACATATTTTTATTTGTGCTATAACTAAATAAAAAGTGTGAATGCAGTTGTAATAGTTTCATTTCACACGTAATCACGAATTTTTATTTTTGCTATCACTAAATAAAAAAGTGTCAAATACACTTGTAATAGTATATGTCACATTTTTTTTATGTGACATCACTAAATAAAAGTGTGAATTTATTGCGGGAAAAAAAGAAGGGATATAAATATCTAAAAGTGATATTATTATTTTTTATCTTTTTATATTAAGTGCTATAGTTTATATTTTTTATTTAAAAAGTGTTATTATAACTTTCCATTCTATCATATTTATAGGTAGGGGTGTAAATTCGGGACATATCGGGTATCCTACCCGGAATTTTCGGGTATCCCTACCCAAATTTCTCAAATTTGCTATCCGAATCCATCCCGTTTTAAAATACGGGTGGGTATCCAGACCGGATTTATTCGGGTCGGGATCGGGTACACGCATGTACCCCTTTTTTTTAAAGCAAAATATCAAGCTTATTTTTGGGTATTTTTCCACCTTCTTTCTTCCTATGTTTTCGACAAAGAAATCTGATCCAAATTCTAAAATATTCAACAAATAAAGTTACACAATCCAGCAAAAGTGCAAACAAGCCCAATAAAAAGTAGTAGTAACAATCAAAAAGCAAACAAAACATAATAAAAAAATCAAGACACTAGCAGGAAAGTTGCAACTTTCTGCCATTCCCATAACAAAGTGTCACACACACTCAACAGTATTTTGTATTTTGTAAAATATTTAATAAAATAAATAAGAATAATATAAAAATAATAAAATATATAAACAGCTTGACCGGATTTACGGGATGGGACGAGTAACCACTTACCCGGAATCAATTATATATCCCGTAACTCGTCCCGAACCCGAAAAATTCGGATAATGGGTACCCCAACCCAATACCCGAAAAATTACGGGACGGGTTAGGGTTACCCGGAAAACCCGTAACCCGAATTTACACCCCTAAATATATGGAAGAAATCATATGTAAAAATCTTTTCTAGTAAGAAATAAGAAGCGATCTGGACCATTGATCTTTGTAGATCTACAGTTGTCATTGACCGGTGCATTATAATTGAACACGGTTATCGTAACAATGCATTGTAGTAAACCAAAAATGCATTATTATGACAATGCATTGTAATAATACATAAAATACATTATTTTAGTACATAAAATGCATTATTATTATTTTTTTACGGAAAAATATTTTGTAGGTAAACCAGCCCCATATATATATATATAAAATATTTACACAGTCATTCGATTTTTCAAGACGAACTCGACTGGTTGAATCAGTGACCGATTAACCTAATTAGCTAATGAAGTGAGATTCAATTTCGGTTCCATTTGAAAACATTGCAATAAAATGATAAATTAAGTCGACCACGTCATGACGTGTTATATTTTTTGAATAAAGACACTTTCCTGCAATAAATTAAGTCCACCACGTCATTACGTGTCATTAATCAAATGATTTTGAAAGTCAAATTCAATAAGACAATATCGATATCCGAATTAAGAAACATGAACACAAATTTTTGGGAATGATCTGAAATCTCTCTCAATCTCAGCACACAAACCACGAATCACACTGTAATGCCTTCTTCTTCATCAGAATTCAGAACTAATCAGTAAGTACTAGAAGAAGAAATCAAAACCCTAATGGAATCAGAGGTAGCTGAGGATTATTCATCCAAAAATAAATCGAATTCTGCAGCACAGGATTCAAATTTTGGGTTGAGGAATTACATTTCGCCTCTGAAATGGGTGTTTCTCGATCACTCTAGCTTATGGCGGGCCGGGCTCTCGTGGTCGATCTTTTTCGTGCTCAATATCTGCGTTCCGTTTGCATCCCACTTTCTATTTTCTTGCTCAGATTGTGATCCCGCTCATCAAAGACCCTATGATGCAATTGTTCAACTTTCTCTATCATCATTTGCAGCTGTTTCGTTCTTTTGTCTCTCCTCTTTTGCTCGCACTTATGGGTTTCGGAAGTTTCTGTTTCTTGATAAATTGGGTGATGAGAGCGACAAGATTCAACAGGGCTATGTTCAACAGTTCAATGTACGCTTCATTTTTGAGTTCTTGAATATTTTGTGCATTTTCCCCCATCAAATTGATTTGTTATACTTTGTTTAAAGGATTAATTGCTCGTGTCTTTGTAAGATTGTCATTTGTCAAAAGATCGATCATCTGCTCAATATTGTTCTAATAATTAGAGCAGCTGATGTTTTTTATTTTTTTCCTAATTCTAATTTTATGCTTGTATTTTTGTGCTGGAATTTGTCACACTGTTCCTAGTTATATATCACATGATTATCTTTACAATCTCTCTAATCTCAATCTTATTAAGGATATCTTAGTTGCCAAATTATAATGACTATAGTTTTCTTCATTTGATCAACTATTCTTACTTTGATATGCATTAATCTTGGATATATTGATGATATAACTCTTTGAGAGGGAATGGTATTAAGTTTATGAGTGAACCAACCATTTTCACAGCTCTCAGCTCATTGAAACTTTTCTGTACATGCTTAAATAGCCTTAGGTTTGTTTTAGCCCTGTTCGTAGACGAGGAGCATGATACACACACACACACACTAATTTCTGTTACAATTCCACTCTTGTCTCAGTTTAGTGGTAGCAAAAACATAAGAGCTGTTTCTTCATTTTGAATTTTGCAATCTGCTGGTCAATATAGACTTACTTAGATCCTAATTATTCGCCTATGTGCTTCTGCAGAGATCAATGAAGCTCCTGTTGGCTTTTGTTCTCCCCTGTTTCGTTGCTGATAGTGTCTACAAAATATGGTGGTTCAGCACAGTGGGAACTCAAATTCCTTATTTGTATAACATATACCTCAGCAAAGTTGTCGTGTGCATACTGTTGATGTGTTCATGGCTGTACCGAACCTCAATCTGTTATCTTGTATGCATTCTCTTCCGTCTTACGTGCTATCTGCAATTACTCAAATTGCAGAACTATGCTCAGGTCTTTGAGAGAGAATCTGATGTTTCTTCCATCTTGACCCGACATCTAAGAATCAGACGAAACCTCCGGGTCATAAGTCACCGGTTTAGACGGTTCATCTTGTTTACTCTGATCACAGTGACAATGAGCCAATTTGTTTCCTTGTTTGTTACAACCGAACCAAGCTCTAAAATCAACATCTTCATAGCTGGAGAACTTGCGGTATCCTACTTTGCCACCACTCTTTGTGTTGGTACAATTTTACTATGTTTAAATGTTGAATCTGACAGCATCTTATCATCGTGCAGTTATGCTCGATCACTCTGGTAACAGGGCTTTTTATCTGCTTGCGCAGTGCCGCAAAAATAACACATAAAGCTCATGCTATTACATCACTTGCTGCAAAATGGCATGCCTGTTCCACAATGAGTTCATTTGATGAGATGAATGATGAGACTCCTCGAGCTCATATTGCTTCAATCCAGGCAGTGTATCCGGTCACTCTCGACTGGGACTCAGACAAAGAAGAAGGAGATGAAGATGATGAACAGGATAATGCAGTGCCAACTTATGCAAATACAATATCATACCAGAAGAGGCAAGCTCTAGGTGAGTGTTGTCGTTGTCGAAGTACTATTTATTCATTTCATATGCTTGCTACCATAGGAAAAATTAGTTATTGTAACATTTTTTCGAAATATAATCTGCTGCAGCAAAATATTTTGAGCACAACAGAGCTGGAATTTCAGTGTACGGATTTATGCTGGATAGGACCCGACTCCACACTATTTTTGCCGTTCACCTTTCTCTCACCCTGTGGATATTGAACAAGACAATCGGCGTCTCATAAGTTGTATCACGTCATCAGGTATTTAGGTACAATATCAACTTATCTGTTTACTAGGGCCTTTGTTCGATTTTGGCACATCATGTCATTACTTATTACAGCCTCTGAGTTTTATCTGTAAATTTTACGTGTAAGTAGGAATACTTATTTCATAATTCTGAAAACTGCATGTTGGTTTATGGCTTTGTGCGCCACATGACTAATATTAGGTGTTCGGTTAAGAGAATAGCCATATATGTGGGAGTCATTGATGAGAACAAAGAAAGACGAGGACGAGGAGATGGGTGGGAGATAGATACACTAGATAGTCACACACACACGCGCACGCACGCGCACACACAGAGTATTTCAGAAATATACTCCCTTGGCTTCTCTATCAGTTGCTGTTTTCCTTAGATGTCACGTTGTCATGATCGGGATATGGTACGGCAAGTAGGGCTGTCAAAATCCCGGGCCGGGCCGGGCCGGAAATTTTTCGGGCCTGGAAATGTGCTGCCCAGCCCGGCCCGAAAACAGTTTTTGTATTGTAATATTCCGGGCTGGGCCGGCCGGAGCCCACCGAGCTTTTACCCATTTCAAGCTAGGTTGGGCTGGCCCGAAAAAATTTTGGGCCTGATAATTTGATGCCCGGCCCGGCCCGAAAATGTTTCGGGCCTGAAAATCTGCAACCCAACCTGGTTTCGGGCCGGGCCGGGCCATTTTTGACACCCCTAACGGCAAGTATGCTTGTATTTGATTTATGAGTTCTTATAGACAAAAGTGGAACTATACTTGTGATTGAAATGCAGTTTATAGCATAAAGGTTCGATAGACTCTTCTAGCAACTTGGGTTAATCGAGGCTGTTGTGTGATCACTAATTTTCTAGCAATAAATCCGCAACTCAATCGGAGCAATTGTGGCAATATAGCAAATCGAGTATCGTATCCACAAGGACTATAAAACGAAAATAAATTGCAAGCAAAGTTTAGATACTTTCCTACTATTCAAGCTCTAAGGGGCTCATGAGGTTTGGTTTTTCAATCGCAATTAATGTAAACAAACAATTAAAACAAAACACTAACAATCAAAGACAAGAAATGATTCAAATAGATAATATTAAACAAATGGTTGATTCTAGGGAAATGCTTTAAATTCAAATATGAGGGCATCTTATCCTAATTAACTATTAAACCAATTTAATACAATGCAAGGGAAGCATCACTCGAATAGTTACACACTCTCTCTCGACAAGTGGCAACCGTTGATTAATAACTTGATTTTCTCCGACTAAGACTCAAACCAAGCATAAACTCCCAAAAGAACTACAAGATATGAACTTCTATGCATGTACCCTTCACCTCCTAAGTCTCAAGATACACACACAATGATGAAACTTGAGTTCTATGCAAGCAAAAAGCGATTAAGAATTTCTACGAATACTTGGTATGCATAAGGTGTGGCCAACAACTCATGCATAAATAAAGGCACCAAGAACTCATCCAAGCATTGAAAGGCACAATAAATCAAGAGAGGAAAGATACCAACATAAATGAATTTAGCAAATTCCCAAAATCAACCTAAAAGATTTAGCTAGACATAGAAATAGAAATAGACATAGAAAAGAAATAAATAGACATAATAAATGATACTACTATTGATGAAATGGGTAGATCTCCAATCAATGTCTTGAAATCCTCCAATACAAGTCTTGAACATCCACCATAAAGATAAACTCTAAATTCAACTATCAACGGAAACTTGGAAATAAGAGAAAATAGGTCAAATATAGGTTCTCTCGTTTTGGGAGCTAGATCCCCTTATATAGGGTACAAAAAGTGATTGCAAAAGACATAAAACGCAAAAAGGGCAAAAACGAAAGTTTGGTACAAAAATCTGCTAACCGGAGGTCCAACCGAAGACCGGGCGTGGACCCCCGTTTGGTGTGTCACGCTAACTGGAGGTTCATGTGGACCTTCGGGTGGAGCTGTCGGGTGGTAGTTTAACCAGATCTTGATGGAGACTCGACCGCCGATTCCCAGTTAGCAGGTTTCGGGTCTCCAGTTGCGTGCTCCAATCCTCCGTCTAGTTGCCGACCCTCCGTTTGGCCTTTTTTGTCATTCTTGCTTCGACTTTTCACTTTTCAAACCCGTTTCTTCGATCCGTACTCTTTTAAGCCACGACTTTAAACCTTATTAACCGTTCTTTGGTCATTTTACCTACACACATGCAAAAACTACACAAAACCGTGATACAATTCCAAAAGTAGTGAAATAAAAGTAAATCATATCACCATTAAGCATAACTTTTACACGATAAGCCGATAAAGCTAACAAGATTAACACAAAATGAGAGTTTATCACTCCCCCAAACTTAAAGCTTTGTTCGTCCCGAACAAAGGAAAAGAAACTAAACCCAATAAACTCGAATGGGGTGTTGCTTAAGACCAACGATGCCTCAGAATTTTTACTCAAATACAAGAAAAACACCTCTTTCACCAAGTTGACATGAATCAATAGCAAAAGTTAAACTCAACATTCCAAGCTATGAATTCTCACAAGGAAGTGTATCACTCAGCACTCTAGAGAGAAAGGTGAACCACTCAGCGAAATCAATGCATGACAAATCACTTACCATACGCTTGCATATCGTCTAACTTCTCCATCGAATAAAGTGCGCAAGAACAAGGATCAAAAAGGACTTTTTCAAGGTTAAAATGTAGGCACATTGGTTAAGGTAGGGAAATGTGGCTAAGTGACTCAATTAGACAAATTCACGTATTCACCAACCTCATTTCTACTTCAAAACGAGAACGATATGGAAATTTGTCTTCCTTCTCAACCACTTTCCATTTATCGAAGCTCCAGTATGTACAAAATTTTAACAAGGTGCACTAAATTATTCCCTTATGCTCTCGTTTTCTTTTTCTCAATTTTAAAAGCAAATTATCAATTAGGCACACTGCCTTAATTTTTCACTTCTTTTCTTTTCAAGAACTAATGGGAATTTTGAACATTTCTAAGCAAAGAGCCCTAAATATTACTTCTCAACCCGATAATTTGTTCAATCAAGCACAAGCCCGGGATACCCTTACACTCCATCAACCTCCTTTCATCCGAGTTAACAAAGAAAAACAATTAAGGCTCAAAAGGGCTTACAAAGGATATGAAGAAAAACACAAGGAAGTGTTTGGGTATTTTAAGTAGCTAACAATGATGGCCTAACATCATTTCCAAGTTCTTTGCACAACATCTCAACCTCAAAGAAGATACCAAAGCAAGTTCTAGAAGAAAATTTGCATGCATGATCAAACTCACAAGAAAGAAACTTGGCATATATATAACAACATCCGGCTCAAAATCCTCACGGGTTTCTTTCAAAGCTTGCAAGTTAAGAACAACTATACTACCAACTCATGCAAAATGGATCAAGAACACACTTATTTCGCACACAAACTAACATTTTCATCATCGGCATCTCACTTGAGCAACAAAGAGCACAAACTCTCATTCAACACAACCATAGCTTAAATAAATAAATAAATATATATATATATATATATATTTAAATTAAACACACAAACCCAACATAAGCACTTAACACACACATATTTACAACGTATTTGAATCCCATCCCCCTCCCCCAAACTTATTCAAGAGCAACCAGGTCGAGAATAAGATTGGGCGGAAAAATAGAATACAAATATGGAAGTACTTACCTCTCAAGCGGATCAAGGAGGCGAGGGTTGGTTCGGTGACCAAACTTGACCTTGGCTAACTTGGTGAGCTTGGAAGCGAGACATGAGCTCCATCATTTCCTTCATTTGAGCTTGATTGGCATTGCTCCGGTCATACATCTCTTGTTGGAAGGCTTGTTGACTTGCCATTTCTTGCCTTTGAAGTTCCGCCATTTCTTGTTGGCGAAAACGTATAGTCGAGATGTCATGGCGCATCACTGTAAAGTCATTGTCCCAAGAGTCACAATAGGCTTCAATTCGGCCCATACGTACTCCCAATGCATTGTCCCCATGAAGACTAGAGGACCCGGATGGCCCCCTTGGAGGTTGTTGACCCTCTCTATTCTCCCTTTCTTCGCCATCACTTCTTTCCTCAAAAGTTCCCGATTCAGCGGCCATGCATATGGCTAACTCATGCGACGAGGAGTTCAACTTCCAATTCTCGGTGGCGAACAATGTACTAACAGAGGTTAAGGTCAGATTGGGTAAAGGAAATGGTGGTGGTTTCTCTGTGACACTCTCTCCATGTTGGGTTAAGTGTCGTGGGTTGAAGAGAGGGGAGGAGAAGAACGAAGAGAAAAAAAAGAAAAACAGGGTTTAAACCTTTGAAATTGCTGCTGCCCGTTCAATTAAACTCGCTGAGTTGACTCGGTAACTCGGGCGAGTCAGACCAGCGAGTCGGCGACCGAGTTGGCGAGTGGCTGGGTCTCTGCTTGTTGTGTCACGCCAGATGGAGAGTCGTCTGAGTCTCAGTATGGAGCTGCCGGATGGTGGGCGCGTTGGGCAGATCTTGATGGTGACCTAGCCAGCGGTCGCCGCTTCAAGCGTCGTTTGGAGGGGGTGCATCTCCGATGGGCAGCCGAGTCGCCGGATGGTAGGAAAGGGAAAAAGTGGCGATGGCGTGCTCGAGCAAGGGAGCAGCGGCGGGACGGTGGCGTGGTGGTTGGCAGCAGCGGTGTTGGCCAAGAAGGAAGCTGCTGCTACTGCGTGCACTGTTCACTATTCTTTTTTTTTAATACCTGCAAAATAGAAAATTCAAAGACAAAAAGGCCCTATGTACAAAAACGAAATTCTAAAACTTAGATTAGTACAATTGACTACTACTATTACTTAATTAACAAAAAGCTAATCGGCACAAGCAAATGCCAAGCAATTAAAATGACACCAACTTAACGAATTACTAACAATCAAGATAGAAATAAAGCAAAATAAAACAAAAAACATGCAAGTGTTGGGGTGCCTCCCAACAAGCGCTTTGTTTAACGTCTAAAGCAAGACGATACCTCAATTTCATGGGTCATTTAGGAGGGTGACTGTGGCATTCCGATCTGGTTCACAATTGATGTAATGCTTCAGACGATGGCCATTGACAACAAATAAAGACCCATCCTTCGGCTTGATTAGCTCAAAAGCTCATCCACTCAAACCTTTGTAGATCACATATGGTCCCGTCCATCTCGACTTAAGCTTTCCGGGGAACAAACGAAGACGAGAATTGAAAAGAAGTACAGTGTCCCCCGGCATGAACTTCTTGGGTCGAATAGAACGGTCATGGAATTTCTTGGCCCTTTCCTTGTAAATCCGGAAGCTTTCAAAAGCTTCATTATTTCATTCATCGAGTTCAAGCAACTTCTCTTGCCTTGTGTACCCGGCTTCCATAATTCGAGATTAATCCTTCTCGTTGCCCAATATGCCTTGTGCTCAAGTTCAACGGGCAAATGACACGACTTGCCAAAGACAAGTTGATATGGAGACATACCTATAGAGGTCTTGTAAGCGGTTCGATAAGCCCAAAGAGCATTATCCAAATAGATTGCCCAATCCTTCCTATGTGCCACCGACTTCTCAAGAATAAGCTTGATCTCCCGATTAGCTAGTTTGGCTTGACCATTGGCTTGAGGATGATAAGGTGTTGTCACTTTATGCTTGACTCCATACTTAGCAAGAAGACTTCCCAACCATTTGTTGTTGAAATGGGATCCCCCATCACTTATCAAGGCCCTTGGAGTTCCAAATCGAGTCATGATATTCTTTTGCAAGAACTTGATCACCACTTTGGAATCATTGGTGGTCGTCGGAATAGCTTCAACCCATCTCGATACATACTCAACCGCAAGCAAGATGTAGCTAAAACCACTAGACTTGGGAAAGGGACCCATGAAGTCAATCCCCCAAACATCAAACAATTCCACCTCAACCATGATATTTTGAGGCATTTCATCTCTTTTTGTGATAGTGCCCGTTCTTTGGCACCGAACACAACTCTTCACAAAAGCATAACAATCCTTGTAAACCGAAGGCCAAAAGAACCCACTATGGAAGATTTTCACGGCGGTCTTTTGGGCCCCAAAGTGACCCCCACAAGGTGACGTGTGACATTGTTCAATGATTTTCTTCCATTCGGATTGCCCAACACACTTTCTAATAATGCCATCGGCACACCTCTGATATAAATAAGGATCTTCCCAATAATAAAACTTAACATCATGAAGGAACTTCTTCTTTTGGTAATGGCTCAAATCTTGAGGCAAGACTCCAATAACCAAATAATTGACAAGATCGGCATACCAAGGAGTGTGATCAACAACTTCAAGGACTTGCTCGTCGGGAAAAGATTCGTTGATGCAAATCCTAGGGTCTTCACCCTCAATGGGATTTTCAAGCCTTGACAAGTGGTCGGCTACCACATTTTCGCACCCTTTTCGATCACGAACTTCCATATCAAACTCTTGAAGTAGAAGGATCGACCGAATTAAACGAGGCTTGGAATCCTTTTTGGTGAAAAGATATCGAATAGCGGCATGATCCGTGTAGACAATAGAACGAGTACCAACCAAATAAGGTCGAAACTTGTCAAAAGCATAGACGACGGCAAGTAACTCCTTTTCGGTCGTGGTGTAATTCATTTGAGCCGAATCAAGGGTTTTGCTTGCATAGTAAATCACCCGGAATAGATTATCTCTCCTTTGACCCAAAACAACTCCAACCGCCCAATCACTAGCATCACACATCAAAATAAATGGCTCTTTCCAATCCGGAGTGATCAAAATGGGAGTCGACACAAGGGCTTTCTTCAACTTCTCAAAAGATTCAAGACAAGCACTATCAAACTCAAATTTAGCATCATTTTCCAAGAGTAGACAAAGGGGCTTAGCAGTTTTTGAGAAATCCTTGATAAATCTTCTATAAAATTCCGCATGCCCAAGAAAGCTTCGAATAGACTTTACATTTGTTGGTGGGGGAAGCTTCTCAATAGCCACAATTTTGGCTCTATCAACCTCCAAACCATCACTAGACACCTTGTGTCCCAAAACGATACCTCCTCTCACCATAAAGTGACATTTATCCCAATTCAAACAAAGAGAAGTCTCTTCACATCTTTGCAAAGCTTGAGAAAGATTATCCAAGCAAATATCAAATGAAGAACCAAAAACGAAAAAATCATCCATAAATACCTCCATTATATTCTCGATGAGCCCATGGAAGATAGACATCATGCATCTTTGGAAGGTGGCGGGGGCATTACAAAGACCAAATGACATCCTTCGACAAGCAAAAATTCCATATGGGCATGTGAAAGCCGTCTTGTGTTGGTCCTCCGGAGCAATGGCTATTTGATTGTAACCGGAATACCCATCCAAGAAGCAATAATAATCATTCCCGGCCAATCTATCGAGCATTTGGTCTATGAAGGGTAGAGGAAAATGATCCTTTCTTGTGGCTGCATTCAATGCTCTATAATCAATACAAACACGCCATCCCGTTTGAGGTCTTGTTGCAATAAGCTCCCCAATTTCATCCTTGACAACGGTTATACCACCCTTCTTGGCAACCACTTGAGTAGGACTCACCCACTCACTATCGGAAATGGCATAGACCATTCCGGCATCAAATAACTTCAAGACATCATTCCTCACTACTTCTTGCATAATGGGATTTAATCTTCTTTGACGTTGCACTTTGGGCTTGGCATCATCTTCCAATAAAATCCGGTGCATGCAAATTGAAGGGCTAATTCCCTTGATGTCGGCAATTGACCATCCAATTGTAGACTTGTATTTCCTCAAGACCCTTAACAACTTATCACTTTCCATAGCATTGAGAGAAGATGAAATAATAACCGGAAATGTTTCATTCTCACCCAAAAATACATATTTGAGGTGAACAGGGAGAGGCTTCAAGTCCAAAGTTGGAGTAGAACTCGACTCAATCTTTTCTTTTACCTCTGGATTTCCTCCTTCAACCGGTGTATAGGGATCCAAATACTTCAAGTGCTCTAATGGGACTCCTTGATTAGCATCCATACTCGAAATACTCCCAAATAACTCCTCATATGCATCATCAATATCCGAATAAGAGTAAAGGGAATCATGAATACACGTTTCCAAAGTATCATTCAAAGGTAAAGATATTTCATCATCATGACTTCCAAAATAATCCAAAAATCTTCAATTTCTGGCTCGGTTGGCTTCTTCATTGCATTGAAAATAGAGAATGTCAACTTTTCATCATTATATCTAAATGTCAACTTCCCATCTTCAACATCAACCAAGGCCCTTCCGGTTGCCAAGAAAGGTCGACCAAGAATCAAATGCGTAGTTTTATTTTCGGGCATATCTAAAACAACAAAGTCGGCCGGAAAAATAAATTCCTCCACTTTGACTAGCACATCCTCCACGATACCCCTTGGATAATTGATAGATTTGTCGGCCATTTCCAAAGCGATAGAAGTTGGCCTAAGAACACCTATCTCCAACCGGTTATAAATAGATAGAGGCATCAAGTTAATACTTGCCCCAAGATCACACAATGCTTTCCCAAAAGGTTCCCCTCCTTTCGTTTCAATGGGAGCTTCCTTTGGAGAACGGCACTACATTCTTCGGTCAATTGGATAGTTTCAAACTTTCCAAGCTTAATTTCTCTTTCTTGAGACGGCATCTTTCAAGAACTTTGCATAACCGGGCATGTCCCTCAAAGCATCAAGTAAAGGAATATTGATTTGTACCTTTTTGAACATCTCCATGAATTTGGCAAGCTTTTCATCCATCTTTGCTTTAGCCAATCGTTGAGGATACGGGGCCTTGAGAGCTAATTCCTTGCTTGTTGGAGTAATAGCCTTAGGAATCATCTCTTTTGGGATTGGAGGTTCTTTGGTCTCCTCTTGAGGCTTCTCCACTAGAATTAGAGGTGTTTCCACTTCAATTTCATCATCCATAACTTCCGTTTCCTCTTCCAACTCCGGATAGTTCTTGTAAGTAGTGCCACTTCTCAATTGAATGGCATTGCATTGATTCTTTGGGTTAATCTCCGTGTTGCTTGGAAATTTTCCCGTCTTGGGTTGTGAGGCGGATTGGTTAGCCATTTGGCTTACTTGCCCATCCAACATGTTAATTTGCTTGCCCATAGCCGAAACGGTCTTCTCCAATGAGGTTACTTTTCCCCCCGTTTGACTAATGAAGTTGTCTTGTCGCTCCATCATATGCTTCATCATGTCTTCCATGGTTGGCTTCTTTGGCTCATCGACTACTCCATTAGTAACGGAGAATCCGGGTGGTGGACGAATAACATTGTTTGGATTAGAGTATGAGAGGTTCGGATTCCGATAGTTGGGGTTGTAGGCTTGATTACCTCCTGGATAGCTTGACCGGTTGAAGTTGTTGTTATAACTCCTTTGATTGACATAATTAGCATCTTCATTTTGAACAAACTCTTCAACCTCACTTTGGTGCACAACATTTGCTTCCATCTTCCCCTTTCTCTCATCATCAAAGCTTCTCTTGAGTAAAGCAAATTGTGCCGCCAAATCATCATATATATCATCCGACACCGAAGCTACCTTTCTTGGAGCATTTCTTTCATTGGGCCATTGGCAACTATTGGCGGCCATCTCCTCAAGAATCCGTATGGCTTTATCATAACTCCTATTAGTTAAACATCCTCCGGCGGTAGCATTGACAAAGTCTTTCGTGTGGGGAGTAAGACCTCCATAGAAGGTGGTTATCTGTTGATTTTGACTAAGACCATGTTGAGGGCACCTCCTTAACATATTCTTGTACCGCTCCCACGCTTCATATATAGATTCGTCTCCCATTTGTCTAAATTGAGAGATGTCGGCCATAAGCTTTTGAGCCTTGGAGGGTGGAAAGAACTTGGCCAAGAAGAGTTTACACATTTGCTCTCAAGTAGAAATTTTGGATCGATCCAAAATCTTGTACCATGCCTTGGCCTTGCCTATCAATGAAAACCCAAACAATCTCAATCTTATGCGTCGTTTGATGCTCCTTGGATCTTTATTGTCTCACAAATATCAAGAAAAGCCTCCAAATGAGCGTTAGCATCCTCCATCACTCCTCCCCCAAATTGTTTCGCTTGAATCATATGAATAAGTCTGGGCTTTAACTCAAAATTATTGGCATTACAACGTTCTCCCCATCCACCATCTTGAAAACGGGCGACTTGAGGTTGGAACATATGATTGAGAGGTGGATGAGGTGGTTCATTAGCTCGTTTTTGTTGCTCTTCCATTTGGCGTTGGAGCTCTTGCATTTGTCTTTCAAGTTCGGCTATTGCATTTGGATTAGCCATCTCGTTCCTTCTTCTTTCTCGGTTAGCTCTTTTGTGTGTTCTTTCAAGCTCTCTATCCAAGGGGGTGAGTTGTTGTGGCCCCTTGGATCTTGTGTTCATACACTATAGTACCTACAAAAAGAATTAAAAGTTAGAATTTGGCAAATAAGATCAAATAAAGCAATAATACTTGAACTAGTAATCTTAGTTTCAAAATTGCTAAACACAATATTATCTAAATAGTCTCTGACAACGGCGCCAAAAAGTTTATCACTAATTTTCTAGCAATAAATCCGCAACTCAATCGGAGCAATTGTAGCAATATAGCAAATCGAGTATCGTATCCACGGGGACTATAAAACGAAAATAAAGTGCAAACAAAGTTTAGATACTTTCTTACTATTCAAGCTCTAAGGGGCTCATGAGGTTTGGTTTTTCAATCGCAATTAATGTAAACAAACAATTAAAACAAAACACTAACAATCAAAGACAAGAAATGATTCAAATAGATAATATTAAACAAATGGTTGATTCTAGGGAAATGCTTTAAATTCAAATATGAGGGCACCTTATCCTAGTTAACTATTAAACCAATTTAATACAATGCAAGGGAAGCATCACTCGAATAGTTACACACTCTCTCTCGACAAGTGGCAACCGTTGATTAATAACTTGATTTTCTCCGACTAAGACTCAAACCAAGCATTAACTCCCAAAAGAACTACAAGATATGAACTTCTATGCATGTATCCTTCACCTCCTAAGTCTTAAGATACACACACAATGATGAAACTTGAGTTCTATGCAAGCAAAAACAGATTAAGAATTTCTACGAACACTTGGTATGCATAAGGTGTGGCCAACAACTCATGCATAAATAAAGGCACCAAGAACTCATCCAAGCATTGAAAGGCACAATAAATCAAGAGAGGAAAGATACCAACATAAATGAATTTAGCAAATCCCCAAAATCAACCTAAAAGATTTAGCTAGACATAGAAATAGAAATAGACATGGAAAAGAAATAAATAGACATAATAAATGATACTACTATTGATAAAATGGGTAGATCTCCAATCAATGTCTTGAAATCCTCCAATACAAGTCTTGAACATCCACCATAAAGATAAACTCTAAATTCAACTGTACCAAAGAAAACTTGGAAATAAGAGAAAATAGGTCAAATATAGGTTCTCTCGTTTTGGGAGCTAGATCCCCTTATATAGGGTACAAAAAGTGATTGCAAAAGACATAAAATGCGAAAAGGTCAAAAACGGAAGTTTGGTACAAAAATCTGC
This sequence comes from Agastache rugosa, assembly GCA_031470985.1. Lineage (NCBI taxonomy): Eukaryota > Viridiplantae > Streptophyta > Magnoliopsida > Lamiales > Lamiaceae > Agastache > Agastache rugosa. The sequence goes on along the minus strand of CM062605.1, from coordinate 10,731,795 downwards.
TAACCGGAGGTCCAACCGAAGACCGGGCGTGGACCCCCGTTTGGTGTGTCACGCTAACTGGAGGTTCATGTGGACCTCCGGGTGGAGCTGCCGGTGGTAGTTTAACTAGATCTTGATGGAGACTCGACCGCCGATCCCCAGTTAACAGGTTTCGGGTCTCCAGTTGCGTGCTCCAATCCTCCGTCTAGTTGCCGACCCTCCGTTTGGCCTTTTTTTGTCGACTTTTCACTTTTCAAGCCCGTTTCTTCGATCCGTACTCCTTTAAGCCACGACTTTAAACCTTATTAACCGTTCTTTGGTCATTTTACCTACACACATGCAAAAACTACACAAAACCGTGATACAATTCCAAAAGTAGTGAAATCAAAGTAAATCATATCACCATTAAGCATAACTTTTACACGATAAGCCGATAAAGCTAACAAGATTAACACAAAATGAGAGTTTATCATTGTGCAGTAGCACTACAAGCCCCAAACACCCGTGGCCTCAGGGTCACGAGTGTTTATTTATTTATTTATTTAATTTTGTGATTAAATGGCTCATCCATATTATATAGATGGCTATTTCTTGTGGTTTCATGAACGGATAGAATTTTTTTTTGTTCTTTTTAATGGAATTTGGCAAACGCAAACCATTGCTTATGTATCTTTGTTTAGTTTCTTGAACCGACAAACCAAACCGAAATTGACCATAAAAATCTGATGTATTGCTCATACGGAGTATAATTTAATAGGTTCAGTTGCTGTCTAATTTGGTCGGTTTGATTTTACCATATATCAAACGATTTAGCCATTGTCTGTTGCTGTTATTAATTTACAAGTTTGAATTGTTACTTTGGTCTTTTGCTGGGGAAACGAATTACAAGAACTTTACTTTTTCTTTCTAAACCTGCAATCATAATCTTCATCCAAATAAACTCATCATTTTGTGTCCTAAGGTGTTTGATGACATTTTTATGGGAAATTCTAACCTTTTCGCCGTTCGGTTGAGTTTGTGACCAATTTTATTGGATTTTAATTTTTTACTTGTATTTGTGATATTTAACTATTCTTGTGCTTTTTGCTTAGGAACACTTGGGTGGGGTGAACGCCGCCCCAATAGTTTGTTTTATTGATTTTTTATTTTTAATTAAATTAATTAATGTTTAATAATTTTAATAGAGGATTAATAAATATGAATAAGAATTAATAAACATTTAATTTGGATTAATAAATTATGATTGAAACTAATAAACTTTTTTTGGGATTAATAAATTTCAATTACTCCCTTAATTCTTAATTAACCTCCCTAATTAATAGACCTTTCTGTGCGGTCCACTTACATGGATCCCTTTTGTCTTTCTATCTAGAAAGTTTTTAATTTACAATCTAATAGTTATAGTTATTCAAATTCATATACTCCTTCCATCCCGACAGCAAGGTCTCGCTTTTCTTTTTCACCTGTCCCAATAACAATGTCTCATTCCAAAAATAGAAACAATTAACCCTTCAAAAATTATGAGACATATTATTTTTTATCCTTTTATACTTATTTCTTAATAACCGTACCCAAAGCACATGAGATGTTGCTATTGGGACGGAGGGAGTAATTTTTATGTATTCATTTACTAATCATATGTATTTTTATCCGACAAAAAACATAACTAGCCCCAGTATCTTATTCGTTTTTTTTTTTTAATTTTTTTTTTAAAGAAGCATCTTATATTCTTATTCGTTATAAAACCAGAAAAAAGAAAAAGATTTGAGCATCAATCCAAACACATCTCCATTTTTCCAAAAACAACAAAGATTTCTATCAAAAAAAAAAAAAACAAAGATCGAAACCGATCTAAAGTAGTCATCGTTAATTTAATTAATGTGTCTGTGTGGCACTTGGCATTGGGATCAAAGTTGATGTTGGGTGAAACATGGCAGATCTTGGGCAGTTGCCTGCTTCGGACAACGTTAATCGCCAATGAAGTGGCCAAGTCCTTGAGACATTGGCACAACATTCTGCGATAATCTTTCGATAACTTGGCCACCTTGTCCACAGACCGTGCGGCGTTGCAGCAGTCCGCGCTCGGGGCCGCGCTCTTCTTCTTCAAGAAATCGTTGCATGGGAGCAATTGCGCCATCGCGTCGTCGCAGATAGCCCCGCCGCCTACGGGCGCCGCCGTGCCGACGCTCATGGCCAGAACCACCCCCGCCAGCAACCACATCAAGTTCCACCGCGTTAGCTTTTCAGACATGGGCTTTTTTTTTTCTTGATAGGAAAAAGGGAAGGGAATGTGGAGGAAGGAGAGGAGCAGGAATTATTATATGTAATGCTCGAGAGTGAATTTCAATTAATGGCTTTTTCCATATTTTACGTGAAATCATTCGTTACAAATTATGATGGCAAATTAAGATTCGAGTATGAATGACATTTCTACTTAAAAAAAAAAAATTGAAAAAATTGTATTGATGACAAGTGTAATTTCAGTTTAGCATAATTATTAAATAGAATACTTTTTCTTTTCTTTTTTTTAATCGAAATAGAAAATACTTATCATTGGACAATTTTTTTGCCTCGAAACACAACACTTAGGGCTCGTTTGGTAGGTATGTTAGGATAAGATAAGATAGATAAGGTCAAGATAAATATAGTGAATAAGGGATGATTGTTAGTGTATATTTGTGTTTGGTAGATAAGTTATGAAGGTTAGATAAGATAGGTTAGATGTTTGGTACCCTAGTTACAAATCTAGATTAACTTATGCTTTCCAATTTTACCCCTAGTATAATTTAAATAATACTAAAATACCCTATCATCTATCATCAAGTCGGACAAATCCAGTGAAAAGGCAAAATGAACTTTTGATATTTCCAACAATAAAGAATTGAAAAAAAGAAAAGAAAAAAGGAGACCCAAGAAGCTCAAAGAACTTAAGCTCGCTTAAGCTCGCTCGCAAATGTTTTGTTCAAGCTAATGAGTTCTGCAAAAAAAAAAAAATTATATCTCATCTCTCTCTCAACAAACCATCCACACCGCCACCGCCAACCCCGCCACCGCCAACCTCCACTGACTAGACAACTACAAACATGGGCTAATTTTACTCCACCCAACTTGAACAAATTCTCACCAACTTTAAGAGCAAGCTGATGTTGAGATGGGGTAACTCGACCTTTCAGACGGAATCATCTCTCCAAATTCTTCGCAGAAGCAGGCACAATCAAGGCTGATATGGAAGAAATCACAAGCCTCTTCATTTTCAACAGCTCAATGAAGACACAAATCCACACAAAGTTCGAAATTCTTCGAGGGCTGAGGTATGAGATCAACTCCGATATGGTCATGCTCCTCAGAAAAGCCAAGATCATCAAATTGCGGTTGGAATCGTGTCGCTATCTGCGATTGTGGCGGGTTTGGTTTTGGGGACAGAAAAGAGAAAGAGATGGATGAGAGGTTGAGAGAGTCTTGAGACAGAGAGAAGAAAAGATGAAGATGTGAGAGGGTAACTTTGTCATTTCAATCGCAATCTAGTTGCACTGTTCAAGGAAGGTTAGGTATCAGAGGTAGGAGGCGAGTTGTATTTCCTAAAGAATAACAGTGAAATAGAAAGGGGCCTAAGAGCTTGATAGATTAGGCATCATGAATACCAAACAATAGTTTTAGATCAGATATGTATCATATCTAGGCCTAAGGGCTACCAAACATGCTTTTGATAGATTAGACATCTTGAATACCAAACAATAGTTTTAGACCAGATATGTATCATATCTAGGCCTAAGGGCTACCAAACATGCTTTTATTAGGGAATGATGGATATAATAGTATAGTATACTCTTGGGACCCACCCACCTTATCATCCATTGCCGCTAAATTGGTCTTGCAAGGAAAAATCTTCTCGGTTCTCACGCCATAATGTCATAGTTTCTTCATCTCATCTCAGCATAAATTCTCATTTTTGTTGAATCTAACTACAAAACTATAACTTCATCGCAGCGTTGACTCAGTTCTTACATACACAATCTTTACATAAGCCGAAATTAATGGAGAAAATAGGGAAAAGATTTGAAGGTAAAGTGGCCATAGTCACGGCTTCCACTCAGGGCATCGGCTTCGGCATAGCTGAGCGCCTCGGCTTAGAAGGCGCCGCCGTCGTCATCTCCTCTCGCCGCCAAGTACGCTTTCCACTCTGTTTTCTATTGCGATCAAGAATTCAAGATCCATTTTTTTTTTCTCGAAATTTGACCTTTCTGTCTAATTTCCAGATGCTAGTTTTATGGGTTTTTGGATTCTGCTTCAATTAAGTTTTGGTTTTAATCATTTTTATAATTCAATTGTTTTAGTGATGCAATTTTGTGATCGGGTTTGCAGAAAAATGTCGATGAGGCAGTGAAAAAGCTTAAAGATAGAAGAATTGAAGTGACAGGTTTGGTGTGCCACGTTTCAAATGCACAGCATAGAAAAGATCTGATAAAGAACACAATCGAGGTAATGTTATGATTCAATCCTATTATGTAATGTAAATGTTACCGTTTATGATTTAATCCTATTATGTAAATTATATAGTATTTATCAAGAAAATAACAGTGAAGACTTTGTTTTGATATGTATGTTAATAAGAACTGTTTTGGGAGACGAGGTCGTGTTTGGTTCAACTTCGGATAAACGACACCAGATAGTAAACAATACTAGGAAAATCGAGTGTCATAGGCTCTATCTATAATGTGTTAGTGGGATTCGAACTCGCAGACTTTTGGTCTCAAGAATACCTACACTGCTAGTAGGCCATCCGCAAGGGGACGATAACTCTGAATCTTATTTGATAGGAAAGTAGTTTTTGTTTGTGATCGATTTGACTCTTTTTTGGTTTGGTATGAGATGTCGAAACAGATGAGGTTTTTTATGTTTGTATATTGGATTATGGTTGGTCTTCTTCATATACTCCCTGCTACAATCCCTTCCAAAGTACCCCATATAGTAAGATAGCAAATTTATCTACACAAAATGCTGATTTTCGTCATAAGCTGAAATAAAATATTCCTACTTCTTATTCCATGCAATTAAAATGCAAAAGCTTGTGATCCATGATTGTAAATAGTTTGCATGATGGCCTCTACAAAGTTGGTCTTAAGTGTTTTGTGTTTCTATCTCTCTTCTTTGGTTCACATTTTAGATTGAAATATGAGCTGAATTGTTAGAGATCAATTACAAGAATTGAGCATTCCGGGTATGGAGTGTTCCGTTTTTCTTTAGAATTGGCTTTAAACGTTGGGCAGGAGAAGTTTTGAACTGCCTTTAAGATCTCCATTCTTGTTCGTTTCTTCTACTTAAATAATCTCACATTTTGAGATCTTGAATTGCATTTTCAAAATTAGTTCCACTTTAGGTGTTTGGAATTTGCATTTCTCAAATTTTATATCAGTGATTTCTGTCTATTAATTGGACAACAAATTCTTCTTCACTTCCAGAAATATGGAAAATTAGATGTAGTCGTGTGCAATGCTGCTGCAAACCCTTCTGTAGACAGCATCCTGGAAACTAAAGAATCAGTCCTTGACAAGTTGTGGGAGATCAATGTTAAAACCTCAGTTCTTCTGCTACAAGTATGTAGATTCAATATGGACTATCAAGTCCCATGTAATAACATTTTCTGATAGTCAGCATCTTTATTTTGTCAATCACATGTATTTCACTGTCACAGGAAGTAGCTCCTCACTTGCAGAAAGGCTCTTCAGTTGTTTTTGTATCTTCTATAGCCGGATTCCAACCACCTAAAGGTTTGGCGATGTACGGTGTTACCAAAACTGCCCTACTCGGACTCACAAAGGTAGTCACTCATATTATTGCATTGAAATGTTTTTGACTACGTTTCTTTATAAAATTCTTGTATTTATTTCCCCCCTTGTTTAGGCACTTGCTGCTGAGATGGCCCCAGATACTCGTGTAAACTGCGTTGCTCCGGGTTTTGTTCCAACCAACTTTGCATCTTTTCTTACAACAAATGAGCAGATGGTAATCCTTTAATACTATTGAAGATACTATAAATCTCTATATCCATCTTATTGGAAGATGCTTTTGATACTTGTCTAATCTGCTTGCTCTCGAATTTATGGGATTACATGTTATTGTGGTTATGTTTACACTTTACAGAAGAAAAGCCTCGAGGAGAAGACGCTGCTGAATAGACTTGGAACTACACAAGATATGGCTGCTGCTGCGGCGTATTTGGCTTCGGATGATGCTTCTTATGTAACTGGAGAAACATTGGTAGTGGCAGGGGGAATGCAATCCAGACTATAATCTTTCATTTTCTCCGTTTTCTATATATTTCTTGCGATTAGTTATTGCAGAAAAGGTGCCGTGCAGCCTAACAGATCTCAGTACTTTCGTTAGGCACTCCAAAATATATGAAGAAACTCCATTACAATTTACTTTCCATAGATTCTTAATGGCAATAATATTTTGTTTGCATTCATACTTGGTAATTGTGATACGATGACGAAACAACACGGACGAATTGTCAGCCCCAGATGCGGCAGGCGTTTCGATTTTCGATATATTTACCAAGTTATTCCAATTGATTGGCATTTACCCTAAATCCTTGCCCTTGAGTAATGAATACTTTTGAGTCGAGGTCCATCACGAACTAGTTATCTTTTAGAAAATCTAATGATACATGATTTTTTTTTAAGGTAGAAATTAAATATACAAAATCTATATAAATAGAAAAGGGTAGCATAGAACTTTTTATCACACTCGACCTTAAGTCTGACAGCTGTGAGCACTCAGTTTTAGAATAGTCCTATCGAGTTGTCGAGTTATTTGGTCGTCTGATCCATCAAGATCATCGACCTCCTATTAGATGCAAAAATAAATGTCATTCCAACTCCAACTTGCATAATACCTATTCCATCCTATTCATTTTAAATATTGTTTTGGACTTTTCAATTCTTTTCATTTTAAGTGTCGTTTTGACCTTTCAATCCAAGATTGCCCTTATCTATTCCCATTTCATTAATTAGTCCAAGGCATTAATTAATTTCTTTTAGGGAGTAACATGTAGTTAATTGAGGTTAATTTGGGTAATATGTGTGTCAAAGCTTAGGGTGACGAACAATTTGAATAAAAAGGAGTAATAAATAATTCTGTGAGAGATCAGACTCAAAACATATTTAATATTTTTGCCAAATGAATATCTTTTTTCTTTTTAATTTTCACGTCAGAAAAAATTTGTGTTGGAGTAAAACGACAGAGGTAAGCATGATGAAAAACTTCTGGATAGAAAATCAAAACACATTCAACAAATATTTGAAACAAAACATTATTAATCAAATTTAACAATCAAGTAATCGACGTCAACCCACATAGTTTTCGGGCCAACCTTAACGGGCTAAATTTTTTTCAAATTAGAAATTTTCAATCATAATCCTCATTCTATTCAGTTCAACTCGTCGATTTCAAATTAGATTGACTGACATCCCTAATTGCAAACAACGTATCAAAGCCATACTGGATCGGGCATATTAAGGGAAGTGAACTAAACCTGCCCAAACTGGAGGGCCCGGCGGGCCTAACCGGAACCGGCCCGCCGGTCAACGGTTTTTTAACCGGCCCGGCAGTCAACGGGTCGGAACCGTAACCGGAACCGTGAGCTCAAGGGCCGGTTCCGGGCCTGCCTTCGTTCAAACCGTGACCGCCGGTTAACCGCCGGTTAAAACCGGCGGTTAACCGGAATTATTAAAAAAAAAAAAAAAAAAATGTGACGTGGCGCCGGTTCGAACGGTCAAAACCGGCGGTTAACCGTTGGAACCGGCGGTTAACCGGCGGAACCGGAACCGCCGGTTCCAACGGGAAGAAGACGGAGCACAGCAAGCACAAGCTCGCATCAATGGCCGGCAGGGGCGGCTCAACGGCTAGAAAAATAGCCGTTGCTGCTGCCCTCTCCCCCCTCCCTTCCCCCCCATTTTACCCTATAAATACCACACTATAATCTCTCAAATAATCACACCAATTCTCATATCTCTCTATTTAATTTCAAGCATTCAATCTATTATTTGTTGCTCAAATTCTTCATTTTTGTGTTAATTTTGTGCTCAAGTTCTCAACTTCTCTCACCACACACTTCACCAATCCATCCATAACAATATTCCATAATGTCGACCTCCTCTCGTGTCGATAAGGGCAAAGGCGTTGCCGAAAATCAAGATGATGCTCCTCGTCGATCCAAAAGAGGAGGAAGATCGGCTCGGCAAGCTCGAGCAATGGCCGCCGAAGAAATATCAAGGGCGTATGCGGAACAACTTCAACAACAAGAGGATCGAGAGTTTGCCGAGCAAGTTCATCGTCAAGAGGAGGAGATGCTTCGGCAATCTCAAGAACAATCCAACGAAGAAGAAGAAGAAGAAGTCGAAGCGCCGCCAAACAAAACCGACGGCTCGACCTCTTGTGTCGGATATCTTTACTAAGCAAAAATGCCTAGAGCCCCGGCACCTAGCGACAAGCCCGGAGATCCTCCAAAATACAACGCCTATTGCAACTATTGCAATAACGTCTACAAATGGACGCATGGAGGAGGCTATGGCACACTAAGGCGACACATGGAGACGTGTCATCCGGGAGAATACGGGATTGCATCAACACAAACTCAAATTCGTGGCACCGCTTTCTCGGCGACGGGTACGTCTTCTCACCCTTTATTTAAATATGATCATCCACATGCCGAAGATGTTATGGCTAGATATTGTGCTATGGAAAAACAACCTTTTACATTTGCCGATAAAATAACCTATCAAGAAAGTATAAAAGATGCATATTGTCCCGCCGCTAAAAAAATTAGTAGAAGTAATATGCTTAGACGAATTAGAAGACAAGCTTTTGATAAAAAAATGGAATTAATGAAATATTTGATAAACTTAGACCATAAAGTTTCTATTTGTGCCGATATTTGGACGGATTGTTTTCATCAAAATAATTACATGGGAATAACATGTCATTGGGTTGATGATAAATGGATACTACAAAAACGTTTAATTGCATTTAGGGAGTTCGATGATCCACACACGGCCACTAATATTGCTTTAATAATTATAACCGTTTTAAATGAATACCAATTGATTAATAAAGTATTTTCGGTTGGTTTTGATAATGCATCCGCCAACACCGCTAGTATTCCCGAACTCATTGAAGCATGTAATCCATCTTTCCAAGGAAAATATTTTCATAGTAGATGCATTTGTCATATTTTGAATTTATGTGTTCAAGATGGACTTGAAATTTTTAATGAATCGGTTATGTCAATTAGAAAAGCCGTTGCCCTTTTGCATACAAATATAACTTTAGGTAAAAAATGGCAAAAATATTGTCGTCATAAGAATATTCAACATAGGAGTTTTGTTAGAGATGTATCACATCGTTGGAATTCCACTTATGAAATGCTTAATTCTACTTTAGAGTATAAAGATTATTTATGCGAATTTTTTAGAAAAGAATTTGCGACGGTTCAATTGACTTTATTACCTTCTTATTGGGACCAATGCATGGATTTATATCAATTGTTAAAGGTTTTTAATAATGCCACCGTTCAATTATCGGGTGTTTATTATTGTACTTCCGTTCGTGTGTTGGAACATTGCATGTATATTGCACTTAGCTTTAAAAATTGTTTTAGTAAACCCAATTTGCAAGGTGTGATTTATTTTATGGTTCAAAAATGGCTAAAATATTTTAGAAATATTCCGGATGTTTTTCTAGTAGCTAAGTGCTTAGATCCTAAATGGAAATATGATGGTGTTTGTCAAATGTTAGATATTTATTATAATGCTTTTAAGCAAATGGACTTTTTAAATGTACGAATTGATGGAGAAATAATTTTCTTTGATATTCCTAATGTTACTCAAATAAAAGATGATTTAGAAAGAACTTTAAGATCTCTTTTTGCCGAATATAGGATGACTCATGGTATTGATCTTGACATGAATGCACCTATTTCTTCTACTTCTACCTCTTCATTTATACCACTTGATTTAAACTCCTTAGATCCCTTAGTTCAACAATTAAGTAGCATGTACCAAGATAGATCTTATGAACTCCCTAGGGGCCAAGGTAATAGTGAATTAGATATGTATTTGGGTTGTCGTTTTGTTTTTGGTGTTGAAGATAGTGCTCCACAAATCGACGTGATGAAGTGGTGGTCAAAGAGAACGGAGTATCCCGTACTCTCTATCATGGCGAAAGAGATGTTTGCCGTCCCCGCATCCACCGTCTCGGTCGAACAAGCTTTTAGCATTGGCGGACTCATGTTGGACCAAAGAAGATCAACGATGAAACCAAGAAACATTGAAGCCACAATGTTGCTTGATGATTGGTCGAGGGCCGACCTTAGAGCTCAAGAGCTCGATTGGGATGATCGCGACGAGAGCCCAAACGAAGAGTTCACCGAGAGTGATCGATCGGTGGACGAGAACTACTAGGGAGTAGGGAGTAATGTAATGTAATCGAACTACGTGGACTTTGATTCCTCTATGAGGATACGTAGGCAACTCAATTTTAATATTAAAATTGAGCTCAAGTCCTTTTTTCCTTTTTTTTTTTTCATTTCAACTTTTCAAGTGTTGTAATTTCAACAATATTAATGAGAAATGATTTAATATTTTTATTCAATGACTACTAAGTAAAATTTAAATTTTTTTGCTTATATTGTCTTAAGATATATATATACAACAATTAATTACAAAAAAAAATTACAAAAGTTGAAAAAAGTGCTCCAAAAATACAAAAACAATCTGTAATTAACCGCCGGTTTTCGGCCCTGAACCGGCGGTTCGGCAGAAACCGGCGGTTTTTAATTATTATTATTATTATTATTATTTTTCCAAAACCCTAAATTCTATCTATAAATACCCCCCCAAGCCCAACCCTTTTCTCACTCACTTCTCACTCCCTCAGCCGTCTTCACCTTAATGATCTATCATTCAATCTTCCTCATCTCTTCACCTTATCTATCTTCTTCATTTTTTCTTCTTTTTTAATTTTCTCTCAAGACTCAAGTTTCAACTTCAATTCTACAAAATACAAACAACAATGCCTCCTAGATCTAGTATTAAGGTTGATATTTTCAACAAGCACTACACCCGTAGTGCTCCATTGCCCGACTATTCTAATCCAACCTATGAAGTTCATTGCAATTATTGCAACAAAGTTTTCAAGTGGACTCAAAATGATGGCTATGCTTTCCTTGTTCGTCACATTCAAAAAGCACATCCGACCGAAGCTATGGGAAATTGAGTATGTAATGTTACTAATGCAATCTCTATTTTGTAGTTGAAAATTGAAATATGTATTTTGTAATGTTTAATTTAATTTTCAAGTACTTGTAATTTCTATTTAGTCATGTTTATTTTAATTTTCAAGTATTAATGAAAAACTAGTTCATTTTCATTTATGTTTCATTTTCTTAATTTTCAATGTTTTATATATATATATATATATATATATATATATAACAAAAAAAAAATTAAAAACCGGGCCGGTTTTTAACCGGAACCGGCGGGTTTTAACCGGGCCCGGAACCGCCGGTTAAAAAGCCCGGCCCGTAACCGTGTACAGTGTACACGGGCCGGTTACGGTTCACTCTCCGGTGAAACCGTAACCGGCGGGCTCGGGCCCGGAACCGCCGGTTCAGGGCCCGTGGGCAGGTTTAAAGTGAACTCAAAGTCTCAAACTCAAAATTCACACCATAACTATTTTTTTTTTGTAAAAAAAGGTAAAAATAATATAATTAGTACTGTGTTATACAAAAATGATACGGATCCAACAATTTTTTTTTACCGTTGACCTAAATAGTGTTATGCTATTAGTTTTCGTCATTAGAAATAAAATATAAACTATACATGCTAAAAAAATTCCGGGCGATGCACATACCCGTAGCTAGTAATTAGTAAATAACAAATAAACGAATTAAATTAAACCTATGTACACTGAGAGCGAAAATGAAGGCGCAATTAAGCGAAATAAAATTAGTGCAAACTCCTGCCTATTTTGTCAAAGGAACCTACCATTTCTTCTTTTCATAACTCTAAGAAGCCTATTTCTTTCTACTTAGCCGCTGATGGCTTTTAGAAGATAATGTTCCTCATTTAGGAATTGATGATGCAAACAACATCTATACAGGAATTACCTCTTCATTTTCTTCGTTTAACAAAATAAGGCCGTCGATATAAGTCGGGAAGAGGCAGCAGCGCCACCGGAAGCCTGTCGAAATAGGCTCAGTTGGTGGAACGATCATGAACATGTTATTGTGGCGTCGAACCACTCCCAAGACACTCACGGTATATCCCTCTTTGATATAACTGCACCAACAGAATCAAAGAGAGAGAAAGGCTTAAGAAAGCAACCATTATGGCTTCCTACATTCATAGCAACCATAGACTACATATGCTCCCAATTTTCAAGATTTTAGTCAATGCTAAAGAGAATTGAAATTCCACATTTTTTGTTATAAATACATATGTCATGGTTTTTATTGTTCAGAATACTGCAAATGATTGTACATCGAATGATATGCGTGGAGTTGGGGATATAGAAGTATCTTACCCTTCTTTGAGGCGCATTAAACGGTTATCACTTGACAATCCTCGGCTAGAAAGCCACTGTAGAAAGTTTGGGGATAGACCCTCTTTGTGCTCCTTGGCATTGACAACTACAGTTAGATTGACAAATGGAGAAACTTTAGCACCATAACCTGTTTTCACAAGAGCTCTTTCGCCAGACTTATTGTCCGAGATATAGAAATCCGCCACGTATGTCTGTTAACATAAGAAGACAAGACAGCTGATTACCACAACGGAGCAGTGATACCTTTTAGTTGCTCAAAACTTAAAATTAACCTCAAAATATCATCACTTGAAGCCAGTAAAATGTTAATCTTCTTAGTGATAATAAAGAGCAATATTAGATTCGAGCATCTGGTAGCATAAACGTGAGGCATTATCCAATTAAGAAGCAGATCGAGATCCAATAGACTGGTTTGCATATGGACATTCTTTTAGTAGGCCTCCTAGATTATGATGGTCTTGTGATTTAAAGTCGCATGGAGCTGTATTGTATATTATTCAGCATAATTCTCATCAGGTTTTATGAGAACTGACCTCTAAATTCCTGCATCCCCAAGAGAAGAGACGGTGCTTAGCATTTGCCTTTTCTCCACCACAACCTCTGTATTCGTGTAACTCAGAGGAAACATACACACATCTTGGCACCCTTTGATACGAAGTTTCAAGAGGTAAACTGCCACAGGTAACAACCTATGCAAAACAATGCAACGAGCAACATGAGAATGACTAATTTAAAAGATGACATCAGGTATACCGGTGGTCCTTACCAGTAATAAGGAGAAGTTTCAAGTTAGAAACCTTCACATTGTTTATTCATACCAATAAATAGTTTAACTACACAGGGCCTTTCTTCAATCCTATTAACTCTACATTCCCTTGTTAATTAATGTGATGAAGCCAAATTTTTTTTGAAAAACTTTGCAAGTCAAAACATATGATGGACATATAAAAATAGCTCAAAACAAAAAACTTCGTTAAAGAAGGATGGATAATGGAAGAAAGTGAGAGAGAACTAAAATGTAGCAAAGTGAAATGCATTCGTAACAAATGCAACCTTAACGGAGCAGAATAATACTGAATGTGTTATAAACATAACATTGCAAGCAACTTTTTTGAACATGATAATAAATTAGTTTAGAAAGAATAAATATTTTCATTTTGTAACTTCTCATTTAATCTGAAAACATTGTATACAGTACAACTTCAATATCAATCCCCAATTTCCATCCATCCCTATTCTGATCAAGTACATTATTGATTCCCATAGACTTAACTATGTTTTTGTTAGGTGGCCCTTGAAAAAAAAAAATGTTTATATTCCCCACCAAAATCATAGCACCAAGTAAAAACATGAAACATGATTTTTTGCTCCACATTTGCAGCGTAAAGAATACCAATCTTAAATAAAGAAGACAGAACAGAACTTTAATAAAGCTAAAGCCACCAAGCTCATGATGAATTCATAATCTTAATTATAAACAATAAAAAAATATGCACATGTTAATAAGTTGGTTTTGTTTAACAAAAATTCCAAAAAGCACAAGATTCCAGGTATGTGAAATTACCCCAGTGACCTTGACGTACTGGCCATCAACAGCATTCCTCAGCTCTGTATCAGGAAAATTCCTCAAGAACCCTAAAACCCCCTTCTTTCTGTACGTGAAATTCCACACCACAACCCCCACGGCGGGGACCAAAGCTGCAACCGCCACCGCCAGAATCACCGCTTTCTTCACGGAAGCGAGGAGGAACCCCGCCGCCACCAGCCCAATCACCACCAGGACCAAAGACACCCACATTGCCACCCGCGAAACCCTAAAACCTAATTTCACTTCTCCTCCCAAGCTCGTGACAGCAGGGCCGTAATTAGCCTTTTTAAAAGAGCTCGGCGTGGGCGGCGCCGCCGCATTGAGCTGACCGGACCGCCGGTTGGAGCCGGGTGTGCTCTGTTGATCGGACGTGATGAGACCGGTCGGCTGAATTGGCGTGACCGGCCCCGAGAAGGAGGAGGACGACGACAGCTTGCTCATGGTCCCTGAACTCGTGAATTTCGTGCCGGGAATCGGGCCGGATCTCGCGGCGGCGCCCGGCGGTCGAGGGGGGATTTTGGGCGGGTTTTCGCCACCGGAAATGTCGACTCCGTACATTCTCCCAAGCTCCCCGGATGTCTTGACGTCGCCGCCGGTGTAGATGACGGTGCGCGACGCCATCCTAGGTGGCCGTTCTTTGGGCTGGGGTTCGGGTCGACCCGACACCATGAGCCCGCTGCTTAGCTGGTGAGACCCGGTTCGGGTACTCATTTTCTTTTTTCTTTTTAATTTTTATGTTGTTTTGTTGAGATGAATGAATTGATATTTTGTTTGCAGTGAGAGAGGAGATTTTTTTTAGTGGGGAGTGACAGAGTGCAGGTGGGAAGAAAACTTATTCATTTTCTGTATTTTGAAACCATTTATTATTTTCCTTAAAATTTATATATTATTATTATTATTATTATTGGTGTTGTAATTTCCAACAATATAACAATGCTTAAAAAACTATTATTGAAATATAAATAATGATAGTTTTAATAAGATTGCTATCCTTAAAGAGTATTGGGTTAATTGCAAATTAAATCATAACATATATACCCTCATTTGCAATTGCAACACTACTTTTTAAAGTGTGATAAATTAAATCACAACATATTCAATTTTTACAATCAGGACCACGCCTAATTTTTCCGGTGGTCGGAATTGTGACATGGAACTTTTTTAATCCACGTGGATTTTTTCTTTCTGTGCCTGGAAATTCTGTGTTACATCATTTAAGAGTTAATTGCAAATAAAATTAATTTGCAATTTACCCAACATTATTTTGACAATTTTAAACACAATTCATTTAAAAACAATTAATATGATAGAAAAATCCAACATTCACTCCGTAAAACACGTAGTATAGTAGTCGATCAATGACGGAACTGAATCCGTCGATGATCTGTGGCAGATTCACGACGAGCTATGGCGGATTTTACATGCCACATACAACTATAGTTATGGAGATAGAACGACGACGGACGTGGCAAGAACATATGGAGCCAAATTTTACAATAGTTCTAGCGACAACTTTTATAAATCGCAGTAAATATTATCATCAAATCTCGGTTGTTAGATCTAAAAAAGAAATCAACTATGATTGATTTCCAATTATTTCATAGAAAAAAAATTAATTTGATTTGTCCCCAATATATTATCTAGAATTTCGGTGTGTATATTTACTGAGTCGAGCTGAAGTGCCACATTCAAGCTTGATTTGTTTATTATCAAATCAAGCTTCGAACTTTATTTACCAAATATTTTGAGACTCACGAGATTAATCGAGTCCAAATAAACTTTCTAAATTAATATTTACGTTTAAAATATTAATTATTTTCTCTTAGAAATAAATCATTTTATTCACAATAATATAATATAGTACTAAAATTGATAATTTTCTTATAACAAATAAAGTTAGTTAATACAATTATTACTAGTCATAGTTAATATACAGTATAGAAATAAAAGTTGTATCTAGTTATAATTTTATACTTCAAATCAAATTACTTAATCTGCTTGCTCACGAGCAAATGAGCCAAATAATATCAAGCTCAAGCTCGATTCGTTTACTAACCGATGTAGACAAAGTGATAAAATATTTAATTAAACCAAAACAAATATATGACCAAATAAATAAACAAAGCTAGGTAGGGTTTGGGTGGAGATTCTATTACCAATGGGAAAACTCACTTCCAACCGGCTCCCTCTTTCAAAATCTGCACCTATAGGTATATTTCATCCATTTTCTAAATCTATAATACTTGTCTAAGTAATCTTTTGTGTTGTGATCACATTTTTTAACTTGCGTGTTCTCAATAACTCGTCCACATGACCAACTTCTTGTTGTACCTAAAAAATTTTAACTTGTCGAGTAGACTTAAAGCTTCTTTACATGAAATTATAACATTTATGTACTTTTTATACACTATGAAATTAGAAAGAAAAAAAAAATTCATCTTACACCTCTATTTAAGAATTCACTAATACTTTTTGGACATATATGTCCGGACATAAAATGAATATATTAATAATCTTAACTTATAATTTATCAAATAAAATAATGGTGTTGGTTAGTACTCTAATGTATTTACTTAATTAATCTAAACCGCCATTTTTAAAAAGAGAAATATGAATACAAAAAATACGAAATTAAACTAATAAAGTTATTTTGTGATTTTCACTAATCTTTCGGAAATACTATTACTTAATGGATATTTATATATTCACTTGAATTAGATTACTCAAAAAATAATAAATTGAATGAATGTGGAGAAATTATAAAATTAAATAAATAAGTTAAACGGATCGAACCGATTCATTTACCTAAACTAGCTAGATTATGTCTGGACATTTATGTCCGAATAACATCACTCTTAAGAATTACCTCCATTTAGGAATAACTTTTTGTAGTCTCAAATATGACTTGGTTTTACTGTATATAGATTGTGAACCGTCCACATCACTAATAAGCTTCACTAATAGAGTTCTAGCGAATTTTTATCAATTCAAACTCCAAACAATTCACTAGTAGCTTGATTCATATGCAGTGCTACCTAAAATAGGATTCAAGACATCCTTGATTGGTTGTGCATGAGATGAAGCGTGTGTGTTTGTGTGTGTGTGAAAGATAGAAATGTGACCCACAATTCTGCTAAAGTCATCGTATACCTTTATTCGTGAGACAAGCAAGCCACGTATGGTTGTCGCCGTTTTCTAATTCTGAGATTGTGTAGAAGAGTTTACCATAAAACCATCACTAGATTTAATCTTAATGAATAATTGAAATAAGTAGTACTTTGATTTCTATAGGCTAATCTACCAAGTCTAGCTAATGTGGTCTGGAGCATAAAGTACTGCTACACTTTTGAAGCTCTCTCTCTCTCTCTCTAGCTACTAAAATAGACACAGCATTCAATGACGCATACGAAAATTGTAGGGTGGTCGATTCCATTCCAACGAAAAGCCCCCCAACTCTCTCTCTCTCTCTCTCTCCACACTATACTTTAGAAACGAGAATTCACGGGACATCCCTGAAATCTCCACTTGGAATTCATCTTCTTCTGCCAAACAACCTACTTTACATCCTTACCTTACGATATGCCAATCCAACTCACAAATCTCCCTTCCTTTCTGCAAAATCTGCATTTTTCATCTGATTTTCTCATCCCTCCAACAAGAATCCGAATTTTCATGCAGATTTCTACATACATATGAACCTTTTCTGATGTTTCTCTGAGTTTTTCCAACACTTTTTTTATGGAGTTCTTTTCTTTCTTTTTTTAAATTTTTTTGTTTAGTTTTGTGTCTGAAATTCTCATGAATTTCACAAACAATCTTTTCTGAACCACTCTCTCTCTCTATATATATATATATATATCCGATTGATAAATGAAACACTACAAAAAAATTCCTGTATCATTATCCTGTCGAACCCATGTTTCTGAATCAGTTCATGCACTTCTTGAAATCAATGCACACATTCAGAAGGAAAACGTCTCCTCGTGATCGTGCAGATCATAATTAGCCTCAACAATTAAAAGATTAATCATCGATCAAGAGTCGTAAATTAAGAAATGGCTGCTGCTTGTTTCAATCCGTTTCGGCTGCGGAAAAGCAGGAGCAAATCATTCCTATCAATACCTTCAACTTCAAGAAACCAGCTAAGAATCGAATCCGACAGCATGGAGAGGAAAAGATTCGACAGCTTGGAATCATGGTCCATGATTCTCGACTCGGAGAATATCGAAACATGGGAGGAATCGAACGAGGATCGCGAGGAGTGGACAGCAGATCTCTCACAGCTCTTCATAGGCAACAAGTTTGCTTCTGGAGCACACAGCAGAATCTACAGAGGAATCTACAAGCAGAGAGCAGTCGCAGTTAAAATGGTGAGGATTCCTATTCACAAGGAGGAGACTAGAGCTTTGCTCGAGCAGCAATTCAAGAGCGAGGTCGCCCTTCTTTCGCGTCTCTATCATCCCAACATCGTGCAGGTTCCTGCATTTTTACCCTCTTCCTTTCCTGCAATCTCTCTCTCTCTCTTTTTTTTTTTAATGACGAGGGTAACCTGCAGCCTCTTTCCGTTTCCGGCAATCTCATGTTTTCATAATCTATGGACATTTGTGTTGTGCTGCTTGAAATTTCTTATATAACTTTGATCTAAGTTTGGCCTTGAATCTTGAGAGTGGATCACTGTGGAATATAGATTAGTAGATTAGATCTCAACTAGGCAAGTAGAGAAAGTGAAGCACGCTTCATATTTTTTAAGATTTGTGTTGTGGGATTTATTTATTTTGCATAAATGTGATCTGAATTTGGCCTTAAATTTTGAGAGCTAACTCATTGTGTAACCTTGTATGTTATGTTTACTATCTATAATGTAGCTTTGGAAACTATACAAATTATATTATGGTTAATTATACTTTATGATCTGAAGTTTGACCCAAGTTCCAAAAAACTAGGATCGTTCACTGAATCTCCAAAAATGGCAGGAGAACAAATCTTGGCGTGCTGGAATGCCAAATTTCGGTCGTTTTTTATCCTTGTATCGTTTTGTTCGTCCCGTCAAGGTCTTCAATTCGGTGTCAAAATTTTGCTCTCATACCAGTTTTGGAGATTCGGTGAAAGGCCTTTGTTTTTGAAACGTGAGCTAAAGATGATGAGGTCATAAAGTATCATAAGTAGTTTATATAATACTAGTATGCAAATTTACTTGTTTGATTGTTGGCAAGCTAAGGCTATAGGCACATATAAAGATGAATCTAGCTAGGAGACAAAGATGGGTGCAGCTCGTGAATAATTTTATTTTTAATTTCAATACATGATCATCAAGAACTTTGTTGCTACATAGTACATATTAAAGGAAACAACTTTTACTTCATATATTATTATTATTATATGAATTTGTTGGTTAATGTTTTGAGTTTGTTTTGTGCGTGCAGTTTATTGCTGCGTCTAAAAAGCCGCCGGTATACTGTATCATTACAGAGTACATGTCACAAGGAACTCTGAGGATGTATCTGAACAAGAAAGAGCCTTACTCCCTTTCTGTTGAGACTATTCTGAGATTAGCTCTCGATATCTCCCGAGGGATGGAGTATCTTCATTCGCAGGGCGTCATACATCGCGATCTCAAGTCGAACAACTTGCTTCTAAATGATGAGATGCGCGTCAAGGTTGCTGATTTTGGCACGTCGTGTTTGGAAACACAGTGCAGGGAAGCCAAGGGAAACATGGGGACTTACCGTTGGATGGCCCCCGAGATGATCAAGGAGAAACCTTACACGCGCAAGGTTGATGTATATAGCTTCGGGATTGTGCTGTGGGAACTCACAACTGCCTTGCTTCCATTCCAAGGAATGACTCCAGTGCAGGCCGCTTTTGCTGTGGCTGAAAAGGTTACTTTCATATTTCATTTGAATTTTAGTCACATTTATTATTTCGTGCTATTATATAAGTTCCATCCTTTTATGAATCAGAATGAGAGGCCGCCTTTGCCAGCAAGCTGCCAACCGGCAATAGCACACCTAATAAAGCGGTGCTGGGCGGCCAACCCCTCCAAGAGGCCGGATTTTAGTGAGATTGTGTCTGCATTAGAAAAGTACGACGAATGTGTGAAAGAGGGGCTTCCTCTGACTCTTCACTCGGGGCTAGTTAGCAAAAACGCGATAATCGAACGCTTGAAAGGATGCGTATCCATGAGTTCATTCGTACCTGTACATGCCTAACTCCATTCTAATTCTAGTTCTAGTTCTAGCTCTTGTTCTTGTTCTTGTTCTTGTTCTTGTTCTTGTTCTTGTTCTTCTACACATATGGTATTGCTAGCTAGCTGTTGTATTCTGCTCTTAATTATCAAAGCTGATAGATTTGTTATTTCTCATATGTATATAGTAGTTTACCTCATCAAATTAAATCAGCTCAGCTCAGCCTCACCTCAATGTTTAACTTGTGAGAATTGATTGGCATGAATAATATTTTCATGTTACATTACTAATTAATTGCCGATGCTAGCTGTAGTTTATGCATTACTTTACTTGTCCTGCTAGATTTGAATCCATTTTTATTTATTTTTGTTTTATGCTTTTCTTTAATTTGCTATATAGATTGAGAATGAACAATCTCTGTCACGTCATCCACAACCTCTAGATGCCCAAATTAGTGAAATATGCTGCAACCAAAGGGCAAAGGTAGACTATAACAGTCAACAGAGAGCAAGAGTAAAGACGCTACTAAATATTACTAACATCTTCTAAAATTCACATAATTTTTTTTTTTGAAATATAACAAATAATCATTTTTACAGAAATTTCGGCAGTATTTCACTTTTTATGAGTGATGATTGTATTTTATTATTAGATTATAATGTTTTCTTTTTCTCTCGATTAATTAAGTTCGTTCTTGTTTGTTGTATCTGATTTTCAGTTTGGATTGAAAAAATTTTGGAAAAAAAAAAAACATTCGAATTCGGTCACATAAAAAAAATTAAATTTCGATTTCAATTTCGATTAATCGATTATCAATGTTCGGTGCCATTTTCGACCGAAACAATCTTGTGCTAATGCATTGGCATGTTCATAGCCCGGGCACCTGGCATCTTTTTTTTTTTAATTATAATACTATTAAAATTAAAGATTATGTCATGGTGGACTTGAACTTGAGATCTGTCACACTACCGTAAGGCCAACACACACACAACACAACACCGACATTTCATAGGTTAGTCATGTCATCTAATGAATATTGATTCGTCTTACTGATTTGACCTATTAAATAGTCTGGCATAAATTTTATGTGGAACCAAGGCAAAAATTCGAGTACAATCAATCTTAACGTAGGTTCCTTATAATTATGAAATAATTAATGGAAATTATGGTAATTATGGGTAGGAATAATTAAAGTTTATTAATTCCAATTAAGATTTATTAATCTTCAATTAAAATTTATAATTCTAATTAAAATTAAGTAAGCCCTAATAATGACTAAATTAGCTTCCATTAAAATTAATTAAGCTCCAATTAGAATTAATTAATTAAAAAATTTAAATAAAAAATTAAAAGAACATGGTGCACCACACTCACAAGTGTGCTTCTGACTGGAACTAATTGTCTACCAGAAAGGTTTAAAAACAAAAGGAAAAAGTAAGACTATACAAGAAAATTAACGCTTAATTATATATTAATTTGAACACAAAATTACGCTTAATTATTGAAATTGACTATTCTCCCAACTCACTAACTCAGTAGCCAACGGAGTGAGACAGAAATACTTCGCTCGCAGTCGCAGTCGCAGTCGCAGTCGCAGAGAAGGAAAGAGGAGAGAATCAATGGCGACTTCTAAATTGCACGCTCTATGGAATCACCCAGCTGGCCCTAAAACCAGTCAGTTCTATAATCAATCCTATTATCATTAAATTAACCCTCCTTTTTTCTGATTCAGTTTCCGTATTTTCCCTTTTCAAATGTTTACATGAGATGATGTTATTATCCCATCTTAAGATTGACCAGAAATTTCAAATCTTTGTCTTCTATTCGTGGCCCATCATAAGATTAGTGGAATTTTAAGCATATTAATGATTTCTTTTTTGTGTTAATTGCATAAGGTATGTCTGCACCGTGCATTTGTTGCTGTAATTGTGAATTTTGGTGTCGTATGGAATGTAAAAATTCATATTCTTATAGTTTCTATTATTAATAAAATTTGATTTTGTGAGTGTTAAGTTTAGAAGGTAAAATTAAAAGATTTTACACATTGATTGTTCAAGAACTGTTCAATGTGGAAGGAAAGGAATGATGAAGGGTGGGGTGAGTAATTCTAGAACTAGAATTATGGAAGTCGTTTTCACAAACTCAGATTACTTTCAAATTTGAATATGTAAAGTTTCTCTGTCTCATAGTCAAGTGATATAAGCAAAGTTCTTCTCTCTGTTCAAATGTGGTTTTCATCATCCTTTAGTGTGCTCGATGTATCTATCTGGGATATAGACCGAAAAACAATACACTACAGCCATCGAAATTTTGCTTATCCATTAATCTAGTAACTATGTTGTTTTCTCTCTTTTGCATTCACATTGAATTAATGACATTTGACAATCACAACGATATCTGCTAAACCTATGGCTTGGTGGGGTGGTTCCATCTATGGTTCACAAACCTCGTGCTACAGCTATTTTAAACACTTTCTGAAACTTTTAGTAGATCAATGGGGTGTCTCCCCCCGGTCTTACAGTCTCCACTACACAGTCATATTTTATGGTACCAATCAACTGAATTTTTTCGTCTGCAAGGTGTTGTCCATATTCAGAATACTGTCTACTTTATACGCCTCAAGTCTTATCTAGTATTGTTATTATTATTTCATACTTCACTAATTATAAATTATGCATTATTGTTTAGTACTTTTAGTAGGATTTTAGTGTTTTGGTATTTTCCTATCATAAGAATTCTAGTTGATATGTGAGTCCTTTTGGGACGATCTAGCTTTTCTATTCTTATGAATAATCTAGTATTTTTTATTCAATCAATGAAATACAATTAGGTTCTTCTTGAAAAGTCGAGAGAAAATGAGTAAGCACACGCTAGAAGTTGTGCATTGATACAATCCTAAATTAGGGTTGGATCACTACTAGATCTATGGTTCTAAGAGCTTCCTTATCATTGGCTTATGGTAGATTTTTTCAATATGGGTATGCCTAATAAATTGAAAAATAGTACAGTTGGGATACCTTTGCTTACGTCTTCTGTGCTCAAGGGTGAAGTCATAATTAACTAATAGGTTCAACAAAACTTGCTGCATGACTTACTACTGCTTAGTTTCTAGAATAGATAATAGACATGTTACTATACCAAGGACTTGTTTACTTTGAGATTTGTAAATTAGTAGGATTTGATTTTGGATATGACAATCCTATGTTTACTTTGATGCACTAATAAAGAGATGGATAAATCGCATTCCATCTCTTTAAATGGGATTACTATCACGGTATCACCCAATTAATTGCTTAAAATCCAAAATAGTTATTGGCTTTGGGTTATCCAACAAATTAAAATCAGTAAAAGTAAAACACTAGACATGGATGGACAATTCTTAGCAATCCACCCTTATTCAACAGAGTAAACGAAACCCAAGAGAATAGAGCAGACCATCATCCAGTGTTGATCTTGTTCATTGATCAACTGTTTTGATTGATTTGTACTTGTCGGTATCATGAACAATTGACCAATACTAAATTTCTTACAATGGACATGCTTTGGTGGCCTCATGTTTGCTTATGTTCCTTTCTCTATGCAGTTTTGTATTAAATGAATATGAATATTTTCTCTTGAATCAATTGTTTAATTGTTTTGGTGCTTTATATATAACAGTGCAAGTGAAATTACATTTGATTTCTGTTGCTTATATACGAGGTTCACTTAATAGCATATGAGCTATGCTTTATATTGGATCAGTTGTCTTATGCTTTTTATATCATATTATCATTATATATGTGAAATTATCATAACTTTTCGTTTTTTCTCTATGAGGTTTATTTTGAAAGTATATGATTTATGCTTATCTTAAAAAATATACTTAGTCAAAATGAAATATTTTGTGCTGTATATATAGTTCATTTCTGGGCACCAACCTTCAAATGGGGAATTAGCATTGCTAATCTAGCTGATTCAACTAAACCCCCTGAGAAAGTTTCATATCCCCAACAGATAGGTGAGTTTTATAAATAATCATTCTTGCTCTTGAATTCGTTAGCTTAGTTCTATCGTTTGTGGCTCGTGAAAATATGAGATAAAAAGAGCATCTATATTACTGTAATTTGGTCCTACTAATTTCAGTTTGTTGTTTTCCATTCTATATCAGCAGTAGAATGGAAGATCACTAATAGTCATTCATGGAACTGATTTTGTTTACTCTTGTGATCGTTTTCAGCTGTTACAGCCACTGGAATTATTTGGTCACGCTACAGTACTGTTATTACTCCCGTAAGTTAAATTTCTTGCAACACAGAGCTGCTTATTATATGCTTTCAAATATCTTTTGCTTTACCAGAGTGAACTCTGTTGATGAGTTGCTATGCATTATATCGTTAATTGCAAAATTTTAACTGCAATGATCTATCTGCATCTCCAAATTCCAACTCTTTGGATTGGTTTTTCCTTTGACGATATAATAGGACTGGAATATACGATTGCCAGGGCATAACATTTAACTTTTATCTTGTTTATAACTTTTGGCTGCCTATAAATCTATAACTTTTATTTCTATATTTTAATATCCCATTGAATTTCTTGTATTATACCTTATTGTTTTCAAAAAAATGAACCATGTAACAACTATCTGTGCTGTATTTGCATACATGATGATGGGCTGCAGAAGAACTGGAATCTCTTTAGTGTAAACATTGTAATGGCTACAACAGGCATTTACCAGCTTACCAGAAAAATTCAGTAAGTAATTTATGTGTTTGCTAATGTTATTTTTAGTAGAGCCAGATAATTCATTACCCTCTCCGCGCTTTACAGGCATGATTATTTCAGCGAGGAGCGAGCTGTTGTAGCGAAGGATTGATGACGGAAATCGAGTATATGAATCGATAGACTTGAGTAACCAACTTGTGTAATGCCCTTGGATGGGTTTATCTTTTGCTGTCTGTTTATTTGCTTGTGATGTTCATATTTGTCAGTCAGTCACCTCTGATCTAGGATCCTTGAATGCATTTGGGTTGATCGAGGGGAAATAATACCCAATAATTTGTCTTTATCAAATATCATTTTAGTTACTCTATCTTGAATTATAGTTAAAATAATACGACAACTTTTGCCAGATAGCGAGACATAAAAATGGTTAATCATAAAATAATAAAGGAAAAAAACAGCTTTCTGCAGCAAATTAATAGCTTCAAATCATTTATAGATTCGAGCTGGTAAGTGGTTCCCGTTACATAAACCCTACAGCAATCTCAACAACTGCTACGTGAAAATTCTAATTTCATCGTTCGAGGAAAAAAAAATATTTGATTTCACCTGCGAGGAGATGAAATCATACAAATGCAATCAATCACTTCAATAGGGAAGCAATCAAACCTAAAATTACAACCTACTTTTTTCAATGCAACAAGCCAAAGGACAGACAACACTATACTCGAGAGGCTAGATTGCTCATTTGCTTACCGTTAGCTTGCATCAATCGACCAATGTCTCAAAAATGACGAGCCGAGTCACTCTAGTCATCTTTGCTTTGATCTGCTCTCGAGTCGGAGTCATTTTCACCATCGTGAGCTTTCAAGCCCAAACTCAAATCCAAGGTGCTTTCGTTCAGATCTTGCCGTTCTTCACGATTGTCCTGTGAATCCTGACACAGTGCAAATCAATAGTTTAGATGCCAAGCATTGCCTATCTCCTGCAGCTGCTTATGCTGAAAAAGGTCGTCTAGAAAGGGACAAGGGAAAGGGTATCTTTCTCTAAAGATCGAACAATATTCGAGTAATATCATAAATCTACAATTGTTCGATGGAAACAGTTTGAGCAGATGGTGCTGCCAATTTCCTTAAGGCAGGAAAAACTGGCCTACAGTTTTTCAGAGTAGGTTTTAATATTCTTGGACTCTCTATAAAGAGAGTAGGTTTTAATATGAAGATCCATCAATAATAGAAGACCCAACGAACAACAAAAGCAGAAGACGAGAGAAAACATGCATTAGTTCACCTGGTTTTCATCCACGGGTACATCGTTGATGTCGGGTTTTTCGTCACCCCTGGACATTGCCTCTATTCCATCTGAGTTATCCTCACTTGGCTTATTTTCATCCTCCATCTGCTCTGAGGATTCAATTTTTTGTTCTTCAAGCACAACCATCTGTCCAATTATTCAGATACAAAATCAGAAAATATAACTTAAGTAACCATGGGAAAAGTAAGTCGGGACTAAAGTTGAACACTTCTAACCAATCCATTAACAACACAGATGAGCGTAAATGCTGAAGAGATACTCCCTCCGTTCTTTTTTAAGTTTCCCATTTAACTCAATTTTTTGTTTCCAAATAAGTGTCCTATTTCAAAATTTGAGAGTAAAATAGTGGATTTCTTCCTATTTTATCCTTATTTAATGCTTCTCGTAATTTGTTAATTAGTTGTATGTATACATTAATGATGATAATTAATAAGGTTACATAGGTAAATTTCTTTATTTCCTTGGTATGTGTGATTTGACAGTGGGGGACAATTATAAAAGAACGGAGGGAGTATGTACCTTTTCACTTTAAAAAAATAACTATGTTGTTGGTGTTTATTCACATCAACATGCAGCTCATTCATATTGCTAAAGAACGGAGAGTATATGTGGCACTCGGAAGTTCATATTCTTACTTAAAAACCATAAACAACTTCAAGGCTGTAGAATTGCAACGAAAACTTGGCCAAAAAGGAGTTTCTCAACATTTTTATCAGCAAGATTTTTTTCTACCTCTCAAACACTCGATTGCCTTAACAGACCTCCGTAATTAAGCTAAACATCTTACACAAACAAAGTTCTTTCTAAAACAAAACATCCTGAATCTCTCTCATGGGTAAGAAGGGTGATCTTTTAACCAGGAAGCAGAAATTCAAATGGTTTCCCTCCAGTACATGTAAATTAAATCAAGCCAGAAAAACTCAGGTTCCCCGCCCGCCATACACCCACGCCGATGCTTAAATAGACGAATATACAAACAAAGCTAAATGAGAATCCATAAGGTTGTGTCTGGATAAAAGGGTATGCATTATAATATGTAGAGTATATTAGGGAATAATTTTAAAAAAATCTTAATTAAGTGGTTTCACTTCAAAAAAGTTTGGAACAAAAGTTATGGAATTCAGATCCCCATTAAGTGAAAAATTCAAACAACCTCAAAAGAATTTGTTATTATGAATTTCAAAATCATCTTTCTATCGCAAAGCATGAAAATATGCATCCAATCAAAACTGCTTAAAATTCAGTCAATAATTTCACACTGATCCCCAACTCGCAACAAGAAATACAAAACTAAACCCTAGACCGCCAAGAAACTCATAAATAACACCACATCGGATCTGACAATCCTAAATTCAGCTGCCGAAATTAACAATCATACCCACGCCACGACATAGGAAAATTCACACGCAATTGGAATATGATTCAAATTAAACAAATCGGGATAAAATCAAACAACGAAAAATTACCGGAATATACTTGAATCGTTTCTTCGGAGGCTCCTCCGCCGCAACATCGTCGTCTTTACTTGAAATTTTGGGTTCAGCATTACCATTATCGGTGCCGCCGTTGTCATCACTATTGCTACCGTCTTTCGATTGGCTGGCAGCGATGGGCGTCCACTTGTAAAGCTGCAGGTGGGAGGCGCCGTTACTTCCATTAGCGGTTCCGTTAGCCGCCGTGTGGTGGTTGTGGTTGGAATTAGGCGGCGGCACGTGAACCCACTTCTTCTTCCACTTCCGGACGGGGCCTGTGAAGACGGTGGCGGGGCCGCCGTAACGGGTGGAAGATCGGCCGAACCGGGCCCCTACACCCTCCATTATTGTGATGAAGAAGCGGCGGCGGCGGCGGCGGAGTCCGGCAGCTTTCTGATGACTAGATTTGAAGGGGAGCGTATGTAACTGTAAAACGTCGTTTGTCAATAATTCGTCTTCCTTCTCTTCAAATTTTAATTGTGTTTTTTCTTTTTCTTTCTTATGTTATTGCCCTTTTGTTTTAAGGGTCAAATACAAATTTTTGGTCAATTTCTAATTAATTAGATCTTTAATTAATAACTGTAGAAATAATTCAAAATTTAATATATAAGTTATGGTTTGTTTAGATCGGACTCCCCATATATTTTCATTAGATTAGATTGAGGATCTCGATAGTCAAAGTTTTCTTTGCTTATTTTTAAAAATTATATAAAGTTTTTGCATAGTATTTATCTGATACTCTCAACAATGTCAACAATTAATTTATTCTTTGAACACCCAACAAATAGAATGCTGTGAACAAATTTATTCTTTCTAACACCGAACAAATGAATATTATATATCCATTTCCGATACTCAAAACAAATAGTTAAAATATTCTAACCTTTAATATTTTTATTAAATCTATCAATCAATAGTTTAAAAATAGTTAAAATATCTTAATCTTTAAATAAATTTTCAATTCTATCAGTAGAAAATAACTTTGGCACTGATAAATGTCACATCGTACTAAAAAAATGACACGAGTTTGCAATTTCGATATTTTGTCATCAAACATTGTAAGGAACAATCAACAATGTTTTGTAAAGTTATTTTCAAGTCCGGCGTGTCATTCCATAGCATCGAAGTTATACTCTGATGATAAAAATGATAATTTATATAAAAATCAAAATATTTTAGCTATTTTAAAGATTTGGAAAAAATTGATAAAATTGCTAAAAATCGGAATAACTCTATAATTTATAATCAAATATAAGTGTTGCAGATTTGATATTACAGGGTTAAATATTGAATCACAACATTTATTCGAATTTGTATTTTTACATTAATTTTAAATTTGTTGCAATTGCAATCCACTTCTAAATCTTTTTGTATCCACAACGTCCCTAATATTTTTTGTATGATTTTGATTGATAACTTTATGTTTATGTAATTATTCGTTGAAACTAGAATATGCCAAAATTAGAATTGAATTAACCAGCCGTCATTTAATACCAAGAAGAATCAAATTGATATGAAAATATTTATGCTAGGTTTTATGTTTCTTCATGATTTTGCTATATATATTAGATTCTAATTTGATTAAATATATGATAAAACCATTATTAAACAAATACTTTTCTAAAATTATATAGTCAACTAGGAATGGCAATGGGTCGGGTACCCACCCATTAAGCATATTCCAAACCCAAACCCATAAAAATTTCCTCAACCCATACTCGTCCCAAACCCGATTAAAAAATCATTTCAAAACCCGTACCCGACCCAAACCCGTTGGGTAATACCCACTAAAAACCCGCTAAAAACCCATATGTACTAGAGTTTAAACATCAATATTAAATTTAGTAAAAAAAATATTATAAACATAATTTTAACATAAGTATAAATAGAAAATTTCATTAAATTAAAATATATGTGGGTTAAAAGAATAATATAAAATCCTAAAATTATTAATATTTATACTAATATAAATTATATATAAAATAAATATTTAATTACTAAAATTATTAATTATTTGTATGCAGTTTAAAAAGAATAATATAAAATCCTAAAATTAATAATATTTACACTAATATCTATGATTATATTATAAATTATATATATAATATTTTGTGTATATATATATATAAATGGGTTTGGGTAGCGGGTACCCGTAGGTAATTTCCCAAACCCGACCCAAACCCGTCACGGGTTTGAATGTTTCTACCCAAATCCGTCCCAAAACCATTTAAGGGACGGGTTTGGGAGAGTCGGGTACCCGTAAAAACCCGATCCATTGCCATCCCTATAGTCAACAAAGAAGATTAATTTTTTTTTATGTTGCTGAATAATGGACACTTCTAATAATTTTAAGAAAATTAAAAGCAACTATTGATCTGAGTTTTTTTCTTTTCTAATTTCTCAAAATTATATATATATATATATATATATATATATATATATATATATTCTTTAAAAAAATTATCTTTATTCTACTGCTCTTCTATTAATTACTCCCTCCGTCCACGAATATTATAACTAGTTTTCCATTTTTTTGAGAAATTCTATCTTATATATACACCCTTAATAGAATTTTACAATTTTCGTGGACGAAAGAAGTATTCCCTCCGTCCTAATAGCAAGGCCTCGCTTTCCTTTTTTATCTGTCCCAATAGTAAGGTCTCATTCCAAAAATGGAAATAATTAACTCTTCAAAAGCAGTAGGACATACCATTTTTTCTCCTTTTACTTTTGTTTCTTAATAACCGTGCCCAAAACAAGTGAGACCTTGCTATTGGGACGGAGATTAAGGATATTTAATCAGAGTTCTTAATTTAAGCAGATAATAAAGACCCTTGTTGTTCAAAGAGTCTTAAGCTTCGTTTAGCGGATTTAAGAGTAGGATAAAAATATATCCTTTTTGAAACCTCTGGAATTTCAGAGTCTTCAATACATTCAATTAAATAAGAAATAAAATTTCTAATAGAAGATATTTTATCTCTAACAGTTAATTTATAATTTTTATAATGAACATAATCATAATCGTGCGGTGCATTCCAAAATTCATATGAATTGCAAGGAAGATTCATAAAACAAGAACTTACATTAATTCTTGGGGAGCGTTACACTGGAATTATTACAATACGAAGAGAGGAAAGTAGTGAGGAAGAGAAAATATTACAGGAGAGAGGAAAGCAAAGAAAGCAGAGAAAAGCTTGTCCTCAAAACATCTGAGGACGGGCTATTAAATAGCCAAAAGAAAAAGAAACGATAAAACAAAAAGTAAACATACTATTCATAAATAGTAACAAACTATTCATGAATAGGAACCTACAATCTAAAAAGAAAAACCTACTAAACCTATGATGATATGCGTATTTCGCAGTTATTATTTTTGTAGTTCTCCTTCAAGAAAAAAACTCATGCAGTCTAGATCTTCGTAGGGATCTTGGGCTTCTTCAAAATTTTCAATTTCTTTCATTTCAGTATCTGAGATATTTTTCTCTACTGAAGAAGAGGAGGAACTTGCTTTAGTAATTTCTGGATTGTCTTTTCCAAAAACTTCTTTCCACATATTATTAATGGAGTCTTTATCCATTTTCTGGAAAAGTTCTTTAAGTAAGGAGTCTGAGGAAGGAGTTTGTGCATTGAGACTTCTGTAAATTTGTTGAGATGGTTTGATAGCCAAAACTCCTCGTCTATCATAAGTTTTTCCTTCGCCAAAGAAATCTTCTTTGGGCCACCATTTGATAAGAATTCTCCTAACTAAAATTGTTGGAGTGAATTGAATTTCATTCTTTTCTCTTTTTTTGCTCTTGCAAACCATAGTCCCATCTTAAAATCCATGGAACAGAGTAATAGTTTGCAAATTGCAAAACTGCATTAAGACTTTCAAGGTTGTCATTAACCTGTTGAAATTTTTTCCAAATCATTTTTATTTTCTTAGGAAATATACAAGGTGATACCCCCCATGAAAAGAAAAATGTTGAAAACCAAATGGGGATGTATTGTGTAACATCATCAAGATCAAATTTAATCCACCACGAATGCTTTTTAGCATTATTTTCATAAATAAACAAATTATCCCAAGCTTTAATATAATCAAAAAAACTATAAAAATTTGGGAGTGCTTTATAATTTTCAAGTTGCCTGCTCTGATAAAGAGGCAATCCCCAATCTGAGGAAGAAAGAATTTTCTTAATAATACATTTAGAATAAGCGTATTCTTTACCGCGATCCATATGTTGAATTTCAACAGATCCAATTTCAGTAAGAATTGCTTCAAAATATTCTCGACTTTTCTTTCCAAAGATTGGTAGAATATCTTTATTAAGATAGCTTTGTGCCAATTGATTTGGAGAAAGACCTTTTAGATATTTTTCAATTGGAAAACAATTAATATATCCCAAAATATTATATGGGTATCTAATTTCTTCTTTTGAACCCTTTTGAAGGAAGATGGCGTTTTGATAATATTGAATTTCATATGTCATTTCATCTTCTTCAAATTCTTTGTTAGGATTAAATTTCAGAAAATCTTTTAGATCAAGAAAATCATCATCTGATTTTTGTTGATCATTTGATTTATGTTGAGAAGGCTTTTTAGCCATATTTGATGAAGTTGACTTTTTAGTCAAATTAACCATTGGTCTTTTGCCCATGGACCGTTGTTTTACCATGGTGTTCCAAGCTTCTGCCCTGCAAGAATTCTCTGGTTAGAAAATCTGGTAATGAATTAGATTTTCCAAAGAATATGCTCAATATCAAAATCAAAACATGCAAGAATGGATTGCCATCTAGCAAAAATTTGTTTTGATGCAATATTCTTAACATCTTTTAAAAGAATATCTTTAGCTGATTTACAATCAACTCTAATTAAAATTTTTTTATTTAAAATATCACTTTCAAATTTAGTGACACATTTGACAATGGCAAGTAATTCTTTTTAATAGTAGAATAATTCTTTTGAGAGTCATTCCAATTTCCAGTAGTAAATCTGACTAGTTCTTCTTTAGAACTGTTGGAATTCTTTTGTTTAAGGATTCCACCATATCCGATTTCAGATGCATCAGTTTCAATTATTTTAAATGCTTCAGGATTAGCAATAGACAAACATGGGAGTTCTTTAACTCTTTCTTTTATTCTTAAAACAGGTTCTGTGTGCTTATTAGTCCAAGGTAAAGGCTTTTTCTTTAACCTTTGGAATAATAACTTACAATCTTGTGCAAGATCTTGGTAAAAATCACCTATATAATTTAGGCAACCAAGGAAACGTTGTAATTGATTAAGATCAATTATTTTATCAGGAAATTTATCTGCAAATAAAATTACCCGTTCAATTGAAATAATAATTTTATTCTCAATATAATGACCAAGGAATTTAATTTTAGTCTGAAAAAGTTTAACCTTTTTAATATTTATAGCAAAACCAGCTCTTTTAGTAGTTTGTATAAATATATTGAGATGCTTAAAATGTTGTTCTATATTTTCTGAAAATATTAGAACGTCATCAATATAAACTAAAATAAAATCCATATGAGGATTATAAATTTGATTCATAATATTTTGAAATTCCATTGGAGCATTTTTTAAACGAAATGGCATAACATTCCATTCAAAATGCCCAAAAGGAACTGTAAAAGCAGTTTTATATTTATCTTCTTTTTTTAGAAGAATTTGATAAAACCCAGATTTAAGATCGAATGAAGAAAATATATTTCCTTTAAACATTCGATTAATTAAATCTCTTTTATTTGGTAATGGATGTTTTATCCATTTAAGAGCTTTATTAAGCGGTTTATAATTAATAACTAGTCTTGGAGCTCCTCTTTCGATTTCAGCAGCATTTTCAACATAAAATGCTGGACAACTCCATAGACTTTTACTAGGTCTTATTAAACCCTTTTTAAGAAGACTATCAATTTCTTCTTTACAATATTTTAATAATCTTTCATTCATAGCAATAGGTCTAGCTTTAGTGGAAATATTATTTTCATCAAAGCCATCTATATAGGGAAGACTAACTTCATGTCTTTTTCTATTCCAAAAAGCATTTGGAACTTCTGCACAAATTTCATCATTAATTTGTTGAAAAATATTTTTTATTTTATTCTGAATTTTTTCAGAATTAATTTTTTCTTTAATATTTCTAAAATTTATCTCTTCTTTAAGAGAATAAATAAATTTATTTTTATTATTAATAACCTTTTGAATTAAATTAATAGATTTAGTAATAGGAACCGATGAAAAAGGAAAATGTAAATTTTTTCCTCTAACCTTTGCAAAAAGTCCTTTCTCATTAATTTTATTAATGGGGAAAAGCATTTGGAAAAAAGGTGTTCCTAAAATAACTGGAGTAGAAATATTTTTTATTAAAATAAAAGATGTGTTAAGACAAACTCATGAGTTACAAATAGCAACATCTGATAGTTTGTAATTTACGATGAGTGGTTGCTTATTAGCCGCAATAATAAATTGAGTAGTTTTTGAATAATATTTTGAAGGGATAATTCCTTCACTAATACAATTAACATCTGCTCCTGTATCAAGGAGTGCATTAATAGTAATAGTAAATTCTTTGTTAATAATCAAAGTAACTTCAGAATACCATTTCTGAGATCGGATTTGATCAATTTTATTGACCCAAATTAAATCCTTAAAAATAATTTGATTAATTTTAGAATCTTCTTCTCTATTGGAGATGACATCATCTTCTTCATCTGATGATGATGAATCATTCTTCCAATTGTTAATTTTGAGAAGATCAAACCTTTCATTAAGGTTTTTGACTTCAGATTTTATCTGATTAATTTCTGCTTTTAATTCAGAAATTGTGGGTTCTCTTTCACTAAAATTAGCCTTATCTAATATTTTTTGATAAGAATATAATTCTCTTTCTTGACTAACTTGTTTAGTTAGTTTAGTTTGTCTTTGTTCTTGATTAGAACTAGATGATAAAGTAAGATAATGTTCTATAACTTTTCTTTTTTCTATAGGATCTATGATTTGATCTATTAGATCAAGAATAAAGTTTTCTTCTTTTGAAATAACATTAATTTCAAGACCCATAAATTTTATAAGACAAACATTACAATCACAATATTCACCACAATCCTGTGGTGTTGATTGTTCTTCTTCTGATTCATTTTCAGAAGATTCAACAGAAGAATAATCTTTAATAATATTAACAAAAATATCATCTTGTTCTTCTTCATTGAGAAGAATACTACATAAAGATTCTTTTAAATCTCTATCAATATTAAGATTATTAATTTTCTTTTTAACATAACATTTATTTGCTTTGTGACCAATTTTGCCACATTTCCAGCAAACAGGCTTAACATCATCATCTTTTTTAGCCTTTTTTATCCTTTTAGGATATCCTCTTTTAACAGATTGTTTAGAAGAATCTTTTGGATAAAATTTTTGTTTATTTCTAAACTTTTGTTTTTTCTTTTTTCTATTAGGAAAATTTTCAGATTGTAATCCAATTTGATCATAGAAATTTCCAATTATATTTCTATTTTCATTCTTTTGCAATTCAAGCTGTCTTTTTAGCTTGATATCATTGCAAAGAACAATTCCTTCTGCAGTAATTTCTACAGATATGTCTCCATAAGTGAGTTTTTCCCACTCAATTTTTCCATTAGAAAATTTAGTTTTAAGTTTATTAGAAACTCTTTCTGCAAAGAGTGGAGGAAGTCCTGAAATAAATTTTTCTTTCCAGAAATTCATACCACAATCATTGCGAGTTAGAACTTTAGACATAAAAACATCTTTATACCATCTAAAATCAGATAGTGTTGAACATCTAAGGTTCATAAGCTGTTTTTGAGATCTATCTAGTTGAAGTTCATTAGCTCCAACAAAATTAGATAAAATAGTATAAATTAATGTATTAACAACATCAGATTCTTCTCTATTAGAGATAGGATCATTAATACTGGCACTAAGAATTTTATTCTTAGCTTCTTTTGAGATATAAAAATCCCACCAACCTTGTAGCTGACCAGTAAAACCAGTAATAATAGCTTGAGCAATTTGCCTATCATTATTACCTTTAATTTTAGCAGCAGAGGAATAAATAAGCATTTGCTTGACAATAGTTTTAATCTGATATTCAGATTTTCCATCAATATTCCATTCTGTAATTGATTCGCCATTGAATTGAGCAAAATCCTTACCTTCTTCAATTTGAAAATCAATTGGTGTAGCTTTTGTATAATACGGTTTAACATTAGAAACTTTAACAATTTTATTAACTTGTATTTCTTCATCAGAAGTTTCTATTGAAGAATTTTCTTCTTTAGTAATAACTGAGATAATTTTAGAACTACTCTCACCTTTTTCAGTTACACTAATTTTTTGAAGTCTATTGATTAAACCATCTAGAAAATCATTATCTTTTTTAGAACTTAATAAGAAATTTTCTTTTTTAAGATTCGGTGGAGGTTTAATCATGAGAGAATTATTATTACATTTTTTAATAGGTTTAGGACAAAGTAGTTCTTCAATCCTATTAGTTTAATTACCTAATGAATGTAAAGCAAGATTAGTAAAATTATTTTGCTGTATTAAATTATCAAAATCTCCTTTTCCAGATTCGGTTTTAATAGGAGTAGCATAGATTTCTTTTTCTCCTGTTTTCAAAACAAGAGTTGAAAAGGGTGGATGAATTTCTTCTATTTCTTCACCTTTTTCATGAATGTAAATTTTATATTTTTTCTCTAAAACAGATAAAAAGATTTTACTAGTAAAATCAGGAAATTCCTTTTCTCTTTGAGGGAAATATAAATTTTCTAACCAAAGGAAAAAATCTAGGTTAGAATTATTTATTATATTCCATTCATCATATCTCTTTGTATAAAGAGATTTTTGTCCTGATGATAAGGAACAAAGAAACCATTTTATTTTTTCAACATTTTTAGTCTTATTAAGACTTTTTTCAATTCTTTTTGAAAAACAAATATTATTTTTAATCATAAAAACATTATTACTATATCCCATATCAGAAAGAGTTGGGGATCCAGGATTTCTCCTAGAATTCCTACTCTCTGGCATTTCAACCTTATATTCAGGTCGAGATATTTGTTCTGGAGTTTTATTAATCCCAGAAATACTTATTTTTTCAAAATCAGATAAAGGAATAGAAGATGTAGAAGCTCTAGAAGAGTTTTCATCTAATTTTAGACGAAATTTTCTAGATTCAAACTTGATTTCAACATCACCATCAACATACTGAATGATGCTTTCAAGTTTTCTATTTTCTTCTTTTACAGGTGGGGTTACATTTTCAAGCCTCCAGGTTTCTGGAAGAGTAACCTGATTCCACTGTATAGTTTTTGGTACAACTATATTTCCTTTAGCAGTATCCGTAAGAAAGAGAGTTGTTTCTCCTTTTTTAGATCTCATTAGATCAGCATTAATATTATAATTAGAAATAGTAGTGTTCATAACTTTATAGCAGATTCTATAAACAAGAACATTGTTTTCAGAAAGGGATTTCATTTTAAATCCTTCTGTTTTTATATTTAGAGTAAGAGTATCCATAATATGTGGATCTGAAAGAGAAACTGTATAATTTGGAAAACAACTAAAAAATATTGGGCCATCACAAAGTGATGATTCAACAATTCCTAATAAAGAATCTTCTAGTTGTAGATGCCTTTGGTCTCTTACCATAATTAAAGCACTAACATTTAATCCATCTCTTGTTAACGGTTTTAATCCAATTTGGACCATTCCGAGATGAAGAAATTTAAACTTTTGTAATTTATGATCTTCAATTAGATCTTTTGTAAGCAAATTGAAAGAATCAAATCCTCCATTTAAGGGGATTGATTTTTCTATTGTTTTTACAACATAATTGCTTCGGAATTCAAAGCTTCCTCTTTTATAAATTTGAGTTTGAGAAATATCTGGTAATTTCCAGTCATGTAAGTGTCTCTCAAAATTTTTAGAAAGGATAATTTCTTTATTCTTGTAGTTCTCTGAACTACTTGAAGATGATTTCTTCATTGAGAATGTTCGTAATAATTTATTCATTAAAGTTATTGATTGATACTGTCAAGGATTTAATCTTACCTTACCCTTTAGGCTTTACAGGTTTTACAGATACCCGACTTAGAGCAAAACTCGTGTAGAGCAATCACAAACTTTAATTTATAAATTTTACAAAATTCTAAATGAAGAATTTCTCTCCACGCTTACTGGCTCTGATACCACTTAGCGTGGTATCTCCTTAAAATTAAGGATATTTAATCAGAGTGCTTAATTTAAGCAGATAATAAAGACCCTTGTTGTTCAAAGAGTCTTAAGCTTCGTTTAGCGGATTTAAGAGTAGGATAAAAATATATCCTTTTTGAAACCTCTGGAATTTCAGAGTCTTCAATACATTCAATTAAATAAGAAATAAAATTTCTAATAGAAGATAGTTTATCTCTAACAGTTAATTTATAATTTTTATAATGACCATAATCATAATCATGCGGTGTATTCCAAAATTCATATGAATTGCAAGGAAGATTCATAAAACAAGAACTTACATTAATTCTTGGGGAGCGTTACACTGGAATTAATATCATACGAAGAGAGGAAAGTAGTGAGGAAAAGAGAATATTACAAGAGAAAGGAAATCAGAAAAAACAGAGAAAGCAGAGAAAGGCGTGTCCTCAAAACATCTGAGGACGGGCTATTAAATAGCCAAAAGAAAAAGAAACGACAAAACAAAAAGTAAACATACTATTCATAAATAGTAACAAACTATTCATGAATAGGAACCTACAATCTAAAAAGAAAAACCTACTAAACCTATGATGATATGCGTATTTCGCAGTAATTATTTTTGTAGTTCTCCTTCAAGAAGAAAACTCATGCAGTCTAGATCTTCGTAGGGATCTTGGGCTTCTTCAAAATTTTCAATTTCTTTCATTTCAGTATCTGAGATATTTTTCTCTACTGAAGAAGAGGAGGAACTTGCTTTAGTAATTTCTGGATTGTCTTTTCCAAAAACTTCTTTCCACATATTATTAATGGAGTCTTTATCCATTTTCTGGAAAAGTTCTTTAAGTAAGGAGTCTGAGGAAGGAGTACGTTGCATTGAGACTTCTGTAAATTTGTTGAGATGGTTTGATAGCCAAAACTCCTCGTCTATCATAAGTTTTTCCTTCGCCAAAGAAATCTTCTTTGGGCCACCATTTGATAAGAATTCTCCTAACTAAAATTGTTGGAGTGAATTGAATTTCATTCTTTTCTCTTTTTTGCTCTTGCAAACCATAGTCCCATCTTAAAATCCATGGAACAGAGTAATAGTTTGCAAATTGCAAAACTGCATTAAGACTTTCAAGGTTGTCATTAACCTGTTGAAATTTTTTCCAAATCATTTTTATTTTCTTAGGAAATATACATGAAAAGAAAAATGTTGAAAACCAAATGGGGATGTATTGTGTAACATCATCAAGATCAAATTTAATCCACCACGAATGCTTTTTAGCATTATTTTCATAAATAAACAAATTATCCCAAGCTTTAATATAATAAAAAAAACTATAAAAATTTGGGAGTGCTTTATAATTTTCAAATTGCCTGCTCTGAAAAAGAGGCAATCCCCAATCTGAGGAAGAAAGAATTTTCTTAATAATACATTTAGAATAAGCGTATTCTTTACCGCGATCCATATGTTGAATTTCAACAGATCGAGTTTCAGTAAGAATTGCTTCAAAATATTCTCGACTTTTCTTTCCAAAGATTGGTAGCATGGTTAGAAAATCTGGTAATGAATTAGATTTTCCAGCAATATGCTCAATATCAAAATCAAAACATGCAAGAATGGATTGCCATCTAGCAAAAATTTGTTTTGATGCAATATTCTTAACATCTTTTAAAAGAATATCTTTAGCTGATTTACAATCAACTCTAATTAAATTTTTTTTATTTAAAATATCACTTTCAAATTTAGTGACACATTTGACAATGGCAAGTAATTCTTTTTTAATAGTAGAATAATTCTTTTGAGAGTCATTCCAATTTTCAGAAGTAAATCTGACTAGTTCTTCTTTAGAACTGTTGGAATTCTTTTGTTTAAGGATTCCACCATATCCGATTTCAGATGCATCAGTTTCAATTATTTTAAATGCTTCAGGATTAGCAATAGACAAACATGGGAGTTCTTTAACTCTTTCTTTTATTCTTAAAACAACTTCTGTATGCTAAACCCTAAACCATGTTTGTCTATTGCTAATCCTGAAGCATTTAAAATAATTGAAACTGATGTATCTGAAATCGGATATGGTGGAATCCTTAAACAAAAGAATTCCAACAGTTCTAAAGAAGAACTAGTCAGATTTACTTCTGGAAATTGGAATGACTCTCAAAAGAATTATTCTACTATTAAAAAAGAATTACTTGCCATTGTCAAATGTGTCACTAAATTTGAAAGTGATATTTTAAATAAAAAAATTTTAATTAGAGTTGATTGTAAATCAGCTAAAGATATTCTTTTAAAAGATGTTAAGAATATTGCATCAAAACAAATTTTTGCTAGATGGCAATCCATTCTTGCATGTTTTGATTTTGATATTGAGCATATTGCTGGAAAATCTAATTCATTACCAGATTTTCTAACCATGCTACCAATCATTGGAAAGAAAAGTCGAGAATATTTTGAAGCAATTCTTACTGAAACTGGATCTGTTGAAATTCAACATATGGATCGCGGTAAAGAATACGCTTATTCTAAATGTATTATTAAGAAAATTCTTTCTTCCTCAGATTGGGGATTGCCTCTTTTTCAGAGCAGACAACTTGAAAATTATAAAGCTCTCCCAAATTTTTATAGTTTTTTTGATTATATTAAAGCTTGGGATAATTTGTTTATTTATGAAAATAATGCTAAAAAGCATTCGTGGTGGATTAAATTTGATCTTGATGATGTTACACAATACATCCCCATTTGGTTTTTAACATTTTTCTTTTCATGTATATTTCCTAAGAAAATAAAAATGATTTGGAAAAAATTTCAATAGGTTAATGACAACCTTGAAAGTCTTAATGCAGTTTTGCAATTTGCAAACTATTACTCTGTTCCATGGATTTTAAGATGGGACTATGGTTTGCAAGAGCAAAAAAGAGAAAAGAATGAAATTCAATTCACTCCAACAATTTTAGTTAGGAGAATTCTTATCAAATGGTGGCCCAAAGAAGATTTCTTTGGCGAAGGAAAAACTTATGATAGACGAGGAGTTTTGGCTATCAAACCATCTCAACAAATTTACAGAAGTCTCAATGCATGCGTACTCTTCCTCAGACTCCTTACTTAAAGAACTTTTCCAGAAAATGGATAAAGACTCCATTAATAATATGTGGAAAGAAGTTTTTGGAAAAGACAATCCAGAAATTACTAAAGCAAGTTCCTCCTCTTCTTCAGTAGAGAAAAATATCTCGAATATCGAAATGAAAGAAATTGAAAATTTTGAAGAAGCCCAAGATCCCTACGAAGATCTAGACTGCATGAGTTTTCTTCTTGAAGGAGAACTACAAAAATAATTACTGCGAAATACGCATATCATCATAGGTTTAGTAGGTTTTTCTTTTTAGATTGTAGGTTCCTATTCATGAATAGTTTGTTACTATTTATGAATAATATGTTTACTTTTTGTTTTGTCGTTTCTTTTTCTTTTGGCTATTTAATAGCCTGTCCTCAGATGTTTTGAGGACACGCCTTTCTCTGCTTTCTTTGTTTTCTCTGATTTCCTTTCTCTTGTAATATTCTCTTTTCCTCACTACTTTCCTCTCTTCGTATTGTATTAATTCAAGTGTAACGCTCCCCAAGAATTAATGTAAGTTCTTGTTTTATGAATCTTCCTTGCAATTCATATGAGCTTAAGACTCTTTGAACAACAAGGGTCTTTATTATCTGCTTAAATTAAGCACTCTGATTAAATATCCTTAATTTTAAGGAGATACCACGCTAAGTGGTATCAGAGCCAGTAAGCATGGAGAATAGACCAGCTAAGCTAAGTGGTATATAATATATATATATATATATATATATATATATAATCAGTAAATTAAACAATTTTTCAGAGAATAGACCATTTATAATAGGCGCCACATGTATTGTAGTAATGAATTATACTTTTATCATGATACAGATATTCATAGAAGGGTGAACCCAAAAATATACTAATACGTCTTCCCTAACAAATTCTCAATATATAATTCTTAAAAAATCAATCAACCTATATATATATATTTGGTAATTTGGTTAATGGACTAAAATCATAAATCCCCACAAAACAATTCATCATAACATCATTTCCTTTCCATTCAATACCGCAGCCAAGTTTCCTATTGTAACCCCCAAAACCACCCTTTGCATTTGCAACCTCCCGCCGGAAACTTCGTTCGTGGTTCTTTTGTATGAGGAAAACCACTTCGACTGCATATAGGCGCGGCGGCGCCACGGCGGCATGGGCATGCCGGCGTTCTTCATTGATCTTCTGATCGCATTGCACGTTACCCTCACCACCTTCTTCAGCTCCTCCGGCCTTCCTACGTATATTTGAGGGAAAACGTTGAGCAACGAGGCGTAGCCGCCGGTCGGACGAGCTATTGTAAACTCTCCGGCTAAGAAGTTCTCGATTATGTACCGGCTTTCGCCTGCTTCTACGTCGATGTACTCGTAGCTCCCCGACGGGCAGCGCCCATTTTTCTCCCATTTTGATTTGCAAATGCCTGCATTTGTTTGATTAATTCAAGAGTTAGAGATTCACATTTATCCTCTTGTGTTATTTCAAACTCACATTAACTAATAACTAGTGACCGGACGTAGAAAATTTCATTACAATGACTATTATTTGAATTTCTAGCATCATTTGAATTAATTTTCAAGCGAGCCGACTATAAAAATAAGTACACGGAAGAAAAGAAAAAGAAAAATTGGTTTGGGGGAAATATTTTAAAGAGGGGAA
Source organism: Agastache rugosa (assembly GCA_031470985.1). Classification (NCBI taxonomy): domain Eukaryota; kingdom Viridiplantae; phylum Streptophyta; class Magnoliopsida; order Lamiales; family Lamiaceae; genus Agastache; species Agastache rugosa. The sequence continues at coordinate 10,689,005 of CM062605.1, read as the reverse complement.
TTTAAAATTTGAATTAGATATTTTGAAAGGATGTTGAGTCACACGGAAAATATTGGGACAGTGTATCCGAATGATTTTTAACCACTTCTAAACTATAGTACTTCCTTTCATTATTGAAGTTCATTAATGTAAAGCAAGAAAAAAAAAAAAAAACTAAAATATATGGAGAGAAACTCACCGGCATCGAAGCCTCTGCTACGCAACCGCGCCATCAACCGCCGTTTAAAATCGGGCGACGAGCTCCGGCAGCCGTCAGCTTCTCCGTAGGCCTTCTCGACCTCTTCTTGGATGCTTCTTCTAACGGCGTCATCTTCATGGCTGAATAATTTTTTCAAAACGTCTCGAGATTCAACGTCGTGGAAGTTGCTTCCCATCTCATCATCGTCGCCGTCTAAGTCATCTCCATCTTTATCTTGATCGACAAACTCTTTACCTCTCATTTCTTCTCTGGTTTCTCTCTCTAGAAATGAATTCACGAGATCAGACAAATCTGCAGAGTGCTCGCTGCCGCTGCTCTCGCACGATTTAACCCTTGGGATCTCATCGAAAGCGGCCGCAACCCTTTTGAAATTCATTGGAATCTTGATCATCATTTTCTTGATAGAGAATAAATCACTTTTGAATGAAAATTGAGAGAAGGAAATAAGGCTTGTTTTATTTGGGATATTATGTTGAAATCATGTCAACATTTTTGTTTAATGGGAGATAATTAAGCCTCTGGAAATGGAGTCATTTGAATGTATGAATGAAGACATAGATAGGCCTATATATATGTAAGCATATGTGTGTATCTTATTTCACACTTAGATTCGCTAATGAACCTAGAACAGAATGACGGACCAGATTCATTATACAACGGAAAGGGACCAATATAATGGAATTTATAATTCTTAAAAAAAATAAAAACATAATGGAATTATCACCCTAGATGACACATTTATGTAAAAGAAAGAAAAAAAAGTTGAAAAAAATAGAAGCCCTCTTATATCATATGTGATACCTCGAATAACCGCTGAGATTTATTATCATCAAATAAAAGGGGAAAAAAAGTTTTGAGTTTATTTCAACAACCTTATCCGCTAATCACGTTATTGAACTTATCTGCTTTGAAAGTTAATATCATTCAGCCGCCTCACCATTTTATTCATTTTAAGAAACATTTGTTATATTATAATTTACATTTAAGAAATTGTGGAAAGACGACTTCGTTTAAGTAATTAAATGGCATAAATATAGTACTCCCTCCGTATCAAAATATAAGATGTTTTGGCCTTTTTTATTTTGTTTCACAATATAAGATTTTCTCTTCTATCAAGATTAACTATCTTTCTTTTCCCATAAAATTTTTCACTTTCCAACTCCCTCATGAAAATTCTAGTTATTTTTATTTCTCTCTTCCCCTTTCAAAAATATGTTTTAATTAAAATTTGGTGAGAGAAAAGAGAATGAATTCTTAAAATTAAGTGTTAATTGTGCAAAAGCCTAAAAGATTTTATATTTTGATATGGAAGGAGTAGTTGATTTTAAGTTTGTTTGGAAACTAATTTGGTAGTTTTCAAATGAAATCAGTATAGATGTGGAGACTCGAGAGTGTCAGCCTAGTGAACGGCTAGGTTCAATAAATCTTAATTCCGTCCAGGTACATTGAATCCTTCAAAAATTAAGGTTATATAGAAACTAATATACTGCTTGTTATCGCAAATAATCTGCTTCATAAACATGTTATGGTAAAGCAAAAAAAAAATTAATCTATGACATAAGTTCTAAGTAAATGTTCTTTGGTAAGTCTTTATACATCAATATATTATAGCAAAACACATCCTAAACATCACAATCATCCTCATGCCTATGTGGCATTTCTAGAATTTTTGTTTTATATTTATCTAAAATCTCAATTTATATGTATAATATATCAAATGAGCTTATGTAATTCCCATTTTCCTTATATATAACAGCGGTTTTAATCATCCCAACAATTAACATTAATTAAAAAAATGGAATTGTGGTTAAAAATAGTAATAATGAATGAAAAACGAAAATGATGAAATTAAGATGTGCGCTACTACACGCCTTGATATGAGCCCATCATTACTGTCAATGCAAATTTATAATAAAATTTCCATTCCATTTGTATCGTATCTTTACGTTTTTGGAAATTAACATTCTTAAATACAAAATAAAATAAAATAATTAATGGGTTTATTATCATCTTGATAAATTTTGTTGACGAGACGAAGAGAATTAGTAGCGGAGCCATTATTTTCTTTAGCAGGATCCAATTGATAGTAGTTTTAAAATATTATATATGTATATGTTTTAAAATAAAATATGTATATATAATATCATTTAAAATACATTGAGCTATATTTTTATCGTTTATATTATAATAGCAAGGTCGGCTGACCAAAAATATAAACTTCAGTTTTTCAATTTTCCGTTTATGAAAATATATATTTAAATGGCAAATCTCAATTGGCATTGATTAATAATTTTCAATTATTAATTAATATAAGACGTTACAAAGGCATAATTCATGATAATGAATAAATTACTTTCCTCTTTTTTAAATGTTTTGTGCCTATATATTTCGGTAATTTGCAACCAAAATACTCACACAGTTCAATTGTTTTGTATATCCTTTATTTCGCTCTTCCTAATCAAAGAAAGTAAGATTGATATGAAAGATTTTGTCGCATCAAGAGCATTAACGTCAAGATTGTAAGAGTCGAAGGAAACGGTTTGTATTGATACGGTATTTAACTCATTTATCCATCGTGTGTCGATGGTGGACAATTGTGGGTACTGATCAAGCTCTACTTAAAGATGGATACACAATCACTAATACTCACATTCCACGGCCACTATTGGAACGATTAATGTTGTGCATCGAATTCAAGAGAAGAACTTATGCTTTTCATATTTTGTATCATTCTATATATTTTGGATGGTTAATAATTAGATATATGTAAATATGCAACACCATTTGTCTTGAATGTGTGAGCTGCATTTTTTAATGCAATTACTTTTATCTCCCAGTGTGTATACATGGAGATTTGTAGCATAATTATAATTTCCACAAAAAATGTATGGAACTTTATTTAACCGTGAATATATGTCTTGATCAATTTATATATGTATATATATTTATATATTATTAAGTGTGCGAGTTTATTTATATATAGTCAAACTACATTTTCACTTCCCTCTACTTTCAAAGCTTGTTTTAATAGATCTATGTAATTTTTTTTTGTTTCTATAAGTTATTACTCTTATATTTTATCTTAAGAGGCAAATTTTTAATGGATTTCTCCAAATCGTTAGCATTCCGTTAGAAAAGTATGTGTTGAAACAAAAATTAAAAGTATAAGGATATATTGAAACAAATTTTAAACATGCAAAATTTCATTTTGGTGAGAATGAAGTGGGCGAAGCTTGATTGAGGAGAGGTGAAGTAATCACACACATCCAATTTCCCTCCTCAGAATATATTTATATTGTATAGAATCACCTTGGTGGATCTCTTAATCACAAACCACTCTTTCAAACCACAAAAGCTTCATCAGAAAAGAAACACCCAACTCCGGCCGCCTTCTCGCCGACTGCCGCGCTCACAAAAAAACACCTTCTTCTTCGCTATTCCCGCATATAAACAAGAAAATTCTCAAAAATTGAAGTATCACCGACGTAGCCGTACTACTCTAATATAATGATAACATTAATTCATGTGCTTATCAAATTTCTTCTAGTGATAATACATTCTTTTTTTCTTCATTAATTTTTGTTTAAAAAATCATTTAATGAATGTATACTCTTTCCAAGTGTTTTTTAGTTTTCGAATTTTTTATTTATTATTAAATATTTAGGATATTTTTGGGACAAGTCTGATAATTTAGGATTTGTTTCGATATATACCCTGATAGTACCGGCCTCATCCTGGGCCTGACCTAAGGCTAATTGGGCCTATATATTAAAGCTCGGCCCACAGAGTTCGGCCCAAACAAAGTCAACATCTGCCTTGAAGACCAAGTAACGAAACCCTACTTTGGAAGAAGATAGAATTCTACTATGGATGGGAATCGGATATGCATGTATTAAGAAACTAGATATGTACAAGGAGTCCGAACCCTAGAGGGATTAGGGCTTAATTCAAGGCTTATAAATAGATGCAAGATTAGAGATGTAGGGGGATATTCAATACTCATTGTACTCTCAAGCATAATAAAAGCTCTCTATATTCTCTCCCGTGGACGTAGATCATATCGATCGAACCACGTAAATCTCTGTGTCGTCGTGTTATTATTTCTTTTAGCTACTTTCGCAAACCCTAGATTTATCATTGGCGCCGTCTGTGGGAACCGATTGACGGTTCTTTCGTAGCTGATTTATGATGGTAACGCAATCACAAAGCGTGCGGGAGGCCCAAAGCCAACGCGGGAATCCCAACGAAGCAGAAAGCCGCCCCATAAGCAAGGAGGATCGCCAGGAAGGCAGTTCGGTTCTAAAGGAGAGGCACAACAATGACCCAATAGAAGGAAATCCCTACGAAGGGATGCCCGCGCTAGAGTACATCCCTCAGAGAAACCCACCGCAAAACCGGCGTCGGAGGGCACATAACGGACAATCCTTCAGAACAGGTAATACTCCAGAAGGGTACGTCGAAGAAGTCAACGACGAGTCAGAGCCGAAGGAATCTGAGTCGAAGGAGGATGATCTCTCCGGAGACTTTGACCTTGCAACCACCTACGCCGCCGCTGAATTCGCTAAAGCGAACAAGGAGCGTTTCAAACGCTTTCTTGCAACGACCCGGATGTCTCCCATACCCGAGGCTAGGGAGAGTTCCACGCAAAAATCCCTATCTAAAGCTCCTGGCTACACCGAGAGACAGGAACCGGAGCTAAGGGAGAGGCACGACCCCCGACGGGGTTCAGTTCGACGTCAGAGTCTAAGCTCGCAGCGGAATCCCAGGCGATATCATATCCAAAGGCGACCTCGGAGCCCCAGAAGGTGCCGAAGTCTGAGCTATAGCGAGAGTCGCAGTCCCCCGAGGAACTAACACCGACGTGAAAAGGAACCAGCTCGACTTGTCAGCCCGTTCACCGACGAGCTGCTTGACACTAAACTCCCCACGGTGTACAAGTTGCCAAACATTCCGGCCTACAATGAGCTAGATGACCCTCTTAACTTTTTAACGCGTTTCAGGTACAGCATGCACAACCAGGGCCTTAGAGAGGAACACATGTGCAAGCTGTTCCCCGAGATGCTAATCGATTATGCTCGAGCTTGGTTTGATAGCCTCCCAACTGGCAGCGTGAGGTCCTGGACCTATTTGGAAAAAATATTTAAGCAAAGATTCCATACAAAGGTTCAGGCTCGCCGAGACATAGCCTACCTCCTATCGGTGAAGCAAAAGGACAAAGAATCTATAAGGGAGTACGCTTCCAGATTCATGCAGGAAAGCTTGAAAGTCGATAAAATCGACGATGTCTTCCTCATCTCGGCCTTCCGAAATGGGGTTGGTGGACGTCGTATACCACCAAATAATTCCTGCAATTCGCTCAGAATTAAATTAGTATAACAATAAGCAGGGTCGAACCACAGAGAACGGGAATTCACCTATTTTTCCTATAAATCTAATTTTGGTGTAGCCACCACGCCTTAAATTGAGATAAATTAATTAAATACTAGGAAGACAAAGAAATTAATTAAAATGGCAAACGAGAATATAATCAAAAGAAAAGTAATCCGGCTTCGAATAAATCCACACTAGTCTAGACTCTGATCATCGATGCAAAGATTAATTAATTCCCAAGAACCAACCAGTTATAGGGTACCGTGAACGCAGCGGACATACCCCAATTCCTACGTGCTTTATCGATAGTTAGCTGTAGACGCCAGACCTAACTATTTCCCTTATTAAAACACAACCTAGTTGGAGACGCCAGACCTAGATTAAATGCCCTAATAGCTTTTAGATCTGAAGGAACCCAATTTAGACGAATTACCCAAGAACGCAAGTAATAACCCGTCTACCAATTTATTCCTACTACGAACATGGTAGCTTTATCACTAATTAGCCCTATTCCAACAATTACGGATTGGGGGAACTAATTGACTGTAATCCAATTAAATCTAAGTTGATCAGGCTTAAATAAAATCAGAATTAACTTTAAACACAAGGAATAAATCGAAACCGTAGGAAATTAATTATACGATCAATTAGATCTCACAGATTATTAAACTAGTGCTTCAATATTCTCGCCGAATTAAAGAAATTAGCTACGCATAATAATGAAACTAAACATGATCAAATAATTAAAAGGGAACATAAAACAATCGATGAAAATAAGAAGTAAAAACAGTCACCAAAGTAAATCTTCAACTGCGATGCCAAGAGTTGAATTCGAGAACTAAAATTATCAAAATAAAATAAATCTTCCAAGTCTTCTGCTCACAATTCTTGTCCGTGTCCTACTCTGCTGCTGGGAATAAAACTAAGGCTCTTCAAAAGTATCCCCCCAAAATTACTCCTAAAAATCTCTAAAAAAAATATATGACGGCTCCAATTAAGAAAAGTTAAAGTATATATATAAACTAACTCCTAAATCTATACCAAATAGGTAACAACTGCTCCACCAAAAATAAGGACTTGGGCTTAATTAGGACACTTTTAATTAGCCCAATAATAACAAAATAACTATCTCAAACTAATTACAGCCCATCTTCCTTGCATCTTTAATCCACAGCAAAATCATGCAAAATATACTTCTTTTCTGATTTATCTTGTCCAAATCATTGCACTCATAAATTCTCCAAAATCCTGCACAAGACACACTAAAACGTGCATTATACTCGCATAAAATGATAGAAAATCCCAACTTCTGAACAACCAAAAACATACACATCAAATCTCCTCACACTTGAATCATACTTGCCCTCAAGTATGAAGAGAAGATAAAACTAAATCATCAAACATGGTTGTTCAGAAACATCAAACCCCCTCAAGACTCAAAACAATGACTCAATAAAAAGAAAAGAAGTATGGAAGGTAAGAGATGAGACGCGAACGAACTAACTATACGCACAAAACAGCCAAGTAAATACCAACATGTCCGACTGCAAACTTCTACTGCAAGCAAGAGTCAAGCAACAAACAAGAGATTCTCAACCATCAAATGAACGAAATGTAATCTCAAGTATGCCTCATTATCATCAACTTAGTCAAAATCGGGCAACAATCAAATATAGCTCACAGATTCACTCATTCACTCCCTACACTACTCCAGGACAGCCACTCAAAGACAAATTTCACTCGATTGCGATATAAAGCAGCCAACATGTAACTCAAGAAGGTCTTTTCTCATTTGGCGTAACGGGGCTAGGGACCATTCAAAATTTGGAAGGATCTAACAGGATTCCTAGGCTTCAGAAAATAAGAACAAGTATCATGCATATCCAAACCGAATCATCATCCATGCAAATTAGGCATCATAAGGAGAACAAACTAACTCAGCTCAACAAACGAACCTTCAAACTGTATGTCAACTAAACTTGGGTGCATATTTTGACTTTTTTTTCTGTTTCTCTTTTTTTTTTCTTTTTTTTCAGCACCTCTTTTTCTCTTCAAATTTCGAACGAACATACAATTCATCACTTCAGAATACATTCCAATGATAAGCAACACAACACATGAGTTACAGCTCCTCTCCGTTTGGCCAAACAGAACCAAATATCAACTTTTTCATAACAGAAACTTCAGCATAAGGTTCTGTCTGGGCAGACTGAACGTACAAAAATTGCATTTTTCACTAAAATCACACATAGATGAATTTCCGAATTTGAACATGCACAATAGGGCCAAGAGAAAGTCAAAATAGGCCTTGGTTAAATATTTAGTAGCTTGAATCAAAGAAATAGTCAAGGCTTCAAAATGGCTCACTAGGGGTTAATGTAAAGGTTAAGCAATGAAACTCCGGCCAAAATTGGTTCACCCTAATGCCTTCTATCATGCATTACAAAATGGCACACTCGATATTGCGACCTTGTGAATTAAATTCTCTCAGAAAGAACAAAGTAGAGAGTGCTCTACTATCATATAGGCTCAAATCTCATTTAAGTGTGGGTTTAAAAATTCAATTATTGCCCTTTTTCATCATCCCAAGTATCATTCAATAATTCTTTAAAATTAAATCACATCTCACCATTTAAAAGCATATTGAATCACCAAGTTAATCACAAGACTCAAACGAGCAGAATACGTCTACAAAGTCAAACAAATCTGATAATACTTGGCTTTACTTGACACAAAAACTCGACTCAATAATTAAAAAAAAACATAACAAACAAACTAACGTAAACACACAAAGACAACCTCCTCACACTTAAGCTTTGCTTGCCCTCAAGCAAACAAAGAAAAAGCATAAACAAGGAGAATAAACACAAAGACGCAGATACAAAACTAAAAGAAAGATAAACTAAAATAAAAACAAAAGAAAATAAAAATAAAAATAAAAAATAAAAAATAAAAATAAGAAAGGGAAAGAAATCACCCATGTTGTCTTCTTCTGCATTTAGGTGGCTTAAGCTCCAACTTGGGTAGCTTCACATCTAATGGCACTGATCTGTCGCAGGGGTCCTGTTTGCGAAACTGGACCTTTTTCCAGAATCTTGAGCAGCAAAATCAGTCGTCTCTTTCATCAAAGTTAGATCTAGCTTATCCTGCATTAATTCAGTCTCAAGGTATTCTTGGACATGAGAGTCAATCACATCAATGGCATATGCACCTTTAACATCAAGAGGATTATTCATGGTATCATCAATATTGAAAGTGAATTTTTCTCCATGATAATCCAAGCAAATAGTACCATTAAAGACATCAATGACCGACTTAGCAGTCCTTAAGAAAGGACGACCTAATAGAACACTAGCTGAATCATTCGACTGTATATTACTCATTTTCACCACATAGAAATCAGCGGGGTAAACAAAATCATGCACTTTCACAAGAACATTCTCCAAAATACCCTCAGGATAAACACATGACCCATTAGCTAACTTCATCACAACCTTAGTATCTACCAACTCCACACCAGTTAAGCTATTATAAATAGATAATGGCATGACGTTAACAGATGCTCCTAAATCACACATAGCATGCTTAAGCTTTGTACCTCCAATGTAGCAAGGCAAAGAGAACATACCTGGGTCCTTGCATTTGGGTGGCAATTTCTTTTGTATCACAGCTGATACGTTCCCACTCATCAAAATCTTCCCAGAATCCTTTGACTTTCCAGCAATGAAATCCTTCATGAATTTGCTCAACGGAGGAAGCTTGATCGCTTGAAGGAATGGAAGGTTAATTTCTAGCCTTCCAAATATTGACATAAAGTCCATGGGATCTACCTCCGGTCTCTTCTTCGCTAATCTTCTTGGAAAAGGTGCTGGAATCACAATGTTAGGATCATATAAGCTCAAAGGTTTATGTACCTTACTTGGCTTCTCAAATTCGGTTTTCTTTTCAGCTTCCTTTCCCTTCAGCACAACTGTCGGATCAGTGTTCTGTTTGGGCAAACAGAACATATTTTCAGCTTCATCTTCTGCTGGAACATCAGAATTGTCCCGTTTGGCGAAACTGGTTATTTCTCCAGATCCGTTTCTCGGACTCTTTTCCGACTTCTCGATTGGTAGCTCACACAACTCCTTGCCACTTCTCAACGTGATAAAGTTCACATGTTCTCGAGGGTTCACTTGAACTTGTGATGGTAATCGGCCTTGGTTCCCCTTGAGTTCATTCATGGAAGTCGAGAGTTGAGACATTTGACGAGCTAAGCCATCTATGCACACTTTTTGCTCATTTTGAGTTTGTTGGAGTTGCTGCATATTATCTTGCAAAAATTGCTGCGAACCAATCAAATCAGCCATCATCTCTTCAAGGGACTTTCCTTTCTTTTCTTGCGAAGGAGGTGGTGGTTGCTGAAATCCTCTTTGATAAGGTGGTCGGTAGTTTTGTTGCTGCTGTACTTGTTGAGATTGTTGCTGCACTTGATTGCTTTGATCGCTCCAACAAAAATTAGGATGATCTCTCCAACCTGGATTGTAAGTGTTCGAGAAAGGATCTCTCTTTGGTGGTGGATGATCATACCAACTTTCAAATGAATTTGCTTGAGCAATGTGATTCTCTTCGTTCAATTTGCACTGCACCGTTAAGTGCCCCAAATTACCACACATACCACATGGTTTCTCCGTCGGTTCAACACTTGCAACTTTCTCAACCACAGTATTCAACATTCTTTCCATCCTTCTCATTCTCTCATCAAACTTCTCTTCAAAATTGGAGGAACTTGCTTGTGCAGCTCTCTTAAGCAAACGAGGGTTAGGCTCCTCGTATTCTCTTGTCGCTTCTACCAAGTATTGAATCAACTTCTTAGCTTCGCTCACTCTGCAATGTGAAAATCCTCCTCCACTTGATGAGTTGACAAGATTCTTTGTGTCAACGGTCATTCCTTGATAGAAATACTGCAACAATTCACCCTCAGAATATCTATGGTTTGGGCAACTATCCACCAATCTCTTAAATCTCGTCCAGTAAGTGCACAACGATTCATCATATTCTTGCTTCACTCCGCTAATCTCCTTCTTCAATGCATTAGTCTTAGTCGGAGGAAAGAAGTGCTCCAAAAATAGTTTCTTCATGTCAGCCCATGTAGATATGGAGTTTGGCGGGAGGCTTGTGAACTAGGCGTTCGCCTCTGCCGTCTGAGTGAAAGGAAACGCCGCTAACTTGAATTGTTCCTCAGTAACTCCAGCTGGTCGTTTCTGCACCTTGCATATCTTGACGAACTCACTCAGGAAGTTGTATGGATCCTCTCATTTTTTACCATAGAACTTAGGTAAAACATTCAGTAATCCCAACTTGATCTCGATCGATGCCTCCAAATTTGGTATCTGTATCGGTGTTGGAGGATCATCTTCCAGATGGCTGGAAAGTTCGTTCAATCTCGGATCTTCATCTGCCATATCGCCTTCAGTGATCGCAACGAAAGTAGACTCAACTTCTCCCTCGGTTTCTGTTTCTGCTTCTGAAATACCTTCCGTTTAGGCAAACGGAACACTTCCAGCTTCTGGAACACTACTGTCAGACTCGTAAACAGCTTCCGTCTGGGCAGACGGATCGCCTTGCGGTTCCAACAGATTCTGCTGCTTCTTAAGCTTGGCCTCCTTCCTCAACCGTTTCGCGAACTTCTCAATTTCAGGATGATATAGAAGGTCCGGTTTAGAGGCCCTGCTCATAAACAACAGAAAAGTAACCAAAGATCAATAGAAAAAATAAATTAAATAACACCGTTCCCCAGCAACGGCGCCAATTTGGTGGACGTCGTATACCACCAAATAATTCCTGCAATTCGCTCAGAATTAAATTAGTATAACAATAAGCAGGGTCGAACCACAGAGAACGGGAATTCACCTATTTTTCCTATAAATCTAATTTTGGTGTAGCCACCACGCCTTAAATTGAGATAAATTAATTAAATACTAGGAAGACAAAGAAATTAATTAAAATGGCAAACGAGAATATAATCAAAAGAAAAGTAATCCGGCTTCGAATAAATCCACACTAGTCTAGACTCTGATCATCGATGCAAAGATTAATTAATTCCCAAGAACCAACCAGTTATAGGGTACCGTGAACGCAGCGGACATACCCCAATTCCTACGTGCTTTATCGATAGTTAGCTGTAGACGCCAGACCTAACTATTTCCCTTATTAAAACACAACCTAGCTGGAGACGCCAGACCTAGATTAAATGCCCTAATAGCTTTTAGATCTGAAGGAACCCAATTTAGACGAATTACCCAAGAACGCAAGTAATAACCCGTCTACCAATTTATTCATACTACGAACATGGTAGCTTTATCACTAATTAGCCCTATTCCAACAATTACGGATTGGGGGAACTAATTGACTGTAATCCAATTAAATCTAAGTTGATCAGGCTTAAATAAAATCAGAATTAACTTTAAACACAAGGAATAAATCGAAACCCTAGGAAATTAATTATACGATCAATTAGATCTCACAGATTATTAAACTAGTGCTTCAATATTCTCGCCGAATTAAAGAAATTAGCTACGCATAATAATGAAACTAAACATGATCAAATAATTAAAAGGGAACATAAAACAATCGATGAAAATAAGAAGTAAAAACAATCACCAAAGTAAATCTTCAACTGCGATGCCAAGAGTTGAATTCGAGAACTAAAATTATCAAAATAAAATAAATCTTCCAAGTTTTCTGCTCACAATTCTTGTCCGTGTCCTACTCTGCTGCTGGGAATAAAACTAAGGCTCTTCAAAAGTATCCCCCCAAAATTACTCCTAAAAATCTCTAAAAAAAATATATGACGGCTCCAATTAAGAAAAGTCAAAGTATATATATAAACTAACTCCTAAACCTATACCAAATAGGTAACAACTGCTCCACCAAAAATAAGGACTTGGGCTTAATTAGGACACTTTTAATTAGCCCAATAATAACAAAATAACTATCTCAAACTAATTACAGCCCATCTTCCTTGCATCTTTAATCCACAGCAAAATCATGCAAAATATACTTCTTTTCCGATTTATCTTGTCCAAATCCTTGCACTCATAAATTCTCCAAAATTCTGCACAAGACACACTAAAACGTGCATTATACTCGCATAAAATGATAGAAAATCCCAACTTCTGAACAACCAAAAACATACACATCAGGGGTTGCTCCTGGGTCCCTGAATCAGGAGCTCGCTAAACAGAAACCTGAGACAGCTCAGGAGATGTGAAGGATTGTATACCAGTTCGCTGATGGCCAAGATGCGGACCGATTGAAGCGGGAAGAGACCGAGAAGAAGAGAACTGAAGGTGATCGAGGTCGGAATGATCGTGATCGGAGAAGTGCTCACGAGCGCCTTCAACGAGGACCTATCCAGTCCCGGCTCGGGTCAGGACCTATCCAGTCCCGGCTTGGACCTCGGGGGGGACTAGAGCCGTCTCAACGGCCTCCTTTTGTGAAAACGAATGCTGAGATCTTCACACTCCACGAGGACTGGTTCGCTAAACCACGCCCTATGTCGGGGTCAAAACCTCGGGACAGAAACAAACACTGCTCCTTCCATGACGACCATGCGCACCACACAGAGGACTGCCGCGACCTCGCAGAACAGATAGAGAGGTTAGCCCAGGAGGGAACTCTGAAGAAATACGAAGCCGGGGGGAAGAAAAATAGAAAGGGAAAACGGAAAGGAGGACAAGGTCGCTGTGCTCCAAACAATAAGCGAGCTAAGGTCGATCACGATGAGGAGGATGACGACCCTCAGTACGACGCACCGCAGTACGACGGAGTGGTCTCCACCATCACCGGACTACCCCCGGGCGTGACAAAAACTAAGTTGAGGGCAGAAGCTCGCAGACCACCAGTCCCATCGGGTGAGGAGCAAACGAAGAAGAGGTTCAAGAAGGGAGAAACAGTCACATTCTCTGAGGATGATCCTGTACCTACAGCTACACCACACAATGACGCCCTGGTGATACAGGTCGGAGTGGCCAACAAGATGGTCCATCGCGTATTCATCGATGATGGGGCCAGCGTGAGTATCATCTTCCAACACTGCTTGGATAGGATGGGCCTCGACCCAGCACGGGTGAACTCCACGCCCCTGCCCCTCAAGAGCTTTACACAGCACGAGACGCGACCTGAAGGGACCATCACACTCGATGTTGCCATTGGCAGCCCGCCGACCAGCGTCAATAAACTGATTCAGTTCTACGTGGTTAAAGTGAACTCCCCCTACAACGTCATACTTGGTCGGGATTGGCTAAATGCAGTCAGAGCCATCATTTCGCCCTACCACCTGCTGTTGAAGATTCCGACCTCGGCTGGAATCCTTACTGTTCGAGGTGACCAGATAAAGGCCAAGGAGTGCATGCAGGTTGCTCTCCGAGGTCAACCACAGGCGTAGCAATCAAAGTATCCCAAGGAGCTAGAAGAAACGACGTCGATCCCAGACACCTCGGCGGAACAGGTTTCCTTATCCGAAACAGATCCAGCGAAAGTCGTCAAGGTCGGCTTTGCAGGGGGACCTCAAACTCGCATGCAGGTAGTCCAGCTCCTTAGGGAATATCAAGACGTCTTCGCCTGGTCTCCAACTGACATGACGGGGGTGTCATCGGAAATCATTACGCATAAACTTAACATTAACCCGAACTCAACCCCGGTCAAGCAGAAACGGCGATCATTTGCTGCCGAGCGAAATCAAGTTATCTACAACGAGGTGTAGCAATGGTTGAAAGCAGGACTTTTGTTTGAAGTCAAGTACCCAATTTGGCTAGCTAATCCGGTAGTGGTAAAGAAAGTAGCAGGAGAGTGGAGAATGTGTGTGGATTACACCGACCTCAATAAAGCTTGCCCAAAGGACTGCTATCATCTCCCCAACATCGATGAAAAGATCGAATCCTTAGTAGGACACGAAGTATTCTACTTTCTCGATCTCTACAAAGGATACTATCAGGTTCTAATGGATGAAGGAGATGCGATCATGACAGCTTTTGCGACAAGCTTCGGTGTCTTTGCATTCAAATATATGCCCTTCGGGTTAAAGAATGCCGGGGCGACATACCAGCGAATGGTCGATTTCCTCTTCCGAGATCATATCGGCAAGATTGTCGAAGTATATGCTCAACTTACTAAGGCAGGCGAACCTCAAGCTGAACCCAAAGAAGTGCACTTTCAACGTGCGATCTGGAAAATTCTTAGGGTGCTGGATCTCGCCAGAAGGTCTCAAAGCCAACCGCTGAAGGTTAGAGCCGTGCAGGAGATGAAGGTACCCCGAACTATCCGCGACGTGCATAAGTTGACAGGATGTATAACCGCGCTAAGTCGTTTCCTCTCCAAGGCTGCCGAGAAACAGCTCCCATTCTTCAAAATTCTCAAGAAGTCACCGGAATTTGGATGGGGACCAGAGCATGAGCTAGCCTTTGGGGAGCTCAAGCGCCACCTCGGGGACTTACCAACCTTGTCAGTCCCCCAAAAGGAAGAACCCCTCTCTCTATACCTCGCAGCATCGGAGGAAGCAATAAGTGCAGTGTTGGTCCGAGACGAAGGAGATCGACAGCTACCGGTGTACTTCGTCAGCCGAGTTCTAAAAGACCCAGAGACGAGGTATCAGCCTCTCGAGAAGGTCGCTCTAGCCCTGATAACCTCGCTCTCTTAGCCCCGCGAGCTGTGGCCTTGGCACCAACCTCTTTTAGCTTTCTGAAGTTCTTCACTGCAAAAAAAAACAACAAAACTGTAAGGACGACGACTCAGAAAACAAAACAACCCTAATAGCACTAGCGGGGCCTCACCCGTCGCCGGATCCACCATATTTTGAGGCTCATACGGGCTCAATCCCGCTTCAGCTAGGGAGTCTTCGTTGTAGCTCCCATCAAAAGGACTGCGATCCCTCATCGCTTTCACAGCAGTCTCCAAATCCTTATCCATCTCGTCTATCACCCATTCGTAAGGCTTTTCTAGCCTCCAAATCAGGTCGACAAAACTATTGTGGCGACAAAAGAAAAATTTCTTGTGCCATTTGTCCACCTTATTTTGCGTTCGCCCCTTGAACTCAGTCCGGGCAGCGGCATAGTACCAGCCCCCCGCCACTTATCAATCGCTGCCACACCCAAATCGGTGAATTGCCTAAACGAATTCGACATTATCTGCCCTAACGCTAAGCCAAGCTTCTTCTGGAGCTCGGAATAGGACTCAGGGAGGGGTAGTCGAAGACCAGCGTGCAGGCTGTCCTCATAAATAGTAACAAACCCCATCGGGGGAGAGCATGCCCTATCCTCTGGGCGAGGTTCTATTAATTCCGCATCAATAGGAAAATTATACGTTTGGGCAAGAAACCTAATCCTAGCCTCGTTTGAGGTCGAGGGGTAATCGGCCACTTTCCCCTTCACACACGGGGGTACTATTAAAGTTTCAACAGAGGGTATAGAGGATCCTAATGAAAAAATGCTAAAAGCAACGCTTCTACTCAAGCCAGCTGACGGGGGAGATTCGCTACCACTACTACTAGACTGAGAAGGGGAGGCCATACTTACTTGTAAAAGGGAGCGGAAATGCTCTGGCGCGGTTGTGAACGGAAACCCCAATTGAGTGAACACCGGCGGTATGGAAGCAATAAGTCAAGGATTTCGGGGAAGAAGGGAAAATATTCTGGGCAACAGATTTTTCTGATGATGGCGGATGTGAAATAATGTAATAGGGAGAGAAATGTTTCAAATCCTATGAATATACATTTGAATCCCGCCGTTACATATGACACACGTGTGAACAGGGGCCCGCCTTTCTCGGAATGTGAACCGTCCCTCAACAAAATTCAAAACGGCCCATCACTTTCCCTGCCCTTTAAATTGGATATGGGCTGCGCCTATTGACCGTCCTAAACAGCATAACAAAGGCCGCTGATACGCAGATTGCTCATCTTGTTCTACCTGTTACTTCAGCTCGGCACATAAGCTCGGTAATTCAGCTCGTATAGGTGATTTGCGCGATCAATCACCTCAAAAATAAGCCCTCATAGTCTGCGTCTACAAGTCTTCTTTCCTCTTTTTTTGGGGGGGGATGTGATAGTACCGGCCTCATCCTGGGCCTGACCTAAGGCTAATTGGGCCTATATATTAAAGCTCGGCCCACAGAGTTCGGCCCAAACAAAGTCAACATCTGCCTTGAAGACCAAGTAACGAAACCCTACTTTGGAAGAAGATAGAATTCTACTATGGATGGGAATCGGATATGCATGTATTAAGAAACTAGATATGTACAAGGAGTCCGAACCCTAGAGGGATTAGGGCTTAATTCAAGGCTTATAAATAGATGCAAGATTAGAGATGTAGGGGGATATTCAATACTTATTGTACTCTCAAGCATAATAAAAGCTCTCTATATTCTCTCCCGTGGACGTAGATCATATCGATCGAACCACGTAAATCTCTGTGTCGTCGTGTTATTATTTCTTTTAGCTACTTTCGCAAACCCTAGATTTATCATACCCTTAAATATTAATATGTACTCCCTTCGTCCTGCTCATATTGTCATGTTACTGTTCGGCTTTGAAATTAAGAATAAGTGTAAAATGATAGAAAGTGGGTAGATTTCATCACTTTTAAAGGATTTTGAATGTTAATTCTTTCCTTATTTGGAACAAGATAATTTGAGTGGGACATTACAATAAGGAAATGAAAATAATATGAGCGGGACATAGAGAGTATTAATTATGATAATTGTGTTAACTGCAAATTAATATAAATTATGATAATTTATTTTTCTTCGTTGATTTCTAGATGAGTTATTATGTTTAAGATGTTAAATTATGCAAAATTGCAAATATTGTAAAAGTTATTCGTATTTCTATTTGCGATAATCCACTACGAAAAATAGTGAAAGTAGAGAGGTTGTGTTGTGAAAATAGTGAAAATTTCTTTTTTTTTATTCACAGGATTATTGCTTGATTTACATACATTATTGCTTTTGTAACATCCAATTTAGTTTGAGTGATTGGAAAATATTAATGAATATTAATAATATAACACTTATACAAACTGAATTTCCAAAAATAGAATATTAATTAAATAAAAATGAAAATAGAAAATAAAACTTATAATAATAGCAACCCGTAAATGCTATATATAATATAGATATAGATAAAAACACATGTATAATAATAGCAACCCGTAATGCTATATACTGTATAACATAGATATTGATAATAACACGTGTAATATGTTAATTTATTGCATTCGGTAACATTTTTCATAATAAGTTTCAATGATTAATCATTCGAGTGGGTCTCTTGTGAGGCCGGTCTCTTACAAGAGATTGGATCTCGGGTCGGGTCGATCTGGTCAATCCTGGTCAAAAAAATTTTAATTTGTTAATTTTTTTAATACATTTTTTAATTTATCTAAAAGTAGCAATTGTAATTAACAAAAGTAATAATTCACAAGAAGAAAAACAACATTTTCAAAGTAACAATTGTCGTAAACAAAAATAATATTTTTAAAAGGTAACATTTGTCAGGATAAAATGTAATAATTGTCATAAAGAAAAGTATTTTTTTTTTCAAAAGTAATAATTGTCTTAAACAAAAATAATATTTTTCAAAAATAACCTTTGTCGGGATAAAAAGCAATAATTCACGAAAAGAAAAGTAATATTTTTTCAATATAACAATTGTAGTGTAATACCCCTGAATTTCTTAAAAAGTTTAATAACTAATAAATGTCTTAGAGAATAGAATAAAAATAGTTGGATATTTCTAGGATTTAAGAATAAGAAAAGTAGCACCTCGGAAAAATCCTTTAATTCCAACATAAATTTTATTTTCAAATTGAGTTTTTTTTTGTCTAATAAATTATTTTTTTTTAAAATATATAACTAATATATATCTTTGAATTTGATCCATTTAATGTATATTAATATTAATGCACAAAAGTTTAAGTTATCTATATATACAAACGTAATATATATATATATATATATATATATATATATATGGTTTGAGAACAAAAATATAACAAAGTAAGTATATAATATTATATTACTAAAAAAAGTAATTAGTATATTATTATATATTATTATATTATTAATGACTAATTAGTAAATATAATATATATATATATATATATATATATATATATATATATATATATATATATATATACGTATCTTGTTTACTTTTAAAACAAGAGTTAATATATAAGCATTTTCAGCATGCTGTTATTTGTATATGTATAATGTATGATAATGCATTCCTTTTATTTTTATTTTTATTCATGACACGTGCTCTTATTTATTTTATATAAGACTAATGAATATCTAAAGCTATATACTAGGCTACCTACTTTAATTCTTCTATAAATAGTAAACAGAAGCAGTAGTCCATATTTTTAAGAATATGTTGCCTAAAATTTTGGACATATTATTTATTTATCCTTAAATTAAAATTCCCTATTTTTTTCCCGCTTCTTACTTCCCCGTCAGTCATGTCCCGACATACGTGTCTTCCCTCGGAAATTGGGGCGTGACATGTAGTAAACAAAAGTAATATTTATCGGGATAAAAAGTAATAATTCACGAGTAGAAAAGTGACATTTTCAATGTAACAATTGTCATAAACAAAAGTAATATTTTTCAATAGTAATATTTGTCGGGATAAAAAATAATAATGCACGAAAAGAAAATTTATATTTTTTCAATGTAACAATTATCGTAAACAAAAGTAATATTTTTCAAAAGTAACATGTGTCACAAACCGAACCGAACCGAAACTTGCGGTTCAGTTCCGGTTCCATTGGGGTGAAACCGAGAACCGTCGGTTCTGTTCCGATTCCGAAATCGAACCGAACCGCGGCCGCCTCTAAGTACACCACCATATAGGTGGGACTTCTACACTATACAAAGGTGGGACCACTATACCACCACGGATGGTGGGATAACTACACTACCAAACAAGGTGAAAAATATAATCGGGACCTCTATACCTCAATTTTTTATACAAGTTGGCCAATTCCTCAATTGGATTATATTGTTTGTGTGTTCATGTTTTTTTTATTGTAACATTTAATTTAAAGACTGTATCTCGATGAACTTGAACTTCAGACTGAACTGTAGCCTTGTGTATTCATGTTTATATTGACTTATTATGTCAGCTCGCAAATGGATCTTATTTCATATGTCTGTAGTAAGAACCAAATTTTATTAGCTTACAAAAAAAAAATATTACTTTGATTATATTTCATTTTACGAGCAAGTTGCTTATATCATATACTTCCTTCGTTCAAGATCTATTTGCTTATTGTTGACCGGCACAAGTTTGAATAATTTGGTTGACTAAGTTGGCATATGCGTTATGAGTGGAATAATGATCTCATTTAATTTTAATGTGTTGTACGGTTGAAAATAAATGGGCTATATGGGACCTAATACTAAAAATAAAACAAGCAACTAGGTCGTGTACAGACCAAAAAGAAAATACATGCAAATAAATCGTGGATAGAGGGAGTACTAAAGATGAAACCTTCTAAAAAATGTCTAACATCTAAACCTCAAAACTAAGCACGACCAAAAACTTAAAATAAAAGAAGAGCTCGAAATTGTAATTAAAATCCTACTAACACTTTTTTTGCAATAATTTGTCAAATTATATCACTTTTAAAATAAAGTCTTCATTTATTTTTTAATTATATTTGTAAATTAATTGCATAGTAAAGTGATTCCCGTTACACAAGATAATTCTTCATGTAACACTAATCCTTTGTGTAACACTTATTTGCAATGATTTGTAAAATAATAGTATCTCCATCCCGCTATTAGTGGCTTATACTTTTTGGGCACGAGTATTAAGAATAAGACATAAAATATGGAAAATTGGTAGAGTCCACATTTTTTAAAGGGTTAATTTTTGCCATTTTGGTTCCGAGCCACTAATAAAGAGATCACAACACAAAAAAAAGCGAGTAATTAATAGCGGGACAGAGGGAGTATCACTTTAAAATAAAGTATTGAATTATTTTTTTAAATTGTATTTGTAAATTACAATATAAAGTTATTCCCGTCAATAACCTTCATGTAATACTTATTTGCGACGAGACGATATATGAACTTATTTGTGACGAGACGATCTTTCATATAACACTTATTTGCAGTAATTTGTCAAATTCTATCATTTGAAATAAAGTATTGAATAATTTTTTTAAAATTATGTTTGTAAATTATAATGTAAAGTGATTCTCTGTCAATACCCGAGATGATTTTTCATGTAACACTTATATACAATGATTTGTCGAAATATATTACCTCGAAATAAAGTACTCCCGTGGAATCTCGACGGTACACACTAGTTTTAAATATACTTACTTACATATATGTATTTTATGGTGTGTTGTCAATAAACATAATGGGATTTTTTCTTTTTAAATGAACATTTTATGTTTATATTAAAATCTCCAAATGCATATCGAATTAGAACCACTATTGTCATTAAATTACGAGTAAGAATTTCTTAGAGTGGAGGTTTATAACAAAGATGTTGTATAACTATCAATTTGACTCACT
This sequence comes from Agastache rugosa, assembly GCA_031470985.1. NCBI lineage: Eukaryota > Viridiplantae > Streptophyta > Magnoliopsida > Lamiales > Lamiaceae > Agastache > Agastache rugosa. The sequence continues at coordinate 10,667,869 of CM062605.1, read as the reverse complement.
CCAAAACTTTTTATGATTGATTGATGGTCTGGAGACGAGTTACATGTATATGGGGGGACACACCTGTTAAAACTTTTTCCTATTAAACTGTTTTACGTGATCAATTATGAATCCTATTAACTGCTGGAAAGCTGATCAGTTAGACTGTGGAGTGCGCAAGTTGGTAGTTTAAAAACTTAACTCGTATGTTCAGAAAATCTTAACTGATGAATCTTGAAATTTTCTACTTAGTCAATATTAATGCAGTGAACTCACAGTTCGCTTTGAAGATAGCTTTTACGCAGAGCTGAACTGAAGGAGCATTTGATCAGCTGAAAACAATTTGATGCTAAATATATATATGATTGTGCGTGAATATCAGTTTGAGTAGTATAAGAAGTAAGTAAAGCAGTAATCAAGACAAACAGTTTTACGTGGTTTGGAGTAGCTAACTCTCATAAGTGATTAGTCTATGTGCGTTGAATTTCTTCCCGTTGTAAAGGTATCCTTCTTTCCTCTTTTGGTGGTACGATTCTGCAGGTTAGCTAGAAGGGTGATCTGCGTTGTCTGCTTCTGATTAATTGGTCCACGTCAAACTAATTGTGCTTGATTAGCTTCAGCTTCACTTCAGCAAACTCTAGTTCAGTTGAATATTTCTAGCTGGTCTTGTCATCACTATCTTCAGTCTTCAATTTTCTAAGTTTCAAACCATCAGTTTTTAGATACAAGAATCAATAAAGCATCAACTCCCTAACAGTTGAACTGAAATAAATTTTCAAACTATCTAATCTAAATTCACGTGAGGTCAGTTGGGTTTTGGAATTAAATCAAAAGTTATATTAGAATTTTCCCCAGTAGGTGTTTTGTCAATAAAGATAATGAGATTTTTTTTCTTTTAAATGAACATTTTATGTTTTTATTAAAATCTCCATATGCATATATATCAAATTAAAACTACTACCGTCATTAAATTACAAGTAAGTATTTCTTACTGTGGAGGTTTATAACTAAATTATGAAATGGTACACATATTAAGTAACAAGACAAATTTCAAAATATAACATTTATTTAAAAACGGAATGTATAAGTATCATGAGAAATAATTGCACAAATTAAATGTACTACTAATTTCTATTATAATGCTTCTTCATCTATATATACTAATTTTGAGATTGGATAAAGCTATACCAACAATTACTACACTTATAATGGTATATATATATATATATATATATATATATATATATATATATATATATATATCAGGAAGTGGGATAAGAAGGATACATAGCAATCCCACACATTCCCTCTTTAGCACCAATATCCCTCTCCAATTTAAAATAGCCCTTATCTCCCCAATCTGCCCCCCAAGAATTCTTGAACCACCAAAACTTTATGCCATCTTCACTTGTACCATACCCTATTGCTGTGACAGCATGTGTGACACTAGTCCCACATTCCCCTCTCAAAACTCCACTATGATACAACTGCAACAGTTTTGGGTCAATTGCTACTGACACTGGCTGATTAGCAACTGCAGCTAACAATGCTGCTTCATTGTTATTCTCAACAAAACGAAACCCAGTGATCTTGGAGGAGGGCGCCTTATCATTATTATAACTGCATGATCTTTGCGTTGCGTTGTATGGATAGTCGATGTCAGATGCAAGGCCCCCATTTTTGGTCACGAAATCGAAGGCGTGATCCATTTTGCCGCCATTGCAGCCTTCACGGGCGTAGTTGCAGTCCAGAATATGTTGCTCCGACAATGGTGTAATTAGCTTACCTGATCGGATGGATACAATTCCTTCGATGGCAGCTACGGCTGAGAATGCCCAACAACATCCTGCATGCCAATTATGCATTATAGCAAAAACTTGTGCACTGCGATTGGCCGTAATTAAGAGATAATTAAAGGGATTAATCGGAAGATAACAAAGCTCTCAAAGTTATTATTGGGAAAGAATCTCCTATATCCAAAATGGCTGCTTTAAAATTTAGTCTGATCACTCTGTCTAGCATATGAAAAAAAACACACACACACACTATCACTATATATATGTGAGATAGCAAATTACCACATTGTCCTTGATTCTGGATAGGGGTGACAGCATTGTGGTCTCTCCAGTCAAGACTAGGCGGCACGTCTTTCACATTATTATCATATTTAAAAGATGATTGATTATGTGATGATGATATCTTGAAATTAGATGGCTTCATGAAGTTTCCTGCAAACTTAGCCAAGAACTCTTCATTCGTTACATCTGCAAATTTATTGATCCCAAGCTTGTACGTGTGGCTCTCTTCTCTATTGAATCTTTCTACGTACTGTAAATTATCTTTGAATATCTTAAACCTCTTCGCCTTCTCTTCCTCATTCTCGTAGCTGCGTCCATGTTCTTCCATCCATTTCTCATGCTTTATACACAAGCTTCTTTCATCACTACTACAAGATAACGATAATGCTGCATGATAACATGATGCTGCAAAGATACACAAAATAAGTGTTGAATAATAATTTTTATTACAAGCCATCGCTTATAGATCAGTATCCCTTGATGTTATTGAGGTTGCAAATCAAGATGAGAAATATATATGTGCTAATTTTGGAACAACAATCGCTTCATGAGGTACCACGAGATCATGGCATTTAAATATAAATAAATGCTATGATGTCATTAATTTGCATGAGGTGATATCTTGAATTAAATTCGAAACATGCATGCACTGCCTATTTATGAAGGTAGATTATGCACAAATCATTTCACAATGCAAGAATACATGTTCGATTTATTGACTTTGCACGCATTAATCTGTGATATATTGATATAGTATTTATAGTGTATATATGTGTATATATAACCATCATTAAAGTGCAAAAACTTTTAACAATTTTTTTAAATATATTACACTCCTCGTGAATAATAATCAGTTTAAGGGCAAATGGGAATTGCAAGTGTAAACGTGATATTCCTAATAATACGATTAATGTTTGATAACATCATACGGATTCATTAATCGAAATATCAATGAGAGATGATTGAGAGATAAAGAGTATATATTAATTTATATTGTGCTATTGGTATTACATGTCGTGTAACACAAACTATGTTTGCGCTGTTGCGCACTTGATCACAATCTAATAAAACAGACTAAATTGGTGCAAATCACATGATTACTATTAAGAATCGATACATTTTCACCAACATCTTGTAGGTCGAGCATGTTACACTATTTTTTTTTAGTGTGAACTATCCCTCTTGTGCATGTGGTTTACATGCTATTGTACATGAGGGGAAATTTTATCTAGTACGCACTTTGAATAGCGACTGCCGGTTACTCTCGTCATAAAAAATTAGATTAAATCATTGCCTAAGTCCGTTAGGGTAATTTCTCTTCAAGGAATTTATAATTACCAAACTATGACATCATATCTATATATATATAGCTGATCCGGATAAAATCAAGAAGAAAAAAAAAAGAATAGAGATCGAAGAATTAAGACTAACATCAGGCGTTAATATAAAAAACAGTAAACTACGTGCAGTTTAAATCATAAATTTTTTTGATCTTTTATAAAAAAATGTTATGAAACTATAGATATTTAATAATCACAATCAAAGGTACGAACAATACAAAAGTAACAAAAATATCATTGCGGTCAACTTGTGGTGCTGAAAAGCTGAGGTGGATCATCGGGTATTAGATGGAGTAATATTAATTAATAAACAATATATACATTAATTATTGTATACATTGACTGCAAGCGCCTGGTGACCCATTAATTGCACCTTTGCTTTTCGGTCTCAGAAATTGACCTCCATAACATTTTTGTTTGTATTTAGGTAGTTTAAATTGTGCATTTCACTGTGACTATGGATTGTTCCGAATATTTTTGTTACAGCTAATGGTAAAATGTTATGTAATGTTCTTGGCATGTATACAGTTAATTGCACCGTACGATTAATTGTAATTAAAGATCATGTAGAGGATTAATTAGATGCAGTTGATAAGATTAGAGAAAATTAAGATTTACTTCCTCCCTCCGTCCCACAAATTTAGTCCTTTACTCATTTTTAAATAAATTAAGAAAATATATTTAATTGTATTTTGGAAACATAATTATTTTATTTTGTCCTTATTTATTACTCCATTCATCATCGACACATTTTCAAAAGGATGTGAAATTTAAGTTTGAATAAGATTATATTAGTAAAATAGTATTTCAATACAATCCAAAATAAGTAAAGGGAACTATGTTTTGGGACATCCCAATAAGGCATAAGGAACTCATTTTGTGGAACGGAAGGAGTATTAATTATATTTCAATTGGAATTTATTAAGCTCCAGTTAGAATTTATTTTACCACAATTAAAAAAACAAGATGGACCGTACAGTGCGGTCTATCGTACGGGTGTTCCTGATCAATGTTCATAAGCCATCTTTCAGAGACAACACATTTCGACTTCTTGCTCTCTCATGCACAAGAAATATAAATATATAGCCATCCAAAATTAACTGAAATTCTTAGAAAAGTAGTAGTAATTAAGTTTACAAGATGATGCATAAGATATAAATAAATATATTAAACACTAAATCAGCCTATATACCACATCCAACGACGACGTTTTAGTCTAGGCTGAAGCCGAGCAACTGCATTTGCACTGCGCCAAGCACTTCTTGCAATCAGGCAGCCGCGGATACCCGCCGCCGCAGTCGCATTTCTTGACGCATTTGGAGAGCGACGCGCCGCCCCACAGACACCGCCCCATGCACTGCATTATCGGCACGCACCCCGGGCACCCCGACTTAAACTGCCGCACGATGCAGTTTCTGCATCCGCCGCCGCCGGAGGGGCAGCCCGCGCACGGCGGAGCCACCGCCCAGAGTATCAGCACAACCAAGCAAAATATCAGCGTTCGTGGCATCGAAAATATTCGGATAGAAAGGTATGACAGAGATTGTTGGGTTGTTCTTTAAATTTTTGGGGTGTTTTTGCAGGCTTTATATATATATATAGATAGATAGTGTTATGCATCACCTAATTCTGCCTGAAATGATTTTAGTTTAGTTGCTTGATTAGTTTCTTTCTATTTAGTGAAAATTTATGCATGCGACATGAAAATTTAATGCCTGCAGCTGGGGGTTTGTCTTGGATTGCTAAATATTTATGGTACCTCGAACTTGCATATGAAACAGTTCCATCCTTTAAAAAAAAATGGCAAAATGCATTTAAATTCCCGACTTTTTTTTAAATTGTGATTTATTTCCTAATTTTTTAATTTTTTGTCTAAAATCTCCATCTTTCAATTTGTTTGATTTTTCTCCCAAAAATAAATTGGAGAAAAAATCGATAATGACATGTTCAATTCAAAATGACGTGGTGTTCAAAACGACATCGTTTTAATTAAAACGACATCGTTTTGATTTTAAGAATTAAAAAATAAAAACAAAAATCAAACTATAGATCACTTTTAATGCCACCTCATCATCCTTTCATCTCCCTCCCCTCTCTTTCTCTCTCTCTCCAACACACAGCACCATCATCACCGCCGTATCACCACCCTCCAAGCACAACTATTCCTCTCTCACGATAACAACTATTCCGCCGCCTTCTCTTCATCTCCGGTGAATGTGCAGTGGTGGTGTGAGGCAGAAGACGTCGTCGGCGGCGCACCTACTCCTCCACTTTCTTACACGATTAATGACCTTGTTGTGAATGTGCCAACATCAGCGCCTAAATACTAGCTACCTCTACCCTCCCAATCCGGCAGCATCTTCTTTCCCGCAAACTCCTACTCCTTATCCCGCCACGAGCTCCGCCGCACAGCTGCCACCCTTTTCGCCGTTCTCAGCCGTCGACCCACGGCCTCCTTTTCTGCCATGCTCGACCGCTCCGAATAATTACAATACTTATCCTCAGAATCCTTCTGCGACTTACCCTCCGCCTTCCTCGGCTGCACCATCGTTCACCGAGGTTACCCGTCGGCGACAGCGTATCCTTCTTCTCAGCCGCAATCGTCCTATTATCCTCAGAGATGAGGACTAAGATCTATTAATGTTGTTGTTGTTGGGTTAGAGAGAGTGGAAAACAACGGTGATGGTACTCTGTGTTAGAGAGAGAGAGAGATGGGGGAGGGGAGGAAGATGAAGGGATGATGACGTGGCATTAAAAGTGATGTGTAATTTAATTTTTGTTTTATTTTTTTAATTTTTAAAATCAAAACGACGTCGTTTTGAATGTCACGTCATTTTGAATTATACATGTCATTATCGATTTTTTTCCCAAATTATTTTTGGGAGAAAAATCAAACAAATTGAAAGGTAGAGATTTTAGACTAAAAATTAAAAGATTAGGAAATAAATCAGAATTTGAAAAAAGGTCGGGAATTTAAATGTATTTTGCCCTAAAAAAATGGTGAATTTAATATTCTATCAGAATCCATCATTTACGAAAAGAAATTAAGTAGATACTGTATCCCTTCCCAATTGAAATGCTTCCTCCGTTATAAAATAAGGTGGTGTTTGGTTTGATTGATTAAGTTTATAAGATTTGATTGATAAAATAATTCAATCTAATTAAATGTTTTGTTTGATTGCTTACGCCCTTGATAATATCCATCAATTAAGAGATAAATTGTCCTTCCAAATTTAGGGTAATTATCAATTAACCATATATAATCCTATCATATCCTATTACGTGCTATCAATCTCATCCTTCAAGTTAAACGTCCCCTTTAAATATCATATTTCAGAATCTAGAGTAAAACAATGTTAAATTTCCTATTTTAGTATCGTCAATGCAAATTCTTTACTTTTTAAGTTTTCTATACAATAGTTAGGGCATGTGAGAATAAATTTGTACCCTACCTTGGTATGTGAGTTTTCACAGCTAGAATATGGACACTTATTAAAAGACGGAGAATACTTATTTTACTTTTATCGTCAATACAAATTCTTTAGTTGTTCCGGAATAAGTAAGCTATATATATATATAGAAATAACTTTTCTTTTTTTGGATTGTCTACAGGAAATTTTAAAGGTAGTTTGACAGTGAATTTAAACCCGAGACCTTTAATCTCGGACATTAACCACTCTATCACTAGGCTGTCATATTTTATACTTATAAAGAAAAATAATCCCAAGATTCACATTTAGCCCTTGCCAGTGTGGTATTGACTACACAAATGCTCAAAACTACATTGACGAAGATGACACGTTGTTGTCTACGTGGATAATATTTTTTACAAGTTTCTATCTTAACCTCGAAAATCCTCACCACTACTTTGCTTTATGATAAATCTATGAGTGGTGCTAATTGAACATAAATATCCGGACATAATTTAGCTCGTTTAGGTAAATGAATCAGTTCGATCCGTTTAACTTATTTATTTAATTTTGTAATTTCTCCACATTCATTCATTTTATTATTTTTTGAGTAATCTAATTCAAGTGAATGAATAAATATCTATTAAGTAATAGTATTTCCGAAAGATTAGTGAAAATCACAAAATAACTTTATTAGTTTAATTTCGTATTTTTTGTATTCATATTTTTCTCTCTAAAAATGACAGTTTAGATTAATTAAATAAATACATTAGAGTACTAACCAACACCATTATTTTATTTGATAAATTATAAATTAAGATTATTAATATATTTATTTTATGTCCGTATATATATGTCCAAAAAATATTAATATAAATCTATTTACGAGTTGGCGCATAGGCGCGCCGTACTAGCTGCGGTTCTAGTTCGGATCTTATTGCGGCGAATCAAAAAAGTTTCAAATTAAACAATACTAATATTTTGTCTTTGTTGGCAGTGACATGTAATCTTTCATTACCAATTATACATTTCAACGCCCGAAATGAATTCCAGACTAGCTAGAACCGACACAAATCCAATTTATAGAAAATCTGTATAAATGATTTACAAAGGCTAAAATTGTCACAACACATTATGATCGGGCGAAAATAATGCATTTCCTTGATTATAATTATCTTTAGTCATTCTTAAGAAGTATCATAGTTTGGAAAATAGAGTGATATTTGACTAGATTATGACTAGCCACGTTATGGTCAAATAACACTACTCTTTCTTATATATCCCAAGTCTGGAAAAGTTTTTTTCTTATAACAAATTTTGTTAATAGATTTGCTAGAAACTCAAAAATAAATAAATAAATAAAAAAAAGCAACAACTTTTATAGGTGGGACAATAATTATTCGTATGCGGACACCAAAAAAGTCTCAAACATGAATATTAGCATTATTGAGCTTCATGATAGGCTGATAGCTATTAAAAACACGTCGATCAGCTTACTTTTTTCAGTTCTTCAAAAAAAAAAGTTTACTTTTTTCACCTACATCATTATGACAAGTAATGGAACAGTTGTTCAATTATATTGCTTATACATATGAATACACATAATCCACGTGTATCAAGTACATACAACTATATTTGTGGCCATGACATATAGCACCCTAGAATAGTATAAGAATGACACCATGCCTTCCAAAATAAAATAAATAAAATTGGTAAATTCAGACCCCGTGTACCCTTATTTCTTTGATAAATGATCACTATGAGTCAGACTCTATAGAATTTGATCAATCCTTTTTTCTGTCGTTAAGGCGGAGAATTTCGATACGAATTCTCCATACGACAGTGGGTTGGCCGGGATTCGAACCCAACTATTCTACCTTTTTTTTTTAGAAAACTTTTCTACTTTTATTTAAATATTGTATTCGAAACTGACATAATTTTGATAATATTTTAGAGACAAAAAGACATAATGCGTAGGAAAAGCGGAAAAGGGAATTTAGCGGATAAATAAATATAATATGAGCTGGGTTACATAATTTTTTATGGCCCGACTGATTTTGAGATCGGCCCGATTTTTGCAGCTATTTTGAGATCGGCCCGATTTTTGCAGCTAACCCAATGGGCCCGGACCGGTCCGGCCCGACCTTTTCAGTTTGACATCTTTAGTAAGTAGTAACCGCTAATCAAATTGAATCACAACACCACAAGATTTGTTATCAACAAAAATATACGCATACACAACACATTTAAGATTCATACCCGATATATTCTATCCTAGTGACACTTACTAATTTGATTCCTAATCTCATCATCTTCATTTGTGGTGATAATTAATTGACCCTTATTTAAATCTTTACAAGAAGGGACAAGAAACCTCACTGGGGCCCACAAGCCGATGATTCTTAACAAACTCTATGAATGCAAGAGACTCCGTGCACCCCTTAAGATCCGATTTGGCCCTCAAAAACGGCGGAAAAAACAACCAGAAACTGGTGTAAATCACATACGCCAACGTTAACATCCCAGAAACAATCCGAGGCAGACTGAATTTCCCATCACACATTTTCTTGACGACGATTTCTAGAGAGAGAGACACCCCATGTAGCAGAAAGAAGCAAATCATCTCTCCGGTCGGTCTCAATCTTCCTATGTTGAAGAAAATCAGCTCATGCATAAGCCCGGAAACCAAGAACGTAGCCAAAACCGCAGGGATCCCGGCCCATTTTCGCGGCACCAAACGGGCCGAGATCGACCTTACGGGCCGGTAAACAGTGGGATGTAAGATGTTGGACACCATCAAGTTCCACCTTCTGCCCCAGAAATCTTGCAGTGAGGTAGCGAGGTAAGGCTCGTTGAATTGTCGCTCGAGCTCCACTCGAAGTGAAGCACTTACAACGGCAGCAAAGAGGGCGAGGATCATCTCCAGCATGAGGTACATGTGCAGGCAGTAGCATAGCAGGATTATGTGCGGATGCATATATTTTTTGTAGCTGTAAATACGTATGAGTAGGGCTATGATCATTATTTTTGTGACATTATTTAGAGGTGATTTGTGGTTTTTCTTGGCTGCAATCTCTTGAGATGGGGAGTCTTGAATTTTGATGGGAAAACAAGCTAAGGGGATGAAACGGGATAAGGCGAATGGGGGGTTGGATGACAGGGGGCCGCCATTGAAGGCGAAGAGTATGAGCTTGAAGGTTGCAAGCCATGAAATGAAGAAAGAAGTTAAACCAGCAAAATATATGGAGGTGAAGTTGAGAGGTAGAACGAGAAAGAGGCATATAATTGGAGAAATTGCAATGATTCTTACATTTCCATTGGGTAAGATTTTGCCTACTGTGTGGCAGTAACACAAGGATGCAACTACGATGCTCCAAACCAGAATGAAGTTGTTGATTTCCCCTTCCATTGCTCTCTCTTTCTCTCTCTCTCTCTCTTCTCTCTTTTGAGTCTATACCTTTACCTTTGGTCCACTTGTTTGTGATATGACTTTTTTGCAACGATGCTTAGATCTGCATCACTAGATATTTCAGTTACCTCCTCCCTACTCCAAGAGGATACTCTATCGCAAAAGTAATACTCTATCGCCTATTTGTCTTGCAAATATAAATGATTCAGATCAAATACCTTTTATAAAAAAAAAAAAAAAAAAAGGAAGAGAGAGAGGTTAAAATAAGTTTTCGGCTTGCAAAGCCGCCCCCTCTGGAATAGGTTAAAATAGGTAATATAGCATTTGTTTGATGAGTAAAAATTTGAAATAGCCACCATGGATAGTTGAAAATAAAAGTTAGTCCAAAATTTAATTTAACATAAATTCTATCAGATTTTGGAATTTTTGGACAAATTTACCCTTTTTCCTCCTTTACAATCAAATTTCACTCTCCCTTTCTCTCTCTTGTCCTCCCTCTCACACTGAAAACTCTAACTTCCGTCTCTATCACCGACGCTTATGCGCCGCCGCCGCTGAAATTAGATCCAAACATTCTGGTGACGGCGCCGCCTCACAACACGTCGATCCCAACCACAAAACCTTAGATCTAATCCCAAATCAAACGCCAAAATATAGACTGTTACAGAAAAGCAAAAAACTAGATCCAGTCACGGCGGCGCTGGTTTAGAAAATTGAGAGCAAAAATCATGGTGAGATTGGTACGAAATGGATTCATTCGTACCACTCGTACCAATTTATGGTGCGCCACTAGTTGGTACGAAAGGGACGAATGAGTTCATTCGTCCCTCTCGTACCAAATTATGGTGCGCCACTAGTTGGTACGAAAGGTACGAATGGATTCATTCGTACCACTCGTACCAAGTTATGGTGCGCCACTATTTGGTACGAACGGGATGAATGCATTGATTCGTACCAAGTAACGCATCACAACTAGTTGGAACGAATTGAACGAATGGATTCATTCGTACCTGTCGTATCAAGTTCATCAGAATCTGCTGCTATTCCAAATAACGAGCAGCAGCAAAACTGCTGCAGAAATAGCAGTAAAAAATACCCAACAAACAGCCCTCCTCCCAAGCACAAATTCAAGCAACGTGTAATCCAACTACAATTTCACCGTCAACATGAATATCTTGAGCCCTAAAACTAAAAAATGACAGGAATCGAAGGGATTGCAGCTGAACAAGAGAAATACTCCGGCGAGTACTTGAAGAAGCAGGAGACGGAGAACATGGAGGGGCTGGAGATGACGGCGAGGCACCAGGAGTCCAATTGATTTTGGATCCATGAAGGATCTAGGAGAGTGAAGGATTTGGAGGAGCTAACCGGCCAAATAGGACCGTAACTTTCAATTTTTTGAGGGCCCGGACTTTATTTAACGGGTCCTGAAAAGTAAGCCTAGATCTTTAATTTTTTGCACCTGCACTCCTATTTCGGGCCCAAAGTAAGTTGTTTGGGCTTTTTTGCACGTGATGCTCACGTGAGTTGACATCTGGAGCCCATAGCCGACGTGTACATGCCATCTCACTCTAATTTGCCAGGTCAAACATATGTGGGCTGTAAATAAAAATCACCCAACAAAAAGACGGATCATTTCACCGCCCCCAATTTCACTTCACTCGAACCCTAATTTCACTCCCCAATTTGAGAGCAACCCCAAATCAAATCGAGCAACAACTTCACCGCCCCCAATTTCTCTCTAACCCTAATTTCACTGTAACCCAACGGCTGTGGAAGCGAAGTCTGCTGTGGAAGCGGCGAAGGTTGTGGAAGCTGGAAGCGACGTACGCTGTGGAAGCAAGGTGCGAGAATGGTGCAGTTGAGAGAGAAAAGAAACCTAAATCGGCCTCCACCAAATTATAGTAAGAACTTTTACTGTCTTCCGTTTTCAGTAGTGAAAGTGTTGGTGTGAAAGTGGTTGTTGAAATAGTGGTGGATCTGAAATGGTCGTTGAAAGTGTTGGTGGTCCATAAATATTTTATCTTTATGGTGTATGTGATCCCGAAATTGATGTTATATTTGTTGGGTTGTTGGTCGACATTTATGATTGTTTTGGTTGGTGTGTGTGATTGAATTGAATATTATAGTGTGTTATGGTTTAAAAATATAGGGTTTGGGTTAATTACTATTATAATGCACATGTTTGTATATTTTATTATGAAAAGTTGTATTTTAGCTTAGAAGTGGTCCCTGATGGTCGGGTTTCATGGTTTTAATTTTATTTTTCTTGTTTTTTTTGCTGCAGAACCTGTGAATAAGTATTTAACAGTAGTTTTTCATTATGGGGGCAAGCTCAGTGGTAAAAATTATTTACAGTATGTTGGGGGTGATAGATTAATAGTGGATTATGTTGAGGCTAGTGAAGTAACAATATTATATCTTAAAAATCTACTTGGTGAGTGGTTGTTTATGGATGGTGATTTAAAGCTATTAAATTTAAAGGACAATTCCTACAACTTGGTTTCCTCTGATGATGAAGTTAAAGAGTTATGTTTGAGTTCAATGGCTAGAAGGGAGGTTATTTTCTTTGTTCAAGAGGTTGGGAATGAAGGTCAGAGTGTGCATGAATTAGAGTCAGTGGATTTGGGGATTGAAGCTAAAAGTGTGGTTGACTATCTGACAAATGATTTAGGGATGGAAGTTGAGAGTGTAGAGGGGACTGCTACAAAAATGAGTGGTTTAGGGACAGTTTTTTTGACAGTGAATGTTGGGACTTCATAAACTGTGGTCGAAGATGATGTGGAGGATCAAGATGACAGTGATTACATGCCAGAAAGTGATGAAGATGGATGTGAGAATGATAACAAAATGTTTGATCAGTTTGTGGATGAAGAAGCTGAGGGGTCTGGTGAAGAATGTAAGGAAGATGATGATGTTGTAGGAGCTGCAGAGCTTCATGAGCAAAGTGGTTTAGGGTCAGTTTTTGTGACAGTGAATGGTATTGGGACTTCACAAAATATGGTCGAAGAAGATGATGTGGAGTATCAAGATGATAGTGATTACATTCCAAGTGATGAAGATGGAAAGAAGAATGATAACAAAATATTTGATCAGTTTGTGGATCAAGAAGCTGAGGGGTCTGGTGAAGAATCTGAGGAAGATGATGATGTTGTAGGAGCTGCAGAGTTTCATGAGCAGAAACACTCTGATGACAGTGCAAATGAGGAAGATAACTATCCTCATTTCAATCCAGCTGTCATATTTGAGCCTTCTTTCCAGCTGGGAATGATATTTTCCTCAAGGAAAGAGTTTCAAATGGCTGTGCAGTCTTATGCTATTAGGAGTAAGAGAAGTTTGAAGACAAGAAAGACTGATCCTAACAGAGTGTATGTGAAATGTGCAGATGAAGAATGTGAGTTTCACATTAATCTGAGAAAGCATCGACATGAAGAGACATATCAGATTAGAGAACTTGAGGATGAACACACTTGTGATGAGGAATATCAGGTGCAGAATTTGAATTCTACATGGCTAGGTAAGAAATACTTAAATAAGATTGTGACTGATCGCAATAGAAAGGTTAGTGTTTTTAGAAAGGACATGATGGCTGAGTTGGGTTGTGACATAACTCTAGATCAAGCATATAGAGCTAAGAAACTAGCACTGCAGACACTGGAAGGAGATTGTGTTATGCAATATGCTAAGCTGTGGGAGTATGCTGAAGAAATAAGGAGGACAAATCCTGGGTCCACAGTGATTGTAGGAGCTGGAGATGAAGAGCATGGTGATGGCAGATTTGAAAGATTATACATCTGTTTTGATGCTGTGAAAAGAGGGTTCAAAGTTAGTTGCGGGCCTATTATTGGAGTAGATGGGTGCCACTTGAAAGGTCCTTATCAGGGCATAATGTTGACTGCGGTTGGGGTGGATGCAAACAATAGCATCTACCCTATTGCTTGGGCTGTGGTGAGTTGTGAATGTAGAGAGACTTGGGAATGGTTTTTAGTGGTTTTGAAACAGGATTTAGGGCTGGAAGAAGATAGTCAGTACACTTTTATGTCTGACAAACAGAAAGGGTTAATCCAAACCATGTCTTCAGTGTATCCAAATGCTGAACATAGATTCTGTGTCAGACATCTACTTGAGAACTTCAAGAGGGCTGGGTTCAGGGGAGATTCATTCAAGAATGCTTTATGGAGAGCTGCCAAAGCCACTACTGTAGGAGAATGGAAGCAAAGGATGTACGAAATTTGAAGAATTTATCTGAACCAGCATGGCAGTGGTTAGATGCTAAGCCACCAAAACAATGGAGTAAATCTCATTTCACTGAACTGAGTAAGTGTGATATGTTATTGAACAATGTGTGTGAGGTATTCAATTCTGCAATACTTGAAGCAAGGGAGATGCCAGTATTGACTATGCTGGAATGGATTAGATCATGGCTGATGGTCATATTTCAGAGAAACAGAGACATTTCAACTCCCAAATGGCAAGGGAGAATATGCCCAAGGATCAAACAATTACTGGAGGTTAATGCGGGAAAGGTATCAGGTTGTATAGCAGTGATGTCAGACAACAATAATTATGAGATTAGATGTCATGATAGTTCTCAGTATTTAGTTGATTTAAGGCTGAAGACTTGTAGTTGCAGAGGATAGGGCTTAAGTGGAATTCCATGCAATCATGCCATATCTGCCATAAATCATCAGAGGCTAAATAGAGAGGATTTTGTTCATGATTGCTACACTGTTGAAACATTTAAGAAGACATATGTTGCCAGCATAATTGGTGTGAATGGTCCCCAGCTGTGGAATGATAGCATGTACATTCCACCTCTGCCACCAAAAATGGAGAAAGGGAAGGGCAAGCAAGCAATGGCCAGAAAGAAGGGACCTGATGAGGCAGCTGATAAGAAACAGAAAAAAACAAAGCTTAGGAGGAAACAATCCACAGTTACCTGCAGCAAGTATGGAATTCAAGGGCATAATGCAAAAGGCTGTGGAAAGGAACATGTATGAGTATATGTTTTTACATTCTTTGTTTTGTAATATATTCCTTTAAATTATTCCTTTAATATATATAGGTGAGCAAGAAGAGAGGAAATGAAGGACCAAGCAGCAGTGGTCCACACACCCAAGTAACCGATGACATGGATGATGAGATTGATGATGAGATGGACTCCATTCCTACTGAATCAGTTACCCAGCTGTCTCAAATTCCAGGTCCTACAATGCTTCAACAACTTCAGCCTGAGAAATTCAAGAGACAGGGGCCTCTGATTTTGGCAAGTGAAAAGAGATTTTGCAGTATTGCAGATTTGCAAGCAAGGAAGAATTGACTAGGCAGGAATTTGATCTATTTGAAACATATTTTTTGTGAATTATCTGTGCAGAAAGCATGATATATTTTGGCACTTTTGGAATGACACTTTTGCCACTTTTGTGAATTATCTGTGAAGAAAAACTGAATTATTTTGGCATTTTTGGAATGGCACTTTTGCCACTTTTGGAATGGAATATAATGGTGTTGTTTTATGGTAGTTTTGTGAAAAGCCAATATCATGTATATATTTGATGCAGCAACAACTTTTTTGGATTCCAACTTTTGTTTTTTCAAATATTGTAGTATTATGTATGATTCTATAATGTTAAAAATTAATATAAATCGAAACAAAAATAGATTAATCCAGTGACGAAGCCAGACTTTCAACTCAAGGGGGGTCGAACTAATCAAAATTTTATACGTACATAAGTATTTCTTTTTTAAAGGAGGTATAAAGTAATGTCAAATATTTTTAAATATTTTAAAATATACACTCCATCCTTGAGAGTTGAGGTTTAAAACTCAATGAAGCATTTCTTCAAACACCTACCAAGCAATATGATCTGGCAATAAAATTTCAATATATATTGATCTAGCAGTTGGGATACTTCACCCTTTCAACTAAAATTTCAATAAATTTTATAAATATTCACAGATTATCAACAATTTCAATTAAAATCTCAATTTCATAGAGTTATCTTACAGAAGTACAATTTCATAGATTATATTTATATGGATTATGCACCACATTCCTTCAATAACAACATAACAAATAATTTCATTTAAGTTCATTGAATAACAACAAAAGAGTGACATGTGAGGCTTATAGATGCCTTCCTTACAATACTACAACTACATACTACATAATCACTGCAATACTACAACTACATACTACATAATCACTGCTACTACATACCCACTGCAATACTACTACTACATAATCACTCCAACATAATCACTCCAACACTACACTTAAGCCATAACCTTCCCAATTAGAAAAACACAAACCAGTGACAAAACAAAAACAAGCAGCTGCAATTTCTTCTTGCTCCATTTTAGCTTCTTAATCTCAGCTTCGCCGGCATTAATCCTCCTCAACAAGCCAGGAATTATTGCTACAGCTCTATAGCACATAGGCGGATCTACCCAATCCCAAAACTTGCACTTCCCATTCTGCAAAATCAAAGATTTAGCCGAAATATTGCATAATTTACTCTTCTCTACCCACTTTGTAATCCCTAAAAATCTCCAATTGGACTGAATTAAAAAATCTCCATAATTTACTCAAAATCGAAAACTTACGGGACACATTACATATCTCCTCCCTGGATTTGCAGGAGTCCATGACGTGCGAAGCCAAGCTCTCGTTTCACAGTGACATTCTCGATCGGAATATTGTCGACACATCTACGCTGGCATATTGCTTTCTCTACTTCGATTTTAGGGTTTGATTTAGGGAAAATGGGGGGAGGAATGAGGGTAAGATGGTGTTGGGTAATTTTTATTTACAGCCCACATATGTTTGACGTGGCAAATTAGAGTGAGATGGCATGTACACGTCGGCTATGGGCTCCAGATGTCAACTCACGTGAGCATCACGTGCAAAAAAGCCCAAACAACTTACTTTGGGCCCGAAATAGGAGTGCGGGTGCAAAAAATTAAAGATCTAGGCTTACTTTTCAGGGCCCGTTAAATAAAGTCCGGGCCCTCAAAAAATTGAAAGTTACGGTCCTATTTGACCGGTTAGCTCGATTTGGAGCAGAAATCAAGGAGGCAGATGCACCGTGGTGGTCGGCGACGGTGAGGTGGAGGTGGGGAAAAGAGGCGTCGGTGTCGAAGAAGAGGGTTGAGGATTTGGAGCTGAAATCAAGGAGGTAGATGCGGGCTACGGCGAGGTGAAAGTGGGGAGAAGAGGCGGCGGCGGATGAAGGTGGAGGAGCGGACGACGGTGATGAATGCGGAGGCGGAGGAGGGAGGAGCATAAGCCTCTCTGCGATAGAGAGAGAAATAGATGTGAGATACATAAATTAATTTGTACATGAGAGAGAAATAAATACAAATTACAGAGATTTAAAAATTAAGGGTATAATTGTCTCATCACCTTAAAATCTGTTAAAATTTATAACAAATTAAGTTTTTGACAACTTTTATTTTCTACTATCCATAGTGACCATTTGACATGATAAACTCTTTGTTTGATTTTGTACTTGTGAATTGGAGTTTATGGTACCTAATTAGGATATATAATTATATTTAGCATTTAATTTCAATTTTATAAATTGATAATTGATTATTAGGGCAGTTAAATCCATAATTAGAGATATAACTTTTTAAACTTCAATTCTTAGTAATAAATGTCAATTATATATCCGGAGGAAGGAGGTATGCAATTTAATGCCTCATCCAACAAATTGAAAAGCGTAGTCCCGAAATTTACAATACATATATAGATATTTAAGTTTATTCAACTAGATATATTCTTCTTTTACTTTTTAGTATTATATAATTTATTTAGAGAATTACAAAGTTATATATATAATGTCAAATAAAGCATTACACTGCCATATAGGTGGGACTATTATACCGCACGTAGGCGGGACCACTACACTACCAAACAAGGTGGGAAAATACTATACTGCACGCAGGATGGATTGAACACAATATTTCTCATTAATGAAAGACTTGTGATACCTCAGATAGCCACTTGAGCTATGCTTCATCGACTTTTTAGTATTATATGATTGTTTGAGTGTTATCTATATATGTAGGAACTTTATCAAAATAAAAAAGTTCCATGTTTTTAACTAAAAATCAATCTTAACTCAACCAATATTAATAAGTCTTGATTTAGCGCTCAATGTTGGTTTGCTACATTAACATTTTTACATACGATTTATATTCCTACTTATTCTGGAAACCAACTGTGAATATACTGAATACCATTGTAATTTGGAACACATGTGAGTAACCTTGACTAAATTAGAGTTTATTTTTTCTAAGGTTTATTTTAAATGTGTTTTATATTTATGTGAAAAATGCAACTATATAAAATGCAACTAAGGTTTATGTTGTTGTAGATTCTGATATTAAAATATACAAAATATAATCCTACACGGAAACAAAACGAAATTACGACAAGCCACATAAGCTTTTTGCTGATGGAATTGGTGTCCCAATTTTATTTTTTTTTGTTAATTTTGTGATAGTGTGAAGATTTAATTATACTTATGTGTTTAGTTCGAGACATTTTCGTTAAAATGTCAAGTGTGTGGCTATTAAACTATAAATACCCTTTATTTAATGGCTTATCTTGTCCCGAGGTCAATGTCTTAAATTTTTATATTTAATTCATCTGATGAAGCACACATATTTAATTTAATCTGCAAGTAAATACATGAAATACTAAATACAAAATCTAAATAGGAAGTACAATCTCTCAACTAAAAAAGAGAAAAATACGTGACTAGAAATATAATTTATTTAAGGCTATAACCGAGTTTGTTGAGATTAGGTTGGGGATTTTGTGGTTGGAACGATAGGAAAAAGAAAGCGAGTCCTTTTGAGATCAGCAGCCACGAGAGAAAGCAACCAATGCCTATTTTTAGGTTACAATAAATCAAAACTTTTTTTTTTTTTTTTCTGAGGATAACAATAAATCAAAACTTATACGATATGCCAAATTTGGTCCCCTACTTCTAGAAGATGAAAGTTTGGAGTTTCGTAACACATTAATTATTTCATTTTAGGATTTCATTTTGAGGATTTCGAATAGGTGAAAACACACAGCCCTGCAAGAGAGTTCCATTATTTCATGTACTGTTCAATAAAATTGAGATATTTTTATTTAATTAACATATGAGCTTAAAATAAAATAAAAAATTTGCAAGGAAAAAATAAATTTAATCATGATAAAAATCTATACGTATTTATTTTTTTGTTTTTTTGAAAAATATATATTTGGGAAAATCATAATTTTTCAGTGATAGTATGGCTTAACTTTGATATAACAGGAGATCTCTTGTGCGACCGTATATATGCATGCGATCAGATCGGGTCGTGTTGATCCGAGTTAAACCCGTTGACTTTTTTTAATTTAGTTTTTTTTAATTCATAAAATATAATAATTGTTATAAATTAAATGTAACATTTTTCAATGTATCATTTGTTGTAACAAAAGTAATATTTTTCAAAGTAATATTTGTCGGGATAAAAAGAAATAATTAACAAAAAGAAAAGTAACATTTTTTTAAAGTAAAAAATGTCATAAACAAAACTAATATTTGTCGGGATAAAATGTACTCCCTCCGTCCCGCCCATCTTGAGCCTTTACTATTATGCACGGAGAATAAGGAGAAGGGTACAAAGATAGAAAGTGGGTAAATTGAAGAGTTATTTGTTTCCTTTTTAGGAAAAAAAGGTCAAGATGAAAGAGACATCCCAATATGAAAAAAGAGGTTCAAGATAGGTGGGACGCGGGGAGTATTAATAAGGAAAAAAAATTAATATTTGGGGATAAATAAATTCTAATTGGAGATTAACAAATAATTTGGAAGAAATAAATTTAAAAAAACGAACAAAAACAAAATACTAAAAAAACAGATATTAGGACACTTGTGTCCTAATAAGTCAACGGATTAAAATAATATATAAATGGAGCACGTGTATTACACGCGCCGTATCTATTACTAATACGAAAATAAAGCCCCCCTCTCCACGGTGCTCCGTTCAGTTTTTCCTTTATTCTGGTAATTTGTCTAATTTTAATTCTACATATTCTAATTTTTATATGTAGTTAATTACTATTGCAATATTAATACATATTTATCTATTCTAATTCTAATGTCATGTTTATCTTTTCTTGATAAAGATTGCCGATTGGTTAGTTAATTACTATTGCAATATTAATACATATTTATCTATTCTAATTCTAATAATGCCATGTTTATCTTTTCTTGATAAAGATTGTCGATTGGTTTTATAACTCTGAATTGTCATAGGACTAGGAATATTTCACTACATATTTAACATTAAACTAACTCTAATCCTTCACATCATTATTGTTAATCTTTCTTTTTCATTGAGTTCCACAGGTTGGTTGCAATATTGTAAAGCGATGATTTTTTGTTCTATTTTATTTTTCTCTTTTACGTTAATGTTTGTTGCAATATCTTGATAAGGTGTTGATTTTTTTAATGAACCAAAATGTATCTGCGACTGTATTGCGTGTATGACGTTAAATGAAACAAGTTTTGAAAGAACTTGCATTCGATGAGCAATGATTGTGATCCTTTTATTCCCTAATAATCTCTTGACTTTTTTGGCCCATTTTTAAGTTTTGTCTTATTATGCTGTGTGATAGTGCAAGTACCTAAGAACGATTATGTTATTTTCTTATTTTGTATTAGCTGAGGTTTTTCTTTTTACGAATAGTCAGAAATTGTGCATTATTCTGCATTCGCATATGGGAGATTTGGTGGTTTTTGAACAATATCTAGAACCTTAAGTGGTCCTCTGTTTACATAATCAATGAAAGGCTTATGCCATTTAAGGTCTAAGTAAGAGGGGTTGTCCCTATTAGCGGGGGGAAAAAGCTTTCTCGAGTCAAGCCTAGGTAATTGTGTGTTCTAGAGGTGTGTAGAATTTTCTTAGATTAATGCCCTTCACATGAATGGATGTCCTAAAGTTACTCTTTTATGTAGTTTTTTTAAATACTAGAACTGCAAAAGACATAGGAAGGAAGAAGATGAACATTATAAATGTTGCATATTTTTACGTTGGGGTGTATGTGATTGTTTGAGATTTTTTGATTATATTATACATCTTGATATGATGTTTTAATTTCATATGTATATTTCAATAAACTTATTTTATTTCATGTTCCCAGTATAGATTCAGAAGTTGTATGTATATGTGGGGTGGTGGTGGTGGTAGGCGTTTCGATGCATATGTTTTCTTATTATGTTTCTAGACACATAAGAAACGTTATTGTTATTTGCACTTAAATTATGTTGCATATATTTTAACATCTGTATCCGATTAAATTTAGGAGTTGTTTTAGCTCATCCAACTTAATTTATTTCTTCTTAAGTTCAGAACAAAGGAAATGACGACAAATAGTGATATGATCCGTTTGAATGCAATCAATAGCAAAACAAAGAATAAATCCGTGGTTGTGAGAATCTTGCATTTGTGGGTTCAAAAAGATCTCAAAGCCAAAGAAGGATTGGAGATGATTGTAATTGATGAATGGGTAACTATGTGTACAATTTTTATTATTACAATAATTATTTAATTATGCAATCTAAAAAAAAATTTCTTTTTTATACAGGGTGACAAAATTCAAGCGTCTGTCTCGATAGGATTTAAGAGAAAGTTTGAAACTTTACTCAAAGAGGGGCAAATAACCGCTATTAATGACTTCCATGTATTGGAAAACAATCCAAAATTTCAAAAATCAAAAGTCAATCACGAGTGGAGGATCGTCTTTGGAATTACCACCAAAGTGTTTGAACCGATAGAATGCTCAAAGATTGCTGAATATGGATTTGATTTTATTCCTTTCAAGAATCTCAACACATGCGATACGAAATTTTTTGTGGGTAAGTATATTTTTTTATCTGATCATTTTAAAACTTTATTACTTACTCCATTATAGTTGATAAATACTACTATGCTAAACATTTCTACGTCAATATTACCACGATTATTTATTTTTGTGGGGCATTTTGATAAGAAAATAAGATTTGTTTGAGCATCAGCATTTACAATTTCATAGTCTTGGATATCTGATATATATATTATTCCTTTTTAAAAAATTGAAAGTTCAATTATATTAATGTTTAATTTGCAGATGTTCTTGGCGAGGTCATTACCCAAATTATCATCATAGAATCAGTGGATGTTGGAAATTCCAAGGCTAACAAAACTGACATAATACTGAAAGATGCAGAGTATGATATCCAATTAATCCATTAATATTTAATTAGTTGTTTTTTAAATTTTCTTTCTAATTTTTGTGTTAACTTTTTAATAGTGGCGAAAAAATAACTTGCACATTGTGGGAATCACATGCCGAACAACTGAAGTTATTTATGGAAAACAAGTCCAGTGAAGATAAAGAGCCAGTATTTATTGCTTTGCAATTTGCAATGAGATCAACATTCAATGGTTAAAATTTCATAAATAAATGTAGATATTCGTGTAAATAGAAGTCTTCTTCATCTTCACAGAGAAGTGACGAGAGAATATACTCAAGAGAGATCAACATACTTCATTGAAAGAAGTCTAACCAAAGATCAAGAGATCTCTCAGAAAAGCTTCAAGATCCAGCAGCCGTCATTCTTATGAGTTATTATTCATTCTCAGGCTGCTGAAGCTCTCTCCCACTAGTATCTAGGCATATAATCCTTCCCATCTTAAGCCTAGTTTGAACGAGTTCATCATACTCAAAGTTCTTCATTGTAAGAACTCGTTCATAGTTGGAAACTCCAAACTCAAACCCAGAAAAAGGTTAGGTTAAGGTTATGGTTCTGTAGTACCCGTAAACTACAGGTTAGGTTCTTCAGTACCCGTAAACTGAATGTAGGCTTCAGCTATGCCCGTAAACAGTCTGGTTACGTTTCGATACAGTACGCGTAAACTTGTATCCAGCTTGAGGAACTAAGCTGCAACGCTTGCTGACTGCGCGAAAAGTCAGTGGTATTCTTAGTGGATTACCAGAGGTTCCTGGTCGTGGACGTAGGAGTAGTTTCTCCGAACCACGTTAAGTTGCTTTGTTCTTTCATGTTTATTTATGCATCCAGCTAACTATTCATAAGCATTATTTCAAGCTGCATAAACTGATTAACTGAAAAGAGAAACTAAGCTTTGCAATATATTGAAGCAACAGACGGACTTTCCAAAATCCCACCACATTCCGCACACAGCCAGCTGTGTTGATCAAGCTGTCTTCCAGCTGGATCGAACACAGCCAGCTCACTCAAAAGAGTTTAAATTTGGAAAAGTTTTTAACCTTGGTGTATTCACCCCCCCCTCTACACCAAGGTATCCGTCTTGGGACCATCAATTGGTATCAGAGCAGTGGTTCAAAAGATCACTTTTTCTGTGTCAAGTCAGCCTCTTTGCTGATAGTGGTCACCTGAACAGATCCTTCAAAGTTTCAAAAAATTTTTTAAATCATTATATTGCATACTGTCATGGAATCTTCCTTGTGCAGGAATCTTCCGACATTCTTTGTCGATGATTATCAGATCTGGAAGTTTCGACTCAAAAGCTTTCTGAGTGCGCATCACGACATGATGTGGGATGTTATCACTGACGGACCCATCATCATCATGAAATCAGAAAGACAAGCAGAAACCTTACCTGGAGCTGAACCAGTACTCCGGCAAGTTGTGAAGCCCAAAAGAGAGTTCTCTCCAGAAGAAAGAAGACAAGCTGGTTTGGACAGCTACGCTCGCAACGTCATCTCCTCAACAGTGACGAACGCTTATCTCAGCAAGATCATCAACTGCGAGACAGCTAAGGGGATGTGGGACACTCTAGCCAAGCTGTGTGAAGGCTCAGAGGAAATTCAAGAGAACAAATTCTCAGTTGCATGCCAAAAATTCGACAACTTCAAGCAACTCCCCTATGAGTCCATTGATCAAATGGAGCTCAGATTCTCCAACCTCGTCATCGAGATCGAGACGATCCAAACTGGAAAATATACAGTTCGAGATAAGAACTTGAAAGTTCTTGCAGCTCTCTCCTCAGAATGGTGTACACACAAAGTGGTTCACCAAAGCAGAACTGATCTTGGCAGCATGGAGACGGAAAAATTGTTCTCCATCTTGAAGGCCAACGAATTTGATCTGGGGATCTCAAGCAGAGATTCATCCAGCCGAATGAATGAAGCAGAGCTGAGGATCAAGCCATGGAAAGAAGCTCAATCAGCTCAGCTTGGAAGGACCAACAAGGAGCACAGAAATATGAGCAAAGAAGAATTGAACGAAGAAGTTGCCATGCTTGTACGGAGCATTAATCAGCTGGAACAAAACAAGGAAAGGTACAAGAATATCGTGAAGGTTCATCACGACAAGCAACTCTATCCAAAGATAAACCCAGCTGAGTCATCCTCCCGGAGAAAGGATAAAAGGTTCGAATCGAGCGAAACGGATGATGATCAAATCTCCTTCTCCGACTCAGATGAGGATGACTGGGACCAACTGTGAAATAAAGACAGCTGGATACAAAACTGAAGATTCAGCCAGTCATACAGCTGAGTACATTGGTCTCAAGAGAATTCGAAGCGACCAGATGAATCAAATTTGGATTTGTGACAGCTGACCTTATCAAATGAATGAGCCAATAATGAGAAAATCCGCTCAAAGAAGTAGGATGCAGCTGAAGAAAAAGCCACCTACTATCATATCAAGGGGGAATTCTACATAGCTGGAAAGATTCAGAAAAATCAAGTAGAATACCCAACAGGATGCACTCACCGAGATAAAACTCAGCTGGTATCACCAGCTAAAGGGAAACCTGATCCAGCGGAGCAATCAAAATGATGTGTGGATTATTTGGACTGCTCAAACCGGACAAAGAAAAGCTCATCCAGCTGAGGGGGAACAAACTCAGCTGGATCCCAAAGCTCAGTTCAGAAGGATTTCCCAGCCAAAAAGGGAATCAAGCATAGCTGGACATCAGTCGAAGAGCTAAAAGGAACTCAACTGACGGAAATTCAAGCCAATCTCCAAATACTCAGCTGAGGAGAACTGTCAATCAAACAAAGGGGAAGACCGCTGTGATATCAGCTGGATATTGTGTCCAAGCTGACCGGTTTGCGTCTCATGCATTTATTGCTCTGAGGAATATAATATTCAATAAATTTGAATTCTTATGTTAAGCGGACATATATTCCTTAGTTGAATTGTTTGATAAGTTTCCTTTCCCGTCGCATTAATTATAAAGTCTGCATAGTACTGTAGCACGGCAGAATTGAGGCAGAGCGTCAAACGTTTGAACTGCCTCACGCACGGTTGTAATACACTCGCCGAAAGCACGTCAGCAAAACATGATGAGTGAATCTCTCCCAGCCGTTGATCAGAATATCAACTGATTCAATTTCAACCGTTGATCCTATATGGCAGTTGATATATATGGAAAAGATACGCGGATTCTTTCCTCCTCCATCTTTATCTCTGCAAATTTCAAAGATTCAAAATCTTCATCTATTCTCTGCAAGTTCTTCGCACGATCAAATTCAACAAGTTACAGAAATGGCGCCCAAGAAATCAACCGTAGGGATGAACCAGTTTGAAGCTCTAATGACAAAGCTATCATTTGAGAGTATTCTGTCCACCTCCAACCTCCATGTTTTAGAGTTAAAAGAGATGGTGGATCTAGTTGCAGACTCCGGTCTCTTGCTGTGGGCAACCTCCATGCCCAAGCTGTTGCTAAAGAGAGATGCAGCACTTTTCTACCTCAACATCATTGATGAAGACGGCTTCTACTCATCTTCATTTGACATGATCGTCAAGGGCGAAGATGGAAAGTTTGATACAGCAACCGTTAATATCAAACTTAACAAGATGCTACGAAAGGTGTTCAACCTACCCAGAGAAGGAGGATTCATCCCAGATGATTACAGTCGTGAAGAAGTGGATGAATTTCTCAGCAGAGAGATGCTTATCTCCCCAGAGCCTTACAGAGCGAGCATGTCAAAGCTCCTGCTCAAGCCAAAGTACAGGCTGCTACTGGATATCACGCAGAAATGCATCATAGGGATAGCTGGATCTCAAGGAGAGATCAGCATTCCAAAGCTCAAGCCGATGATTGCCATGATCAAAGGCGCAAACGTCAACTGGTTTGACTTCTTACTCAACCGTCTGGTCAAGGAGTCTGAGAAGATCAAGTTCAACTCCAGCAGGACGACGTTTTCAACATCAGAGCCACTGTATCTCTGCTCCAAAATTTCTTTCTTGATAGAGCAAGCTGTGAAAGGGCACACAGTAAAGTGGGCTGATTCAGAACCGTTTCCAGAAACAAAGATTCTTTTCCAAAGAATAAGTCAAGTCAATGATCTTCTGAAGAAGCAGCCTGCTGTGAGTAAAAGCAAGAAGCAGCTGGAAGGATCAGAGACAGAAGTTCCAGCTGAGAAGAAACAAAGAAAGAGGAAGGCAGCTGACCCCAAACCAGCTGGAGGTCCAGCTAAGAAGAAAAAGAAAACAGCTGTCATTCCAAGTCAAGCAATGATGATTCTCTCCCCACAGCCAATGTCGGCCTTCGATCAATACGGATCAAACATCCTGGCCGAGATGGGATTGAATGATGGATTGTTATCCAGCTCAGAGGACGAGCTGGATAATCCAAGGAGCTCTCCCCAGCATTCACCACCTCACAGCTCTCCGCCGAAACAGCCTTTCCCTCCACCCAGCTCTCCAACCAAAGAGCCATCTCCTGTAAGAGAGCAGGAAGATATTCAACTGGCTGAAGCTCCTTCACAGCCAGCTGACACCCAAGCTGAACCCTCTTCCACTAATCCCAACTCACCCCCAAAACAACTTTCACCCGAAATTCAATCGCCCTCGCAGTTGGCTGATATTTTTTCACAGCCTACTGTGAACCCATTTGAACCTATTCCTCAAAACACCACAGAATCAGAAGAGAGTGATTCTACTACCTCTTCTTCTCTCAACTCCACTGGCTCAGTCTTTATGGAAGCCATGTACGAGGACTTGCGCATTGCAGGGATCAAGAATGTTCTAACTCAGTATCCGATTCTGGCGCACCTGCCCATCGCCCTCGTCAAAGTTGGAGAACTCAAGTTTTATCTGGATACCAAGATGGCAACTTGGTACCAGAATGAGCAGCTGATAGAGACTTTCTCTTATGAGAAATTGAAGACGGATGAAGCACGCCTCTAGCACACATTTGGCTTTGGAAGCCTGGAGGATGCATACTTACACCAGAATGATCTCATCAGAGAAATTATAGAAGTGTCTCAGCAATACCCCAAGCCGCACCCAGCTGAAATCTGGGAATCTGTCAACAAGCTCCTTACAGCAGCAGGATGAGAGACATCTTCTGGAGTTGTCAAATCCAAAGAAGTTGCAGCTGAACTTGCCAAGGAAGCTGTCCCTGCCGACACAGCTGAGGCAATGATGATTGAAGAAGGGCCAACTAATGCAACAGTTGAGCCAACCGAAGCTTCCCCACAGAGTCCAATTGCCGATGACACTCATTCACTGGTCGAGATCGAGGCAGACAAACCCAGTCATGTTGAATCTGGAACTCAAACTGACTCAGCTGTCAAGCTCTCAACCGCAATGAAAGAAGCAATATCCAAAGAGGTTGAAGAAATTCTCTTTCAGGACAGACTGAAGTCTCAAGTCGACGTCGTCATGCGATTCTCAGCTCTCGACTGTCAAGTTCGAGAACAACAGCGGACAATCGATGAAGTCCATAATTTTGCTCAAAATCTTCAAGAAAGCACCAGTCAAGATCTCAGGCAATCTCTCGTTTCTCAACAAATTGATCAGTCAATTCATCTAGAGAAGAGAGTCCCTGAGATCATCTCAAACCTTCAAGCTCCACTGGTTGACGACATTGCAAATCTTTCAAGCCAGCTGGAAGCTCTCAAAAAGACCACTCTCTCCAACAGCGCTGACATCCGCCAACTCTTCAACCTATATAAAGATCTGGATGCTCAGTTCAGAGCTGGAAGCAGCAATACCCAGCTGAATCTCGTCACAGCTGACAACTCAGTCAAGATCGCTGATGTTGAAGGTATTCTTTCCAAGCTCAGCGCAACAGTTGCCAACCTCTCTGCCTCCCTTGTTGATAATGCCAAAAAGGGGGAAGATCAGAATGAAGCTGGAAAAACAAGTGAGAGGGAAGCTGCAGCTAAGGGGGAACCTGTGCAGCAAATTCAGAGGGAAATCGACGATTTTGCCAAAGAGCTGGATGAAGAAGAGACAGAGCCATCTGCACCAGCCAAAGCAGTCAAAGAGACATGGAGAGAAAAGATGGTTGCTCTTGCCAAAGCCTGTGGACACAAGCCTGAAGAATACAAAGACTATCACTGGCTGTGTAACTTCCACAACGAGCAAAGAAAAGAAATGCAAGAGCTGGATAAGATTATTAAGAAGAAAGCTGAATCGCTCAAGCCTGCTGAGAAAAAGCAGAAGAAGAAAAGGCAGAGCTACAGGCAAGCTAAGAAGAAACAAATCCAACCAGCCTCAGCCGACAAGAAGAACCCAGACGATTTCAATGTAAACTGGGAAAGTTGCAAATCAGAATTCATCAAAGAATTCTACTACTTGAATCAATTCAAAGGCATGGATCCAGAAACTGCTTTCCAGGATTACTTCCTCGAACTTCATGAGACAGATCCAATGATGGCAAGATCAATTGCCCTATATGCCAAGAGTAACAACATCCAGCTGAAGGCTCCAAAAGTCAAACAGTTAAAGCCTCCATCTCTAGCTGGAACGAACCTTCCTGACAAGGCCCAAATCATCAAAGAAATTAATCACTGGGCTGGAGAAAAAGGAATTTCAAAATCGAAGAATCATGCTGAATGGAAGGAGCTGGAAGAGTTCATCTTCAATAGATATGGTCTCAAGACTGACCATCAGATTGATGAACAAAGGAAGCAGCAAAGCTGAAGACCCAGCCAACTGGGAATTTTCCTTTGAACTTTTTGTAATTAGAAAGCTGTAAAATTTCTTCGTATTAATGAAAAAGTTCGTTTTATCAAAATCAACCTGAAGACAATCTCTCTTTGTCCAGGCACTGAATATGTTTACCTGCTGTGATTGTTTAATCCTTTGAAACCTCGTTTCCTGTTAAGGGGGAAGCCATTTTGTTTTTCCCACTTGGGGTTTTGGCATCATCAAAAAGGGGGAAATTGTTGGGAAAATTAATAGAGTTTTGAAGTGATACCAAAACCCAGCTGACCCCAACCGAGTAGATGTTTGCACAAGCCCAAATGTTTTTCCAGCTCACCTGTTTGAGCTTATAGAGTTTCTAAGTTTACAGGTGGTCGCTGAAGACAGCAGAAGACCCAGCTGAGTACACAGCAGGGTAAGCCAAGTCGAGTGATCAACAACGTTATCCAGATTCAAGACGATCAAGTTCTTCCAGACACAGCTGTAGGAAAGACCCAGCTCGT
Source organism: Agastache rugosa (assembly GCA_031470985.1). Classification (NCBI taxonomy): domain Eukaryota; kingdom Viridiplantae; phylum Streptophyta; class Magnoliopsida; order Lamiales; family Lamiaceae; genus Agastache; species Agastache rugosa. The sequence goes on along the minus strand of CM062605.1, from coordinate 10,638,194 downwards.
GTGACAACTCAGCTCTACGTCAAGACCCAGCAGAGTTCAAGACTCAGCTCAGCGTCAAAGATCCAGCAGAGTTCAAGACAGCTCAGAGTCACCAGCACAGCAGAGTCGAAGTCAACTTGAGATAAAGTCAGATATGATCTGGACCATCAGGAACTCGACACCTCAGCACCTAGAAGTCAGACCTAGGATTGCTATACGAGGAAATCAAGGAAGAAGACAAGTCAATCCTGTCAGAAGTTAGGTAGAGATTCAGAACGGCTCTTTCCAACGGCTAGTTCTAATCTCTCCCTATAAATAGAAGTCTTCTTCATTTTCACAGAGAAGTGACGAGAGAATATACTCAAGAGAGATCAACATACTTCATTGAAAGAAGTCTAACCAAAGATCAAGAGATCTCTCAGAAAAGCTTCAAGATCCAGCAGCCGTCATTCTTATGAGTTATTATTCATTCTCAGGCTGCTGAAGCTCTCTCCCACTAGTATCTAGGCATATAATCCTTCCCATCTTAAGCCTAGTTTGAACGAGTTCATCATACTCAAAGTTCTTCATTGTAAGAACTCGTTCATAGTTGGAAACCCCAAACTCAAACCCAGAAAAATGTTAGGTTAAGGTTATGGTTCTGTAGTACCCGTAAACTACAGGTTAGGTTCTTCAGTACCCGTAAACTGAATGTAGGCTTCAGCTATGCCCGTAAACAGTCTGGTTACGTTTTGATACAGTACTCGTAAACTTGTATCCAGCTTGAGGAACTAAGCTGCAACGCTTGCTGACTGCGCGAAAAGTCAGTGGTATCCTTAGTGGATTACCAGAGGTTCCTGGTCGTGGACGTAGGAGTAGTTTCTCCGAACCACGTTAAGTTGCTTTGTTCTTTCATGTTTATTTATGCATCCAGCTAACTATTCATAAGCATTATTTCAAGCTGCATAAACTGATTAACTGAAAAGAGAAACTAAGCTTTGCAATATATTTGAAGCAACAGACGGACTTTCCAAAATCCCACCACATTCCGCACACAGCCAGCTGTGTTGATCAAGCTGTCTTCCAGCTGGATCGAACACAGCCAGCTCACTCAAAAGAGTTTTAATTTGGAAAAGTTTTTAACCTTGGTGTATTCACCCCCCCTCTACACCAAGGTATCCGTCTTGGGACCATCAAGCATACGTGTGTGTTTAGAGAAGGCGATTACATTGAAAATGTCTTGGACAAAAACACTATAGCTGAATCACAGTTCTTACAGTGGATGGCAATTAATAAAGAAAGTGAGCAAGCTCAAGAATTGTTGTACATTGACTTCCCCCAGTACTACGTTTGGAATGCAATAAATAGAAAGTGGACGAAGAGAGAAAAAGGTAAGTCCATAGGACGACTCTACCATGTTCCTCCATCTGCAGGGAAATTGTATCATCTTAGGATACTATTGAACCACGTAAAGGGTGCAACTTGCCACAGCGATTTTCGTATGGTCAATGGAGAGCTAAAAGAGAGTTACAAAGAAGCATGCTACGCAAGGGGTTTATTAGACGATGATAGAGAGTACATTGAAGGAATTATTGAAGCAGCTTCTTGGGGTACAGGTAATTATCTACGACGCCACTTCACGACCTTACTCATTTCAAATAGCATGTCAATGCTCGAGAACGTGTGAAAACAAACTTGGAAATTATTGTCAGACGACATCCTTTACACAAAACGGAAGACTCTTAAAAACCCAGGTACTTTTATCCATTTATTAGTGAAGCGTTTAACTTTATATTCTTAATTTTTTTTTATATATGAACATTGAATTAAAGTGCATTTTTTTTTCGTTTTTCTGTGACGGAGTTATTATCATTTACACTTCAAATATGTGAGCGAATATTTCTTTCTATGTAACCTTGCTAATTTCAAATGTATTTTAATTAGTCTAGCTTCATAGAATGCATAAAGATTGTCTAAAAGAAATAGTTCGTGTGAGTTAACTACGAATCTAGAATTATAATATATAAGTAGTGTTCAGGTTCTGTAACTTTGGTATTACCATTGTGATTAAATTTTAAATAATCAAATTTAATATACAGCGTATAACTCAATTTAAAATAATTTAATATGCCAAAATTGGTAAATTACTTTACTAAATAAAAACGTGCAACCATAAATTATTGGTGTGATAGGCTAAAAAAGATTTTTTGTAGTTTAGAGTATCTCCAGCCAATTAGAAAAAGACTATAAAAAGTAAGCCAATTATATTCGATAGTATAAAAATAAATATGTCTAAAATTTAAAACATTATATTAATCTGTCTACTTTTTTCGTATAGATTTGCAGTTGACAGAAGACCAGTTAAAAAATCTAACTTTGGTTGAAATTAAAAAGTTACTTGTGGCTAATTCACGAGCCTAATTAACTTTCAAGGAATGCCGTTACCAAACGAAACTATCATATCTTATGCTGAAAATCTACTTACATTGGAAGAGACGTCATACGATATAGAAGAGATGAAGGCACAACACACAAATCTATATCATTCATTGACAGATGAGCAGATGGAAGTTTATCAAAAGATAATGACTGCAGTTGATAATGGTAATGGTGGATTTTTTTTCCTATATGGTTATGGTGGTACGGGAAAAACATATATTTGGAAGACATTATGCTCAGCCTTACGTGGAAGGGGTGATATTGTACTTCCTGTAGCCTCAAGCGGTATAGCTTCGCTACTTCTCCCTAAAGGAAGGACTGCACACTCTAGATTCGGTATACCATTGGACTGCAACGAAAACTCAACATGCAGCAAGATCAAACCTGATAATGATATCACTGGACTTCTTCAAAAGACAAAGCTTATTATTTGGGATGAGGCACCGATGACACACAGATATTGCTTTGAAGCTCTCGATAGGAGCTTAAAGGATGTAATGCGAACGTCTGATGGCAGGTGTTCTTATAAACCGTTCGGTGGTTTGGTTGTTGTTTTAGGGGGAGACTTCAGGCAGATCCTTCTAGTAGTTCCTAAAGGGAGCCGACATGACATTGTACATGCCTCGATAAGCTCATCTCGACTTTGGGATTCATGCGAAGTTCTTAAATTAACTAGGAACATGAGATTACAGGTAATTAATCTAAATACAAAATTATATGCCTAAATTCATCTAAATACTACGCTTTAAAAATTGAGTTATTTATTTAGTACTTTTTATTTTGTTGATAGTTATTATTTGCCACTGCGTATTAATGTAAGATAAAAACCAAACAAAAATATAATTAATATATTAATTAGTATAGACTAATCTGTGGTAATTTAATTTAACTAATTGAATTTTAATATATTCATATATTTGTATTCTAGAAATTACAATACTAAAATTACTCAAAACATACATCATTGTGTGTCTTATTCATTCAGTAACATTTTCCCCATTTGATAATTTCTGATTGAAGATATACTTTTCTGTATTTCGCTTTAATTTGTTAAAATTGTAGCTCATTTTTTATCATTTCTTTTGGTTGATACCAGTATGCACATCAGGATTTTCTTAGCAAAACTGCATTTCTTCAAAATATTTAACAAATATTTCGCATTGAAAATTATGTTATTTATTTAGTATAATATTTTACATTTTTTTAATATAAGGGCAACGGATATGGATATGATGCGGAAGACACAAGGAAATTTGCAGAATGGATCCTTAATGTAGGTGACGGGATTGCCGGCGAAAGCACTGGTGATGGAGAAGCTGATGTGACATTATCAGAAGATATTCTGATACGAGATGCAGTTGATCCTATAGCCGCCATAGTGAAAAACACTTATCCAGATGTATTGCATACTGCGTCTAATTCTGATATTATTAAGGACATAGCTATCCTGGCACCCACAAATGAGATGGTTGATGAGATTAATAATTATGTCATGTCGCTTATGTCCAGCAAAGAAAAGAAATATCTTAGTTCGGACAATATTTGCAAAGAGGATGGTGAAGTTGATATCGACAATGAAGTTTTCTCAGTTGAATATCTCAATACAATCAAGTGTTCCGAATTGCCGAGTCACGAGATAAAATTAAAAGAAGGATGCATCATTATGCTTCTGAGAAATATAGACCCGGCGAATGAGCTCTGCAATGGCACGAGGATGATAGTGACTGAACTTGGGGAGCGAGTAATTGAAGCCAAATTGATTTCCGGAAAAAATGCAGGCAAAAAGTTTCCAATTGCAAGAATGATAATGAGCCCTTCAGATCACACTAAATTTCCCATTCGGTTCCAGAGGAGACAATTTCCCTTAACTGTATGCTTTGCTATGACCATAAACAAGAGTCAGGGACAATCTCTATCGAACGTGGGACTATACCTTCCAAAACCAGTGTTCAGTCATGGTCAATTGTACGTTGCAATCTCAAGAGTCACTAGCAAAAAAGGTTTAAAATTTTTAATAAGTGACAAGAATGGTCACACGCACAACACAACAACTAATGTGGTGTACGGTGAGATTTTCGACAAATTGTGAAGTAATAATATATTGTTATGACATTTTTTTGAAGTATTATATTGTTAACATTTGCATGATTTATATTTATATTTACAATTAGTACCAAGATTAGAATGATAATATGTAGAAAAATTTTAAACAAATTTAGATTTAAAAAATACATAATGAATGAGTATACTCGATTCATTGTCATTCCTAATTATAAATTTAGATACGTGAAATAAAATTAATTTGTTAAGTTTGATTAATAATTAACGCGAACAATATCACAACTTTAAAATAAGATACACGTAAATTAAAATAAAAAGTTATTTCCCGTCGAAGCTCGACGGGCTACTTACTAGTTAAAAAATAAAATAAAAATTCTGTCGGGCGCATGGACATACCTTAAGAGGCGCATGTACCACACGCATCCAATTTAAGGCACCATTTGAGCGCGTGGCTTGCACATGCGCGACAAGAATGCTTATAAACGACCGTTCGCATGCAAGTCTTTGCCTTCATAAAATATTGCCCACTATAATTGTTCATATTTGTTGTTGATATGCATAAAAAACTAGAATGACAGTCTGGCGGCTCAACTTCGTGCAGTATTTATATTTCGATTTAAAACTAAAATAATACTATATTCGTCCGGTCGTCCCACAAAAATATTCAATATTTTTTGTGGCACGAATTTTAAGAAATTTTAGATAAGTGTGTCGGTGAGTGTTGTGAATAGAGAAGGAGTTACACTTTATGAGTTGAAAAGGTATCCCAAAAGTGAAAAGTAAATGTTTTTATGGGGCGTACTAAAATGATAAATTGTGAATGTTTTTGTGAAACGGAGGAAGTAGTTTACTACCTCCGTCCCGCCGAATATGACATATTTGTTTTCGACACGAAAATTAAGAAAAAAGGAATTAGGTGTAATAAAGTGTTACTCCCTCCATCCCACAGAATATGACCTATTTGTTTTCGGCACGGAGATTAAGAAAAAGAGAATTAGGTGTAATAAAGTGTTAATAAAGTAACTTTTTAGTTAATAAAGTGTTTTTTTGGTCAACAATGTACTACTAAAGTGCCTTTTTAGCTTAAAGTAAGCTATAATTCTTTCCCAAAAAGGAAACAGGCCATATTCGGTGGGACGGCCCAAAATGGAAAACATGCCATATTCGGTGGGACGGAGGGAGTAATAAAGTAAATTTTTAGTTAATAAGGTGCTTTTTTGGTCAACAATGTACGGCTAAAGTATTTTTTTAGTTTAAAGTAAGCTCTAATTCTTTCCCAAAAAGAAAACAGGCCTATTCGGTGAGACGGCCCAAAATGGAAAACAGACCATATTCGGTGGGACGGAGGGAGTACTAGTGATATGTTTGTAATTACTTTAACTAGTACATTGTGGCCCGTGCGATGCACGGATATTGCATTGAAAATTATATATACTAATTTTTATGTATAATTGAATTTAACTTTTAAAGAAAATTATCATGGAATAAGTTTTCTTTAAAAGAAATTAAAGTCAAATATTAAATGTTGTACTTATATGTTCTATAAACATAATATTAATTTTTTTAAGATTTAAGTAAAACATATAAATTGTTTGATATATATTCTTAACAATAATGTTTAAGATGGAAAGGCAAATTGCAATACCGATGGCGATTAGTGGTGTTCACGGGCCGGTTCCGGTTCGGAACCGGGCTCGAAACCGTCGGTTCCGGTTCGGAGAAATTGGAACCGGAACCGGCCCGCCACATACCACGGTTCCGGGTCGGAATCGGCCCGTATTGGACGGTTCCGGTTCCGGGCCGGAACCGCCGGTTTAGGGCCCGAACCGTTTTTTTTATTTATTGAAATGAAACACATAAATCATCAATATCAATGTAATGTATAAGATCGAAATAGAATAATATATGTCTTCATTTATAACAATGTGTAATCAATTATAAATGGAAATATATTATTATTTAAAACTCGAAATCCTAAAATCCTTAGAATTCACAAAGTTTGAAAACTCAAGGGTCGAGCCTCGTTAAAACCTTCTTGGCGAAAACCCAATGGGAAAAACACCAAGTAAGGAAAAAGAGTACTCGTCTAAAATTATTTAGGACTACCCGTTGATGTCGGCGTCAAAGTCCCAATCATCTTCAAATTCATCGGTTTCAGTAGTGGCTATAGAGTCGGTGTCTGTGCTTTCGGCCTCGGTTGTGCTTATGGGATACTCCGCAAATATTTCATCCCAATTATTTTCTTGTTCACGCATTTCGGCCAATGTATAATCTTTGAGTAAAACTTGAGCTTCTAAGTTTCTTGGCGTCATCACCGATCTTCTTTCATCGAGCACGTAGCCTCCAACACTGAAAGCTTGTTCCACCGAGACTGTTGATGCCGGAACGGCTAAGATCTCCATCTCCATCATTGCTAAAATCGGGTAGTGGTTTTGCCTCCTCGACCACCATTGCAAAACATCAACATCATTTGGCCCTTCACCTGCTAAATCTGTACTTTTGGGTTCGCTAAGATAGATATCAAGTGCACTGCTTATATTACTACCCGTGCCCTGATTTTGAAAAAAACTTTGAAGTCTTTGTGCAGCTACAGAACTAGAATCTATTCCTAGATTAAAAGAGCTTCTTGGTCTTTGACTAGGCCTAGATGATGACTCTCTATCCGAAAACTTAGATTCATAATCTTGAGAAAGACCCCTCAATGTCGTATCTAGAGAAGTTTTAACAGATGCAATATTAGGCAATTCAAAAGAGTCTTCACCACGCTCACCCCCCTCCAAATGTCATTTCACGAAGATAACTGTAATACAAGTCTAATAGACCACAAATCCCTTCCAATTTCATAGAGGGATCTAAACATTTTGCAATCAAAAAGACATAGGGAATATAAGTAAAATATTTCAACCATTTAATGACCATCATAGTTATAGAATCCTGCAACCTTGGGTTAGTACTGCATATTAAGAATTGAAGAACGATAACAACACAATGATATAGTACACGACATGAAGTAGGATAATAAACTCCAGATAAATCTTTAGTTGCAGTTTCAAAAACTTTTAAGAGTGCAATCAGACCTGAGCATTCATCCCAATAAGAAGGCAATAAGAACATGTTGCTAACCTCAGTTGAAAAGAAATCACATAATAAATCCTTATATTCAGAAGTTGCTGCCAACATTTCATAAGTAAAGTTCCATCTAGTGCATACATCAATGTTAAAACTCTTACTTTTTCCAGTTTTTTGCTTACAAAATTTTAACCAATTTCTGTGTAGCTTAGCTTTATCCCTTAACATGGCAACACATTTTCTAATAGGCGTAATTGAACCTTCTAATTGCTTTAATCCATCTTGCACACATAAATTTAGTATGTGACATATGCATATAGTATGAAAATATTTTCCTCCTAGAGATGGATTACATGTAGCTATTAGAGCAGGTACACTTGCAGTATTAGCAGATGCATTATCAAAACCGATTGAAAAAATCTTAGCGGTTAATCTAAATTGATTCAACACTTTTATAATGCAAAGAGCAATGTTTGCAGCATTATGAGTACAATTAAACTTCCTAAAACAAAGTACGCGTTTGTTCATACACTAATTCGGATCAATCCAATGCACAGTTATTCCAAGATATGAATTTTGTTGCTAAGCACATGACCAAATATCAGAATAAACAGAGACTCTATATGGCAGCTTAGCAAACATGTCTCTTAATATTTTTTTATATCTAATAGGTAATTTAGCAATTGTCCTAGTCATGGTACTTCGTGAGATTTTTTTAGCTTGCGGATTATATGCTTTTTTCATGGAATTTTCAAAACGCATGCTATCGGCAAATTGGAAAGCAAGAGATTCAGTAGCAACAAACTTAGTCATCACTTCTCTAGCTACTATATCATTATACTTAAATAAAGTGAGTTCATTACCTTGCGTGAAGTTTAGTTGAGTTTGAGTTTCTTGTTGTGTACCTTTTTCTTGATCCTTCGGCTTGTGCTTGAGTATATGGCGGTTATAAGTGCCATACCCATTTCCTTTCTTATGCTCGTACTGCTGGTCGCAGAAATTGCAGCACGCCATTACAATTGGAGTTTCTCCTTCGGCACAAGGTAGTGTTACCTTTTTGAACCATATTGAGAACACTTCGGATCCTTCCTTCTTTCCTTTGGCCTGCAGCTTCGCCTTTCTGGTACGACGGCCCTTGTCGGCAGCCATTCCGCCGTCCTCTTGCTCGTCCATTTCGTCATCCTCATCCAAGTTGATTGTCTCTTCGTGAAAGGGGGACGGCTGCATAGTGCGGGGAGGATGCATTTGGTGGGGCGGATTCATCTCCACTTCGAGGTCGGCAACATATAGGCTTTCAGCAAGTAGCCTATCCGCTTCAATCTGGTGGGCAGCAAAGGCAGCAGCATCTTCGGCCATCTGCTGGTTCTCCATTTCTTCACGTTGGCGGCGAGTGGGGACCCTCCGATATTGAGGATTCTAGCTTGTGGTAGTGGGAGTAGAAGAAGTATCATAATCTTCGTAGTAGTCATCTTGGAACGCTTCTCGTTCTCGAATGACAACACCACGAGGACGACGAGGAGGGTTACCACTACCACGAGTACCACGAATATTTTCGACTGCCTTTTTCTTACCCTTACGAGGGTTGGAGGAAGATATTTTTGCTATAACTACTAAGAGACTAAGAGAGTAAGAGCTAGAAAATAGAACAATGAAAACTGAAAAGAATGAATAACTTAGAGAGTAAGAGAAGAGAAGAGAAGAGAGTAATTGGTGTGAAGAAATGGTTGTGGGTAGGGGGTATTTATAGTTGAAAGTGGGAGGAAATGGGAGGGGGGAACTTTGAATCATAGCCATTGGATCACAAGATGAAATCCTAGCCATCCATTTTGAATTTCAAATGGGTGCAAAATCCTAGGTGGTTGAACCGGTGGTTCACACGGTTCGGCGGTTCCGAACCGGAACTGCCGGTTCAACCACGAACCTTATTTTTTTTTTACATTTTTTCGTTCCATTTAGCATTCTAATTGTCATTATTGTTTGTTTTAGGATATAATTAACATGGATAACACAAAACATATTTAAAAAAAAAAAATTGAAACCGCCGGTTCACGGTTCCTAAACACGGTTCCGTGTCGGAACCGGCCCGTTGACCGCGGTTCCGAGCCGAAAACCGTTGACCACGGTTCCGATTCAGGACCGGAACCAGCGGTTCCGGGTCGGGTGAACACCTCTAATGGCGATAGACTCCAAGATTGTACTTGCCACGTTAAGTACACTAAATGGTGCAAAATTTGTTTATTTATTTTTTGTATATGGGAAAACAGGTCAAGGAAACAGATATATTAGTAATATACAAAAGTAATCCATTCATTTTACTTGAGAAGGTGTCGTCAAATAAGTAAATCCTGAATCTATTGTAGGCAAAAGAAGTCTATAAGACAAATACAAAATAAAAACAAAATATAAAGAGAGAAACAGAATGTGCTAATAAAGAAGAAAAAGAAAATTAGAATTTAATGCTTAACGCAATGATCAACCTGGGCTGGATTTTCCATTTCTTCATTAATTTTTGACGCAATTATATTTACTAAGTGGGCAGTAGCAAAAAAAAATGGAAGAAAGACATAAACTTTATGCATCTCCATCTTCTCTTCATCTTCGCTCCTCTGTCCATTCTTTCCTCCATCTCTTCTCACTCCAGTTGATAAGATTAAAAACTCTGTTTTAATTTATAGATATAGATTTTAATTTAAGGCAAAAGTTTGATTCTTTAAGAGCCGCACTTGGTGCACCATACACAAGGTTTTATTTATTTATTTATTATTATTATTATTAATTATTTAAATTTTAAATATAATATTTATGGACTCTAAATAGGACACATTTTGTAGCGGCCCATCTTACTTACTTTTTTCTGGAATGGGCTGGCCCGACGGGCCCAACCCGTTTTCGCAGCTCTACACTTCTCTAATTATTACTTTTATTTAGTTTCGCAGCTCAACAGAGTTTTGATCTATAGAGTCTAGACCTCATATATCGAAAATAATTGTCAATTTTTACAATAACTTTAGTGACAAAATAATATCTTCATTAATTTGCTCGAGTAAAAGTAGGAATGCAGTGCTTAGATAGCACCTTCTTTGCTAGGGTATGGTGAGTAAAATTGTTCAAAATTCTATGCTCTATTTTTAGTATTAAAAGAAATATAAAATTATAAATATAGTATTAATCAATAACATAGTTATTATTTTATTTCTGCGGTATTATTTTATTTTATAATTTTATTTTTATTTTTTGTAGTTCTTATTGTTTTAATTTATCTTTATAAATAATTTCTAATATGAATGTATTAGTATTTTTATGAGGTTGATCTTACCATGCGGTTGGATCCGAATTGTCACTTTTATTTATGATCATTGTTAACTGTTATTTTAAATAATTTAAAGGTTAAAGTATAATTATCCAACTAAAAAAAAGTATAATTGTCTTTGTTCTTCAAAATAATAGTTACTTTTTATTGGATCACATTGTTTAGTCAATCGCACATAAATAATGACATAACACACAATAACTTTTTTTCTTCCAATGGACCTCGTATAATTTTCCTTTATGGATTTTCTAATTAATAGTTAGTCTCCACCCCACCCCATTTCTACTGTAATCTATATAGTCTATATCTATCTATATATATATTAAAACAGAATAGTGGAATAATTTTCAATTTAACAATTAATTGCATATTGATTTCAGTGGCAACTATGTAATTAAAATAATATCAAATGTGAAGTTATTTACGCAGGTTTGGAAAAATCCCACTTAATCCCTATTTTCTGAAACCGTAACCCATAATCTTCTGGTTTCTGGAAGAAAGAACAATGGGGCTTTACAACGTACTTGCTGCACGGCTTGGTGATCAACTTAGTTCATAAGCACAATCTATTTCCGATTAATGAAATCGAGAGTCCTCTCTTGGCCTATTTATGTATCTTTATATTAACTTTTCTGGCGAAATAATTCAATGCAGTTCTATGTTGACAACATGATTGGTGCTGTCAATGTGCCTTAGCAATCTACACAGGTATGAATTGAAGTACGCGTTTTCAAAAACTTTCTGCTATTTTATTTGTAATAAGTTTGAAATTGTTAGTTATTATAGTTGTTTGAAAGTGTATGCTATAAGAAGTTAAGTAGCATTTACTTTTTTTTGCTCTCTTAAAGAACTCGATTTGCTTTCTTTTTGGTCTTCTGTATATATATACAAAAATTGGAAATTCTATTGAAACCACTAAAAATTACGGTATTAAATTGAAAACTCCACAAATCACTGAAGCACATTCGCCAATGATAAAAAGGTATTGCTGTAGTATATATTTGCCTTTAAAGCATGTTGGTAAATATTATTGGAGGTGAATCATTTGTTAATCTGACTACTTAATGTAATTGAATATTAACTTTTTGGTCTTGAGATTATAAATCTTCTCATTCTTAGCACTTATTTTTGTGTTCTTGAATTTGTAGTGAATGGTGAAGATGATGTTTGAGACCCGTTTCAGCTATGATCAATGTTGGTAATTTGTTTTAGCTGAAGGATTTGGATGATTGAGTTTATGAAGGATAATCTACCTTGAATTGATAATTGTAATGTACTTGCATTTAGGACATAATGATTTATGGTTTTACATTTTAATATATGTAGTTTATAATTTAATTATACTTATTTTTTACCATTTAAGTGTAAATATTACCGTGCATCGTGCGGGGCGGCATTCTAGTATTATATTAAAACCGAATTGTGGTTTCAAAATTTCCCACTTAAAACAATTTTCTAAATTTTTTTCTATTTTTCTTTTGATTTTGAAAGCCTAAGTTGTTCGTTCAGCTTCAGGATAAAAGCTCATAATGTGGCAAACTAAAATTGCCACCTCCCTTTTTTTCCAAAAAAAAAATTGCTACCTCCCTAACTCCAAAAAAAAAAAAATGTCACTTCCCATAAAAATATGCAACATAAATTGATGGGTTATTTTTTGTCTACTATATACTCCCTTTATCTTTTAATAAGTTTCTCATACCATCAAAAAATACAAATCAAGTAATCGTATAGATTTACCTTTGTAACAAAAACTGATCTGATGGGTTATTTAATGAAAATTTACAGAAATATTGAACAAAATTATTTAACTTATTAGTCGTGGGAAAATAGCTTCATACCGCTTCATACTCTACAAATTACTCTGTACCTTTTCATATTACTCACGTTATATAATAACCTACTTTCGAAATATGCAGCGGAGGTTACAGGACAATCTTTTGATTTGATAAAACTAAAAAAATTATATACAATAAAAGAATTTTTATCTAATATAAAAAAATAGTATGAAATAATTTTTATGTTTGTACATAATAAACGATTTCTAATAACAATAGCAGAATTATTTTATCTGTTGTAGTATAAAATTTGCATACTAAAATTACGATGTCATACACTAAATAATATACTATATCATAAAGTTGTCTTCAAAGTTTCAATTATTTTTATTAGTAAATTATTGTGATAATTTGAAATTCTATGTATTTATATAATTTTATTTTTGGAAGAAAAGAAATGTCTATTGTGCATCGCAGAGGGTGAAATACTAGTAAATTTAAAATAACTAGTTCTTTTTTTTTTTTGAGGAATTGAAATAACTAGTTCTTAAGGCTTCCTATTGTGCATATTCATTTTTTTCCTAACACAATTTATCTTAGTATTCTCTATCTAACTATGTGTTTTATTTTCTCAAATTATAAAATAAAAAGTCCTATATAAATCAATTTCCAAATTAAAACTATAGTTTCAAAAAGAAAGAACAGAAAAGAAACTCAACTTTTTCTAAAAAAAAAATCCTACACCGAAGGGGGAAGAGTGCCAGTTGTGATCCAGCGTGGCACCATCTGGCGGCACGCACGTAGGGGCCCACGTCAAGTGTGTAGGACTACTAAAAAGCATCTGAGGATGGGCCCCACGGACCGGGGTTTGCATCAGAATGGAAGAAAAAGGGCGGTCGCCATGTGTAAAGGTCGCAAAAATTGTACACCAAATTGAACGAGGGATTGAAAACGACGCCACGTCAGCATCTCTATGGGGTCCCGCCAAAAGGCACCGCCCTTTTCTAACTTTTGTGTTGTGGTCTATAATACACTCATCAATTGCATAATTCCTCTATAGTTTTTCAAAATTGTTAACATTTTCATTTTGACTACATGTCTAACATTTTTGTCTAGCCATTATTTACCCTAGTTTGCTATCATTTTTATTTTTTTTACCCCCTTTCTTTTCAAGAATTTTTATAGCGAGTGCGCAAGATTATCCATTTATTAGAAAAGGGTCTTAGTTTCGCATGGCAAGTAATAATTCCTAGCTCAGGTGATAAAGCTAACACATCACAAGTCTATCCTTAGTAAGAGATCTTTGATCCGAATCTCACATGCATACGGTGTAGTGTATTTTCCACATTTTGAAATAGTAGTCTCACCTTTATGTGGTGTAATAATTCCATCTCTGTTAGGTGGTTTAATGGTTCATATAATAATATATCTTGTATAATTCTAAAAATAAAAGAAATTATTATTATTATTTCGTTGGAGATTTAAGATACACAACTAATTTTTTCGTTAAAAATAGAAGAATATCATAAACTACAATGCTTATGGTGCATGTAATTAATATGCTGATGTTGATATTAATATATATTATAGTTAGAATATGATACTATTAATCAAACTCTTTTAAAATAGAACAACCCAAATGTACCTCTTTGGTTTTATTGGAGGTTTTACACTTCTAAATATTTTCATCTATCAAGTCTTCAAGAGTGAGAATTTTTTTCGGTAATTATTTCATAAAAAAGTAGTTAATATTATATCTTTACAATATTGTAGAGTGTTTTCTTTTCTTCCGTCTACATATATCTTCTCACGTAATTAATATCGCATTTAATTATTTTCAGTCCCAACCAGCATTTTGCATTGCTTCATATGGACACAACAGGAAAAAAGGTTCCTTTTTCTAAATCCAATTTAAAACCACTACTAAAAAGCATAGTTGGAAAGTATATGTTAATGACTTTTATAAACTTCAACATCTTTATCAATTTTGGAATGATTTTACAGAAGCGTACGTCATTATTTTAATTGAATCACAATCACTCTATCGCCTTCTTTTCATACGAGTGGAAAGGCCGTAAATTTATGGGTAATTCATAGTTTGTAGCCCCAATTTTGAGTTCTTTTTTATTTATGACCCCAACTTCAATTTATTTGAAAAAATACCCCAACTTTGAGAAATATTTGAAATATGGCCCGCGTATTATTTTCCGGCAACCTGTTGCTGACTCAGCTTCCGGAAATATGACGCGGATTTTTGAACGCCACATCACAAGAAACGATCTCATTTCTTGTTTATGATTAAAAAAGAATAATCATAGATTGTGGCCCAACTTTGAACATTTTTCGATTTATGGCCTCAACTTAAATTAAGTTGAAAAAAATCTTCAACTTTGAGAAATTATTGAAATATGAGCCGCATTTTATAACTTCATCAAAGATTTATTATGACGCGGTTTTATGATATAATTCACGAAAATGAATCTTCGATGAAATATAAAATGCGGGTCATATTTCAATAATTTCTCAAAATCGAGGATTTTTTTCAAATTAATTCAAGTTAATGCCATAAATTGAAAAATGCTCAAAGTTGGGGCCACAAACTATGAATTATTCTTTTTTAATCATAAACAAGAAATGACATCGTTTCTTATGACGTGGCGTTCAAAAATCCAAGTCATATTTCCGGGAGCTGAGTCAGCGGCTGGTCGCCGGAAAATAATACATGGGCCATATTTCAAACATTTCTCAAAGTTGAGGTATTTTTTCAAATAAATTGAAGTTGGGGCCATAAATCAAAAAACGCTCAAATTTGGGGCCACAAACTATAAACTACCCTAAATTTATTCACTAATTAGATTATTGTTTGTGTAATTAAAACGGCAACGACGAGACACTAAATTAATTAAGTCGAATAAGTATATATATAGAAAGGATCAAATAAGAACACTCACTTATATGAGAAATAAGAACTAATCTTATGCGTTTATATTTTATGATCAACGGTCAATATTTATTCTACCATTTTTAATTATGATCGGTACAATTAAATTGTGCAGGGGTATTTGAGTATTTATTTCTTTTAACGTAACTGAACATTTCCTTAAATCATGGGATTTATTCATTGGACTTCCTTACACGAAACTTTCAGTTTGTTTAATTAAATAAAAATCATTTTTCTTACCTATATATAATGCAACCTATACTGCCGTCATTATCTTTTTGTCAATATAATAATATATATGATACTCAATTGCTAATATTTTTAACTAATTATTCAATTAACATTACTGATAGGTAAAATGAAATGGTTGAATAATTGAAAAATGAGATTATTCATAAATAAACAATAGCACTCAATTATAGTTAGACACAGCTCCAAATTGCAAATTAGTGCTATTTCACATGGAATACATTATATTAATAAATTAAAAATTCCAAATCAATTACTTGTACATGTAATCATGTACCAATATAATGTATTCAGAATTATATACACTGTTTATCCACATAAAAGTTAATTTACATTTTTTGGTTTTTAAAATTTCGTGAAAATTGCTCGTATATGTTTTTATCAGGTTTGGATTGATACTATTTAATATTTTTTTATATTCAATTTTTGGTAATGCATGCTTTTCATTATTGTAATGCACAAACAACCTTATAGTAATGCGTAAACAGTATTATCAAATGCATCAATACAAAACAAATAATGCAAAATATTATACATAATTTACGATACTGCAATATAGAGTTAAATAATAATAATAATAATAATAATAATAATAATAATAATAATAATATATGACATATTAATACCTTATTTGATTTTTGATAATGCATTTCCATCATTATTGTAATGCACAAACACCCTAATTACAGTAATGCATCAATTAGTAATTTATAAACAATATTATAGTAATGAATAAACAATATTATCAAATGCATCAATACGAAACAAAGAATGCAAAATGTAATACATAATTTACTATATATACTACAATATAGAGTTAAATAATCCTAATATATGACATATTAATACCTTATTTGGTTTTTGGTTATGCATTTCCGTCACTATTTATGATGCACAAACACCCTTAAAGTAATGCATCAATTATTAATTCACAAAAAAAAATATTATAGTAATGCATAAACAAGTATTATCAAATGCATCAATACGAAACAATGAATGCAAAATGTAATACATAATTTACTATATATACTGCAATATAGAGTTAAATAATCCTAATATATGACACATTAATACCTTATTTGGTTTTTGGTTATGCATTTACGTCACTATTATGATGCACTAACACCCTTAAAGTAATGCATCAATTATTAATTCACAAAAAAATATATTATAGTAATGCATAAACAAGTATTATCAATATATGCAATATATTTTGGTTTTTGGTTTTGCTTTGCCTTTGATTTGGTGATTTTGTTTTTACTAATATATGCAATATATTTGCGCCGCCTATGATTAAAAATCAGGATTTGGGAATGACAGAAGCTATGCAATAATTAATATTTGTTGAAAATTTTGAATCCTAAACCCACAAAAAAAAAACGATAAATTAAGAAAAAAATCAACACATATCTTGCTCCCAAATCCCGGATATAGCCCCCCATCTAATTTGGTTATTTTGTTTTTTACTTTTGCACCCTTCATTTGTCGAACGTTATTAATATTCATGATCGATCAGATCCAAATGCAATCAAATATCATAAAATTACAAATGTATTAGATCACATGCAAAATAGAGAGATGTCACTGGATAGATATTAATTTGAATTCGGATAGAATACTGCAAAACTCAAGTGCATAATAGGTATTAAAATTACAAATATATTCCGCTTACATGTTTCTCTGTGTACACTAATACTGCTTACTCTTTTTGTCTTTGAATAAGTGTCTCCTTCTATCAAACTTTGTATACCAAATGATCAAATTTTCACCTCTAATTATTAAATGAAAAATAAAATATCTAAAGAATTTGAACATTAATGACGATATTGGAAGTTTGACATCATATTAATTTCTATAGGATGCTAAAACATGATATTTATTTATAGACAAATTATAAATCTAATGAAATACTTATTTATCAAACGATTCCGGAATGCATGTTTATCCGTCTACATATAGATTTATGTATAGCCCCACTATATAGACAAAAAGATGTATAGACAAGGCTATATATATGTGCAATATTTATATAGAACTAGATGAATTGTTGCAGAAATCATCATTAGTGCAGGAACATAGGAACAAGTATTTTATATATACAATCATTTTTATATATAAAATACAATTTTTTTTGTATGCTGGTACTTCTTTATATAAATAATGATGTTTTTTTTTACGATTATACTTTGTAAAGATATTTTTTCATTACAGCTATAGATTATTGAAAAATTAATAGTACAAATTACTTCTTAATTCATACTACATACTATACTCTAAAATTTGTTTTTATATGAATCATTTGTTATCGCATCTATATGTTTCTTAGATATATATCACTTTGTTTATCAGAATTCGACCACAAAATTTGAAATGTTAATGGTACTGACATGCTCTAACATTGATTTGTGTGTAATATTGCACAATCAATCAAGCAAAGAAAATTAAAAAATAAAATGGCACGAAAATCGATGTTTTAAGGGGAGGATTTGCATGTGGACGATAAGCATAGGGATTAGATTGTAATGATATAGTGTACGCCATTTTGAAGACCATATTCAATTACCAAAAAGATTTACAAGAATCGTAATCTCTACGGCTTTCCAATCGCTGCAGATCAATCTTATATCAAATTCTAGGCTGTTCAATTTTTTTTAATTCTTTTGTTTTTCATGAGAAGGGCACACGCGATAATACAAGGTACATAATTTTTTTTTTTTACTTAAGAAGAGTGATTGAATTTGAACTCTAAATTTCACTGCTTAAAAATTAAAACCTGCACCGATTAATTGGATGTGTATAATTGATAAACCTCGTTAATGTGTCATAGTTCGTCAATTACACAAGAGACATAAATATCATGGAGAAAATTTGATATGGTGGACTTGATCCATAAAGTATTAGTAGAATTACACCTTATGATTTTTGATCACGAATATATACCCATTCAATCATTCTACTAGTAGATCATCCACGAAAGATATTACTAAATTGTTTAAATGTAGTTATATATAGAGTGAATTACATCAATTGCTTTATCAATCATTAATAAATAATAATGCACACGCATGTCTAATTAAGAATATTTGAAGCACTCAATTAATTTCACCAATATTGTATCTACAGCATTTCATTGACTTACACAGTGAATTTAGAAATTAATATTTAATCAAAATTTGCAATTTGAATACTACTTTTTTTTTAATATTGTGGGAACCCACAACCGCTATTTTTGGTGCACACAATAGGTAGATTCCATCTATGTGCAATAGCCTACAAACAACACATGACAAATAAATCATATTTAGAAAATTAGTTAAGTGTGACAGACTCGATTTATAGATCAGGCGTTGGTGGGATTCAAATACTACCGTGTCTTGTTATAGTAGGGCAGAAGCTACAATTGTACTGTGAATTAATTTGCAAGCTTATATATATGTTAGTTTGTAAAAAGAAATACCAATACAATTATTAAAAAAATCACAATTACCAATTGGAAATTTGATGGGATTTATGGAACATGAGAGCATGATGGAGATAGTCACTCACACGGAATACACAATAATCCATTTAAGAAAAAGATATGAATAGGCAAATGATGTATATATATGTGGCCTCCACCATGTGGCTCTGCCCATTCTAAAGCTTTCTATTTCACAATAAATAAATGAATAAATATTATAATATTAGATAAGAAAAGCTCATCAAATTCAATTCTTTTCCCATTTTATCGAAAAGTAGAAACATTTACAACTAGACCTGCCTAATGTGTCATATGCAGATCACTGATCAAATGAGATGTAAATTTCCCAAGATTCCTATAGTCCCATCCCTCCTTTATATTTTCTTCATTATTTTAATTTTGCAATAGCTTTTTACATCCTATAAATACCTCTCTAATCGATCATTATCCTCCATCACATTCACAAATCAATACATTTTCTACTCTCTCTCTCTCTCTCTCTTCATTTCTTCTTCCACACACCATTAATTTTGAGAAAAACAATGGCTACAGCTGAGGTACTAGAATTGAATTTCTTTTCTAGTACTGCTTCTCTTTATAATGATCTATTCATACAATAACATTCTTATATAATTTTTTTATATATATAATCGATCATCTCGTGATATGATCACACTTTTCGAAATATCTTCTTTTACGATCAATTTTATATGTTGTGGTTCGATATATATATATATATATATATATATATGTTGATCTTACAGCATATATATTGATCTTACAGCATATATATCGAACCACAACATATATGAATATTGATTTAATTTGGCTATATATGATCAACTAATTCGAATATGTTCACTCCAAGTTCTAAACATATTTTGTTGAGTATATATGAACATAACTTATAAGGTAGCTAAATCAAGAGACAAACTCAAAAATGAATCAGCCTTCAATTTTTAACTAGTGTGAAAAAATTTAACATGCAATAGTACAAAATTTTATTTCACACAATAAATTTGTACATATATTTATTATTTTCTATCAATAAATTTGTACATATATATTTATTATTTTCTATGATATTTAGGTTCAGTCAGTTCCCGCACCAGTCCCGGAGACTCTCCCAAAGGAGGAAGTGATCGCCGCAGCGGAACAAGAGAAGAAGGAGGAGAAGGTTCCGGAAGCTTCCGAGGAAGCAGCACCGCAGGAAGTAGCTGCTCCAGTAGAGAAATCAGTTGCACCGGAGGCCGAGGCACCGGCTCCAGAAGCCGAGCCGGAGAAAGTTCCGGCGGAAGATCCCGCCGCTGAAACCGCGACCACGGAGGTTTCAGCTAAGGAAGCAAAAGAAACAACTCCGGAGAAGGTGGCGGAAGAGCCGGCAGCCGCGGTTGAGGAGACTCAAGAGGAAGAAGCCCCCGTGGCCACGGCTGAGGCGGAGACGGAGGCGCCGGTGGCTGCAGCTTCGGCGGAGGAAGCCGCCACCGAGGCTGCGCCGGCTGATGAAGCTGCGAAGGAACCAGTTGAGGAAGTTGCTGTTGTGAAAACTGAGGAGTGAGAAGCTACTATATATATATATATGAGAGAGAGAGAGCTAGAGTTGATGTGAAGAATGATCCCTAGTGGGAGGATGCATGCAGAAGTTGGTTAAGTTTCTTTACTTCTATCACTTTTTTTTTTTACTATTTCTATGTATGACTACTTTATTAGTTTCTACTATTATATATCGTGGTTTTAATTATAAAAATATATGTATGTAATCCATTGGGGCCAAATCAAATCAGATGGTGTATGCTTTTAATTTCAAGGGAAAGTATTCCTTTTCTCCTTCTAGTATGGTTTGTTGGTCCCATAAGGGTAAAAGTTGTCTTCTACTGTCATTTGTTGTACTTTGAGATGAATAAATACTAATAGTTTCTATTGGTATCATATATCTTGGCTTAGTTAGTGGTTAGCATAGATAATGATGGTGAACATTTATTATTAATAATTGAAATTTACAATACTTATAAATTCTAATTATGAAATAATTCTAGTGATCATCTAATACGGCCAATAAATACGCGGAAGCAAGAAATTGAACACACGTCAACAGAAAGGTTGATTCAATCCAACTATAAACTGAACTAAAAGAGATTATAACACCTAATAAACTGATCTAGATCGAAAATTGAACAATAATAAGAACAAAACACAAAACAGAACCAAAACTATCAACTAGAACCCTAGAAGAAGACTCGAATAGAAACTATAGCAAATCAACTCCGATTAAGCTAAATTTTTAACACAAGTTATAAACTGAAGTCAGGAACAATATATCCAAAATTCAGCCAATTCGCACTAGGGGTTTGAGATTTGGCACGGGGCTGACTTTCTGATCGATTTAGGTTAAAACTTGGGACGACGGCTTTATGGAAGGAAATCTGAACTCGGCGAGGATTTGGGGTGGATGTAGGGATGATCTGTACTGTATATGAAGAATGGAAGAAGGTCGTTGATGGCTGAAAACGTGGGGAATGGATCGGAGAGTGTGGGAACGAAAACTAGGGTTTCTAAAGGAGCAGTATGTTACGAAACAGAGGAGTAGCATGCAGCGACGTCTTCGGTATCCTGAATCCTTGTCATCTGGCGTGAACACAGGAGAACCATTGATTTCTAGTTGATCTAACGGCTATCTTTAGTTGCTTATTAATAAAGCGTCTTTACGCTCTCTTGTGTGTGTTTTGTAATAGTATAAATAGGTAGCGGTTACTGCTCTATTCTTTGTGATGTAAGACTGATATTTTCAGAAATATATGTTTTTTCGTCTGTATTTTCTTCATGGTATCAAGAGCCAATTGAGATCCACACTTGATTTAGATCTAGTACTGTAAATCCATGGCGAAGAATCGCCGAGTTGCGTGGAATGTTCTCGCGCGAGAAGAAGCAGAAATTGAGGATGAATTGCAAAGGGAATTTGAGAATGGAGAAGGATCAAACACGAAGAAGAGGATCGAGTAGGAATCAGCAATGACAGATCTAGAACCGGAGCAATTGAAGGAGATTCTGGCGATTCATAATTCTGAGGATCCAGGTATGCAATTAGCATCAGCTCAATTGAATGGAAACAATTTTCGTAGTAAGCTGGAATTCATAGATGAAACATTGCCTGAACCACCCGCTCATTCACCTCATTTTAAACCATGGCTAAAGGCTGATCATATTGTATGTTGTTGGATAACAAATTCTATATCGAAGGAATTGGTTAATGCTTTCATTCACATTGATAGTAGTAAGAAACTATGGGATTTGTTGAATCAGAGGTTTGAGAGGAGTAATGGACCAAAGATCTATCGGTTAGAGAGAGAGATCAGGTGTTATTCACAAGGAAATCAATCTGTGCTCATGTATTTCAATAATTTGACTGCTTTGTGGGATAAAGTGGATAGTTTATGTCCTCCACTGGAGTGTGTTTGTGGTACTATGAATGTGCTAACTAAGAGAGAGGAAGATAGACGACTCATGCAGTTTCTTCTAGGGCTGAATGATTATTATGAAGGAGCTAGAAGCCAGATCTTGATGCAGGATCTCTTGCCTACTGTGAATCGAGCTTACTCAATGATTTTACAAGTAGAGGATCAAAAGTTAGTTACATACAGTTATGGAGAGATGCATCATCAAGTAGTGATGAATATAGGACAGCAATATACTGGAAAATCTATTGGAAACAAAGGATTTGGAACAAGTCATGGGAGATCTGCTGGTTTTAAACCCGGGAGAACAAATGAAGAAAAACAAAAGCTACGATGTTCACACTGTGAGGAACCAGGTCATGAGGAAGAAGATTGTTTCAAACTCCATGGATATCCAGATTGGTACAAGAAGTTGAAGGCATGTAAAGGGAAACTGAAGGTTAACCATGTCGAAACACCTTTTGATACAGAAGGAGATGAAGAGAGTGGTAATAAACCAGACGCATCAAGTGATATTAGCAAGATGATACAAAATGAAATTGCCAAGTGCATGGGAAACTTCATGCCAAAACATGGAAATGGGCAACAGTCAAGAGGGGATGTACACATGGTGCATGGAGGAGACGTAAACATGGATAAATTTGAGGGACATTATGCTTTCAGTGTGTTATCCAAACTTAAAATCAATGCATAGATTATTGATTCAGGGGCAAGTACTCATGTTTGTAATAATTCTGCTTTGTTAAGTTCTGTGATAAAATTGGATGATCCTATGGAAGTATATTTACCAGATGGTACAACCAAGATCATAACATATATGGGAGAGGTGAAGTTATCAGATTCTATCACTTTGAAGAATGTGATGCTAGCTCCTGCATTCACTCATAATCTCTTGTCCGTAGCACAATTGGTGAAAGATTCAGAAGCCAAATGTCTGTTTATGGAGACACACTGTCTTATTCAGAAGAAAGATAATGATCATGTACTGGGAATGGGAAAGGTTGTTGGAAATTTGTATGTGATTGAGTCAATTGTTACTAACCAAATTCATCATGTAGAAACAGAGGATGTATCAGGATATGTGTTTTGGCACAAATGCTTGGGTCATACCTCCATTGCAGCTTTAAAACGTATGAAGATTATGGACAGAAGCATGACAACAACTGAAGAGGAAATTATCAAATCTTGTGAGGTATGCCTTCAAGCTAAACAACCTCGTAATTCATTTCCTGTTCTAAATAGGAGAAGTACTTGTCTTTTTGAACTGATACATGCTGATGTTTGGGGACCTTATCTATGTGATAATGTTACCAATACAAAATTTATGCTCACTATAGTTGAGGACCACAATAGAAGTATCTGGACTTATTTGTTACAGAGTAAAGGCCAAGTTTATTCTGTTCTTAGTGGATTTATAAAGATGGTATATACACAATTTGGAAAGATGGTCAAGAAGTTGAGGACAGATAATGGCTCTGAATTTGTCAATCGAAGTATGACAAGATTCTGTACTGAGAATGGTATCATACATCAGAAATCTTGTACATACTCTCCTCAGCAGAATGGGATAGTGGAGAGACGACATAGAACTTTATTACAAGTGGCTCGGGCTTTATTACTTCAAAGGCATGTTCCTATGAAATTTTGGCCACAATCTATCCTTGCTGCTACTTGGATTCTCAATCGAGTACCTAGCAGAGTTCTAGACTGGGCATGTCCTTATTCTCTTTTGTTAGGAAAGACTCCTACATATGATAATTTGCTGTTTGGATGTTTGGCTTATGTTGTTGATTTGTCACCACATAGATCTAAGTTTGATGCCAGGAGTGTCAGGTGTATATTTCTTGGATATGCAGTCAGTCATAAGGGATATTTGCTCTATGATATTGAGAATGAGAGGTTATTTACTTCTAGAGATGTGAAGTTTTTGTCTCATTTATGTGCTTATTCTGATAATGCTGATTCTGGTGATGTTCTTCAGCCCATGCCACTACCCCTCTTTCCCACATCCGATCCTGTTGCTCCTGAAGAGTGTTCAGATGGTGTAGTCAATGATGAACCAATCCTAGAGTTAATTCCCTCTAACATTGTGACTGACAAAGAACGTCTCGTATCAGATGTTTCCGTGAAAGGTCCGCGCAGAGGTACACGGCATCGACAACCATCTCTTTGGATGAGAGATTTTGTTGGGTTCACACCTGCTACTGATTTGCAACTACCTATAGCTGGTATTAAGACACCTCCTACTTTTCCTTATCATCTCTCTCCTATTTTTACAGTTCCCTACACAACTTTCTTGGTGAATGTCACTTCTCTACAT
This sequence comes from Agastache rugosa, assembly GCA_031470985.1. NCBI lineage: Eukaryota > Viridiplantae > Streptophyta > Magnoliopsida > Lamiales > Lamiaceae > Agastache > Agastache rugosa. The sequence goes on along the minus strand of CM062605.1, from coordinate 10,613,160 downwards.
GAGCCGACCTCCTTCACCAAAGCGAGTAGATCTATAGAATGGGTTCGAGCTATGGATCAAGAATTCGATGCATTGGAAACTAACAACACCTGGGAGTTGACTACCTTGCCTGCCGGGAAGAAAGCTATTGGTTCCAAGTGGGTTTACAAAGTCAAACTTAAGGCCGATGGAACCGTAGAGAGATTTAAGGCTCGATTGGTGGCCAAAGGGTACAACCTAGAGTATGGCATCGATTATACTGAGGTATTTTCCCCAGTTGCTAAACTAGTGACAGTTCGATTTCTTATCGCTGTTGCTACCGGACATCACTGGCCTCTTCATCAAGTGGATGTGAACAATGCCTTTTTGCATGGATTTTTAAATGATGATATTTACATGTTACCTCCACAGGGTTATACGAAAGCAAAATCTGGAGAAGTTTGTAAACTGGTCAAAAGCCTTTATGGATTGAAACAAGCCTCTCGAGAGTGGAATAATGAATTCTGCCAACAACTCTTTAGTTTTGGTTTTGTGCAATCTTCTAGTGATCATTGTCTCTTTGTTAAAGGTGCCGGTGATACTTTTATTTGTCTCCTTGTTTATGTGGATGATGTTCTTATCACCAGTCCACATACACATCTTATTACAGAGTTGAAAGATTATTTGCATGCAGCCTTTACCATCAAAGATCTTGGCGATGCAAGATATTTTCTTGGCATGGAGATTGCACGAGGAGAGATTGGTACCTCTCTTAATCAGCGCAAATATATCTTGGATTTACTCACTTTTACTGGTCTCATGGGCTGTTCTTCCGTCGCTACACCACTTTCTCAAGGTATCAAACTCTCCCAATCTAGTTCTCAATTTCTGGAGAAACCAGATACCTATCGCAAACTGATGGGACAACTTTTGTATCTTAACTTGACACGGCCGGATATCTCATACTCTGTGTAACAACTTAGTCAATTCGTTTCGAAGCCTTGTCAGCATCATTGGGATGCTGCACTTCATGTTCTTCGATACTTGAAAGGGTGTCCTTCTTTGGGTCTTTTCTATCATTCTGGTACTCGTTTCTCTATGACAGCCTACAGTGATGCTGACTGGGGCTCTTGCTTGGCTACCCGTCGTTCTTTAACAGGTTATTGTTTGTTTTTAGGCGACGCTCTTATTTCTTGGCGGTGCAAAAGGCAAACAACAGTCTCTGTTTCTTCTGCTGAAACCGAATACCGTGCTCTCAGTACTACCGTTCGTGAAATGGTATGGCTCACATATCTCATGGCAGATTTCCGCATTGTTGTTACTCTCCCTATTCCCCTTTATTGTGATAACCAGGCGGCAATTCATATCACCAAAAATCAAGTTTTTCATGAACGCACGAAGCATTTGGAGATCGATTGTCATGTTGTTCGTGACAGATTTCGTTCGGGCTTTCTTGCACCTCTTCATATTTCTACTCATGGGCAGCTTGCAGATCTTTTTACCAAAGCCTTGTCTGGACCGCGTTTTCGCTCTCTACTCTCCAAGATTGGCATGGTTGATCTCCACCATGTCCATCTTACGGAGGGGTAAAGGAGCAGTATGTTACGAAACAGAGGAGTAGCATGCAGCGACGTCTTCGGTATCCTGAATCCTTGTCATCTGGCGTGAACACAGGAGAACCGATTTATAGTTGATCGAACGGCTATCTTTAGTTGCTTATTAATAAAGCGTCTTTACACTCTCTTGTGTGTGTTTTGTAATAGTATAAATAGGTAGCGGTTACTGCTCTATTCCTTGTGATGTAAGACTGATATTTTCAGAAATATATGTTTTTTCGTCTGTATTTTCTTCAGTTTCAGACTTGTGGAATCGGTAACAGCTTGGGTTGAAGTATGGCTGTTTTGGTGTTGGTCGAAGATGGTGATGGTGATGGTGATGATGAAGATGGAGGCGTGGAGATGGAACAGAAGATGGAAAACAGGTTGAAGAACTTACCCAAAACGAACCCCGGATCTACTTTGAATCCGAAACGCGCCTATGGAGCAATTCTTCGTGGCTTGTCTAACCCGGATACGACTGGATATCACGAACGAGACAATGATTTCAAGTTCTAAAGTGCCAACTCAAGAACTCTACCAAGAACACAAAAGAAAAAACGTGAACCTAAGCACAATGTGAGACAAAAATGATCAACTCGATTTTTGATTCAAAATTGTCTGCTCCAAAAAGTGTTGTTCAAAGACTTAAATACTACTAGGGCTAATCCCACTAGAATTCGAACTAGGCCCTTGAATACAATTGGGCTACTAATTAAATAACATAAATACTAATTATTGGGCTTAATAATTAAATTAAAAAAAAACAAAGTCTGAGCCCAATTAAAATAAAATATAAAACAACTAAATAAAAAGAAGCCCGAGTTTTGAACCAAAAGAGTTTGTTCGAAACTTGGCTCTTCCACAACTTCAGTCTTGGACATTGGTCAAGGTCACCAACTGGGGTTGCTTAAGTCCAACATCTTCATCTTCAAGTTCTTCCTGACAATGCACTGGAAATAGCCTTGCAGTTTCTTGGCTCTCAATTTTGTAACAGGACCTCTCAGCAGCAACTCCGGGTTTGATTCATCAGTACTGGACCCCAGCTCATCATTCCCTTCCTGCTGAAAAGAATTCGTCCTTGAATTCGGCTCCTTCTCAGCATCGAAATCATCTACAGGAAAATGAGATAAGTCACAAACATTGAATGTATTGGAACACTTATACTCACCTAGAAGATCAATGCGGTAGGTATTGTCATTGACTCGAGCAACCATAGTAAACGGTCCATCTCCGCGGGACATCAATTTCGACTTTTTCACGTTAGGAAAGCGCCCTGGACTGAAGTGGATCCAAACCTTATCTTCGGGTTTGAATAGCACTTGCTTGATCTTTTTATGCATCTCTTTAACCTGTTCAGCTCTACCAGAACATTGCAAACTCGAAAGATGGTCAATAGGCAAAGGAATAAGATCTGTAGGAGTAAGAGGGTTAAAACCATATACAACCTCAAATGGAGACATGTTAGTGGAAGAATGCACAACACGATTATAAGCAAACTCAGCAAAAGGTAAACACTCTTTCCATTACTTCAAATTATTCTTCACTAATGCACGAAGTAAAGTACCTAAAGTTCTATTAACTACTTCAGTCTTACCATCAGTCTGAGGATGACATGCAGTAGAAAATAAAAGTTTAGTACCTAACTTTCCTCAAAAAACACGCCAAAAATGTCCCAAGAACTTAGAATCCCTGTCCTAGGCATGCCATGCAGTCTAACTACTTCAAGAAAGAACATATTAGCAATATTAACAGCATCATCATTTTTTCTGCATGCAATGAAATGAGACATTTTGGAAAACCTGTCTACAACCACAAACACAGAATCCTTGCCAGACTTAGACCTAGGCAAACCAAGAATAAAATCCATAGAAATGTCAATCCAATGGTGCAGTGGAGTGTACAAACCAAACGGACTAGAACTCGATTTAGCCTTTCTACATGTAATACATCTAGCAAAGATTCTCTCTACATCTCTCTTCATGCGAGGCCAATAAAAATGCTCATGCAATAAACTCAAAGTCTTAGCAACACCAAAATGACCCATCAGACCACCTGCATGAGACTCTAAGACAAGCAAATCTCGCATGGAACAAGTAGGAACATATAACTTCACATCTTTAACAGAAAACCATCAGTCACATAAAAGGAATCAACAGATCTAGACCTAGACTGACAATTCTTGAAAATATCATCAAAATAAGGATCAGATGCATAAAAACTCTTCAAATTCTCTAATCCTAAGCACTGGGCATGCATCACAGAAAATACGGTATATCTGCGAGAAAGTGCATCAGCAACCACGTTCTCCTCACATTTCTTGTACTTAATCACATATGGGAAGGATTCAATGAATTCAACCCATCTGGCATGTCTCGAATTTAGATTCTGCTGCCCTTTCAAGTGCTTCACTGATTTGTGATCAGTGTGAATCACGAACTCCTTCGGTCTCAGATAATGCTACCAAGTCTCCAAAGATCTCTTCAAAGTATACAGCTCCTTATCGTACACAGAGTACCTAAGGGCTGCTCCATTTAACTTCTCACTGAAATAAGCGGCCGACTTCCTATCATGCATCAAAACAACACCAATGCCTATACCAGAGGCATCACACTCAATCTCGAATGTCTTAGCAAAGTCAGGTAAAACCAAAATAGGAGCATTACATAATTTTGACTTCAACAAATTAAACGCATGCTCTTGGGCTTTACCCCACTCAAACTTCTTGTCTTTCCTACTCAACTCAGTCTATAGTGCAGCAATGGATGAAAAATCACGTACAAAACAACGGTAAAAGCCAGCTAAACCATGGAAAGACCTAACATCAGAACTAGACTTAGGTGTTGGCCATTTCTCAATGGCTCGCACCTTAGCTCTATCAACTTCTACACCATGACTACTAACAACAAAACCAAGAAAAATAACCTCATCCATGTAAAATGAACACTTAGACAGGTTGGCATACAACTTAGCATCACGCAACAACTCAAAAATATGCCTAAGATGTCTAACATGCTCAGAAACACAAGTACTATAGACAAGGATATCATCAAAGTACACAATAACATCATGCAGCACATGATTCATCAAACGCATAAAGGTACTAGGAGCATTAGTAAGTTCAAAAGGCATTACAAGCCATTCATACAAACCATGCTTAGTTTTAAATGTTGTTTTCCACTCATCCCCTTCAGACATTCTAACTTGAAAATAACCAGAACGCAAATCAATCATAGAAAATACTGAAGTTCCAGACAACTCATCTAGCATATCATCTAACCTGGAAATGGGAAAATGATACTTTACCGTGATCTTATTGATAGCTCTGCAATCCATACACATACGCCAATCATTCGTCTTCTTTGGCACAAGAATCACAGGAACTGCACATGGCGACATGCTCTCTCTGATCTGCTTCTTTTCTAGTAACTCTCTAACTTGTCGGTCTATCTCTTTGGTCTCAGGGCTGGTCCGGTAAGCTAGCCTGTTAGGAAGAATGGCGCCAGGAAAGAAGTCTATCTGGTACTCTATTCCCCGAATATGCGGTAGACCACTAGGTATCTCTTCTGGAAATACATCCTTGAACTCCTATATCAGTGGCTGCAAAATAGAAGAAATAACAACATCATGAGTATCATTAGCCTTAAAAGTAACTAGAACGATAGGCTTACCAGCTCTGATTGCTTTCTGTACTCCCTTTGCACTAATAAACAAGTTCTTGTGCACTGGATCTGAATTGGCTGCACTGGAACTCGATGGAATGGCTTCATGAGCGGACTTAGAGGATCACTTAGGTGTGAAAGAGGCTGCCTTGGAAGACCTGGGGTCAGCCGAACTCATTGTAGGGCTAGGAGACGACGGCGTGGCTGTGTTCTGAACCTTCTTCTCTCGTTCTTCCTTGAATTTCTCTTACATCATCTTCCGATCTTCTGCAACATCCTTAGGCTTTAATGGCCATAATCTGGTGGTCCGCCCATCTTTAGTCACGGCATAAGTGTTGGCGAAACCATCATGTATCGCCTTCCTGTCAAACTGCCAAGGACGACCAAGTAAAATATGCGCCGCATCCATAGGGACGACGTCACATAAAATAGTATCAGTATATCTATCAATCAAAAATGTAATATGTACCTGATATCCAACTCTTATTTCGCCCCGGTCAGACAACCACTGTAGACGGTAAGGCTTGGGATGCTTCTGTGGAATCAGGTTCAGTTTTCCTACTGCATACTGGCTGATGGCATTCATAACGCTTCCACTGTCTATGATCATCGAGCATGTCTTGTCTAAAACCGAACAACGAGTGTAAAAGATGTTTTCTCTCTGATCGTTCTGATCTTCTCGAAAGAGGCTCAAAGCTCGAATGAAAACAAGACTAGGGTAAGTCTGCTTCGGTTTTGCATCTTCAACCTCGATGCCGGAGAACTCTTCAAGGGGCTGTTCGGCGTCTACTGCTTCAACTGGATCATCGAGTTCATCTTCACTAGCTGATTCTAACTCATTCTGCTCGGTAATGACACTGGGCTTGAAAGTGTCCCCATCCTTTGCACTTGTGACACTGAACGTCACGTGCTCTTCAGGAGTACCATTCTGAGGCTGACTAGGCTGCATAGATCGATTCTGGGAATTTCTGTTTGGTGCAGGCGAATTGTAGTCAGGTCTGTGAGAGGGTTGTGGTGCATACTGCTCAGAACGGCGAACGAGCTGTGTGGACTGGCTAGGAGGACGTGTAGGGACTGTTCTAGGCGTGGAAGAGTCGCCTCGAACCCAATGAGTCCTAGCAGGCATCAACTGAAAAGATCGACGACGTTCATCTCTGAGCTGTCGTTCTAAAATAGTTGCATAATGAACCATCGCTTCAATAGAATCGAAGTCCTTCAATTCGACTTCACAAGCAATATCAGGGTTCATTCCTCCAATGTACCGGTTGAGCGTAGCAAACAGTGTCTCTTCTTTTCCAACCCGGTTCAGTGATGTCTCTAACTCCTTGTGATATTCCTCAATTGATCTGGATTGACGAATCTGACTGAGTTTCTTTTCCAATTCTCTTTCATAGTGGACTGGAATGAATCTGCCTCTCATCACGTCTTTCATTTCTTGCCAACTGTCAATTGGAGGATATCTATATCTTCTGCACCTATTCTGCTGAAACTCCCACCAAGTTGCTGCATATCCAGTGAACTCAAAGGAAGCTAGTTGCACTTTCTTAGGCTCTGGAAAGTCATAGCACTCGAAAATTTTATCAACTTTGCGCTTCCAGTCCAAATAGGCATATGGATCATGTTTGCTGTCAAACTCTGGAATGGTGGTCTTGATGTTGCTGAGTAGACCATCTGCATTACCATATCTATGCTGCTTTGGGTAGACATTCCTGCGAGCTCCCTGGAAACGTGGCTAGAATTGATCACCACGACCCCGGCCTCTACCTCGAGCTGCAAAGTTGTATATGTCTCTGAAGTGGGAAGACTGAGTTGTATTATCCTCAACTCGTTCATTTTCAAAGTGTTATGACTCTGATGCTTCTTCATGCATTTCGAACCCATCTGTTTGATTAGCAGGTGCTTGCTGTGGATGTCAAACCTGTGGTGGTGTCTGAATTATCACTGTACTGAACTCCTCAAATTTGGCCAACAATTGTGCCATGGTGTTCTGAACTTCTCTGATCTGGCCATGTACACGACCACTCAAAGCATGAAAGTGGTACTTGGCGTCCCAATCTGGCTGGTTGCCTGAAAATTGCGATGACTTTTCTGGATTCATAAAACCTGCACAGTGAACAAACATAAAGAAATAAAGGGACCTCACAATTCCTCACAATCACTCGTTTATTCTCTCTAATTTTTACCACTCGTGTATGTCACTTAGTCTATAAATATAAAGAAAGATGGAAACTGAATTAACTACACAAAATATCCCGGTAGAATCTGTCGTCAACTTGTTAGCTTTAGTCAAGAGCTCGGACTTGACTTCCAGAGAACCACGGGATAGCAATGGAACCACAAAGAGAGCTGTAATGGGAAGTATAGGCAATTTGGGGGTGTTGGAGAAAGGGCTTGAACAAAAAAAAATGAAAAAAAAATGAAAAAATCAGAAAAATCAAAAAAGTTCGGAGGGCGATTTCACTTAGAATATGATGGAATTTGGCCAAAAAAACCTATAGGTCTCAGCAAAGCAGTGTGTTTTGCTCAGAACGTCATTCCGCTTCCGGAATGGTATTATGGAGAAAAATCGGGTGTTTGGAGCAAAATTGACCTCATTTTTAACTTCTACCGTCGGTGAGGAATTAAATCAGAACGAGGGTGGATTTTCGGTAACAATGGCTGTAGGATTTCGGTGAATCAGAAGGCTGACAATCAGAAGGAATTCGATGAATTTCAGATGGAAAATTGTTACGAATTGGACTTCAATTGAATTAAGGAAACAAATTTGAGCCAAGCTAGGAAAGCAATCAATCAAACCAATTCCTAATAGAACAAAGAAACCAAAATTCTAACCCTATTAAACTAATAATACCGAAATTCTAAGCTACCCAAAATCGAAAATCTAGACTCGGAAAAAATGAGAAAACAAATCTGCAATTCGACGGCCCCAATCGCTACTCGACGAAGGACGACAAATGTGACACACCACGGTAAGCACGACACAGCTATTCTACCCAACACAAATAGACACAAAATCTCGACCAAGAACCAATCAAGAATCAATAAGAAATTCAAGAATTTAACAAGAAAACTTCGGCGATCCAATTCTAGGACTTCGACTTGAATTATTTTTATTTTTATTTTTTTTCTTTTTTTTAATTAGTCGATCACTTTTGCTCCTAGAATGTCACACCAATTTGGATTGAACCACAACCAGCAAGCACTGACGTGGCTCTGATGCCAAAATTAATGATACGGCCAATAAATACGCGGAAGCAAGAAATCGAACACACGTCAACAGAAAGGTTGATTCAATCCAACTATAAACTGAACTAAAAGAGATTATAACACCTAATAAACTGATCTAGATCGAAAATTGAACAATAATAAGAACAAAACACAAAATCGAACCAAAACTATTGACTAGAACCCTAGAAGAAGACTCGAATAGAAACTATAGTAAATCAACTCCGATTAAGCTCACATTTTAATACAATTTATGAACTGAAGTCAGAAACAACATATCCAAAATTCAGCCAATTCGCACCAGGGGTTTGAGATTTGGCACGGGGATGACTTTCTGATCGATTTAGGATAAAACTTGGGACAACGGCTTTATGGAAGGAAATATGAACTCGGCGAGGATTTGGGGTGGATGTAGGGATGATCTGGACTGTATATGATGAATGGAAGAAGGTCGTTGACGGCTGAAAACGTGGGGAATGGATCGGAGACTGTGGGAACGAAAACTAGGGTTTCAGACTTGTGGAATCGGTAACAGCTTGGGATGAAGTATGGCTATTTTGGTGTTGGTTGAAAATGGTGATGGTGATGGTGATGATGAAGATGGAGGCGTGGAGATGGAACAGAAGACGGAAAACACGTTGAAGAACTTACCTGTTGGGAAAATTAATAGAGTTTTGATTTGATACCAAAACCCAGCTGACCCCAACCGAGTAGATGATTGCACAAGCCTAAGCATTTTTCAGCTCACCTGTTTGAACTTATAGAGTTTCTAAGTTTACAGGTAGAGTCGCTGAAGATAGCAGAAGACACAGCTAAGCGGACACAGCAGAGCAGACTCAGCAGAGCAGACCAAGCAAAGTCAAAGACTCAGCAGTATCAAAGACCCAGCTCAGTGACGGAAACCTAGCTCAGTGTCAAAGACCCAGCTCAGTGGAAAAAGACCCAGCTTATTGTCAATGACACAGCTCAGGTCTAAGACAGTTCAGGTTAATGACACAGCTCAGGTTGAAGACAAAGCTCAGGTTAATGATACAGCACAGGTCTAAGACACAGCTCAAAGTCGAGACACAACAGAGTCCAAGACGCTGAAGACACAACAGAGACGCTTAGTAGCTCGAAGATGAAGACCTTCTCCAAGACAAGATCCCGATGTCAGAAGATCTTATCTGATGCGGTCAAATCAGAGAAGAAATAGCTTCTGCAGATGCAGACCTACTTCGTAGGTTAAAGGCCAGAAGTCAATGAGAGTAGGTAAGATTCAAACGGCTCTCTTCCAACGGCTAGTTTGAATCTCCACCTATATATATCTCCTAACCATTGAAGACTGGTGAGGCTGGCGAAATGACTGAAGAAATAAAAGAGCAAACAGAAAAATGAACAACGATCTTCAAAGCTAAATCTTTCAAGAACACCCAGCCAGTCAGCTGTATTCTTAGTTGTTCACATATTCAGTCATAGGCAGAATAGATCAGAATAGAAATATCTTAAGCCTAGTTTGAACGAGTTCATCATACTCCTTGTTCTTCATTGTAAGAACTCGTTCATAGTTGGAAAACCCATACCCAAACCCAAACCCAAACCCAGAAAGGTTAGGTCATGGTACGCCTGCTCGAAACGTGTAATTTGAGTGGTCAGGTTTTTTCAGTACCCGTAAACTGAAAGGTGTAGGCTTGACAGTGCCCGTAAACTGTTGGAACACAACTCGGGTTAGAGTTGTGAAGTTGCTTGGTACTTGGAAACCAAGTGGTAGTGAATTACCAGTGAATCTGGCCGTGGATGTAGGAGGTGTTACTCCGAACCACGTTAAAATTGATTTGTTCTTTACTACTTTGTTTTATGCATTCTGCTAACCTCTCAAGCATACATTTCAAGCTGCATAAACTGACTAACTGAAAAGAGAAACAAAGCTTTGCAATATATTTGAAGTAACAGACGGACTTTCCAAACCCACCACATTCCGCACACAGCCAGCTGTGTCGATCAAGCTGCCTTCCAGCTGGATCGGACACAGCCAGCTCACTCTAAAGAGTTTTTAAATTGGAAAAGTTTTTAAACCTTGGTGTATTCACCCCCCTCTACACCAAGGTATCCGTCTTGGGACCAACATTACCCGAAACGAACCCCGGATCTACTTTGAATCCGAAACGCGCCTATGGAGCAATTCTTCGTGGCTTGTCTAACCCGGATACGACTGGATATCACGAACGAGACAATGATTTCAAGTTCTAAAGTGCCAACTCAAGAACTCTACCAAGAACACAAAAGAAAAAATGTGAACCTAAGCACGATGTGAGACAAAAACGATCAACTCGATTTTTTATTCAAAATTGTTTGCTCCAAAAAGTGTTGTTCAAAAACTTAAATACTACTAGGGCTAATCTCACTAGAATTCGAACTAGGCCCTTGAATACAATTGAGCTACTAATTAAATAACATAAATACTAACTATTGGGCTTAATGATTAAATTAAAAAAAAAAACAAAGTCTGAGCCCAATTAAAATAAAACATAAAACAACTAAATAAAAAGAAGCCCGAGTTTCGAACCAAAAGAGCTTGTTCGAAACTTGGCTCTTCCACAACTTCAGTCTTGGACACTGGTCAAGGTCACCAACTTGGCCTGCTTAAGTCCAACATCTTCATCTTCAAGTTTCTTCCGGACAATGCACTGGAAATAGCCTTGCAGCTTCTTGGCTCTCAATCTTGTAACTGGACCTCTTAGCTGCAACTCCGGGTTTGATTCATCAGTGCTGGACCCCGGCTCATCATCATCTAAAAAAAATAATTATATACTCAGGTTGATATAACTAATATTGATTAAAAATTATAAAATTAGATTCAGATACAAGAAAACAAACCTGCAAAATAATGAAAAAAAGTAGAAAAACTTAAATATATATTCAAGTTACTCAAGATATGATAAACTTCGAATTATCTCTATGTATATGAACAAAATAGGAGCGATGTTGTTTGTAAACAATATTTCTTTCATCCAAATCAACATATTTATGATTTTTTGTTTGAAGGCGAAAACAATCCATAAAAATTCAAGAAATATCAGAACTTACCATCTCCCTAGTTAATTTGGAAAACTATTAGTCCCAAACAATCGGACTTAAAATTTGCACGTCAAATAGCATAAGATTATTTACTTTTAACTCCTTTGTTACAATGATAGTCTTTCCTCTTAAAGAATATATAATGTACTATTTTATTAAAGGATGTTATACTTCTTTCTAACATAGAGTAATCACCTAATAAATTTTTAAATAGAGTAACTATCTGCCGGGAGGAGTGAGTAATCACTTAATAAAAAATAATACTATATTTTTTTTTTTCCGTTTCTAGTGGTAGACAGCAATAAAAACAAGAAATGTTCAATCGCTATAGCCCATAATACTTTTCGCCTGTATCTATTTGAGCTTATCAACTTTATAAAGTTTCTCAACCATTGTTACCTCAAATTCAATTATCATACGTAGTATGTTTGGTTAATTACAAGTCGTGACTTGGAATGATTACAAGGCAAACTTTTGCCAGAAGATTCAATGCGTCCGGTTTGTGTTTCTTAAATTCAAATATTACTAAAAAAAATCAAATATTGTTAAATTTAAAATATTAAGTATGATTTGACTAAAATGACATCAACAACACTAGAACTCGAAACCTCTTTCTTTGACTTTAAATATATGATTTGCTTATTTAACTTGTTTGTAAAAGATGATGGCAGAATTTAATAGAGTTCTGTAATTATTGTTTGTTCTATTTGATTTATTTATGATGTTAATCAAATATTGATAAACAATTCTATGTACTTTTGGTTAATATAATATATTGACTTTTTATAATTTGATTAATTTTTATCATTCAAATAAGGTATTTTGGTTGATATAATATATTGACTCCTGAAAATTTGATTTAATGTTTCATTTAAATAAGGTATTCAATGTGGCTTTGTAGTTCTGACTTTTGAGAGGGTTACGAACTGGTGTACCCGTTTACCCGACCCGGATACCCAGGCTGGGTATTACCCATTTACCCGGCCCGGGTATTTGGGTACCTGATACAGGGCCAAGTGGGGTTTTTCCCTCATTTCCGGGGTCGGATTTCTGGAAAAATCAAGTTGGGTACCCGACCCGTACCGTATAAGCATCCCTGGGAGGGAATATATCTCAGTAATGTAGGAGCGTAAATCTAAAATCAGATGGCCAAGTCCTGTAGGAGCGTAATTTTTAACGAGTCGAGCCAAGCCGTAGATGAAAAAACACGCATAACTGAGTCCAGGTCTGGTTACGATGTCTTCAAAATCAAAAATCCTAAGGAGCCGAACTCCAATCTATGTAAAGAAGCCCGAGCCAGCTTGAATAAATCTAAATGAGCCCACTGCGATTGTTCAGCTCGACTCGTCTACATCTCACTAATGCCCATCTATCTGTTGCTATTATCATCACCAAGAGCCAAGACTGACGCTGATATATACCATGAACGTAAAGTTCATAAGCAAACAAGCTTCTAGTTATTCATCAAAGTCAATACAGTACCAAAGGTGTCGACAAGATTCACAATTCAAACTCATACATATCATTTTTGTATTAGCAAACAAAATTCAGCTATACATACACAAGTTATATATATATATATATAGTAGTCTTACCAGCAATAGTCGACTGAAACTTTGAGTACCCACAAGGATCACTGAGAAGCAAAAATAAACAAAAGGGCAAAAGAGGGCCAAAGGTCGTGGGCACGTAAATTGTGCACAAGTGCCGAGCTCTCTGGCATGTGTTTCAACCTGCAAGTCTACCTCCTACAAAGTGAGGCTGTGGTTAATATTCTATAACCAGCTCTACCAGAATAGCTGCATTGGAGGAACCATGGACACAATAGTTTGACAGAAGAATTGAGTGAGCTTTTTTTCCTGTTATTCTTCATCACCCGAGTCCGTCAGCATCGTGCACCAGAAGAACATCTAAATTTCATACAAACAAAATGCTTTATTGCTTTACTGAGTGTCTGGTAATAGACATTTAATTCAGAAGACATTTAACACCAGAAAACTACGATAAAGAAATGATTGTCAGATATTAATTGAGCTCAGCAGACCCAAGATACGATAGAATGAAATGTGACATCCAGTCCAAAGGGCTCATGCATCATATCTACTAGCATAGGGAGAGAATAACAGCATTGTATGAAAAAGGTTAATTGAGCTTCGAAAAATCATGAACGACTGAGTGTAATCTTGAACTTTTCTCTTGATGAGAATATTACCACAGAACAAGCCAAATGCTTGAATGAAGATTCAATAAGATAACACAAGATCTAAGAGTTCCATGTTCTCACAATTACTTAACAATGAGACGGAATAAACATCGAAAGGAAGAAGTTAAACATTCATATTCTCATGTGAACACTTGCAAGTTATCGAGCTCTCTATACTGTTTTGTAAATTTCATGTCATTCATGTTTACTTAGACAAATAGTTCCTCTCTCATGTCATTCATGTTTCTCAAACAAATAGTTCCTCTCAAGTTCAGATTTCATTGGTCTGATAAGTAAGCAATAGTTACCATATGTAGTAAGAAAGTAAATTGCCCAATCTTAAAAATGCATCCACATATTCCAAACCCCTCCCCACGAAGCCAGTGATTGAGTACAGATAAAAAAAAATTTGTAACTAAGCATTTCAAGAATTTGTCAGCTTAAAAAAACAGATAAATCAAAGAAGTCAATTCACACTTAACTATCAAGTTGGGAAGATTATCAAACTAACACTGACACACAAGTAAGACAGATCCAAAGAAATTTGAGATGGAAATTTTCATGTAGATGACCATAACAGTAAATCAACCTCCACCACACGTCTGACTTTACACGTAAGGCAATGCAAAGGATAGCAGTTCGACTTTATCATGTAAATTCGGATTTTATATTGAATTTATTTAATCTTATTAGATATATAATATAGTTTTCAAACTTCAAGATTGCTTATTTGAACAATAATTTCATAATTGATCTATGATAAATACTAATAACAATAATTTCCTTGATCGATGGATCTTTGAAATTCAAAATCTCTTTGGTGTCCTCCTCTCTTAAATAAGTCATGTTTGTTGCATTTGACCTATACAGAGTACCAAATAGGCAAATATAGCTTCAAGTGCTACCAGAAAGGGGGGAAAAGTTACCAAGCTGCAATAAAATGAACAACATTAAATGCAAAGAAAATGCAAATTTTGGATAAGTGATACACAGATAAGAGTAGAGGTGGCCAAAAGAACCGGAACCGCCGGAACCAGAACCAAATCGCTGGTTCTGGTTCGGAACCGAGAACCGCATTGCCGGCGGTTCGGTTTCGGTTCCAAATTAGCGGAACTGAGAACCGCCGGTTTCAGTTCCAAACCGCCGGTTTCGGCTATTTTTCTTTTATTTTTTTACGTTTTTATCTATTATATTACAATTCATATTTATTTCACCTAAACGTTACATTAGAATGCATAAAATTACAATTAAACAAGAAAAAGTAGCAAAAAACGAAAAGAAGAAAAAAAACATAATTTGAACCTCAAAACATGGGGTTCCAATTTAAAACCGCCGGAATCGAGGAACCGAACCCATCAGAAACTTACGGTCCGGTTTGGAACCGAAACCGAAGTGGTTGGCGGTTCGATTCCGGTTCCCTTGGGGTGGAACCGAGAACCGCCGGTTCAGTTCCGGTTCCGGAACCAAACCGAACCGCGGCCACCTCTAGATAAGAGGCAGCAAGACTTCATGGATAGAAATTTAGGAGTAATCACATTCATCTCCCATTCTTCACCATCCAGAGAAGGATGAGAAGAAAACTGTATTCATTTAACTGTTAGAATCAATGTTCTTACTTCTTACATACCATAGTTACACCAAAATTCACATCTAGACGTTCATGTCCTTATATTTTTTTACTGAATAAGAATTTTCAGGTTCAACCACATATATCATCACTCACAAGAAGGTAGTTAATATGAATCAGAGCTTACATACTCAACAAACACTTCCCAGCTTACATTTCGAGGAGTTCCCAAATAATAATTTGGGAATAAGAATGTGAATTAAGGCATTTATAAATGTAATGTATATGTTTAAATGTGTGTTAGAGATGAACTAGGAAATAAAAAGTTTTTCATAGAAACACAACATATTGGCGCTCATTAGCATTATTTATAAACACGCTTACTATACCACTAACAAAAAGTTTATTCTCCGTAAGACATATTCGCGAAGACCGAGAATGTAAACTTTAGACTTTTCCTCCCCACAAGAAGACAAAATAATTTGCTCTATCCATAGAACTGTTCCTCCCATACAAACTAATGCCATGAAAAGAGCAAAACAAAAAACAACTTGCATCAAGTAGACATGACTAAAAAAAAAGGGAAAAGGTGCAAATACCCCCTTATGTTGGCAGCGCTAGGCAAATACCCCCTGAACTTTGTTTAGGTGCAAATTCACCCTTCCTTGAAGTTTTTTGGTGCAATTACCCCCTCGCCGTGACAACACACTTCTGTTGGCAAAAACAATATTTTTGATTCATTTTTATTATTGTGTGACCCTTATAATTCTCAAGAATTAATTGATGCTAAAAGTTCAAAATAGAAAAAAATTTGTTTCGAACCCTAGCTCACAACTATCAAAACTCAGACGAAGTTCTCCAATACTTTGCAATCCAAGCCAACTATTTGTTGTTGATATTGATGATCTCATCTTCTTCAAGTGGTTCGTCATCCTTTTTCGTGCAAATTATCGGAGAACCTCACCTGAATTTTGATAGTTGTGAGCTAGGATTCGAAATAATTTGTTTCCTAATTTGAGCTTTTAGCACCAATTATGTAGTTTATAACCGTTGGGAATTGTGAGGGTCCCACAAGAATAAAAATAAATTAAAAATATTTTTTTTTTGCTAACGAAAGTGTCGTTTCTATCACGGCGAGGGGTTCACCTGAAAACTTTAGGGAATGGTGAATTTGCGCTTAAACAAAGTTCAAGTGATATTTGCCTAGCGCTGCCAACATGAGGGGGTATTTGCACCTTTTCCCAAAAAAAAATGTGCGACGACCCAACAAGTTTTTCATACACAGCCCATTATGGTTAGTTACTATATTTAGTATAACAGTAATATTACAGAACTGATCTCCGTATAGATACATAACACTGTAACAGTAAGAATCCAAACCATAATGAATTCAAGTTATTCGACATACAATACCTTTGGTGCCAGATGCAACCCCTCTTCTGTTATACTATATGCTAGAGTACCAACTTGAACCCCTCAGACAAGAAATCATCATTCCTGATAAAAAAAAACCAATGATAAATCAGGTTAAAATTTTTCAGATTAGTCTATCTTAGAATGCTGCCCCCAATATGACATCAACAACCTGGGTAATTTTGTATGTGAATTGCATTCAGTAATTTTCTATGACCAAGAAACCAAAATAAATAATAGCACACACAAGTACAACCATGTGATGTTATATTAAAGAACTTAAGAGAAAAGCCACTGCCCATCTATTGGTTGCAAGCGACTTGCAGAAAATATTATTCATAGTTGACTTAGATATCTTACAAGTAAACGCAAGTCAATATAAATTCCTTTACAATCAGACAGCCAATATATATACACACACACATAGATAACTTCCTATATAATCAGACAGCCAATATATGTACATAAAGCTATAATTGCACCTTTTGCTTCTGATCTTTTCTTTCTTTTTCTCCTTTGGCTGTATCTTTTTCTTCACATCGTCGTGGTCATTACCAAGCGTAACAAGGGTCTCAACGCAAACTTCAGCATAAAACACAAATGGCAGACTTTCAACAATAACATCCTCAACTGTTTTCTTTGCTAAATCATACCAAACAAGCCTCTTATCATCGCAATTCAACAGAACCCTCGCCCCGTCCCTCGAATACGCTAATGGCTTGACGAAATCATTCCGCTCAATCAGCGGAGGACTAATCGTGAGCAACTTCACCCAAGATTCTCTCACTCCATACTCCTTCATCACCCAAATCACAGCCCTGTTTCTACTAGTACAAACCACAGAGAGGCACCCATCAATCACATCCAAACTGACATCGATACCCCGAAATCGGACCCCGGGCGGCAACATCATCGGAGAATGCTTCTCAGTCCTCAGATTAAAAGCCATGATCACGGCAGCATCCATACTACTCGTATTTTCCATGAGCGTATGCATAGCCCCGTTGACGTGCACGCGCCAATTCCCTCGCAAGAACGGCAGGGGATATGGGAAATCCTCGATTTTCCGCCATGAATTCGACCTTAGCCCGTAAATCTTCGTCTCCGACGCCATCCAGATATGGGTTATCTTATCCCTAAATTCCGCAACCCTAACAACCTTGTAATCGTCATTCACCGAATCATATCCGAACCCATACGCGACCTTACCGTACGATTCAAACGGGGTTTGCATTTCAGTCTTACAGCCGGGCAAGACCCTGTGCTCTGTCGAAAAAGGGTTCCACAAAACAGGTGGATCGCTCATCACAAGAACTATTCCGTTGCACGAATTCGAGATCCCATCAACGCTCTTGTAATAAAACGGCGGCTTGATGGCGTGGGCCTTTTCCGGCGCCTCCATATCGACGCTGTAAACGCCGAGGCCGCCGATGATCAGATTGCGGTGGGAGTTGGAAATCAGCGATTGGCGCAGGTGCAGCTTGATGAAATTCTCGCTGTCAATCAGAGCACACCACGATTTCGCGACGGCGCGGAAACGCTTGACTGTTTTCACCGGCAGAAGGCGGAGGATGTCCTCGACGAGCTCGGCCGGCAGATTCGGCATTCTATCTGTTTGATGAATTGTTTCTGTGAGTCTGAGCTGTCCGAAATCAAAACGGTTTCAAGGTTTGGTTTTTTAATTAATTGTTGTTGGAAATTTCGAGAGGTTTTGTGAGTCAGACTCAGCCTCACAAATCACAATCACCAGAGTCATGTGATTCTGAGGAGGATTGCTATGCGCTATGCGGAGTTTTCGGTAAAGTTATAAATTTCTTGATGCTTTCAGAAGAAAATTCTATTTAAATTGTTGTTGAAGATTGTTCTCGAACAAAAAAGATAAGAGGAGTCAAGGAAAAACTAAATAAAAATATTAAACTGAAAACGAAATAAAAATTGTTGGAGGCGGTGGTAGATCTCTAGGTGGCATTGGTTAGCTGGTTAGGCAGTGGGCGTCGCATTTATAAGCTGTTCTCTCTTTTCTCTTTATCCTTTTTCTTTTGGATTAATTCACTATCTTTTTTTTTTTTTTTTTTTAAGAAATAAATCGCTTACTTTATTTTTTATTTAGGGTTATGATTACTTTATGGCCTCATCTTTGACCCATTAGTTACTTTATGATTTGACCTTTTAAAAATTATAAAAATGGTCTGACCTTTAGCCCTTATATCCATTTATGACACGAGAGCAGAAAAGCGGTGACGGAATTCTACGTTAGATTGCCGGATTCTTACGTGGCATTTTCGCTCAAAATTAATTTATTACATGGAAATTCCACGTACATCATTGATATTTCAACATAATTGTATATTGACAATTTGACTCCTAGGTTAAAAATTAAATACTCAGCGTCGCAGCCAAATTCAAGAATTCTCAACTCTTTTGTCGTTTTCTGCTTAGATTCAAGAACAATTTCACCTCTCTTCTCATTCTCCCAAAAATTCTCGACAGAAGGGACCACATGACCAAATTGAAGACCCAAATCTAAGGTAAAAAATTAGTATTTAATTATGCATAATACAATATTGCTAAAAAATTGATTTTTGTGTCTAGTGATTATTGTACAGTAAAAATTAGGGTTTAGGAAATTCTTTTGGATTTAGTTCTAAAAATATTTGTGATATTTCTGACCCTGTAGATTGTGCATATGGATAATATTTCTTTGTATGTATCTTGAGTTTCAGTTGCGAACAGAAGCATGCTCTCTGCATAACCATGAAAATAGAACAAAAATATTAGGAATAAGAAGTGGGTATATATATAAGTGACACAAGAACATAAGAAGAAGAATGAGAAGGAATAAATTAACTAGAAAATCTTAGAAAAAATATATTTGTGGGATCTGATGATTTTATGGTGCCTTTTGTAACATGGTGTTTAAGTTACTTTTGTTTTGCTAATCGTGTTGCATTTTTTTGGTTTTAGCTTAAGAACAAGAAATGATACCCAAGATTGTTGATGTTCACATACATTATGGAGGGGAATTTATAGGTGGTTATGACTACGTTGGGGGGAGGGAATATACAAGATTGAAGAGTATGAATAGGATTTCATGGGTGGTGATAGAGACATATTAGTAGTTGCAGTAGGTTATGATAAAATAATCAAAAGTGGAGTAAGGGTAATTGGCAGTAAGGTTTTCACCTTTTTGCCAGATGATGATTCTGCTGTTCAAGATATTGTTGAGAAAGCTGTAGATGTTGAGAAGGGATGTGTTGACTTATATATTGAGTGTGTGAGAGTGAACACGGGAGAGAAATGTCTCGTTAATAAGGGCAAAGGTAAAGTTGTAGAGAATGAAGAACATTTGATGTGTGAGGGCAGTGAGAGTGAAGAGGAGATGATGAACACAAGTGATAATGATTTCTGCGATAATGGTTTCGAATCAGATTCTGATGAAGTACGATCAGATTTTTCAGACGATGATGAAGAAGTAATAGAGGCTAGAAAAGAATTGAGGTTGAGAAAAATGAAAGCAAAGATGATTGAAGATGGAGTCCATGATTCTGATGTTGATAGTCTTGATAGTCTTGATAGTATTGATCTTGATACTGGAGTGGACCAAGAAGAGAATCTAGTTAAGAGAAAAAAAAAATAAGAGCTTTTTTTTTGCAATAAACTCCAATCTTAAGGACATGGACTGGGAACTTGGGATGAAATTTAAGGATGGAGTGGAGTGCAAAGATGCAATTCAATCATGGGCAATTGTTAATGGTTGGAACATTAGATGGACAAAGAGTAGTAAAATAAGGGTTCAAGCTGAATGTGATAAAAAGTGTAAGTGGAGGCTTTATGCAAGCAAGCTGTCTGATGAGCCTACATTGGTGATTAAGTCATACTATCCTACGCACAATTGTATCAGAGTGAAACGCAACAGACAAGCAAATAGGATTTTCTGCACTTAGGAAAGGTTTTCTCCATGGTTGTAGACATATAATTTCCTTTGATGCATGCTTCCTAAAGACTGTATTGGAAGGGGTTCTTTTAGCAGTTGTTGGCAAAGACTATAATTATCAAATGTATCCTATAGCTTGGGCTGTAGTTGAGGCAGAAGATGAAGCAACATGGACATGGTTCCGTCAACTGTTTTTTGAACAATTTGGGATAGGAGATGGTATCGGTTGGTCATTCATTTCTGACAAGCAAAAGGTATCTTAAAAATTTTGCTAATTGATTTCATATACTTGCGGGGGCTACTTACTAACTGATTTTATATATATGCTTGCAAGGCTTAATTAATGCAATTCAAAGATTGGCTCCAAAGGCAGAGCACAGACATTGTGCTAGGCATGTGTATGCAAATTTTAGAAAAAAAATGGGGTGGTCCAAAGTATAGGGAACTGTTCTGGGCGTGTGTAAAGGCATGTACACCAACACAATTTAAGATTTGTCTATTGAATTTGAAAGCAGAGTCAGAAGAAGCATGGTCTGATTTCTGCAACAAGAATCCAAAGAGTTGTTGTAAGTCCTTGATCTCATCTCATACAAAAGCAGATACAGTTGACAACAACATTTGTGAGTCTTTTAATAGTTACATTCTACAAGCAAGAGATAAGTCAATACTACACATGTTGCAAGATATTAGGATGAAAGAAATGAGAAGGCATCATGATATTGCAAACACTTTGGAGAAGCGTGATGATGAAATTTGTCCTAATGTTAGGAAAATGATTTATTTGATTGAGAGATTCACAAAATTTTGTGACATTACTCCTTGTGCTGGTGATAAATATGAGGTGCGTTACTTTGAAAATACCTACGTTGTTGACTTGAATGCTAGATCATGCAGCTGTAGAGCATGAATTTTATCTGGAATTCCTTGTTGTCACGCACTTGCATGTATTCACTATAAAAGAGAAGATATTATTGCGTATGTTTACCCTTTTTTGTTGAAGAGTAATGCTATTGAATTGTATAAGCATGGTCTGGAACCACTTCATGGGGAGGAAGATTGGGCTACTGATGACATGCCAGATATATCTCCCCCAAAAATTCGGAGACTTTCTGGAAGGCCAAAAAAGAATAGGAAAAGGGGTGATGATGAGGTTAAAAAGCATAATGCTCATAAAATGACAAGACATGGGATAAGAATGAGATGCAAAACTTGCCGTGGTTTTGGGCACAATAAAAGAACCTGTAAGGCAGTGCCAAATGCAACAACACAAGTGGTAATTTATTTCATTGTTACTCAAATATTTCAATGTGGTTTGCTATACATGTAATTAATTGTTATTCTTATTTCAATATAGTTTGGTAGGGTCAATCAGGAGATACTTCAAATGCTAAGAGATTCAAAAAGAATACTAAGAGATCAATGGGAAAGGATGCAACCGTCTCAAAGATAAATGTTGGAGCTAATGCATCGAATGATAGTGAAAAAACAATAATGAATGATAAGAAATCGGTATGTTCTAATTATCAATAATTAATGTTATTTAATCAAGAAACATCCAAATAATGTTAGTTTAATGAATTTGCAGGCTGAGTCAGTGAATATTTCGGTTAATTCATCTATGTTTGGGGTTCTACAGACTGAGTCAGAGAATATTTTTTTTAAAGTAAGAATATTTCATCTATGTTTTTGGGTTTTCCATGTAATTCAAATAACTAATGAGGATGTTCTATACTATTGTTGCAGCCTCCTGGTGGAAATTCAAAAGCTATTTATGTATCAGGAGCCCAAGCAATTAAGATGCAAATAAGGTCTCGAAAGGCAAAGAACGATGCAGGAGATGGTGGCAGTCAAGTTGTTAACCCTACACCACCATAGGAGTTTTCTATCTGCTTAATAAACAATTGATAGACAATTAGTTTTTGTGGATGATGCTTGTTTAGCTGAGTATTTTAGAAGGATTAGTATTTTATTTGGCTATATGTAATCTTTGCAAACTTTAAAAGCAAATGATTAACATCTATATGTGCATGTACGCCGTTTTGTCGCTTAACTCTATTGCATCTTTGCATATTTCTTTGGTTGTCATTGTTGAATTTCATAATATTCAGGCATTGCAAATGAAATACTGAATAAAAGCTAATTTTATAATTTTTTAAAAGTCAGGCCATAAAATAACTAATGGTTCAAAGGTTAGGCTACGAAATAACTAAGAATGATGTATCAATGATGTGGAATTTCCATGTAATAAATTAATTTTGAGCGAAAATGCCACGTAAGAATCCGGCAATCTAACGTGGAATTCTGTCACCGCTTTTCTGCTCTCGTGCCATAAATGGATATAAGGGCTAAAGGTCAGGTCATTTTTGTAATTTTTAAAAGGTCAGACCATAAAGTAACTACCGCGTCAAAGGTGAGGCCATAAAGTAACTATAACCCTTTTATTTATTGTAAATTTAATACTCCCTCCCTCCACTCATATTGTGTTCAGCACGGAAAGTAAGAATAAATGTAAAAATATAGATAAAGTGGGTATGTCTCATCACTTTTAAAGGGTTAATTCTTTCTTATTTGGAATAGGGAAAAGTAGCATGTACTAAAAAAAAGAAGACAATATGAGCGGTACGGAGTATATTTTAATTTTAAATGAGATCATTTAAACAGTGATTTCCAAGGGTATTTATTTATACCTTTTGTTTCTGTCTGTAGTCCTTTTCATTTCCTTTCTTTTATACAGATATATCTCATTTGTGAGATCATTTAAACAATAAAATAACATTGTTCCAACAAATACCTGCCAAATAGTTTTTTTTATATAAGAATCAAAATACAATTTGTAAATTGCATCGGAAATACTGAAAATTGAAATAAAACCAAATGTCCACTGAAATATTTAAAGAATTTCCGTCCTAATCAAATGAATTTTAATTAGAGTAATGGCCTGTAAATTCCTCAACATTCATCATTTTCTGGTTTTGCTCTTTACATAAACATTATGCATGTAAATTCCTCAACTTTCAATTGTTTCTGATTTAGCTTCTTGTGATGGAATCCGGCAAGAATAGTTTTGGGGATTTATAGATGTGGCACTCTCGTAGCATATATTTAAATTAAAAAATATATATTTCATGTCATCATCCCACCCCTCTCTCAGTCTCGTTCTTACATGCTTTCTTGCATCCTCCGCAAAGATAATTCAAAGGAGAAAATACAAATCATGCGCTAGAAGGCACCCATAAAACCACAAGAATTTTAAATCCTACTCACATCCATATAATCTTAAATTCATCAAATCTCCAAATAGCCAGAACAATAATTTTCACATCCATACGAAGCAAAAACACTGACAAATCCAGCAAACTAATCTTGGAGGGGAGAGAGAGAGAGTGTAGGTGGGTCGATCTGGTTCACCAATCCCGACGAGGAGTACCGGATCGAAGGCTCCTTTGCCTGCTAGAACTGCAAGGTGGACGCGACCAACAACGTTGTGCTCGGAGAAGATATCTTTGATCTGGGGGCGGTTTCACGATGGTATTCTTGGTGAGGGTTTTGGGGGCAGTTTTGGTGTCGAAGAAGGTGATTGTGGCAGCGGCGATGAAAGGGGCAGAGCGTGGTGACGGTGAAGGAATTTTAGACGGGAATGGAGAGAGAGAGAGGAGAGAGATAAAGAGTGAGAAAATTTGGCAACAAATCTAATTTATTATTTTTTATTAAATAAATTTCAAAACGAAGACGTTTTGTTTATCAGCTGAATTGACCAACTCAAATTTTTCGGCGGCCATGTCAGCATTAATTTGGAAAAAATTTAACTTCGAATGCAAAATCAGAAACAATTGAAAAATAAGAAATTTATATGCAGAATCTTTAAGTGAAGATCAAAACTAGAAATTGTTGAAATTGAGAAATTTACACGCCATTAACCCTTTTAATTAATGAAATTCCAAGCGTATAGCGGGTTGTATATGATTTTGTCTAATTTTTATTTAGAGAAAATACGCCTATATGGTCAAATCAAATAACAAAACACAAAAGTTGGCCACAAACTTAATTTTTACAAATTATGGCAAACATTTGCCTTTTTGGACGAAAATACCCTTACCTTTTACTATACCTAACTTCTTTTTCTCTCTCCTCATAATTTATTTTTCCTGCTGCTGCTCCCCCATATCTCACGCATTTCTCTCTTCTCTCTCTTTTTCGTGCGTCTTCTTCAGCTCAAGCTCGAGCTCATCGTTCTTTTTTTTTTCTTCTCAGTTGGTTGGTGGCGGCGTTGTATTCAGTAACGGCTCGCGACACGTCTACGGCGGCATATTTCTAGATTGGTGTAGCCGTATTTTCTAGATCGGCGGCAGCGTATTTTCTAGATCGGCGGCGGCGTTTTTCTAGATCGGTGGCGACGTGCTCCAGATCTACAAATAGATCCATAGATCCAGGTTATTTCTCCTTCCAATTCTCCCAATTTATGTTGATCTGGAGTTTTTTTTTTTAATTTTTGTTGTATTTTTTTTATTTTTTGTTGATTTAGGGCTTTTACGTGTTTGTTTCTCGATGATTTATGAGGTTTTCATATTGTTTTGGTAATTTTTGGTGTATTTGGGTTAATTTCTGGATGATTTGGATGTATTTTCGTTGATTTCTGTTTCATTTGTGTTGATTGAAGGAGCCTGCTGCTTGCTGTCAAAACTCGTCAGTACGAAATTCAATCATTTCGTACCAGTAGTAATTCGTACTATGTAAGAATTTCATAATTCGTAACAATAACTAAGCACAACGAAATGGTACGCTGGGTAAGAATTATGAAATTCTTACTAAGTACCATGTAAGAATTTCATAATTCGTACCAATAACCAAGTACAAAAAAATGGTACGAAATTCAACCATTTCGTACCACGATATAAAGGATTTAACTTTGGTAACACGGTACGAAATTCAACCATTTCGTACCGCGATATAAAAGTTCTAACTTTAGTACCATGGTACGAAATTCAACCATTTCGTACCTTGATATCGGTACAAAATTGAACCATTTCGATATTGTTTCTATTTCTCGATGATTTTATGAGATTTTCATATTATTTTGGTAATTTTTTGTGTATTTGGGTTAATTTATGGATGATTTGGATGCATTTTTGCTGATTTCTATTTCGTTTGTATTGATTGAAGGAGCCTGCTGCTTGCTGTCAAAACTCGTCGGTACGAAATTCAATCATTTCGTACCAGTAGTAATCCGTATCATGTAAGAATTTCATAATTCGTACCAATAACCAAGCACAACGAAATGGTACGCTGGTAAGAATTATGAAATTCTTACGAAGTACCATGTAAGAATTTCATAATTCGTACCAATAACCAAGCACAAAGAAATGGTACGCTTATAAGAATTATGAAATTCTTACCAAGTACCATGTAAGAATTTCATAATTCGTACCAATAACCAAGCACAAATGAATTGTACGCTGGTAAGAATTATGAAATTCTTACCAAGTACCATGTAAGAATTTCATAATTCGTACCAATAACCAAGCACAAATGAATGGTACGCTGGTAAGAATTTTATAATTCTTACCAAGTACCATGTATGAATTTCATATTTCGTACCAATAACCAAGCACAAAGAAATGGTACGCTGGTATACCAATCGGAAGCTTCTCATTGGCATCGTGCTCCAGACTATAGATCCAGGTTATTTCTCCTTCCAATTATCGCAATTCATGTTGATCTAGAATTTTTTTTTTTGAAATTTTGTTGTATTTTTCTTATTTTTGTTGTATTTTTCTTATTATTTTTGTTGAATTTTTCTTATTTCTGTTTCGTTTGTATTGATTGAAGGAGGCTGCTGCTTGCTGTCAAAATTCGTCGGTACGAAATAGGTGTATTCGTACCATGTAAGAATTTTGTATCAATAACCAAGCACAACGAAATGGTACGCTGGTAAGATTTATGAATTCTTCCCAAGTACCATGTAAGAATTTCATAATTCGTACCAATAACCAAGCACAAAGAAATGGTACGCTGGTAAGAATTATGAAATTCTTACCAAGTACCATGTAAGAATTTCATAATTCGTACAAATAACCAAGCACAAATAAATGGTACGTTGGTAAGAATTATGAAATTCTTGCCATGTACTATGTAAGAATTTTGATAATTCGTACCAATAACCAAGTACACAGAAATGGTACGCTAGTAAGAATTTCATAATTCTTACCAAGTACCATGTATGAATTTCATATTTCGTACCAATAACCAAACACAAAGAAATGGTACGCTGGTAAGAATTATGAAATTCTTACCAAGTAAGAATTTTTGAATTGTTGTAATTCAATTCTCGTAATTCATGTTGATCTAGAGTTTTTTTTTAAATTTTTGTTGTATTTTTCTTATTTTTTGTTGATTTAGGGCTTTTACGTGTTTCTTTCTTGATGATTTATGAGGTTTCATATTGTTTTGGTAATTTTCGGTGTATTTGGGTTAGTTTCTGGATGATTTGGATGTATGTTCGCTGATTTCTATTTCATTTGTGTTGATTGAAGGAGGCTGCTGCTTGCTGTCAAAACTCGTCGGTACGAAACAGGTGTATTCGTACCAGTAGTAACTCGTACTATGTAAGAATTTCATAATTCGTACCAATACCCAAGCACAACGAAATGGTACGTTGGTAAGAATTATGAAATTCTTACCAAGTACCATGTAAGAATTTCATAATTCTTACCAGTGTACCATTTCATTGTGCTTGGTTATTGGTACGAATTATGAAATTCTTACCAAGTACCATGTAACAATTTCATATTTCGTACCAATAACCAAGCACAAAGAAATGGTACGCTGGTAAGAATTATGAAATTCTTACCAAGTACCATGTATGAATTCACACTTCGTACTAATAATCAAGCACAAAGAAATGGTATGTTGGTAAGAATTATATTAGTACCATATTCTAATTTTTTTTGCTTTAGTTTTGAAGGTACAATGGACATCATAGATGATTATGTGCAAGATTTTGGATGAATTTGGTCATGATGTCCTACAAGATCTCAAGAAATCAATATTTTTTTTGGGAGCATCTATTTGTTTCAACACAGATGAAATAACACTTAGCGTAGAGATTGAGTTGGTGAATGAATAATGTTTAGTGATTAGTGAATGAACAATTCTTATTTTGTAAATTATTTGCTACAATTTCTTGTTTGTAAACCCTTTGCTACAATATTAATAGCATTATTAGTGTTTTTGTACCGCGATATAAAAGTTCTAACTTTTGTACCACGGTACGAAATTACCGTGATATCAAAGTTCTAACTTTGGTTGCACAGTACGAAATTCAAACATTTCGTACCGCGATATAAAAGTCCTATCTTTGGTAACACGATACGAAATTCAACATTTCGTACCACGATCTAAAAGTTCTAACTCTTGTAATTAACACGGTACGAAATTCAACCATTTCGTACCACGATATAAAGGTTCTAACTTTGGTAACACGGTACGAAATTCAACCATTTCGTACCGCGATATAAAAGTTCTAACTTTGGTAGCATGGTACGAAATTCAACCATTTCATACCACGATATTGATACGAAATTCAATCATTTCGTACCACGATATCGGTACGAAATTGAATCATTTTGTACCGAGTTACCAAAGTTAGAACCTTTATATCACTGTACGAAATTCAACCATTTCGTATCACGATCTAAAAGTTCTAACTCTGGTAATTAACACGGTACGAAATTCAACCATTTCGTACCACGATATAAAGGTTCTAACTTTGGTAATACGGTATGAAATTCAACATTTCGTACCGCGATATAAAAGTTCTAACTTTGGTAGCACAGTACGAAATTCAACCATTTTGTACCACGATATCGGTACGAAATTCAACCATTTCGTACCGTATTACCAAAGTTAGAACCTTTATATCATGGTATGAAATTCAACCATTTCTACCACGATCTAAAAGTTCTAACTCTGGTAACACGGTACGAAATCCAACCATTTCGTACCACGATATAAAGGTTCTAACTTTGGTAACACGGTACGAAATCCAACCATTTCGTACCACGATATAAAGGTTCTAACTTTGGTAACACGGTACGAAATTCAACCATTTCGTACCGCGATATAAAAGTTCTAACTTTGGTAGCATGGTACAAAATTCAACCATTTCATACCACGATATCGGTACGAAATTTAATCATTTCGTACCACGATATCGGTACGAAATTGAATCATTTTGTACCGTGTTACCAAAGTTTGAACCTTTATATCACGGTACGAAATTCAACCATTTCGTATCACAATCTAAAAGTTCTAACTCTGGTAACACGGTACGAAATTCAACCATTTCGTACCACGATATAAAGATTCTAACTTTGGTAATACGGTACGAAATTCAACATTTCGTACCGCGATATAAAAGTTCTAGCTTTGGTAGCACAGTACGAAATTCAACCATTTCGTACCACGATATCGGTACGAAATTGAACCATTTCGTACCGTGTTACCAAAGTTAGAACCTTTATATCATGGTATGAAATTCAACCATTTCTACCAGGATCTAAAAGTTCTAACTCTGGTAACACGGTACGAAATTCAACAATTTCGTACCACGATCTAAAAGTTCTAACTCTGGTAACACGGTACGAAATCCAACCATTTAGTACCACGATATAAAGGTTCTAACTTTGGTAACACGGTACGAAATTCAATATTTCGTACCGCGATATAAAAGTTCTAACTTTGGTAGCACGGTACGAAATTCAACCATTTCGTACCACGATATCGGTACGAAATTGAACCATTTCGTACCGTGTTATCATTTCGTGCTAACTTTGGTAGCACGGTACGAAATTCACACATTTCGTACCGCGATACAAAAGTGAAGTTGGACAGCAGTACGAATTTGATGAGAGAGGAGAGAGAATGTAAAGTTAGGTGGAAAAAGTAAAAAGTAGGTTGATAATGATAGAGGAAAGAGAATGTAAAGTTAGGTGGAAAAAGTCAAAAGTAAGGGTAAAAGGGTCAAAAAAGGCAAATGTTTGCCATAATTTGTGAAAATTAAACTTGTGGCCAACATTTATGTTTTACTATGTGTTTTGGCTATTCTAAGTTTTGCCTCTTTTATTTACCTTTTTTTTAATTTATTTTATTCCCTTCCTTTTCTCTGTTTGCACTGTATTCTTTTCTACATATTTATATTGAGAGTTTGAACCCTATACTTTTTATTTACAAAGAAGTTATAAGAGTGTATTGAACAAATATAATTTATCATGATAAGTGAAAGTGATTTTATTTCTTTATGTCACGTTACTTTTTACTTTACCTTATAATCTTATGCAAATGATGCATTTTTTTATACTAGAGGGTGCTTTTTATTTGAAAAAAAAAGGCTAGGAGATATTCTATCAATTTTGAAAATTCTGTATAATTTGTTCTTTTATCTGAAATTTTATTGTATTTTCATCTAACCAATTTATTTTATGTTTCGAATCCATTAGAAAATCCATTTTTTTAATAAGTGTTGTATGTTAATACTGTAAGGGAGAAATAGATTAAGGCTTGATTAAATTGATTCATATTAATAAGGAACATCAATTGGCAAACATATTCACTAGTTGGCAAACATGCCAAACACATATATCCCATTTGATCGAATTCTAAGCAAGATGAGTTTGATGAGCATCTTCTTCCATTTTGAGAGGAAGTGCAAAATGCATGCAAAAAATGCAGATAAAGCTAAGAAATGATGAACTCTTCGAACTTGCAGTTGGTTTAGACTCGTGTTTTACAGATTCAGCACTTTGTTCAGTTAGCTTTTGTCCGCGTCAGAAGACAACTGACATTAATTCGTAGATTTCCAAGTTATATTGTTGTAACTACTGTTGAAAATAAAACTTGAAACACTGAAACTTGTATGCGGCTGGTCGCACGGTATGCGACCGAGCCCACGTGTGCACGACATGCGCCCGCTATCAACCATTAAGTCTGGCGCGTGCGTTACATGCGCCCCTTCAAGGTGCGTCTACGCGCCTAACAAATTAATTTTTTTTAAGTCAGCGCGTGTAATACACGCGCTCAACTTTCAAAGTTTTTTATTTTTTTGATTTTTTCCAGTTTTTTTTTATTCTTTTTTTTTAGTATTTTTTAAAGAGTCAAGCGAGGGAAGCCGATGGCCTCAAAACGAGCTAAAGACATTAATATTGCCACAATCATTATCTATAAATTAAAATCGGAATCGAATGTAGAGAAGAAAAAAAAATTTTAAAAATGAATTTAAAAAAAAATTGGAAAAAAAACTGAAAAGTCAACGGGTTGATCCAGTTTGACCGAGTCAAATCGACCCGGATCGGATTGCATCCCATGCCTCAACTTGAAAATGTTCTGCAAACTCTTCTTCTATCTTCAACTTTTCTCTCAAGATATATATCATGTTATTTTATCCTCAAAAGAAGAAAATTTCTCATATCTTTATTTAGGATTGAAAGCATTCGTCCAGTGCTCGAATACTCGAATCGTGCATTGGGGTAAATTAAGAACAACCTTGTAATTAATAACTGAATGAATTTTTGTAATGCAAACTGATTTTAATGTAAAAATGTAATTGTAAAATTTGAAATATGCAAAAATTGAATAAAAAAAATTGTTTTCGATGAAAAAATATGATTGTAAAAATAAAAAAATTGATTAAAAAATATAATACTCTCCGTTCAATACCTATTTGCTTGTATTTCCTTTTTTGATCCGTCTACTACCTATTTGTTTGTTCTATTTTTAGTAAAAGATTTCACACAACCACTTATTTTCAATCATACAACACATGAAAAGTGGATCTTATTTCACTCATAACATATCTACCAACTTAATCAATTAAATTACTAAAATCAGTGCCAGTCAATAACAAACAAATAGATTTTGGAGGGAAGGAGTATATAATTTTGTACAGTACTTTGTTGTGGTTAGGGTTCTGCATTATTGGGAAAAAGATGGAGAGAGGGGTCGTCACGTCGACAAGTGGTGGGTGGTGTGTTTGGAAAATAGGAGTCAGGTGGGCAAGTAGTGGGTAGTGGGTAGTGGGTTTGGAAAATAAGATTTTCTTTTAAAGATTTGATTCCTCCATCCCAAATCAACAAGACCTCAAATTATTTAGAGCACCCGCAACAGAGTCCAAAAGTGGAGGGCGTTCACTGTCGGCGATTGGAAAATGGAGGGCGACACGGTTGGCGATGTGAGGAGAGCGCATTTCCGCCATTTTCAAGCCGAGGGCGGAGGGATGGCGAGGCTGAGGTGGTAGCTATCGTTTGGGCGAAGAAATGATGTAATTAATGTCGGCTAATTTAATTTCTTTCTAAGAATTAAGAAGAAGAAGAAGAAATAAGGAGGAGGAGGAAGAAGAAATGGCGAGGAAGAAGTTGGCAATGTTGTGGGACCCCAAACTTAATTCATATATTTAATTCTTTTTTTTAAACTTTAATCTGGTACAAGAAATATGTAATCGGGATTTATAGTTAATATGTTAGAATGTTAATAGTATGTTTATTATCTTAAATTTATATAATTCAAAATTAATCAAAATTAAAAATAATAAGTAAAAGAAAAAAGAATAAAAAAGGAGAGTCATCCAAATTTGTAGAGCACCATTGTGGGGGAACAAAGAGAGCCTTCATGAGTCCATAATTTTAGTTGGTGCCCTCCATTTTGGAGGGCACCGTTGCTGATACTCTTATATGAACGTCGTCTCAATTCAATAGGTTAATTCCTAAAATAGAAACTAACATAACTTATATATTAATCTTTTTTTTAGGTACTTAAATATAGATATATATATATATATATTAATCTTTATCCTAGCATTTCTTATTTTAGTTTGGGAGATTGGATGTACAATCCTTCTCTTTGTTTTGATTTGTTGGGTTAATGTCTTGTTTTGTCCCTTTGAACACTTTGAACACTGTATCTCTTTCCGGATTGCACCCTTCCTCAGTTTTTGAATAGATAATTTTGCCTTTTTTTTTTTTCCTGGTGATGAAAAGGAGTGCCAACTGGCAAGACAAATAGAAGTGCAAAAATAAGATAAATTGGAAGAATTTATTCTCTTCCACTCGCCTTTATTTTTAAACAGATAATAAAAAGCGAGATAAAGCGACATAAAATACTTCATAAATCCTTTCAATTGACCTTTTTTCTTTTCGATAGTTCCTAGAAAAGAAAAGAAAAAATAAGGTTTCAATTTTTTTTTTGTACAAAATTCTCTTATTTTTCGAATGTGCTGTGCATATATGATTTGAAATATGATTCAAGATTCATATCTAGTATTCAGAGTTTGTCTCGATTTGATACCTCTCTTGCAGTCCACACCGAAACAGTGTTTTACCCGTACACATAATAATTTAAATAGAAATTTGAAAAATAATGTAATCTTTTATTTGGTAGTGAGGATCTTGTGATAATTCATTAAAAGAAGTGTTACATGCCATGATCAAAATTGAAAACTTAACTTAGATAACAAATACAAATATTTAGACCAATTAATGAAGTTAAACCTCAGAATTTTGATATCATCGCAATTGCAAGCCGCTATTACTGGCTCTTTTATCTTTGTTTGGCTTGTTGTCACTAAATAACTTGTTTATAATATAACTCTCACAATATGCAAGTCACTTGTGTGCTACTATTATAAAGTGAAACAATATATAATTAGAAATCAAATAATGAATAACATGATAATGTTTTGCACCAACCAATATTATGTCACACTTCTAAGTCTTACCGTTTCTCACCTCCACCAAATCTGTGTCGGCATTTTTGTCATTACCTTGCCAAGAGCATCTGCTACATTGCAACATGAATAATGCAATTTAACTTTCAATCCATCATATGGTACAAGCAAATTGTAAAATAAAATCATAGTTTTATCCTATAAGAAATTATATAGACCCAAGATACATAATTTTACCGTGTAGAATGAAAAAGTTAAAACTACTTAAGATATGGTTGGCTCTAAATAATCAATCTACCTCGAAGAGACTAAAAAATTCACTGGTTTGAACTGAATAGCTCGAAAGTTCGATATGATTGGTGTGAAACCGAATTGGTATTATAAAATTTTTGTACTGGTCTTTTGGAGTCCGCATTGGCAAATTTTTTTGTTCTTTTTTAATATTTAGCAAAATAATTATAATTAATATATTAAAACTTTAGAAATTAGAATAATTTGTAACTAGATGGACTTGTGTGGGCTGGAATATAGTGGGTCGGGCTAAGGCTGGAATATCCCCATAGTGGTCTTGGGTTGAGTTAGTTCGACCCAGTTAATATCCATATCTCTAAGAAGATGAATGAGTTTAGTTATTTGAATTTTGTTTAGAGAGCTTGAGTTATTTGAATTTGAGTTGGCAGAAATTGGTCTAGTTCTTGTAGTGGAACTATTTTATTTTAGGCAAGTTGTCCATAAATACCTAAATTTTATTTTGATTTTAGTTTTGCACCAAAACTATCAATTTTGCTTATAAATTTTTAATTTTTTTTAAATTGCACCCGAATCAACTTTTCGACCAAATAAAAAATAATTAATTATTTGCACAAATTCAATAAAAAAAGTAAAAAGAAAATGCTTCAATCTGATTTTTGTTGTAAATATCTTATAGATATACATTATATGAGTGTTGACCAAGTTATCCACCCTAAAACCCTAGCTCTGTACCATTATAAATAGAGGCCTTTGGTCCTCATATTGTACATACTTTCAATACACTTCAATACACAGAATTCTTATTCTCTCTACTTTATTCCCTGTTCTCTCTAGTTTATAACACGTTATCAGCACGAGTCTCTAGCCCAGAGTCTCAAACCAATTGATGAATTAGATTGGAGGTATGCCCTAGGAAAGAATCGTGTCTTTCCAACGAGGTACAATTTTGATTGGTTTATATCATCTTCGATTGTTAAAAATCGGGTTTTCACGATTTTTTTCATAAAAATTAAATCATGTTTCTGTCTTTAATCATATACATTGGAATGTTATAATATAATATATTTAATGTGTTCCCATCAATACGTTGGTCGTGGAAAGGTTCGATTTCTCATAACGGGAACAATTGATTGAATAATAAATAGATGTTTATTATTTGAGGAACCTGATACAGACATTAAGTTTATGGTTTTGATTTATATGAATTACTTACTGTGAATATTTTTATTTATCTATTGATAATATGGATTCACATGCTTTGATTCTCATAATAGTTTTGATTCTCATATTACGAGAATTTGATTATTACTTGCATCATACAATTTTTATTTTGTAATATAAGCATGTTGTACATGCTACGTGAGCAATATATGTCTCATATTATATGTTATATTTTAAATCTATGTTATACTGCAAAATATATTGTGATATATTATATCTATAATTCTTATGATATAATAATCGTTGTTTCTAAAGAAACAAGAACTTCGAATAATCTTGAAAGATTATATATTGATGCTATTGAAGTAGGAAAATTAATATTCCTACCGAATATTACATGCCTTGATGAGCAATAAAATATTTGGATAATATATGATTATCCCTGATTTTTGTGCGTATATATTGCACAAATGACAAATAGCTCCGGAAGAGCTTGTATCATATTACAAATGATACTAAATTAACAATAGAATATGTTAGTAAGTCAAAAAGAAACTTACTAAGTTTTGATGATATCCGCTACAGCAGATACTATATTGACACAATAGCAGAAGATAATAATGAATATCTCTGCAAATATTATGCGCGACAATATTAGTTCGTATTAGGCCAACAACCTAATATCAAAATTACTCGTATTACATGAAGAACTTGATGTTTCTCATTTACGAACTTTTGGTTGTACGATTCAAGTCTCAATTGTACCCCAATAACGTACAACAAATGGGTTCCAACAAAAGGTTGGAATATACGTTGGATTAAATATTCACGCAGATGAACTTAAAGTTCAACAAGTTATTATTGCCAAACGAGTGATCAAATCTCATATACATATTGTATATGCACCAAAAAGATCTTGAAGTTCCTCGTGAACTAAATAAATTAGATGATGCTCTTTAACACCATAAGCGTGAGAGATCTATTGGTGTTAAATATAAAGATCCGCGGAATATAAAATTGAATAGAGAAATTATATCACTTCATCAATCTCTTAAAGAGGATCGTCATAAGGACTAAAATCCCAGTACATATGCACGTGCACCAAATATTAAAAGACTGGGATTACGGAATAACCAGTAAAGAAAAATATCATTGAGAAATGATGAAAATCTGGTTGATTGAAAATGCCATGAATTATGTGAATTCAAGAGAAATGAGAAATAGAAAAATATTATAATTGTCGACAATACTTTTGCCTCAACAAAATTGCTTATATCAATTTGATGATATTTTGGATTCAGAATCAAAGAGAATAGAAGTGTCATAAGCACTGAGTAAATTTGAAAGAAGCAATTGAGGCAGAGCTTGACTCGCTAAATAAATAATCTTTTGCTCTGTAGTACACATGTCAAAGAATGTTGACACAAATGAGTATTTGTACTAAGAGAAAAGAAATTGATGAGATGATGAGAAATAAAGCGATGTAAATAGCTCAAAGATTTAGGCAGAGATCCTAAATTGATTTTTCTTATATATATTCTCCTAATATGGCATCACATTTCGTTATTTAATATCTATCGCAATAATGAATATCATTGATCCGTATATTTGTTGGGTCATTGTACGTGAATATATATAAAAGTCTCTAATGTACTAAAAATTTCTAAGAAAGAGAAATATAAATTCACAACAAGTGTGAATTAATCCTTCTAAAGTAAGGAAATGCGAATAATGATATATGTACTTGTGTATATATCCAAAAGTCTTTGAATGACTTATATTGATGAAAAACCAACTCGTACATAAAGGAAGAGTTTGGAATGGAAGACTTAGTTAAACCTAAGTATTTACTCGATATGAAGATCGAGGATCCCCTAAAGGAGCATATTATTTTTACACCAATCGACCTATTTTAAAAGGTTGTAGAGAGAGATTTGATTTTTATTATAAATTACATCTAGTTAGACCCCAATGATTGTTTCTTCACTTAAGTTGAAGTGAATATAAACGATAACGATTATATTATGGGGCCATAAGTTCCCTACTTTGAATGCTGAGAGCACCATTCTATCAGATCTGATTTAACATTTAAAGTTAACTTGCTAGCAAGATTTAATGATCTCACAAGGAGACATTGAACTGATATTGAGAATATCATTCGTTATCTTCAAAAGGTTAAAATTATATTAGTCTATTTTATGAAAGAGATCGAGATTCACATTGGTGGCTACTAGGATGTTGGTTATTTATCTCATCCTAATAATGCAATTTCTCAAATTGGTGTAATGATATGAGATATATCCCCCACTATTCTCTATGAGAATAATTCAACTTGTGTTGCACAAATGAGTTCTATATGAACTATGGCCACAAAAGTTTGTTTAGTGAAAAACTTGTGGATTTATTCACTAAATCTCCTCCCAATCTTTATATGAAATTACGTTTATAGTAGTGCAATATGTTAATTTTGAAGATTATTATCTTCAGGGGGAGTGAGAAACTACTACATATTTATGAAGATTTGGCCGTGAAGGTTAATTTTGAGTAATCATAAAGATTATACTCTAAAGGCAAAATGGTTGTACTTGTGTTTTTTCCTTACTAAGTTTTTCTCCCGATGGATTTTCTTAGTCAAGGTTTTTAACGAGACAACTAATGCAACACATGAGTAAGTGTATGTTATGTAATTTTTTCCTCTATCGAGTTTTTTTTTCCCACAGGGTTTTTTCTGAAGAGGTTTTTAACAAGGCGTGCACATCACAATAATATTGTCAAATGTGAAATGTTATACTTGTATCATTGTTTCAACGGAGACTCGCACAAGTGACACTTTGGCGTGCTTATTTACAAAGGTATTGCCGACGTTAACATTAAGAAAGTTGGTACACAAGTCGGCATGCAACGACTCAAAGACTACAATGATCAAGTTCAAGCACAGCAGTTGTACTCTTTTTCCTTCGATCAGATTTTGTCCCACTGGGTTTTTCTGGCAAGGTTTTAATGAGGCAACATTTGTTTTAGAGATTGGTCACTCAAGGGGGAGTGTTGTAAATATCTTATAGATATACATTATATGAGTGTTGACCAAGTCATCCACCCTAAAATCCTAGCTCTGTACCATTATAAATAGAGGCCTTTGGTCCTCATATTGTACATACTTTCAATACACTTCAATACACAGAATTCTTATTCTCTCTACTTTATTCCCTGTTCTCTCTAGTTTATAACAATTTTCTTATTTTAAAAAATAGCACGTCTGTCTTTTTTGAGCCACATGTCCCATAAATTGGCCATAAAGTTGATTTCGGTGCAATTCAAAAAAGAAAAACAAAAACAAAAACAAAAACAAAAACAAACTTTAGGAATTTATAGGTAATATTGAATAGTTTGAATGCAAAACCAAAATATTAGTAAAATTTATGTATTTAGGAGCAAAATTAACAGTTTGAATGCAAAACCAAAATTCGAGTAAAATTTAGAAATTTTGGAATAATTTGGCCTTTATTTTATTAAGCCAAGCTTGAACTTAACACTACTAGACTCGTTAATTTGTAAGTAAGCTCGTTCAATGAACTAGTTTTAAAATATACATTATTCACTTGGTATGTATATTTGTATATCTTAATTAAGTATATTAAATACTTCAAAAAAATTAAGTATATTAAATCTTGAATTAACCTTGTTTGGTATTAGAAAATGATATACTTGAGGGAAAAAAAAAGTTGTATTGGTTTAGAATAAGTATTTAACTTTTATAAAATGACTGATAATTAAATCTAAAATAAATTAAGAAAGTTCGTTTAAATTCAAAATATCAATTAAGCACGTGAGTTTCGAAATATTGGAGGAATAAAATTAAAAATTGATTCGCATAATAAACAAATCTACTTAAAATTTAAGACTATTCTATTCTGTTCGACCCGATCGGACCTTTACCCTACAGCCCAACTCCAAATTCCCCTCAGAAAAAGAAAAAATAAATAAATAAATAAATTTCCAAATGCACTGATACGACCGGCACGTCCGCATCAGCTGCATTAGTGAATTCTGGCCCATGCAGGGAATTACTCCATCGAAGGCCCATGCGAGAAACTAGGAGGCCCAACAAATTCAAAGACTACATTCTAGGTTAACAAATATCTCAAAGTGGTCCCCGGGTTATTAGAGAATCCTATCAGTACGTTGCTTTGTTGTTAGGGTAGCAGAAGGCCTGTGGCCATTAAATAGGACTACCCTTGTATTCGCATGTTATGGAATGAAAAATTGTTGTTTCCCTCTTATCATCTTGTCTTCTTCTCTTCTTTTGGAGTCTGAGTTCACTCAAAGAACTCGTGCTATTTCAAGGGTGTATCAATTGGTGCTTTCATTGATTCCATTTCTTTATTTTGTTTTTTTTTTCTCGACATGGGTGAGTCTGACTTTATCTCTGCTATTAACTCCATGGAAACTCAACTTCTCGCCACAAATTCCACATTACAGAAATTCATCTCTTCAGTCGATTCCCGGTTTGCCGACCTCAATTCCCGCCTTCCACCTCAGGCATCCTTTTTCAGCTCATCTTCATCTCGTACGACCGGTCGCCCATCTTCAGATCCAGTTCCACATACGGATATATCTCCCTTGCTGCGCTCCATAAAGATGGATATTCCCCGATTTGATGGATCTGACCCTCACGGGTGGATTTTTCGAATTGAAGAATTTTTTGACTTCCATGGCACTCCCGACGACATACGGCTTCGCATAGTCTCTTTCCATATGGAAGGCAAAACTGCGTCGTGGTTTCAGTGGGCTAAGGCTAATAATATTATTTCTACATGGCTGGCGTTTCTTACAGGGCTCAAAGAACGTTTTAGCTCCACGCTGTTCACTGATCCACAAGGTTCCCTTTCCAAACACTCTCAAACCACCACGGTGGCAGACTTCCAGTCGGTGTTTGAGGAGCTGATGAACCAGGTATCCGGTCTACCGGAGCATCTCCTAATTAGTTTTTTCATCACTGGGTTACAAGCAGATATTCGCCGAGAGCTTAGCATATCACGCCCTTCTATACTTACAGAGACCTTTGCCTTGGCTCGAGCATATGAGGCTCGCATCCAGGAGGCTAAGAGCGAGTTCCACTCATCGCATCGTTGGCCGCTTAAAAGTCCTCCGTTGCACTCTGTACCACCAGCGAGCTCTATTCCTTCACTCACATCACCGACGCCCAGTGCACCACCTAGCATACGTGCTCTACCGCCACCATCGCAGGTTACAACATCTCCATTGCTTCCAACGCCGTTTTTGCCAGTTAAGCGCCTGAGCCCAACTGAAATTAAAAACAAACGGGATAAATGGTTGTGTTATAATTGTGACCAAAAATGGTCTCCTAACCATCGTTGTCGCAACAAATTTTTTCTCCTTATGGGTTCAGAGTAGGATGACGACAGTGACCCTCTCGAGCCATCTCCGGAGGATATTGGCGTTGCATCCATGGTGGGTGACATCTCTAGCCTTCAATCTTTCTCGGGTTCAAAGACTCCGCACTCTCTGCAACTCATGGGTTCCATTAGGAGCAACCAAGTGCGCGCCCTGGTGGATAGTGGCAGCTCGTACAATTTTATGCGACCATTAATTGTGGAAGCACTGAAATTACCGTTACAAGAAATTCCTTCTTTCCGAGTGTATGTCGGCAATGTTGATTTCTTGGTTTGTACTCATATATGTCCGGCGGTGCCCCTAATCCTACAAGGACATACGTTTGAGGTGGATTTTCATGTTTTAGCCATCAGTGGGCCGGACGTGGTCTTAGGGATTCAATAGCTCGAGCAATTAGGTACTGTCACTCATTATTACGCGCGACAAGAGATGGAGTTTGATTTTAACGGCACTCACGTTCTGCTTCGCGGTGACCTGCCATCGGCGACGCCGCTCATCACCTTTCATCAGTTGCATGCCTTGGTGTCATCGGATGCCATTGACCAAATCTTTGAAATATTTATTTGGCCTGTCTCGCAAGAGGGTGAGCCCAATACTGTTTTTTCCTTGGAGCCCACTACGATATTGAGTAGCGGCCCAAACCCAATTCCTTCTTCTTCGGAATTCCAAAGCCCAACATAATTAGAAACCATACTACAAAAATACTCCAATCTCTTTCAATCTCCTTCCGGGTTACCATTTCACCGCTCTATCGATCATCGTCTCCATATGTTTTCTAACACCGCTCCTGTGAACGTGAGGCCGTACAGCTACCCACAATTTCAGAAGGTTGAAATTGGCCAAGCTCGTTGAGGAAATGTTACAGCAAGTGTTGGGAAAATTATAAGGTTTCGATTTGATACCAAAACCCAACTGATTCTCCAACCGAATAGATGATCGCGTCAACCTAAATAGTATTTTCCAGCTCGCCTGTTTGAGCTTTAGATTTTCTAAGTTTACAGGTTAAGAAAGCGGAAGATAGCAGTCGACCCAGCTGTGTCTACAACAGGAGTCAGCTAGCGGAAGACGATGATCGACCCGGTGTGTCTACAGCAGGAGTCAGCTAGCGAAAAACAGCAGGCGTCAACCTTCAGTTGAGTCCTCCAGCAGAGCATGATCAAGCTGAAGAGAATTCGAGCTGAGTTCAAAACACAGCCGGTCCAGCTGTACAGAACAAAGGGAACTAACTCTGAAGGCTTCACTTCAAGTCAGTCCAGCTCTGAATTCAAAAGCCAGCTCCAAAGGCAGAAGATCCCAGCGTCAGAGGAAGTCAACATGCCTCGACCAATGAGGGATTGCCAAATCAGCATCCTAGACTTCAGGACCTAGGATGTGACACAAATGAAGACAGGTGCAGATTCGCCCAACGGCAGATCTTGAATTTAAGAAGAGTAGGTAAGATTCAAACGGCTCCTCCAACGGCTAGTCTTGAATCTCTACCTATATAAACCCGTCTTCAATCTCAGGATCAGATACGAAAAACTCTCTACAAGCTTTCATTATCTGAAATCATCAATCTTTCAAAAGCCCTCAAGCAGTTCTACATAGTTCAAAGAACACTTTATCTAAAAGTATTTCTAGTTCAGAAACTGCTTAGTTTTTCGTCTGTTCCCTAGGCTAAACTCTTTATATATCTTAAAGCCTAGATTTCGAACGAGTTCATCATACTCTAAAGTTCTTAATTGTAAGAACTCATTCACAGTTGGAACCCCAAACCAAACCCCTCTTACCCAGAAAGGTTAGGTCAAGGTTACGCTTGCTTGAAGTGGGAAATTCAAGTGTGTAAGGTTTTTTTCAGTACCCGTAAACTGAAAGGTTAGGCTTGACAGTGCCCGCAAACTGTTGGAACACAGTTCAGGTTAGAGTTGTGAAGTTGCTTGGTACTTGGAAACCAAGTGGTAGTGGATTACCAGTGAACCTGGTCGTGGACGTAGGAGGTGTTACTCCGAACCACGTAAAAACTCGCGTGTTCTTTACTTTCTCTTTATATTCAGTTTTGTACAAACTCTTTCATTTCATTGCATATTTGTTCAAAACTGCATACGCAGCTGCTCTCCAAAGACAGTTGTGTCTCTCAGAAAGTTGCACAACTTGACTAAGCTGAAAACATAAAGTTAATCTTTTCAAATTGAGTTTTTCTAAGTAACCGAGCTAAGTTTTCAAACCACCACTTTTCGTACCGCTAGCTGAGTTATTTACCCAGCTGACCCTCCCCAGCTGGATCGATAACTGAGCTCACCAACTCTGTGATTTAAACAAAAAGTTTCTAAAAATCTATTTGGTGTATTCACCCCCCCTCTACACCAAATACCTAGCTCATGGACCATCAATTGGTATCAGAGCAGTGGTTCAACAGACCACCGTTTCTGTATCAAGAGATCTCTCTTGACAATCTGTCAGTGGTCATCTGAACAGATCCTCTTTGTGAAAAACTCATATTATTACATACTGCATTTTTCTATGGATTCTTAACTTAACAGGAATCTTTCCACCTTCTCGGTAGACGATTATGCAATATGGAAGTTCAGACTGAAGAGCTTTCTCTGTGCGCATCACGATATGATGTGGGACGTCATCACAGACGGACCCATCATCATCTACAAATCAGGGAACGA
This sequence comes from Agastache rugosa, assembly GCA_031470985.1. Lineage (NCBI taxonomy): Eukaryota > Viridiplantae > Streptophyta > Magnoliopsida > Lamiales > Lamiaceae > Agastache > Agastache rugosa. The sequence continues at coordinate 10,570,352 of CM062605.1, read as the reverse complement.
GCTTGTCCCAACTCAAGATGGCGAACAACCAAGATATCAGCTCATTCCCAAGCCCAAGAATGAGCACACCTCAGAAGAAAGGAAGCAAGCTGGACTAGACAGCTTCGCGAGGAACACCATATCTTCAACGGTCTCCAATGCCTACCTCAGCAAAATCATCAACTGCGAAACCGCAAAGGAGATGTGGGAAACCCTAGCAAAGTTATGCGAAGGGTCGGAGGAGATAAAGGAGAATAAATTCACGATTGCATGCCAGAAGTTTGATAACTTCAAGCAGCTGGTCAACGAGTCCATCGAAGGGATGGAACTCAGATTCTCCAATATTGTGGTAGAAATAGAAACCATCAGAACTGGGAAATACACCCATCGAGAAAAGAATCTAAAAGTTCTTTCAGCACTCACAGCTGAATAGAACACCTATAAGGTGGTACACCAAAGTCGAAGTGACTTAGATGATCTTTCAACTGAAAGATTATACTCCCTGCTCAAAGCCAACGAGTACAACTTGAAGATTACAATGAAAGAATCTTCAAACAATCAGAATGATGGAGAGCTGACACCTGCAACAAAGGAGATTGCGTTCAGAGCCAACTCTGACAAATCCGCATACATGCGATCGAGTGAGTCATCGAAGAAGGATAAGAAGGACATGAGCAAGGAAGAGCTACTTGAAGAAATAGCCATGCTGGTCAAAAACTACAACAGACTCAACACCAGCAAGGGCAAATACAAAAAGTTCGCACGAACTTACAGAGACAAGTACGCAGCAGCTGATGAGAAGTCAGCTGACAAACGAACAGAAGAAGGTTGCTTCAACGTGCAAGGAACCAGGACACTACCGGCTAGATTGTCCAAAGCTGTCCAAGAAAGACAAAGACCAACTGAAAGCTAAGGCAGCTGACAGAAGGAGAGCTTATATCGCCGATGAAGAATCAGAGTGCAACAAAATGGATGACATGCCATTTTCAGACTCGGAAGAAGAAGCTCTGATGTCCCATGATGAACCTGATTGGGATACATGCTTCATGGGACAAACAGACGGTATCGATGAAGATGAGGTAATGTCTCGAACCTAAAATCTATCTAACATCTCACCATCACACGAACACTCTACACTGGTCTCAGAATCTGGACTACCAGATTGGAGTCTAGTAGAGAAAGTAATAAACGATTCCAAGGAGCTTCAAGAGATCCTTGACGTCATTATGTGTGAGAATGCCGAGCTGAAGGCGGAACTGGAAAAGACAAAGGTATCAGACGCAGCTGATACAACACAGCTCCAACAGGAAGTTGTTTCACTAAAAGACAAAATAGTAAAACAGGATCAGCTGATGAAGGAATTCTACTATGAGAAGAAACAACTGATGGAAGATGTGAAAAAGGTCACAGCTGAATCGGAAAAGAAGTCAGCTGAGATCATTGAGCTGAAAAGCACCGAAGAGGTACTATCTAAGAAGATAGTAGCTCTCATCAAATCCACGTCAACAATGGACGAGATCATTAGTGCTCAGCGTCCAGCAGCACTCAAAGCAGGACTGGGATACAACGAATCAAAGGATGCCTCAAACATTGCCTCCACAAGTGGAACAAAGGTAATGTTTGTACGTGCAAACGAACCTCCAATCCCAGCGGCTCAGTATCAACAGTTGAGGACACAGCAGGCGTCAGGAAGACCAGCTGTGAAACAACCTCAAACTCCGTCGAAGACACAGCATGCATCAAGAAGGTCAGCTGTGCGACAACCTCAAGCCCAACTCAGACAGCAACGTGCTCAACCTCAACGAAGACAACATGCTGGATTTCACAGATACCAACAACAGCAACAGCAACAGAACGTTGAACGATATTAACCGAGATATCAGAGATACCCAGCTGGATACCACTCATATGAGTACCAGCTGGATAATCATTTCCAGCCACAGCAGCACATAAGACAGCAGAGACAAAGGAACGTCTCAGCTAGGCACACAGCTGGAAACCAAAAGAAATCAAGACATCAAAACGGAAAGACACTGAGATCAAGACCCCGCCAGCAACAACCGAAGAACACAAAGAATGTGTATATCGATTCAGCTGGGAGAATTATCAGATCAAATGACCCAATTCGAGTCATCAAGCAGATCTGGGTCATCAAAGGATCTCTGTCTAACCCACAAGGACCCAATTAAAACTGGGTACCTGAATTTTAATTTTTTGTTTAGGTTGCAAGGAATCGACGCATCTCTGAGGAGTCAATGAGAAAGCTATGGTACTTGGACAGTAGATGTTCCAAGCACATGACGCACATAAAGCATCTACTCCAGGACTATATCGAGCGTACAGGTCCACAAGTAACATTTGGTGACAACTCCAAAGGCCTAACCAAAGGTTATGGTACATTTAAAACTAGAAATGTTATAATCCCAAATGTTTCTTATGTACAAGGATTGCAACATAACTTGCTTTCCATTAGTCAATTCTGCGACAACAGTTTTTCTGTCAAGTTTGATGCACAGGGATGCTCAGTGAAGCACAGAGAAACCAAGCAGATACTCTTAAGAGGGAAAAGAGAAGGAAATATGTACTTTGCTGACTGGAATATCAGCCCTCCGAAGACTTGTCTTGTATCGAAAAGCAGCAATGAAGTCAGCTGGCTGTGGCATAGACGACTGAATCATCTCAACTTCAAGACAATCAACAAACTGGCTAGGAACCAGCTCGCTAATGGAATTCCAGATCAAGTATATGACAAAAGTCATATGTGCAGCGCGTGTCAACAAGGAAAGCAGACAAGAATTTCATTCTCTCTCAAGCCAGTTCAGTCAACTGATCGAGTACTTCAACTCCTTCACATGGATCTTTTTGGTCCAGTTACTCCAGCAAGCTTCAATGGCAGAAAATATACTCTGGTCGTAGTGGATGATTTCTCAAGATTCACATGGGTATCATTCTTGTACCAGAAGAGCGAAACCAGGACTAAGCTGCCTATTCTGCTGGAAAGATTATCAACACAGAAGGAGTGCAAGATAATGTCAATAAGATCAGATCGTGGAACGGAGTTTCTGAATGAAACTATTTATGATTACTGCGAGAAGAACGGAGTTCAATATCAAACATCTGCAGCACGCACACCTCAGCGGAATCGTGTAGCAGAGAGAAGAAACAGAACTCTCAATGAAGCAGCTACCTCAATGCTAGCAAGCTCTGCCATTCCAAAGAAGTTCTGGGCTGAAGCAATCAACACAGCTTGCTTCACTCAGAATCGCTCCCTACTCACATCAAGGCAAGGAAAGACACCGTATGAGCTATGGAACAACAGAATACCATACATAGGGTATTTCAAGGTATTCGGATCCAAATGTCACATCCTCAACAATGGGAAGACACAGCTCAAGACGTTCGACGTGAAGACAGACCGAGGAGTATTCCTTGGTTACTCCGCTGTGAGTAAAGCATACAGAGTCTTCAACAGAAGAACTCAAATAGTCGAAGTAACTCCACATGTTACCTTTGACGAATCCTCCTTCAAATATAGAGAGTCTATCAAACGAAGAAATGAAGGAGAATCTTCAAGACTGATTCAGACAAGAGCTCAAGAAAATAGAATCAGGAATCTGGCCGAACCATTAATTTGGGACGATGAGCCGGAGGAGGAACTTCAATTCAACCAAGAAGCTCCACCAGCTGGAAATCGAGAAGAACCCTCAACGTCAAATCAAGGGGGAACATCATCAGCTGTAAATCCAGACACAGCTGAATCCCCAGCTCCATCTCCAGCTGAGCCTCTACAGAAGTCTCCTCAAAATCTAAATCAAAGAGAACCAATCTCTCAAAACTTAACTCCTGAGCAACTCCAAGTCAGACGAAATTTAGTCACGTCAAGCATCAATCAATTGGAAGAAGAAATTTGTAAGAGGAGAAGATGGATTGAAGATCATCCATCATCAGCAATCATTGGAGAACCATCTGACCAAGTCAAAACCAGAAGCTCAGCTGCTCAAGCTTCATCGGATCATTAAGAAGCAACTGACACAGCTCAACTCTCAGTAGAGCTAGAATTGACGGTCTATGATGAAGACACAGCTCTAATGGCGTGTTACGTAGCTCAAGTGCCAGAGCCTCCATCAATTCTCGAAGCTTTGAAGAGCGTGCCTTGGACTAACGCCATGCAAGAAGAGCTGAACGAATTTCTCAGAAATTGTGTCTGAGAATTGGTCGACAGACCTCAAGAAGTCAAAGTCATAGGACTCAAATGGATATTCAAGAACAAATTGGATACCCTGGGAGTCGTCATCAGAAACAAAGCTCGACTGGTTGCCAAGGGCTACACTCAGCAGGAAGGAATTGACTTCGAAGAATCATTTGCTCCAGTAGCACGATTGGAAGCAATCAGACTATTTCTCGCCTATGCAGCACATCACAAATTCAAGGTCTATCAAATAAATATGAAGTGTGCATTCTTAAATGGAGAAATCAAAGAAGATGTCTACGTTGAACAACCTCCAGGATTTGAAGTAGAAGGAAATAAAGTCTACAAGCTAAAGAAGGCTCTTTATGGATTGAAGCAAGCACCTCGAGCTTGGTATGACACTCTGTCAAATTTTCTTGTATCCAAAGGATTCAAGAAGAGCTCAGTAGACAGAACTCTATTCACCATCAAGTCAGGAGAAAATATCCTGGTTGTTCAAATCTATGTAGACGACATCATCTTTGGATCAAGATCAAGCTTCTTATGCCAAAGATTTGGAGAGATGATGTCAGAGAAGTTCCAAATGTCCATGATGGGAGAAATGAGTTTCTTCCTAAGACTTCAAGTCAAGCAATCATCAGAATGGATTTTCATAAATCAATCCAAATACATGAAAGACTTGATCGCCAAGTATGGAGTTCAATCCAGCAGAACTGTAAAGATTCCAATGAACACCAACTGGAAGATTGAACCAGGAACTGAAGGGAAGTCAGTTGATTCCAGCAAATACAGAGGGATAATAGGATCCCTGATGTATCTAACAGCAAGTCGTCCAGACATCTCTTTCGCAGTCGGAGTGTGTGCCAGATTTCAAGTTGATCCAAAGGAAGCACACATGTAAGCAGCCAAGAACATTCTCAAATATCTCAAAGGAACTCAGAATGTTGGGCTGTGGTACCCAGCTGAAGACAATCTACAGCTGACTGGATACTTAGACTCAGACTTCGCTGGAGATCGGTTGGACAGAAAATCAACTTCAGGAACTTGTCAGTTCTTAGGAAGTAAGTTGATTTCATGGTTTTCAAAGAAGCAAACGTGCGTCACAACTTCCACGACAGAAGCAGAATATATGGCCGCTGGAAGCTGCTGCTCACAAATTCTCTGGCTGAAACATCAGCTGGATGACTATAAAGTGAAAACTGGACAGGTTCCAATTTTCTGTGATAGCTCAAGTGCGATTGCCATTTCAGAGAATCCAGTACTTCACACAAGATGAAAACATGTAGACGTACGACATCATTTCATCAGAGATCACGTAAAAAAGAGGGATGTGATTGTTGAGAAAATTCACACAGACATACAGCGGGTTGATATTCTTACAAAACCGCTAATAGAAGCAAGATTCAAAATGTTGTGTGGATTACTTGGACTACTCAACCTAGACGATGCTTCACCCAGCTGAATGGAAGCAGAGACTGAATGGCAGACTACCGAATGCAAGCGCATTAACTGTAATTCAGAATCAACGTCACTGATATCAGCTGAGAAAGAATCCAGCTAAACCAGATGCTGAAAATGAGGGAGAACCAGCTGGAACCACGATCACCCAGCACACCCACTCAACCGAGGTATCAGCTGACTACAATGATCAGCTGAGAGGTTTGCAACAACATTAAATACACCTACTCAATCTGTTTTCAGTCAACTCATATCTTGTCAAATCTAATCAAATTTAATTAAAAGTCTGCATGGAATTGAATCATGGGAGTTTCGAGGCAAAAGTCAAAACGCCTCAACCGTCCTGTCTCGCGCATTAACTCGCATCTTCTAATCAAGAAACTGACAAATCGCGAGAATCACTCATAGTCGTAGATCTTCTTATCAATAGATAAATCTTGATCGTCCATTCATCAAGAAAGCTCTTTAAATATGCTAGAAGATATACGGAAAGCATTGCATCAACCCCAAAAAGTTTTTTCGGCATTCTTTCTTATTTCCATCAATTAGTATTATTTGTTTCTACTAACAAAAGTTACAGATTAAGAATATGGAATCCAGAAAGATATCTTCCGAAGCCGATCAAACTTGAAGAATCTGTCAAAGCTTCAAGATAAGAGTTGCTTAACTCTCAGGAACCTCAAAGAAGACGGATGTCCAGAAGAAGGTGAAGCCCATCGACAGATCCAGGCCAACGCAGTGAGAGACTGCAAAGCTCAAGAACGTCATTCACCAGGAAGGTGCAGAAAACTTCCTGGGAATGTCAAAGGAAAAAGACCTCCTCAGCCCCACTGTTTCTCTCAACATAAAAGAGAAAACGGGACATACAACTCCCTGGGATGTAAAAATCAACTTCAACAGACCTGGACCAAATGTTGATAAAACCGGAGTCTTCAAGAGCAGTCATGTCAAAGCTCTTGCTCCACCACAGGAGGTACAGAAAAAGATGCAGGAGACAAAGCAGCATGCATCTATCTCCGTCCCAACTGGGAATCGGAGACAACTTGAGGAGACAAACCATGCTGAAGCACCGTCCTCAAACAGAAGACTCAAGTCAAAGGTGCTCAGTCAGTCAGCCGAGAAGCCAGCTGACATTATGAGAGAATTCGTAATTATTCTCCGAGGAGCAGAAGGCCCACAAGCGGTCGTTTCTTACGGTGGAGAAGAAGTTCATGCGCCTGCGTGAACATCATCGTCATCAACACCGCAACGGAGTATTCCAGCTGATCAACCAAGCTTAAACCCCAAGACAGATTGAATACTTCAACCGCCTTCTCCTCAGTTTCTTTCAGCTCCACAGGGACACCAGCTTCAAGATCTTCCGATGAAAGATGCTCAAGTCCCTGCACCAAGCTCAAATGAGAAACATCACCCAGCCAATGATCACCTGCAGCTGGATGATGATGATATGAGCTGAACTTAGGTCCCTCAAGTGCTAAATCAGACTTTCTCATTCAATCTAAGAAGTCTGAAGAAGCAAAATTTGCAAGGAATGAAGTTGTGCCCGACTCAGAAGATGCTATCTCCCGTGCCAACTCATCCCTCCAAGCACTCAGCAGGATCGCCCCAGCTGAATCAGGCCAAGGACAATGTGTCTGAAATCACAGCTGAGGCTAATGCTACTGAACAAGAGCCAGCTAATACAACAGCTGAGCCACCTAGACTCAAAACCTCGCTGCTCAGAGCTGAAAACCACAGTTTGGCCAAACTAAAACATTGCAACAGCCGATGGTGTATCTCTCCCACCCTGTTTGATCATGCCAAAAAGGGGGAAGTAAGGGAGAAGAGACAAGTCAAAGATTAGGCAAACTGTTGAGCTAGAGGAACCAGCTGAATCAGAATCAGTTGAAGAAGAGACGAGTCAAAATAAAGAAGCAACGGATGCAGAAGAGAAGACCCAGCCAACTGGGATTGAAGACTGAAGGATTAAAGACTGAAGATTTGAAGATTTTTTTCCTTCTTTCTTTTTCATGTGTTATAATGTATATTCTTACATTAATAAAACACAAGTTTTTTTGCGTCATAAGTTGTCTCAGTTAGGTTTTGGCATCATCAAAAAGGGAAAAATTGTTGGGAAAATTATAAGGTTGCGATTTGATACCAAAACCCAACTGATTCTCCAACCGAATAGATGATCGCGTCAACCTAAATAGTGTTTTCCAGCTTGCATGTTTGAGCTTTAGATTTTCTAAGTTTATAGGTTAAGGAAGCGGAAGACAGCAGTCGACCCAGCTGTGTCTACAGCAGGAGTCAGCTAGCGGAAGACAGCAGTCGACCCAGCTGTGTCTACAGCAGGAGTCAGCTAGCGAAAGACAGCAGACGTCAACCTTCAGCTGAGTCCTCCAGCAGAGCATGATCAAGCTGAAGAGAATTCGAGCTGACTTCAAAACACAGCCGGTCTAGCTGTACAGAACAAAGGGAACTAACTCTGAAGGCTTCACTTCAAGTCAGTCCAGCTCTGAATTCAAAAGCCAGCTCCAAAGGCAGAAGATCCCGGCGTCAGAGAAAGTCAACATGCCTCGACCAATGAGGGATTGCCAAATCAGCATCCTAGACTTCAGGACCTAGGATGTGACACAAATGAAGACAGGTGCAGATTCGCCCAATGGCAGATCTTGAATTTAAGAAGAGTAGGTAAGATTCAAACGGCTCCTCCAACGGCTAGTCTTGAATCTCTACCTATATAAATCCGTCTTCAATCTCAGGATCAGATACGAAAAACTCTCTACAAGCTTTCATTCTCTGAAATCATCAATCTTTCAAAAGCCCTCAAGCAGTTCTACATAGTTCAAAGAACACTTTATCTAAAAGTGTTTCTAGTTCAGAAACTGCTTAGTTTTTCGTCTGTTCCCTAGGCCAAACTCTTTGTATATCTTAAAGCCTAGATTTCGAACGAGTTCATCATACTCTAAAGTTCTTAATTGTAAGAACTTGTTCACAGTTGGAACCCCAAACCAAACCCCTCTTACCCAGAAAGGTTAGGTCAAGGTTACGCTTGCTTAAAGCGGGAAATTCAAGTGTGTAAGGTTTTTTTCAGTACCCGTAAACCGAAAGGTTAGGCTTGACAGCGCCCGCAAACTGTTGGAACACAGCTCGGGTTAGAGTTGTGAAGTTGCTTGGTACTTGTAAACCAAGTGGTAGTGGATTACCAGTGAACCTGGTCGTGGACGTAGGAGGTGTTACTCCGAACCACGTAAAAACTCGCGTGCTCTTTACTTTCTCTTTATATTCAGTTTTGTACAAACTCTTTCATTTCATTGCATATTTGTTCAAAACTGCATACGCAGCTGCTCTCCAAAGACAGTTGTGTCTCTCTGAAAGTTGCACAACTTGACTAAGCTGAAAACATAAAGTTAATCTTTTCAAACTGAGTTTTTCTAAGTAACCGAGCTAAGTTTTCAAACCACCACTTTCCGCACCGCCAGCTGAGTTATTTACCCAGCTGACCCTCCCCAGCTGGATCGATAACTGAGCTCACCAACTCTGTGATTTAACTTGAAAAAGTTTCTAAAAATCTATTTGGTGTATTCACCCCCTCTCTACACCAAATACCTAGCTCAGGGACCATCAGCAAGGAATTATTCGCCCAAGTCGTAGTCCATTTTCATCTCCAGTCTTACTCGTGCACAAGAAAGATAGAACTAATCGCTTTTGTGTTGACTACAGAGCTCTCAATGCGGTCACTGTGCGCGATCATTTTCCCATTCCGATGGTCGATGGGTTATTTGATGATTTAGGTACTGCCCGAGTTTTTTCTAAGCTGGATTTGAGATCCGGCTACCACCAAATCCGAGTAAATGGAAAGGACGTCTACAAGACAGCTTTTCGGACGGCCGACGGCCACTATGAGTTCCTCGTCATGCCATTTGGCCTCTGCAATGCTCCGTCCACCTTTCAGGCTGCTATGAACAAGATTTTTGCTCCCTATCTGCACAAGTTCGTGGTGGTGTTCTTCGACGATATATTGGTATACAGCCGTGATTTGGGTTCGCATATTTCTCACCTTACTACTATTTTCGATTGCCTCGCTACTCATCAGTATTATCTGAAATTGTCTAAATGTGTATTCGGTCAATCCTCTGTCGAGTATTTGGGACACGTTCTTGCAGGTAGTATTCTCAAACCGGATCCGGCCAAGGTAGCCGCCATGACTGAGTGGCCGGTGCCTACAACGATCCGTCAACTCAGGGCTTTTCTGGGTCTCACAGGGTATTATCGGAGGTTTATTTGTGGATACGCCGGCATCCCAGCCCCGTTAACGGACTTGCTCAAGAAAGATTCTTTTAAATGAGACATCTATTCTCAAGCAGCTTTTGTGGCCCTTAAGAAGGCCATGACCACAGCCCCTGTATTGCACCTCCCTAATTATGAGTTGCAATTTATTGTCGAAACTGATGCTTCAAATGTGGGTGTGGGGGCTGTCTTAATGCAAGAAGCTCACCCCATCGCGTTTTTCAGCAAAAAGTTGGGTAAACGTCTTCAAGAAGCATCCACTTATACAAAAGAGTTGTATGCCATTACAAAGGCTATACTCAAGTGGCGACAATACTTGTTGGGTCGTTTTTTTGTTGTTTGAACCGATCACAAGAGCATTAAGGAGTTATTTCAGCAGGTTATTCAAATGACGGACCAACAACGCTATGTGAGTAAACTGCAGGGATATCACTTCCGCATTGACTATCGCCCCGGAAGTTCTAACAGGGCTGCCGATGCCCTGTCTCGGCTGCCGGAAGGGTCGCACTCGGAGGCACAACAGCTATTATTACTACATGTAGCCAGCATGCCGATATCTGAGTTAGGCGACGTTCTCAAACAAGAAAACAACACCTTATCTGACCTCGTGGAGTTGCACCAACAATTTAGAGATCAGAAGTTAACGTCTAAATATGCAATACGCAATGGAATTCTATTTTTTTGCAATCGGTATTATCTCAGCTCGGCGTCATCTCTGATTCCAAAGCTGCTGCAAGAAGCACATGACACGCCTACAGTGGGTCATGGTGGTGTGAAACGCACGTTGGTTCGTTTAGCCAAAACTTTTTTCTGGCCAAAAATGCGCAAAACGGTGGAGGATTATGTTGCGACTTGTCTCATATGTCAACAAACTAAATACTCCACCCAGCCTCCTGCTGGTCTCTTACAGCCCTTGCCGATTCCTAGCCAAGTTTGGGAAGAAATTACTATGGATTTCATAACTGGACTTCCTTCCAACCGACATTACACTGTCATATTCATCGTTGTTGATCGCCTCACCAAATCAGCACACTTTGGCCCTCTTCCGAGTCAATGTACAGCTTCTATGGTTGCCACTCTTTTCATGGAAATGGTGGTTAAGTATCATGGTTTACCGACGTCTATTATTTCGGACCGCGATCCAATTTTCTTGAGCAAATTTTGGTATCAGCTGTTCGTCCTATCGGGAACTAAGTTACATCATAGCACCGCTTACCACCCACAAACGGATGGTCAAACGGAGGTGATTAATCGAGGCATAGTTCAATACTTACGAGCTTTCACTCTGTCAAAGCCAACTTCATGGTTACAATATTTGAATTGGGCAGAGTTTTCATACAACACATCTTACTGCTCCAGCATAAGAATGACTCCCTTCCAAGCTTTGTATGGTCGCCTCCCACCGAGCATTCCACCTTATGTTCCAGGGACGTCTAAAATCCAAGCTATTGAAGATTTGCTACTGGAACGTGATGACCTCCTCAAACAGCTGAAGGCTAACCTGAAACAAGCTCAACACCGCATGAAGCAGAAAAGTGATCCCGAACGTCGCGAGCTGGAATTTCAAGTTGGAGATCAAGTCCTGGTCAAGTTACAGCTCTACCGTCAATCGTCAGTGGCCGGGCGAACTGCACCTAAACTTGCTCGACGTTTCTATGGGCCGTTCACAGTTTCAGAGAGGATTTTGAACTACCTTCTACCAGCCGGATACACCCGGTGTTTCACGTGTCTAATCTTAAGCCGTTCATAGGTGCTGGAATAGAGCATGTGTGTCAACTGTCCACTGAAGCGAATGATGCCCGCCCACTGATTACTCCGTTGGCAGTCTGCTCTTCAAGCACGATTCTCTCTAAAGGTAAGGCGCGACAACAGGTTTTGGTTCAATGGTGTGGCGAGCCCCCGGAGAGCGCTACCTGGGAGGATGTGGACGAATTCCGACGAGAGTACCCTCAATTCCACCTTGAGGACAAGGTGGCTTCCGAAGGAGACGGGAATGATACGACCAGCCCGTCCGCATCAGCTGCATTAGTGGATTCTGGCCCATGCAGGGAATTACTCCATCGAAGGCCCATGCAAGAAACTAGGAGGCCCAACAAATTCAAAGACTACATTCTAGGTTAACAAATATCTCAAAGTGGTCCCTGGGTTGTTAGAGAATCGTATCAGTACGTTGCTTTGTTGTTAGGGTTCTTGTGGCCATTAAATAGGACTACCCTTGTATTCGCATGTTATGGAGTGAAAAATTGTTGTTTCCCTCTTATCATCTTGTCTTCTTCTCTTCTTTTGGAGTCTGAGTTCACTCAAAGAACTTGTGCTATTTCAAGGGTGTATCATGCACTCTCAAAAATAAAATAAAATCCAAATTCCCCTCAAAAAAAGAAAATAAATAAATAAATAAATTTCCAAATGCATTCTCAAAAATAAAATAAAATATAATAGAATTAGGATACAATAAAGACAGAAAACACCTAGTCAGTTACATGCACACATACACTGCGTCATGTCATCAAACTGATTCTTACTCGCTCGATCATGATTCATGAATTCATGATCCGCCCCAAAATTCCCGGGAAAACTATTCACTGAACAGCACTCGGGCCTGAATTCGCCGGACAATTAATTGAGATTAACCTAGTTAAGAATGGTCTATGATTGAAGGACGAAAACAAATTATCAAAACTTGAACTCGGAGGCAAACGGGCGGAGGAGCGGAGGCGCCGGAAAATTGACGGCATGATGAAGGGTTTCTTCAAGTCCAAGCCGAAAACCCCTGCCGAAATGGTGCGCCACACGCGAGATCTGCTGATCTTCATCAACCGCGCCGCCGCCCCCGATATCAAGGACGCCAAGCGCGACGACAAGGTTAGGTTCTTATTCTCCTTCATGCATTATTTCCACCATTTTTTGGCATGTTGATCTCGATTTTCTGTTGATATGGTATTGTAGATGTGTCTGGTTCTGCATTTAATTTTCCCAATTATGATGATTGAGATGCAATTAATTTTAGTAGGAGTGAAATTCAAGGGCATTCCAAGTTTATTATCCGAAAATATTTCTATAATCTCTGATATATATGGTCTTTGGAATTAGCTGGTCGGTAGTTTTTCTCACTTTTCTCTTTTGTTTTCCTATTTATATATTTTTGTATTATTTTACTTTTTAATATGTAGCTGATGGAGCTGAGCAAAGTTGTCCGAGATTTAAAACATATTCTTTATGGAGACAGTGATTCGAAGCCCGTATCAGAAAGTTGTGCACAGTTGACACAAGAGTTCTTTAAGGAGGACACTCTTCGTTTGCTTATTACATGTCTTCCCAAGTTGAACTTTGAGGTAATGCAGATTGTTTTTACTTTCAAGATTACAAAGTGTTTTGAATTGAGAATGGAAACTATGATTCTTGATTTTGACATGTACTCTATCTAATGGATCATTGTAATAAGTCACTAGATATTTTCTTGCAGACTCGCAAGCATGCTACACAGATAGTTGCTAACCTGCAGGGGCAAAGACTAGAATCAAGGTTGATTGCTTGTGAATACTTGGGAAAGAACTTAGATCTCATGGACATCTTGATAATCGGGTAAGGCCGTGCGGATGATTTAGTCTTGGCTGTTGATTGGTATTTTGACATTAATCTTCGCTTGAAGTGGGGTTTGAAAACTTGTAAAAAATTGTACTATAGTACATGATAAGAGATTGTAAGAGATTTTCGTTTGTTATGTAAACCTACTTAACATAAAATATTTGAAATTTGACTACTTACTGTGAGAAATGTTAAACCTTTAACATTCTGGCAAGAAATGCACTTTGTTTCATTTGATGTTCGGAAAGTGTCACTAGGGTGTTTGCTAGTGCATGCATCATCTTTTAATTGTTAAAACTATATTTGTAACCCTATATTGGCTTAATTATATCTTTATGGTGGTCACCAGTTACGAGAATAACGATCTAGCATTACATTATGGTGCGATGTTGAGGGAGTGCATACGCCACCAAATTGTTGCGAAGTAAGTTAATTATTCAGTTCTCATTGTTAATTATTTTATGCTAATTGTCCAATTGGGATGCTACTATAGTAGCATAGCGTAGATAATTAATTACTGCAAGTAGGAGAATTTGGTTATATCGTTTTTGGTTCACTAAAAAACAGATGAACTAGATAGAATATGCTGGAATGATCTCTAGTTCTTTTCATCTTTGCATTTCTCCTCATATGTTCAAAGACTTATAAATAAGGTTAGAATATGCTGGAATGTTTTCTACTTCTTTTCATCTTTGCATTTCTCATCATATGGCACCTAGCTATTTCAGAGACTTATAAATAAGTTTAGAATATGCTGGAATGTTCTCTGCTTCTTTTCACCTTTGCATGTCTCCTCATATTGCACCTACCTATTTTTAAAATTTATATATAAGGTTAGAATGTGTTGGAATGTTCTCTACTTGTTCTCTACTTATTTTCATCTTTGCATTTCTCTCATATGACACCTACCTTTTTCAGAGACTTATAAGTAAGATAAGAATAATAGGATTATTTCCAGTACTTTGAGCGATTACTTGAAGCAGTTGCAGTTGCCCTTTTGTTTAGTTTTTATTGTTGTTGTTATCATGGAACTTAATTTCATATTATTGGTCAACATGTGAAGCACCAGAATCAAAATTATGTTCTTAAGCTATGTGCCAAATAGTGTGTTGGGTTAGATTAACTCACAAACATAACTTGGATGGGATAGATTAACTCACCATAATATTATTCTAGACTATTATCAATCATAATGAGCAATAGTGAGTTCATTTTCTATAGACAATTTTTTCTTTGAGCACGAATCAAAATTAAATTAGTATATAATGTAAAAGTGAGGAAGATAAGTTGTTCTCTCCCCACACCCTGCACCACTCTCACTCCAAAATTTGCAATTTGTACATGATGCCTGATGGCTCTGTTACCACATATATGGAGGAACTAACTTGATAAACAATTCTTGTGTTTCTTACAGTAGTCTAGTTAAATTTTTTTTTAAATTTAGAAAAACCATTAGGTTGTTATCCATGTTTACCTTAAGCCTTTGCATTTGATATTGGTTGTTGCATATGTTCAAACTTGGCTTACTTATTCTAGAATCTGTGTTGGTATAAAGGTACATTTTGGATTCGGAGCATGTGAAGAAATTTTTTGAGTATATACAACTCCCGAATTTTGACATTGCTTCTGATGCTGCCGCCACGTTCAAGGTTACGCATTCAAACTAAAAATTGGACCGTAAAATTTATTAGTTTCTATAGACTAGTTGTTGATATTCATGCTATATGATTTGCTCCTCTAAGTTAGAAGTCATCAATAAAAGTGTTGTCTTCAAATTATTCAGTTATTAGGAGTTAGGACAATGAACTTTGATATGCTTCTTAACTTGCATGACTCCGTTACTAACTCCGTTACTAATTTATTTATTGATGATGGTCTATATTTGGAACATAAATGGGGTATTATCAGTATGCCCTTTCTGAATGAAAGAATGTTCATATGAAATTTGAGAGTCTTTATATGAATTTTAGGAGTCTTTTCACCAATTATACTAAATATAATCGAATGAATTTGAATAAACTCGTGGCTCCAACGATGGAGGAGGTTCCTTGTGTTCAATATCTGCTTGTGCAATTAAAAAGTATTGGGATGTAGCACTAGAAGTACAAGTTACTCTATTTCTCATGCTCATATGCATACATAACCATGTCGCGTAAAAAGGGCAATAAACTGTAAAAAACAATATTGAGCATATATTCTCAGTTAGATACCTCTCAAAGATGAACAAAATGGGACATGATCTTTAAGGTGATGTTTTGTGCTCTTTCCTCATTATACTGGTTCCTGCACTTGCTGATTCTGACATTCAATGATTTATACATCTTGTTTTAGGAACTATTGACCAGGCATAAGTCAACTGTCGCTGATTTTCTATCTAAAAATGATCAATGGGTCAGTATATTTGTTTCTCCTTTCACAATGCATCCTCTATTGTGTAAGAAAGTATAACATCATGACTATAATCTTGTCTATCACTGCGTGTATGAGTTCTGCTCGTTTATAGAACTCGTTTTCTGTGAAGGAATAAGACAACATTAATTATTTTAGTTTAGTTAATAATTTAATCATTTATATTTTACAGATGAGATTAGTTGATTTAAAACTCCTCAAGGAGGTTCACTGTCTAATATGTTGGATCACTTTTTTGTTAGTTTTTTGCGGATTACAACTCGAAGTTGCTTGTATCTCCTAATTATATCACTAGAAGGCAAGCTATTAAGGTAATATTATTCTCTCTCCTTTATTTGTTTTATTGGACTATTAATTGATGTATTGAAACCATTTTAAACTCCCCCAAAATTGAAAAGAAAAAACTTTTAAGAATGTCAGTTTGCATGTCTTTCCTACTTCATTTTTTTTTTGTTCTGGTGTTGCTCAGTTTTGATTTAGTTATGTACTTCTTTCAGTTGTTGGGTGATATCTTGCTTGATCGTTCAAATTCGGCAGTGATGATTCAATATGTTAGCTCAAGGGACAACCTAAGGATCCTAATGAATCTTCTGAGAGTACGATTGCCTTTTCTGCTATTACATTATTGACCTCTTCCTGTTTGCACTGCGCATGTGTTAAAAATTGGGGGAAGATAAAAAATGAACAATTATCACACCGCATTATATTTTTTTATACGTGGAATCAGGGATTTACAATAACTGGATTTACGATGCTCAATTTTAAGATCTAGGCATGAAATCTTGTTTCTTTTCCTAGAAAAAAATGCAAAACACTAGAATATTGTGTTTTCATTATGTTGAATTCAAATTCATCCACCGACTGTTCAATATTTCATGCACTGACTGTTCAATATTTCCTATGGCAGGAGTCAAGCAAGAGCATTCAGATTGAAGCATTTCATGTTTTTAAGGTCTCAATTATACACTTTAAGATAATTGAAAATAGGTGAATGTTCTCCTTGTTTGATGACTCTCATTTTAGCATCATATGACCAGTTATTTGCAGCCAATCAGAACAAACCCTCGGATATCGTTAATATCCTAGTGGCAAATAGAAGCAAGCTTCTTCGACTTATTGATGGTCTCAACAATGAGAAAGGTGAGAAGTGAATTCTCATGCGGATTATGCTTGAAATTTCTAACACATGTACAATTCAATCTCCAATCCTCTATTGTTGCAGAGGATGAACAATTCGATGCTGATAAAGCACAAGTTATCCAAGAAATTGCAGCCCTTGAACCTCATTAGCTACCAAGCATTCTTTTTAGTTTTAATGTATCACCTATCAGTGCACTAGGACAAAATCTTGTCAGTCATTTTCAATGTTTTCTCTCACTTCAATGGCGTTCGTCGAAAGTTCTTAAAAAGGCGTTTTGAAATTCAGATTCTGGCACTTCCTTATTGTTTGCACTTGGACATTTTGTTATTTTCTCATTTCATTAGGCATAGTGATGTTTTAGTCTCTGCTCAGCACCAAGAGAAAATGTTATGTATCCTATTTTTAGGAACTTGGATCTCTATACCACTATTTTTTTTTTTTATAAATTAACAATTAAATTCAAAGACCGTGCTACGATGGACTTGAACCTGAGACCTTTAGTCTAGAGCATTAACTACTCTATACCACTTTTTGTTGTTCCGCTTGTGTACACTTTTGATTTTGTTTCAGTTTTTCAATTTGTTCTCAATTTCAATTTCTTGTTGTTTTATTAGCCTAAACTATGTATGTTCGCACATAATAAAATAATTATTAGTAAATGTAAAATATATTTCATTTTTGAAATAAAATTATTGAGAAAAAAATTCTAAAAAATATATGTATATATATATATAGGGAAGAGATCAAATAGAAATAAATTTGTACGTGTTAACTAAAAATAAATCTCAGACGTCGATTTTGTTAGCTTAACGGCCTAGATTAATGGGATGATTTTTAGTATAATTTCTACCTAAATTAATATTTAAAGGTTAAATGCGTATTTTACCCCATATTATAAATGATAAATTCCTAAATTTGTGGGATATGGAAGTTAATAAAGGTTAGTGCGCTGCATTAAAAAAAATGCGTATTTTAGTCTTTTTTTATTGGTTCTCCTTTAAAGCTTTATAATTTATTTTAGCGCAATAGAGTTCTAAACAAATTTATAATTTTTTATAGAACAAGTCATGAGTACTATTCACCCTTTATTTCTTGCTCCATTATCATTAAAATAATAAACGCCAAATATGCAATAACATTTTAATTAAAATGCAATAGTTGATAAAAAACAATGACATAATAAATAATATGCATTAAACGATTAATTGAAAAACAACAAGCAGTATATGCATTTAAATATTAATTAAAATGCAATGACATAATAAACAATTTGAATTTAAATATTAATTAAATGCAATAGTTAATACAAAAAAAAAACAATAACATAATAAAAAATATGCATTCAAATATTAGTTAAAATGCAATAGTTAATACAAAAAAAACAATGACATAATAAACAATATATGCATTAAAGGATTAACTGAAAAACAATAAACAATATGCAATTAAATATTAATTATAAAGTAGTTACATGCGTTATTAAGCAATAACTGATGGTAATAAAATTATAAATTAATACGCATTAATTTAATCAAGAAAATACAATAAAGCAAAAGAAAAAACAATTATGTAAACCATGCTGAATATATTGAAATATGGAATAATTTAAAAAAAAAACCGTAAAAGGAACCAGATATACATAACCAATTTGATAAAATAAAATCTTGTAAAGATATATATTGATAAAGAATGCATATTTGTGGCTTTGTTAATTACCATGAAGTCCTCCTAATATTTACCACAATAATTTGCGTATTAATTTTAAATTTATCATCTCCCTCCAAATCTTTGAGATCTATGGTCTATATTTATTTCTACTTAACACAAGGAAAAATATTTCTAGTATAACCATCCCTTATATATATATATATATATATATATATATATATATATATATATATATTTATTAATCTATTTGAAGCGGATATCGAAATTTTACAAGATAGTTTTATTATAAATAGAATTATAGTATTATTTAGGCTTGATTTTACTTTTATTTTTATTTTTATTTAGACATTGTAAGGGAGGAGAATCACCTTCTTTATAGTTAAAGGACTACTCAAGTCAATGATTATGATGTTTCGAATATATATTTTATCTAATAGCTAACTATAAAGTTGTAGAAATGTAACTATAGTAATATAATTATATATAATATGTATTCATTAAGACTAATCTAAATTTGATTTCTAAAACTTGAGTTTTTTTAGGTAATTCAATTCCAAAGTCAACTTTACAGATTTTGAAAAATTGTAGTAAGAATAAAATTTAGGTGGCCATAATATGGCCAGTCATAATAGCCTTAAATTTTAGAAAACCGGTCGGTTTAATTTGAATCAGTTAGGAGATTTTTTTTTGTACTAATATGTCCCTGTATTATTTTTAGCATAGATTCTCCTACTTAAATTTGAAAATATTTTCTTTTATATATTTGGTAACAAGATCATTAAGTTGATATAAAAAATATTATAAAAATAAAATCCAAGAAAAAGAATGATTACATTTCTTAATTGCATAAAAATTGGAACCATGTTCTTTAAAAAAAAAACATCCACAACGCTCATCTACCATTTTCAATTCCAGTAGGTCTAACCATGTGTCCCATAAATGAATATCACTGTCTTATGCATGATTTATTCGGTGGCATGGTATTCCAAGAGACTCATATAACAGACAACTCTCAAGATTTCGTTGTCGATGACGCCCAAGATACACATGTTTAACTGCACGCTCTTTTATTCTATTTTTTCAATTTTCTTTTTACTTCAGTTTTTTTAATTTCACCTTATTTTTTTTCTCGGGTTTTTGTTTCCTACTTTACAAACCAAAATAAAGGAAACATTTTTTTTTTTGGGTTACAAATCAAAATTATGATGAAGTTCGAGAGTAAAAGTCAAGTATTTATTGAATCAAAGTTCTTGACATGGATTAGGATTAGCATGCAATTAGAATTTCATATACCATTTGAAACAAAAATAAACAAACATAGAATTTGATGATGTATGAAGACGGAAGGATGAAGAAGGGCAAAAAAAAAAAAAAAAGATGAAAAAAATTGGAAGAAATTGTTTAAAAGTTTAAAAGAGATTTGTGTTGATTTGTTTAACTAATTAATGAAAATTACAATTTCTATTGGTGCAAATAAATATTTGATTTGAAATGTAATTTTAGAAATGATCTTGGATTAATTTTTTCTATAAATAACAATAAGGATATACATGTAAATTAATAATTTAATTAACTTTTATTAATTATAATTCATATACAATTACTTATATATCCTTATAAGCAAAGCTGAGTTGTAGTAATTTTAAATTTGAGAATTTAAATAAGAAAAAACTAAATTTTTAATTCTGGTTGCGTACATCAATAATGTTTATATTGACCATCATCGTTATTATTTTGATTTTGTATTTAAGACTTTATATTGGATTTTGCGAGTGTGCAAGTGTATATGATTCGAGCGTGTGACAAAGTTTAAATATATTGGTAGTTAATGTGTTGTTTGGTGATTTTAGGCAAAGGACAAGTGATGTTTAATATTTTAGAATATTTTTCCTAAATCAAATGATATGTGCATTCCAATAAAAAAAAAATATGATTATTAATAAATACTTTAATTGTGTAGTTCATGTTTGTTTCTTTTACTCTTATTGTGATGTTTGTTTATTATAAATGCATTTCACGAATCAATTGGTGGACATTTCTTTTCTTTTCTTTCTTTTTTTAAAATTTGGTGGACATTTTCTTAAAAAAAATACTCCATTCGTTCACGAAAAAGATTTCCATTATGTGCTAGACACGAGTTTAATAAGTAATTGAAGTTGTTGTGAGTGGAATAAGAGTCCACTTATTATGTAAGTGAAAAAGTGAAATGAGAGTTTTTTTCATGAACCCATGAAAATGACTAAATGAGAGTTTTTTTTTTTTTTTCATATGAGGGAGTATAATTTATCAGCAATGATGCATATATAAAAATAACAGAAATATTTCAATTTAAATAGGAGTAATACTTTTAGTTGAAATCTAATTTTCTATTTTATCTCTTAACTAGTAAGTAGCCCGTCGAGACTCGACGGGAAATAACTTTATGTTTTAATTTATATGTATAAATTTTAAAAATAATTTTATATCTTATTTAAAAGTTGTGATATTGTTCGCGTTAATAAGTAATCAAACTTAGAAAATTAATTTTATTTCACGAATCTAAATTTATTATTTGGAATGACAATGGATCGGGTATACTCATTCATTATGTATTTTCTATCTCTAAATTTATTTAGAATTTTTCTACATGTTCGTCCTAATCTCGGTTAAAATAGTGACTTTACTGTACATATGCGTCTCAAATCCGTTGAGTAATACTCGATAAAAATATGACACTCCAAGTAAAATTATTTAAAATTAGTAAAATTCCTTCTTTTTGAACCGTCTCGTTGGTTTATGCTAAATTACTCGATAAAAATCTAAACAAAGTTAATATTAATAAAAAAATTTAAAAATTCTTCTTTTTAAGTATATTTGAACCGTCTCGTTGGTTCATGCTAAATCGATATCTCTAATCTTTGCCAAAATGCGGGAAAAAAATATTTACATCTTCAAAGTAATATTAATTAAAATTAGTAAAAATCCTTCTTTCTATGTTATTTGAACCGTCTCGTTGGTTTATGCTAAATTACTCGATAAAAATCTAAACAAAGTTAATATTAGTTAAAATTAGTAAAAATCCTTCTTTTTAAGTATATTTGAACCGCCTCGTTAGTTCATGTTAAATCGATATCTCTAATCTTTGCCAAAATACGGAAAAAATATGTTTACATCTTCAAGTTTTTTTATTCTTTTCTTTAGCTACCTATCCCATATTTGATTCAATGTATATATTTTATAGTCGAATTGACGGTTCATATATTATTAAAATTAGTAAAAAAATTCTATGTTATTTGAACCGTCTCGTTAGTTTATGCTAAATTACTCGATAAAATATAAACAAAGTTAATAATAATTAAAATAAGTAAAAATCCTTCTTTTTAAGTATATTTGAACCGTCTCGTTGGTTCATGCTAAATCGATATCTCTAATCTTTGTCAAAATGCGGAAAAACCTGTTTACATCTTCAAAGTAATATTAATTAAAATGAGTAAAAATCCTTTTTTTCTATATTATTTGAACCGTTTCGTTGGTTTATGCTAAATTACTCGATAAAAATCTAAACAAAGTTAATATTAATTAAAATTAGTAAAAATCCTTCTTTTTAAGTATATTTAAACCGTCTCGTTAGTTCATGATATCTCTAATCTTTGCCAAAATGCGGAAAAAAGACGTTTATATCTTCAATTTTTTTGTTCTTTTATTTAGCTACATATCCCACATTTGATTCAATGTATATATTATCTAGAAATCACTAATCGAGGTTTTTAGAAAAATATGTATGAAAAATGAAAAGAATTTCATGTAGACATGTTGATTAAATATATTTATTTAGTCTTCATAGGGATTTTCATTTACAAATTTTCTATAGATTATTATATATGAATTAAGAATGTATAAAATAAGGATTTATAATAATACATTGTTATTATTTTAATATGTGTAATAGAATTAATTAATTAAATAGAGGAAAAGATAAATATGAGATGTGATTAATAGATAAACATATGATATTTGAAAAATATGAAATTAATAAAATTTTAATTAATAAAAATAAAAATTAGAATATATATGAATTAAATTAGACAAATTACCATAATAAAGGAAAATATAGATTATTATAGGAATTATGAATGTATAAAATAAGGATCTGTAATAATACATTCCGAAATTGTAATTATTTTAGTATGTGTAATAGATCAAATTAATTAAATAGAGGAAAAGATAAATATGAGATGTGATTAATAGATAAACATGTGATATTTCAAGAATATGAAATTAATAAAAAATTTAAATTAATAAGAATATATATGAATTAAAATTAGACAAATTACCAGAATAAAGGAAAATCTGAACGGAGCACCGTAGATGGAGCAGCTTTATTTTCGTATTAGTAATAGATATTTTAATTGTGTTTTGTAGGTTTGTTCCAAAATTTTATAAAAATAGTGTTGAATTTCGAACTAAACGATATCGGTTTATAAACATGTGGATTAGGATTAGTAATCGAACATTCTAGATGGCTCTCGTTGGAAAAAAAAATTAAGAATGCTAAAATTACAAAATCTTGTAAAGTACTCCCTCCGTTCACGATAAGTGTGATCCGGTAGAAGTGACACACATTTTAAAAGTAGGAGAGTGGGTTAGATAGAAGTATTGTGAGTGGAGGGTGAGACCCATATTTATTATGAATGAAGTCATTTCTATTTAAGGAAAGACCACACACTTATTGTGGACAGACGAAAAAGGAAAAAAATCACACTTATCGTGGACAGAGGGACCAATAGAGAAATTGTGTAAAATAGTCACTTAAGTTAATAAAAACAAAATAGTAACCACTAACTTAATATTATAAAAATTATAGCTACTATTTGTGTGAAAAGACTTGTTTACCCGCAATGCGAACATGGAGCGAGTGTATTTTCATGTACCATCATGAAAGGCGCGAATGGCGCAAATAAGATCTACTCGCTCCATTCGCGCCTTCCGTTTTCTAGTACATATCGTGGAGTGAGTGATGCGAGTTGAGGTGGTGCGAACGGAGCGAGTGGAGCGAACGATGCGAATGGAGGTGGTGCGAACGAAGCGAATGGAGGTGGTGCGAACGAGCGAGTGGAGCGAACGGTGCAAATGGAGGTGGTGCGAGTGGAGCGAGTGAAGCGAATGGAGGTAGTGCGAACGAAACGAATGGAACGAATGGAGGTGGTGCGAACGGAGCGAATGGAAAAATTAGGACGGTGATAATGTGAATGGTGTGTATCGAAAAATGATATTTTCATAAAAATGATTCGTATTTATATATTTTTAAATTAGTGACTATTATTTTATTTTTATTAACTTAAATGGCTATTATAATATTTCACTCTAATCAATAAGTTACGTGAAAATTGCCAAAACAGTTTAAAAGTTAAAGTAGGGTCAATTTGACAATGAACAACTTTAAATAATTGTGGATTTATTGAGTTGGCGAATATTCTTCTGAAGGCGTAATGCAGCATAATCCAGGTAAGCATCCAAATAAAGGTGGTGATTTTTCTAAACTTTCACTCCATTCTCATTTCATTTGTCTTTTAAATCCACAATCTTCTTTTTTTCTTTTTTCTCCGAAACAAATGGCAGAAAAGGGCAAGAAGCCATCTCTATTTCTTGTTTAAATTCACGCACACAAGCACATATTTAATGTGCCTATGCTTTTCGTTGATGGGATTAATCGGTTTCAGGTTCACCGGAGGATTTCTTGGCCACAGCAGTGGAAGCTGCTAAGCAAGCTGGAGAGGTGACGTTTCTCTCTCATCTCCAAACTTTATTGCTCTTGTTTTCAAGTTTTTATTGCCATCTTTAACGCACTATTTTGTTCAGCTTTTTGCGACATTAATGCAATTGTTCTTAAATGTTGTCCTTCTCTTTTTTCGATCCATTGGGTCACAGATTATTCGTTCTGGATTTTATGGGGCGAAAAAGGTGGAGCACAAAGGCGAGGTATAATGTTAGCTTATATATTTTTTATGATGAATACTGATGTGGAAGAAGCATCAGCAATGTGTTAAATGTTCCATGAAATTCATATCACTTGAATTTTCTGTGGTAAGCGTCAAATTTGGGAGTCCTTGCTTCATGTGGTCTTTTGGTTTTCGTTGATTTTGAGTATTGGGATTGATCAATGAATAGATTTTTAGGAATTTAGTAATCCATGTGAACTCTTGTATTGATAATGAGAGGATAACGAATTGTCTACGTCCGGCCATGCTTTTATAATATTGATTGATGATTGATGATTGATGATTGATGATTGATGATTGATGATTGATGATGGTATAGTGCTAACACTCACAAGGTTAGATATAACTTTTGTACTGATTCACTCCCTAGACTACAATGCCATGCTTCTTTCCTATCATGCTTCATTGTACGATGATGAACCATCTTCTAGAGTTTGATGAGAATAGATGATTGGTAAATAGTAAGGTTATATGTGTTGTGAGCCAGTAAAAGAAATGGTGAAGTAAAGTAGAAAGGAGATATGTGTTGATGCAATGAAATGTTTATGGACAACAAAGAAACCTTCTAACTTGGCCAAAATGCTAGTAATGGGGCAATAAAAACAAAATGCCCATAATCTTATTAGTATCTATTTGCTTTAGATAGTGTTTTTAGCTGATAGATAATGTCCATTGTTTCTCCTTCAGGTGGATTTGGTCACGGAGACTGATAAGAAATGTGAAGAACACATATTCAATTTGCTCAAAGAACGATACCCTGACCATAAGGTTCGATGTTTTTGCATTATTCCTATTTTCAGTGGCATTTTTCAAGTTGGATGCCTCTCCATACTGCATTTTATATCTAATATCGAGCTTTTTTTCACCTTAGCTCATTGGGGAAGAAACTGCTGCTGCTTGTGGCACTATAGAATTGACTGACAAACCAACTTGGATTGTTGATCCTGTGGATGGAACTACTAATTTCGTTCACGGGCTAGTATCTTACTATCTTACTCCATTTTGTTTATTTAAAAAAAATTAGTAAACATGCTGAGCTCATATGATCTGAACCTGATGCAGGTATCCATTTGTGTGTGTATCTATTGGATTGACGATTGGACGGATTCCAACAGTTGGTGTTGTTTATAATCCAATTATGGAAGAGGTAGGATCTACCACTTTCAAGTATCATTCGACATGATTTACCTCTGCTACCTTTGCTTTCTTATGTCCAGTACAAAATCCACTGAATTGATTTCTGATTCTTATTGATTTGATTTTTTTAGTACAGAAGGAGTTGTGGCTTCTTTATTTTTCTAAAGTGTTTTCATTTTATTCTTCTCTATTTGAGACAGTCATATCTATAAAATTAAATTAATTGATGATTGTACATATAATGGCCAACAGAGCTATCAGCATGTCTTCTTCAATTTATGTTGATTTTTTTCATTTTCTGCTAAAACTTAACTGCATGCTTTCATAACAATTTGAAAGCTTCCATTTCTTTTTTTTTTAGCAGAATTTCTATTAGAGGAGTAGATAATATATCTTGGTTTCAAAATGTAGCTTTTTACTGCAATTCGTGGCAAAGGTGCTTTTCTCAATGGGAAACCCATCAAAGGTGAGATCTTCGTCATTTATATGTGCTATTGCACATTCATGTTATGGCTTGTCTGATCCCTGCTGCAATATGTGCGACGTGCAGTATCTTCTCAGGACAAGCTCCTGAATTCCCTTCTTGCCGCAGAGGTAATCTGCTAATTACTTTGTTTAACAGTGCTTCAGTTGAAGGATAGTCAATTATTTAGTGAAATAAGAACCGTGGAGGACATTATTAACCTACTATATGTCATCTTTACTTGCTGTTGCTCATTCTCTTCATGTATTGCTGCATCTGAAGTTGCAATCTTTAAAAAATTAGTGTTCTATCCCTTTATCTGCAGTGAGGTAATACATTTTCTTCGTCTAAACCGAAATAACAGGTGATTGCATCCCATGAAAAATCTATCGTGGATGCCTCTACTAAGAGGATCAATAGCTTACTATTCAAGGTAGCTTATTTGTTTCCATAACAATGATGCAACCATCTCATTCATTTACATACCAACGGGTAGTTGTAGCTAAGCGCCTGCTTTCCCACTTGGTCAGGTTAGGTCACTTCGGATGAGCGGATCTTGTGCTTTAGTTCTTTGCGGCATTGCATGTGGGAGGCTTGATCTGTTCTACTTAGTCGGGTTTGGAGGCCCTTGGTAAGATTTTAAAGTTTTCCACTGTCACTATAATCCTATAAATTACTAAATTCGGGTGATCTCTTCAGGGATGTTGCTGCTGGTGCTGTTATTGTAACCGAAGCTGGAGGAGTCGTCTTTGATCCGTATGTAACAACACATCCAGCTTTTTTTGAAGAAATATATTCTTATGTATGGAATGGAAAATATTGAAATAAAGCATGACTAAACAAGCAAATTGTAGTTAACTCAGCATTTCTTCAAAACAAGAAAAGAAAATTTGAATATTCGAATATTTTGGAATATGGATAAGTAAAGATGGGAGAGGACTCAGATCCTCTGATCTCTTCTCTGATGAAAAGGGTTATGTAACAACGCTTACATGCATAAATACAGCTTCGACTTAAATTGGATTTTCAGCTAGGCAGTGCTGTGGTAACTTTTATATTCGTTTGGATTTTCAGCTAGCCCAGTGCAGTGGTAACTTTTATCTTCGTTTTATCCATCTTTAAGTTATGAAGATATCCTTTTTTTCAGCTCTGGTAAGGATTTCGACATCACAGCTCAACGAGTAGCAGCGTCAAATCCTCTTCTGAAGGACGCATTTGTTGAGGCACTACGAGAATCGGAATGAGGGAACTTTCAGAGAGGGAGGGACACTGATCTCTCACAAGTTAAGTTTCTCTGTAGCATTTGAATGGTTACAACGAATCATTTTGTTGAGTATTGATTGTGTTTTAGGCTGATACCTACAGCTTCAGTATCTGTAAACAATGATGCAAAATCGTTTACCATATTATGTGATGGCTTTTGAATGCCTAATCTAAACATTCATTTTGTTATGCACAATTTTATCTTATTCTCAAATAGCCTCGGGGCGTTTATTGTTTGTGTAAGGTTATACGACGTCGTTTATTATTAAATTTCCAAAGTATTAATGGAAACTCTCAAATCTCAATATGTGCTCCATGTTACACACGGACACGGCTACATATGTAGAGCGTACATGTGGAAGGAAATATTTAATGACATATCAGTCAAATTTTGATGGAATGATTGCCAAATTGTTAATTTAAGAGGAAAATTAGTGAACTCAAGCAATGAACCGATGATTAAAAAAAAAATTTGAGTGCGTGCCTAGTGTTAGAGTGGTTAGTGCCTGGGTCAAAGGTCACAAGTTCAAGTCCATCGTCATGCGGCCTTTAAAATTTCTTGTAATGTTTATTAAAAAAAAAAGAATGAATCATCTGATGTTGGTTCCACAAGGAATCGATAAATCTTTCATTGAATTTCATAGTGGAATTGATAAATTTTTCATTGAATTTCATTTCCATAATTGAATGAGTAATGATAAATACGAATTAAATATATTTTCTTATTAAAATAATCAATTTACCTTTTAGGGTATTCATTATTGAAATTTATGGGTTAAATCAGTTCTTGATTTTTCCATGAACTCTTAATTTTTCTTCTAGATGCAAAAACTTTACACTTGATGCAATTTTCCCACGATGAACAAATTTGACAAAATCGAAGCTGTTGTAGCAACTAGAATTGTCTATGTGGACATATCGTCGACGCGTTTTTTTATGTAAATATTTAATTTGCTTAAAAATACACAATCTAATTTTGCTCTTTAAACCAAAAGTTGTCCTTTAAACCTAAAAATGGTAAAAAAATATGTATTTTAAGAATTTCAAGACATTAATAAAAATTGAATATGTCCATGTGGATAATTTTGGCTGCCATATCGGCTTCTATTTTACCAAATCTGTAAATTGTGAGAAAATTACAACAAATGTAAAATTACATGTACTTTAAGCTAATTAACTAGAACATTATTGTATATGATTCATATTATAAGATTAAATTATAGTTAAAAGTTAATTAGAACTGTTAAATAAGTACTTATTCAAAAATTATAAAATAAAATTAAAACTTAATACCAATTATGTATAGAGGTGCAAAAAATACCTCCGCTCAGGGCTCGACTCAATTTTAGGTTGGACTGGATTACGAAGGCAAAAGTTCGAGTCGACCCCGAATGTACTTATATCTAGTCTCGTCGAGCTCGAGCAAACACAATATTCAGGTGGGTTCGATTAGAGCACTCTAATATATACACTTGAATAAATCCATAAATGAGTGAGTGCATTTTGACTTTAAATCTACTACAAAGATCTTCCTTCCGTTCCGTTGCTTCTTCCGACGTCGCTTCGACCTCTTCCACCTTAGTGGCGCCGCCGCCCACACAAACGAATACGCCCCCACCCGCTGCCAACAAAACCGCCGTTTTCTGGTAGTGATGACGGCATCTCAGGCAAGAAGCACTGGGCTGCCGCTAATAAATTTTCTCCGGCTAAAAGGAGTGCCTATTCTGCAGCAATTGCATTTGGAAGAGAGACTGCTGCGGACCTCCTCTGATAACTGGTGCATCATCAACGACGGAACAACCCGCCCCACCATTGTCATGGGTGTTTCAGGGTCAGAATTTTGAGAAATTTCTATTTAATAAATTTCCATCTACTTAATAATCAATTCGTGTGCCTATATGCCGATTGATGATGAATCGTATTTATGTAGGTTTGAGATCAACCGGATTAGTCTGCTTTCATCAACTTCTGTTTGTCCATATCATATTCTTACAATAACCATCTTGTTCTTTATTTTCCTAATAATTCCCATCTCATTGTCATTTAATTATAATTGGCCTTTTGTGTTAGTTCGTATTGCAGAAGTTTATTTGATTTGGGGCGAGGATTTAAACAATTATGATGGTCTTTCCCAGAATGGCTGACTTGGTGATTGAACTAGTGTTCATAATTATCCTTCATTGATGAGCTTCTGGGTGGCTTGGGATGGGGAAGTTTGACATTGGTAGAACTGTCTAATTTGTCGAATTTCTGAGTGTTTAGATGACCAGCATTTGCTTGTATTTTATACCGTGAATTGATATACGCTTTTGCATCTCATAAATCCTTTCTGAAATGGGATACAAACGTTTTGCATCTCATAAATTCCAATTTCTGAGATGTTTTTGTAATTAGATAGACCGAGGCAAACATGCAACATTTACCAGTCTTGAACCAAGATGGGTCTATGACATAAAAATAAAAGTTGCCTAGGACCTATTTATAGGCTTACCTGCTGGCAGTGCTGTAGGTTATCTATTAGTCATCGACATTCCCATCCCTAATTTGGTGTGAGGTGTTTGATTGTCATGTCATGTCTAGGAGTGTTGAAGTTTTAAGTTTCATCAAATGATCATGAGCTAGAATTTATGCAACAAATTGATGTGCGTGGCAAAATTATTTTGATAGGAAACCTAAGGAACTTCTTGAAACTGATGCTGTTGTAAGAGATGAAATTCCAGTCATCCGAAGGTTTAGTGGAGGTGGTACTGTTATCGTTGATCAGGGCACTATTTTTGTAACATTTATATGCAACAAGGATGCTATTCCAGGTTTACAACCATATCCTCAACCTATCATGTCATGGAGCAGCCTAATATATAAGAACATGTTTCAAGGAATTGAGCATTTTGGTCTTCGAGAGAACGGTATGTATGTAGGACCACCTCTATCATATGATGAATGGTCCCTGCAGTCCTATAACTAGATATTGATTAACTTGAGTGAGATGGCACTAGGTATATTGATTCAGTTCCAATTACAAAATCGACATTTATTCCATATTTGACGGGATTTGCCTGCTCATAGTAGTGAAGTGCTAAACATTCACTTGTATGCTTATTGACTTATGCATCCATGTTTTATATTTATACTGATTTGTTTTAGTATCGGAATCAGCAAAATGTGCCTTTAGTTGTAGTCAAGTTTCTTTTCTCTTAATTTGTTTAGCCGTCTTCTGATCCTTAGGACTAGGATTTATTTTATCATCACACTCACTTGTCTCGGAAAACCTTTTCCATCGGAAAGGATTGTAGCCTACCTTCTTGACCTGGAATCTGGAAAAGACTTGAAATTTTAAGTTCATCCACTGGCATTTAGACAAATCACAAATGTACTGCTGAAATTCTGGGAAGACAACTTTAGCTGTAGTGTTTTCTTGTTTAATTTCGTATATGATTGCATTTATCATCCATGCCAATTTGTTCATTTATTCCATTCTCATATTTACATAGGTAACCAAGACACTGCTGTTATTATATCTGCGATTATCTTGCTCTGTAGCCAGATAACCTCACAGCAAGTCAAACAGCTTGTATTAATTTGTCCCCTAATTTTT